>OW387026.1:30277500-31527500 GCA_936439885.1 Nowickia ferox
AGAAGTCAGTTTTTGTAATAATAATATCGCATGCAATTTCTCTATGTACATTCACAAAACTCATGTATATAAATATGTATTTATACAACACACATGCATAAAAGTATACTGAAAGCTTTCGTGAGGAATATTGTAACTTTAACTCATTTTCAAAAAGTGGCATTCATTTTGTTAAAAAGTGTCCTTGGCACGAAAAAGGGTCAAAACTGATACTTTAGTGTCACAACGGCAACGCTGTACCCTTGCGAACATGCGAGTTTTTTCACGTGGAAATAATTCACAATTGCAACTTAGGGAAAGGGCAAATAATTCGAGTGAAAAAATACTCAAGATGGGAGTGAATATTTAATTAATAAAAACGATTTATTTATATGTATAAAAAATACCAAAGCAGAAACGCAATGCTAATTTAGCTCGATTTTTATTAAAAACGCTAAAACGAAAGAAAGAACACGCTAAATTGGAATCGCTGATTTCCAATATAAACATTAAAATCAAAAGCACTAATTTTATTTTGAAAATTTGGCTTGTTTTTACGAAAAATTTTTTAAATTTAGCTAACAAAAATGTTCAAATTAAATAAATAAATACTTTATGTCAAATAAATATATGTATGTACTTCGGTATTTCATGCACTAATTTTATTTTAAAAACTTTCACAAACCATTTGAGAATTTACAAATAATAATATTTTTGAAAATCTTTAAAGAATAAAATAAACGTAGAAGTCTTAGAAGCTTATACAAAACGCAGGAAATAGTTTGTATTTACTTTTCTACACCTTTATACAATTATAAATCTATTGGATAACAATAAAAGTATTCGTAAGGCAAAATGAAAAATAAAATCCAAATTAAACCAAATTAAATGAAATTTATGCATATAGCCATGATTAACCACCAGCAAATAAATTTCAATTAAAATAAAATTATGACACTTTCTTTAGGGAAGTGATAGTGATAGAGAAGACAGGTGGTGAAGAACGAAATAGAGGAAAGCTTCATTCTGTTATTTAAGTTTTTTTTAGTTTTTGTTTTTACCAATCCGAAAGACTTAAGGAACTAGGTCGTTCCTTTCGGCCATCGTTCCGGTTTTTTACTTTTAACAGTGAATGAACGAGAAACGAGAGAACGTTTCTGTCGCTCTTAAAAATATCAACAAAAACTTTTAATAGTTTATTTTAATTTTCTGACAAAAAGTAATAATTAATTATTTTTTAGTTAGTTAATTTTTATTATTATTGTTCGAACTTCATTTGTTTCTATATTTTATGATTTTATCAGGCTAAAGTTAAGTTCTTCTGATACACAATACTGACGAAGGATGGCGCTCTGATATTACATTATAATTAGTATCCGCGGAAGTCGGTATATACATAGTTCAGTGCCTCCTACAACAACTCATACAAAAGCACGCTAGTGCACATCACAAAGGTGTGTAATGTTCTTTTTAATAACTTTGCCATTGACTGGGCTCGAACCAAGTACCTTTGTATATGTAGTCAATGAACGTGCTAACTTCTTCAGGCAACGCCTGCCTGAAGACTGATGAACAGTTGCAGCGGCCTTCAAAAACTTGTTGCATTCTGCTAAAGTTAATTAGACTAAGAGACTACATTCATATACATATACATATACATATGTATATTTTTTTCAATGAAAAACTACTTATAAATATGAATTGTTATTTAAATAGAATTGGTGAAATAGGCTCTAATTATAATTTTTTGTTGGTATAATTGTCACATGCCGTTTGCCTTTCTTATGAAATTAGTTAAATAAATAATTCTTATCTATTCTGCTTAAAGTCAACTTGCACTTATAATTTTACAATTTTACGATTGTATACATAAGGTGTGTTTGTTTACTTTTGCAGTAAAATGCAGTAAATGAGTAATTACTGAGAAAATTTAAAAATTTACGGCCTGTCCCTCTATGTCACTAGAAATCGTTCGATCGAATACTTATATTGAAAACAATAACAAATTTTCTAATGTTATTGTTGTTTAAAATACAAGTTGTCGATCGTACGTTTGCTGGTGAAATCGTGGGACAGGCCTTTAATCTCAAAAAGATTTGTTGTTGCTGAAAATAGTACTCGAACGGAAACATTTTAGGAATTAGTAAGATTAAGGAAACAGCTGACTGAAAAATGTGTACACTTTGGACTAATCAACTCTTTCTATTATTGGTACTAGATACAATATTTTTTATAACACGAACATTAAAAAAACATTTCAATTACTTTATTTTTGTATTTTACTTGATTTCTCTGATTTGTTGTTGGGTGAATTTATTAAAAAAAAAGGAAAGAGCCCTGACACCGTTCCAGCTGATTCTTATGTGAATGGAATCTTTAATCCGAATATGACCTTCGTTTTCTCCCATCATTTTGATGATTTTATGGCCCTGAATTCAATTTAGAACGTATCAGAAATTATTTTAGCTGTTAAATTTTTCCCTATCTCTGCAATACAATTTATATTTAGCTTCAGTGCATCTTTAGCGATCGTAAAGTCAATATCTCGATGTTGTGCGCGAGGATTCGACGATGTTCTAATATATTGTCTAAATTGAGTAAAATAGCTGAAATTATTAATTTCATTAATTAATTATTAATTTCGCTGTGAATTGTAATTAAGTAAGAAATTTGTTTTACTGTTGAACTATGCCACACGAGTGTAAAAATTATCCTGATAGCTTCTGCTATGTTTGCGGGGAGTTGATAACAAAAGCAGAAACAAAAACTCTTTCTCAGCTTCTTAAAAATGCTTATAAACTCTACTTTGGTTATCCAGTTGACGATCAAGACAATCATTGGGCTCCAAAAATTTGCTGCACTACTTGTTTGACAAAATTTCCATTTGCTGTGCCCATGGTTTGGCGCGAACCTACTTGTCATCTCACGGATTGTTACTATTGTATGACTTCCATCAACGGAATCTCTGGAAGAAGTAAGCACACTATTCAATATTCGAATATTCCTTCAGCTCTAAGACCAGTTCCACACAACGAACCGTTGACAATTCCAGTGCCCCCAAAAACCTATAAACTAGACCCAGAAACAGATTTCTGGGCCTCAGCCTGGACCATCAAATGAAACTTCAGCGATAAGAATCAGCTGAAGCGGTCTCAGGGCCAATTTTTATGCAGAGCAGTGTTATTTGTTAATGTTACTGATTACATTAAAAACAAGTGCAGTACTAAATAACCAGATACTTAACGGTTTTACAACTCTGAATAATTAAAATAATTCTAAAAAACAAAAGAAGAATAAATCAAAATGTGTATTTATTATTATTATACTTTAAAACTATCTAAAGGGTCCGCCATCTAACGTTTTTTTTTTCAACTAGTGCTTATTTCGTGAATGGTAACACTTAGCTCATGTCTGATTTTACAGATAATTAGTTTTATCCTTCCGCTGAACGAATATGGTTGTGTATACGCTTGAACAACGCTGGGAAATATTGCCTGCGATCGACTTACAGAAGATGCCGATTTTGCCAAAAAAATCATCTTTTCAGATGAAGCTCATTTTGATCTTGGCGGGTATGTAAACAAGCAAAATTGTCGCATTTGGGGCACAGAAAACCCGCACGCATACATTGAAAAGCCGACGCACCCAAAACGAGTCACTGTTTGGTGCGGATTTTGGTCCAGAGGCATAATTGGGCCATTTTTCGAAAATGAGCAAGGGGTGGCCGTTACGGTCAATGGCGATCGTTATCGGGCCATGTTGAACGAATTTTTGTTCACAAAAATTGAAGAGGAGGATATTGGCAACATTTGGTGGCGCTACGTGCCACACAGCCGAAGCTACACTCAATGTTTTGCGCCCTGTTTTCAAAAAAAAAAGTTATCTGGCGGAACCTTTATTTTTGACTTTCGCAATTTCTATTCAAGTTTTTATAAAATGTTTGCACTTTTTGTTTGCTTACTTTTTGTTTGTTTACATTTTCAATCATATGTTTTTTGTTTTGTTTGTTAAAATGTCTGTAGTAAAAATTTGCAAATACTCAGTCTAAGAACCGTCACTTTTTCATTTATTTATTTATTTTATTTTCGGTAAACGAACACAATTTAGTAAAATTTCAGTAAAGTTTAGTAACAAATTTAAAAAAGTTTACGTACTCGAACACATCCATTGCAGCAGCACTATATGTGTATATAGATTAGGGATGCCAAAATGAAGCTGGTTTTCTGAATTACGCGATTTCGATACTTAGAAATGCAAAATGCTGCAATTTCGGTATTTTTCAGAATTATTTATGGAAACAAAAAAAATTAATTTCGTTATGAAATTTTGTTTTTATTTAAAACAATGAAGATTTACTGCCTCTTTCACTATATCGATAGAATGTTTTCATGCGCATTCTAAGCGATAGAAAACTGATTTGCATTTCTCTGTCTTAGTTCTATACGAATTTTGAATCGAGCGACAAGTTGCAAGAAGGCGTAATTAAGTGTTTTCATACAAATTTTCATACCACTAGTTCGAATGAATTGTCAACAAAGCGAAAGCAATATGAAAATTAAGCACTTGCCATTTTGTTTCGACTAATAAAATTTATTTGCAAACAATCCAATAAAATTTATAAAAATTGGATTTTATTAAGTTTATAAAAATTAGTTAAAAATAGCCTATTTTTATTAAGGCAACTGCGGTTTCTTATACTTTGTCCAATAATGCCCCACATTAAGAAAACAGCAATAAATAAACTTTTTCATAAATAACTTATACGTTTAATAGATGGCATGTCATGTCACAACATCCAAGGACGTGAATTCCATGGACGTTATGATAAAGAAAATGTGTCATATATAGAGAAAAAAAAATGCCTAATAGAATCAACAAGATTTTCTCTATGAAACGTTATTAGGCTAAGGGGTATCCCAGCAGAGAGAAGCGAAGATTTTTCCATAGAGATTTCTTATTATTTTTATGTGGTAAATCTTATTAATTTTATCAATAAGAAAACCACATAAAATCAAGAAGAAATCTTGTTATTCACACTTTTTTTACTCAATTTCCGTTATTTTTGGCACCAAAAGAACAATCCATAGAGAAAAACTTCTTGATTCTATTAGGTTTTCTTATAAATTGCAAACTATAGGGATTTCTTATTGATTTCATTAGGTTGCCTTATTGATTTTTTAAAAAAGGTATTCCTTATTGATTTCATTAGGTTCCTATATGATTATGTGTAAAGCATCTTATTAATTTTTTTAATAATAAGGAAATCTTCTTGATTTTATTAGGTTTCTTGTTATTTCATATCTATAAATAAACATAGAGACAATTTTTTTCATGATCTTTATCGTTTTTGTATAAGCATGTTTGTACAATAATTTCAATGCGGATTCAGGCTGCCTGTTAGCATATTGGTTAGAGTGCTTGTCTATCAGTCAGAATGTTGCTGGTTCAATACTTGTCTCCTCTCCAGTAATAATATGTATGTATGGTGAGTTAATTAAGAATATAATATAACATGTATATATGTATGTATATAAAGCAATAAAATCTACATTATACTGCATACATATGTATATGGTATAGAATTTAAATGAAAATAAGTACAAAGAACAAAGGCATAATTTTTTTTTATTTTTTATTGTGTCGCCCAATAAAAACAAGAAGAAAATGTTTTTTAAAAAATCAATAAGAAAACCTAATAAAAATTACAAGTTGCCTTCTTGATTTTTTCAAAAAGGGTTTCCTTATTAAATTAATAAGACTTCCTTCTTGAAAAAAAAACCATAGAGATATCTTATAAATTTTGTTCTATTTTATGAGGTATTTATTACGCACTGTTTTCTCCGTGTAGTGTGCATGGACATTATGGCACTTTTGAAACTGTCTTAAAGTCCATGGACACTATGACATTATAATTATAGACTTGTATAGATTTTTAAGAAATAATTTATTTACTAAAATTTCCGTATACGGCAAATGCAACAAAATAAGTACTGGCTTCAAGATATTTCTGATATCAATGCACAATATTGAACTTTTCAATAATCCTTATTGAAATATATTCAAATTATTTTCTACAACATGTCTGCAATATAATTATGGCAAGCACGATTTATTTCTTTTGGATTTCAAATTTAAGTTTTGGAAAGAGTTGGAACACAGCTTAAAATGATTTCATGACATTAAAGCGTGTTTCTGTGTTTCTCAATACAAATTATACAATTTAGCACAACTGTGACCTGGCTTTACGTTTTTTTTTTGTTTTTTTTTTAATTTATCATTTTCCAGCAACTAACAGATATTTCGGATAGTTTAAAAAAATGTTTGCTTTTCTATTTTTTTGGGGAAAGTTTCGAATTGTTGTTCGGAAAAGTTTCTTATAAACTGAAAATCCG
Organism: Nowickia ferox; assembly: GCA_936439885.1. NCBI lineage: Eukaryota > Metazoa > Arthropoda > Insecta > Diptera > Tachinidae > Nowickia > Nowickia ferox. The sequence continues at coordinate 30,283,872 of OW387026.1, forward strand.
CCAGGAGTTACCTGGAAAGGGAATTAATAAACTTTTTTAATCACCTTGAAAAATATTTGAGTACATAAAAAATTGTAATTGTAATGATTAAAAGAAAACAAATAAATTCTGTATACATATTTTTTATTACTGAGAAATTATAAACCAAGGAAAGAGGGAGTTAAAAACTAGATTTGTAAATAGAATTAAGAAAAATCGCCACAGTTTAATATGCAAATTATAGCGGCATTCTTGTGAAACTATTTTAAACTAGCTTTAGAATTGATAATGTAAATTTCCTATAAACAAAAGACTTTCACATTAAAAAATCAAAAAACCCGACTGTGACCAACTTTGAACCATTAAATATCCTAAATGGTCATTAGAAATGAAAAATCATAAGAGAAACTTAAAGATCTTAAAATATCTGTGGAATGATACCTATCTTTTTATTTATTTTTTGTATTTACAAAATGGTGTCTGTTAGCCACCATATTGAGTTTTAACTACAGCCATATCTTTAGTGGCAAGACAAGGAATCATAAAAATCGGTCCACGCGCTCAGTTTATATAGTGAAGCAAAAGAACACACATACATATTAGAGATGGGCGCGTGTGGAATTTTTCCAACACGACACGACACGAACACGAATGCCAAGTTGACATCATGGTGTACGAAACACGCACGCGAAATTTTTTCAAAACACGAAACTGCACAACACGCTCGAAATCAAATTGAATAGCAAAAGAAGCTTTTTTTATATTCAAATAGATACATATTTTTGTTTAATTTCAGAACTTTAAGCTTAACAGACCCCTACACTGTCAACAAATTTTATGGTTTTACGTGTTTGACGATACAAAATATTAAATTCTTTCTTTACTGGAAATTCATGCACATATTTTAACACCAAAAATCGTTTCATGGTCATTGTGTAAATTGTGCTCAACACGATACGACACGAACACGCACGAAAACAGATTTTCTGTCACGAACACTTCGTGTTGAGTCGTGCGAGTTCGTGTCACGGAAAAAAACACGATACGTGTCCATCACTAATACATGTATATGCCCATAGGCTGATAAACACCCCTGCAGAAAATGCGAATAGTGAAATTGTAGTGATTTACTACTGACATTGTCAGTAGCACTACTGACCAGGTGTACCCCAGCCAATGTAATCGCCTATTGACATTTAACATTAGCTTGTCATTGAAAATCCACCACTAGACTGTAGCACTACTTACTAAGTAGTTTTTAGGGAACACGTGGAAACATTGGCACCAAAGATTCAGTAGTACATTTTAGTGACCCTCATCTACATTTTCGTAATGTTAGGGCAACAAACTTAAACACATACATACATGTGTATTTTAGCAGTATTGCACAACATAATAAAAAAGAAAACCAAACTATTGACACGTTCATTGACAATGTCTCTAAACTATCTCTACTCGCGCATAAAAGGAAAGTTGTCGACATTTCAACTAGTGCAATTGTCGCTATAGAAGAGTGTTGACTTAGAGAGATATGGTTCTAGGCTGACTAGAGGGACAATACTCATCTTTGCGTCGCGCAGTCGGGTAATAAAGAAATATGAAGATTCCGGATCCGATAGTAAAATTCTGGAATTTCGGGATATCCCTATCGAGATTTTGGCGATCAAGATCTAGAGATTGGCTTCCCTAATAAACATACATACATATGTATACGTATGTATATGCATAAAATATTTGCACAACTGTTTAATATTTCCTTATAACGGAACAATTTAGTTTACTACTAAAAATGTTAATCTATCAAAATTGTAAATTGGTCCAAGCATTACGATATACGTATGCGCGTAAATATATATATGTTTATCAATTTAAACATCACGAAACAGTTTTATTTTTAACAACTTTACGTAAATTCCAAGATATAAATACGGGAAACAACGACTTTGAAAACAGTTCAGTTTTAACTATCTTCACTGAAGTAACTAAAATATCAACTTGAAAATGATGAAAAATTATCAAACAATATTGCTATTGGTGTGCGCCACATTATTGGTTATCCTTTCGTCTTCTCAGAATGGCGTGGAGGCGGATGTGCATATTGGCAGCTGCGTACGGGGTGGAGTTGATTTCGTTAAACATTGTAGTGCTGAGTGTAAAAGACGGGGATACAAAGGAGGACACTGCGGAAGCTTCTGGAATATAAATTGTTGGTGTGAAACGTAAGATGTTTGACCAAGCACAAAATACATTTACACTCAATACGTATATTCAACGTCAATTCAAAATTAATGTCACAAGTCAAGATTTTAAATATTTAGCACCATCGAAGCCGGTAGTTTTTGGTGAAATTTATCGGAAGGACTAGTACATGTATTGGAAAGATTTTAAATTATGAATTTCTGTTTGTTTGAGTATACAGTGTGTGATGTAACATTAATAAATATGTAATATGCTTTAAAAAAATTTCTTTGTGTTCTTTTTTAAATTTGAACTGAGTAAGTTTTATGTACATACATATGTATGTATGTACATACTTATTCCAGAATCAAGTTTATTACACATTGGTATATATTACTTTAAATGCAATCTGTCATTCCATATTAGTGTTTTCACGCTGACATGGTTTTAAAGTTAAAACCAACAGTTAAAACCTGGTTTTACCACACAAACTGTTTTTGTTAAAACCAACTTAAAACCATTTTTGAATTGGTTTTAAGTTGGTTTTATGAAATGCAACCTTGTATTCGCTGTGCTAAAGTCAGTGCTGCCAACTTAAAATGACCGTAAGCAGCTGATAATGCTTATGTCAGTGAAAATAGTGAAAAGAGATACCAATTGATACATTTTCAACTTAAAAATAAATGCAGCGGCAATAATTATCAAAAAAAAATATGAAGAAAAAGAGTCCTTTGGACGGAAAACAACGTAAATATTTTCACTGACCTCTGGGAAGTGAAAATATACGATATTACTGATATCCACCTGCGAAAAAACGGTTATAAGCTAATATATTTGTGGATTTTTCTTATATAATAATATGATTTCCATGCACTTCTTTACGTTGTAGAAGTAATTACATAATTTTAATATGTTCAAAATATAAAATAAAATCTATTTTTGGATGCATTGTAAAATTTCTGAGTTGCTCATGCAATCAAAAACAAGCTGTTGTACAGGGTGTCAGATAAGTATTATAAAAAGCTGAAAAAAATACAGCAACAAATACAGACATTTCTATAGTACATTTATTTTATTTTGGAAACGTTTATAAGACAGCCTGTTGTTTAAAACTTGAATTTATCAAACTTGCAGTGGGAACGCAAAATCAGCTGTTTATGGTTTTAACGTTAAAACTAGGCTTTAACTTTCGGTGTGAAAACAGTATATGATAAAAGAAAATTAGTTAAAACAAGAGAATGACAGTTGTGGTTGGTTGTACTTTTTCAATAAATGCAACTATAAAAATAGAAAACAAAATATTTGGTTTACAAAACTATTAGCAAGAAATATCTGTAAACTAGTCTAGTATTGGCAATTAATTATAAATATTACAAATAATCAATTTATGCAAAATTTTTAATAGTTATATACAATGTACATATCTATATAATTAATAGCCAAACACGTACAGATGTGCACAATCTATATTTTATTGAAATCGGTTTATTATTTTGGAAACTATAAGACTTTGAAGTTGCTACTACCCTGTCGGATTTTTATTAGCTAGCTCAAAATATTGGTGACTTTTTGCTAACTCATTTACAACTAGCTTCTGAACTAACTCATAAATGATACAGATGTGAGTCAGTTGTTTTTTGTACAACTGTCTTATTCGCGATAAATATTTATGTTAACTCTGTGCCGTCTCTATTTGATATGCCGCAATAGCTAAGTGTTAAGTATGGTGGCTGATAAACAATTTGATCAAGGTTCGATACACATTCTCGTCTCTAAAAAATATAATATAAAACTGTTTCAAATTTAAGTTGACTAAAAACGTTAATAATTAATTAGTTAGTTAAGTTATGGTTAGCTCAAAACATTCTTTTTTTTGATGCGATACAAACTAGCTCATTATGAGCCCACCATTAGTTAGTCAGTTCGCAGCTAACTAATAGTGAAATTTTATCAGCCGAAAACTCACACGTAATGAGTTAACTAGTGGTTATTCAAAACTTATGCAGCATGAGTGAGTACTGACTAGAGTTTTTCTTTTCCCGACTTTTTCATTTCCCGGGAAAGCGGGAACGACTTTTCAGTTTCCCGGGAATTCCCGCCCAGAGGAAAACTATACAAAATATTTTTTAATTTAATTTATTTCGACAAAAAACAATTCATGAGATCGATTAAATAATAACGTTTTATAAACACATTAGTCGAAAAACTAATATAATTTCAGTTCTTTATATAATAGTAATGCATAAATACCAATATTATATGTAAATGGAAAGTCAAGTGCATTGATATAACGCAAACAAAAAAAATAAAAAAAACAAATTACATTATTAAAAAAATATTACAAAATCTTGCTTTGAAAATAAGGCTTTAATAAAATCGTTCGACAGTCTATTTCTAATTTTATTTAAAAAACAAAAACTCCTGTTAATGAAAAAATACGTTCACTTTCTACGGATGTTGGCCTTATAGTGAGAAGAGCATTATATAATCTCTGGACACTTTCAGTTTTTTTCCACTTCCTTCAAAAAATTGCAATTCCTTTTTTAATGAAAACAATTTTTTTTATCGAAACTACAAAATCAACACAATAAAAGTTGTTGTTGTAAGATTTTAGCTATTGTGCTAGTACCATCACCTTATTATTGCACCATCAACTTCATAAGTGAATAACGACACTCATCAAGGAATGTGTACCTATGAACTAAAGTTGCCATAATAAAATTAAAACAAAAAAAATCCCGGGAATTCCCGCAAATATATCCCGGGATTTCTTTCCCGGAAATAGTGCGGGATCGCGGGAAATTTTTCCCCGGAAATCCCGTATGAAAAACACTAGTACTGACTCATTCTAAGGACATTACGTTGATAAACTGAATAGCGTTTAACATGGAAAATGAGTTAGCTTTTTAGTTAGTTGTCACTCGTCTCTGATTAACCATTAGTTACCTCTAAGTTAGCTCAAATCCCGACAGGGTACTACTACATAGTGCACACGCATTTATTAGCTTACACTTAAAAAAGAAAGAAAACATGTGTGTGTTTGTACTTTTTCGGAGAATGTGTGTGTGGCTGACTACAAAAATAATCTAGTTAACTTTTCGTAGAGTAACAAAAAGCTAACTACAATGTCATCCAGAACTGACCCAAATTAATTCTTAAGTTGAGTACGTAATCGGATTTGGTGAGAGCCAACAAAATAGCTCTCAGCTACTTTGAAACTCATTTCAATTTTATATTAACATATAGATGGTACCTTAAGTTTAATTGGACGTGACATAACCATAACTATACAAAACAGCTGTTCGAACCAGACTTATGGGCAACACTGTATTTATTATAGGTGACTCGCCATAACGCCAATTGAAATTTGGTTTGGTTATGGCTATGTCATTATGGCTATGGCACATCTGATTGAACCTTTAACTGGGTAGTAGCGCGTTGACTAAACAACGTGTGATGAGTTGTTTCCATTGGAAAGTAATCCAAGTGTCAGTCAGCACTAGTAGCGGAATAGTTAGCTTAAAGTTAGTTTAAAGTTAACTTAGTTTCAGACAGGGTACACAAAAAATTCATGTGTTATATTTCCTAAATTATGGTATAATTTTAACTAAGTGAAGGGGTAGAATGGCATTTACAAAGTTTTTTAGGATGCTTAACGGGTAATTCAACAACTTCTTGATTTTGTTAATCCAAGCCGCCAACCATTTCATAAGTAAAGTCTGGAGCTTTTTCGACCATCATAAGTGATACTAAGGGATCAACTTTGTTGGACAGAATTTTATGCAAAATATATTATAATTTATAAAAATTGTTTCACACAAATTTAAAAAATTTTTAAATTTCATGTATAGGAGTATATATGTACATACCTTCTTGCTCAAAAATTTTCTTTTGACATTAAAATAGAAAACAATTCAATAAAAATAATTTCAAAGAATATACCTAAGTGTAATAGTTATACTAACATGGATTTTAGGTAAAGTGTAATGTACAAAATACCTAACTTCATAGTTAATAAAACCAAAATTTTTTACTCTCATACAGGGTGTTTTTTAGAGGTATAGAACTTCGAATTGAAATAAAACACAAGAAAATCGTTTTAATGTCCATCAATTTGGCTTTATTGGAAGTATAATTTTATGCCATTAACGTTTAAATATGATTTCGGGCATGTGGCCGCCGCGGCTGGCTCGAATAAAGCCAATTCTACAGGTCCAATTTTCAACCACTTTTTCGAGCATATGTTGGCAATAACGCCACGAATGTTGGCTTTCAAGTCCCCTAACGTTTCTGGTTTGTTGGCGTAGACGAGCGACTTCACATATCCCCAAAGAAAATAATCCAATGGTGTCAAATCACACGATCTTGGTGGCCAATTGACAGGTCCATTCCGCGAAATTATGCGCTCATAGAATGTTTCCTTCAATAAATCGATTGTGACGTGCGCTGTGTGGCATGTAGCGCCGTCTTTTTGAAACCACAACTCATCCACATTCATGCCATCCAATTCGGGAACAAAATAGTCCGTTATCATGGCTCTATACCGGTCTCCATTAACGGTAACTGACTCTCCAGCATTATTTCGGAAGAAGTATGGCCCAATGACTCCACCAGCCCATAGAGCACACCAAATAGTCAGTTTTTGTGGATGTAATGGCGCCTCAAGGGTCTCATGTGGATTCTCTTCACTCCAAATGCGGCAATTTTGCTTGTTGACGTAGCCATTCAACCAAAAATGAGCCTCATCACTGAACAAAATTTTGCGATGAAAATCAGCATCGAGGTCAATCTCATTTTCGGCCCATACACCAAAATCACGACGCATTGCATGGTCTCGCGGCTTTAATTCTTGCACAAGCTGGATCTTGTAAGGTCGCAAGCCAAGATCTTTGCGCAAAATCTTCCATGAAGTTGATGGACAAAGCTCCAATTGCTGTGCACGGTGGCGAATCGATTCATTCGGGTCCTCTTCAACACTTTGCTCTACAGCGGCAATTGTTTCTTCGGTGCGCACTGTTCGACGTCTCTGCGGATGCGTATTATCACATAGAGTAAACGTAGTGCGAAAACGATCCATGGTTAACCGAATTAATTGCTCTGATGGACGATTATGTCGACCATAAAATGGACGGAGCTTGCGGTAAACTTCGCGAACTGAACCATTATTTTCGAAATAAATTTGCACGATTTGCAAGCGTTGTTCTTTTGTCAACCTGTTCACGATGAAATGGCAAACCAAACTAAATATTAATCACTTGACAGCTGACAAAATGGCCGCCAGTTAAAAAAGTGATGCCAACTTAAAGTTCTATACCTCAATAAAAAACACCCTATATAAAAAAAGTTACCTAATCGTATGCTTAGTTAATATTACCTCTTATATTTTGTGTGTGTAGTATTTCTCTTGATTTTACAAATTTTTTTCTCGTGTTTGTTATTGTATGAAATCCGAGTGATGGTGCGGTATAGCACCACCCTTCCTAACCTATTGTATGAAAGCTATAATACTTAAAGGTGCCATAGCAAATATTCAATAGGTTTCTATGGTAATTGTCAGATCTGTAAACGAATCATTAATTTTTGAATTAATTCGCGAATCATTCATGCACTGAATTAGCAAATTTTGAATAATTCTTTTCACACAAAAAATGAATTGAATGAAATTTGAGTCAATTCAAATGAATTTGATCAAAATTAATTGCAATTAATTTTCAATTCAAATAAATTTGTGAAATGAACTGGAATTCGTTTCTACTTCAAGTGAATTTTTCAAAGTGAATTGCAATTCATTTCCAATTCATTTGAATTGAATTGATTTTGAATTAATTCAAATGAATTAGGAAAAATAATTAGAAATTCATTACCAGCTCATTTGAATTGACTTGATTCATTGTTCTAATTCATTTGAATGAATTCAAAATAAATTCAATTCAAATGAATTGGATATGAATTGCAATTCACTTTAACAAATTTATTTGAATTGAAATCCAATTGCAACTCATTCTACAAATTCATTTGAATTGGAAACGAATTGAAATTCATTTCAGCCTTTTGCTGTGAAAATAATTAATTCTAAATTTAGCTCATTCGTAACGAATTAATATCAAGAAAGAATGATACATTTACAGCTCTGGCGATTGCTATGGCGAGTCACCAAATAATCAAATACAGTGTTGCCCATTAGTTTGGTTATGGTTATGGCACGTCTGATTGCACGTTAAAGAATGAGAGTTCAATAAATTGAATTAGCTTGGTTAAAGGGATCTTGTTTATGTTTTCTCAACTTCATGTATTATTTACTTATTGTTGCATATGTATGTAAGTATGTATATAACTAGGTCCGTTTCTTTACTTTTCCATTAAAAATCCAGTAGTTGACTAAATTTTGGGTAATTTCAAAATGTTACTCTCAAGAATGCCTCTTGCACAAAACGAACGGAAAAATTGCACAAATTTGCAGATTAATCAAAACAGTATTGAATATCCATCAAATACATGTTTTTGGTAATTGATGAATGAATTTTTATAATTATAAATACATAAACCCTACATCTCTAAAAAATTAAAGTAAATAACACAATAAATCTTAATTTAAAATCTAATAAATTTAACTATTATTATTCTTTAATCTGTTTCACCCTGAACATAATACTTTTCAGTTTTTTTTTGTCAAACCACTACTTCAACTTTTCTTATTTTAAATGTTTTTATTAAAAAATTTATACTTTGTATTTGCTTACTTTTGTTTATTTTATTGAATCATATGTTTTTCTCATCAACTGGATTTTACTGGCAAAATTTTTCCAGTAAAAATGCAGACTCTCAGTCAACAACTGTCAATTTACTCTCTCAATTGGCACTCTCTTTTACAATTTTAATGATGAAACAGAATAAAGTCCCCAACTTCAGGAAAATCGGTCCCAAATCAATAAAGCCCATAATAACATCGTCGGCAGTAACTTCAAATGCTCTCTAATATTTGTTTTATTTTCTTTTGTGCTTATTTTTCTTTGTAGTTTTGTTCAGTGTTGTCAGATTATTGGATTTATCCCCAAATCGGGAATTTTTTTTTCGAAATGGGGATAAGAATATTGGTTTGGGAATTGAGGAATTAATTGGCGATAACTTTTATGTTTTGGGGATTTATGAGATTTTTTGGGGATTTTATTTTATTTTTTATTTATTTCTCGGAATATTTTATTATCAATACATATTCCACTTGCTATTTTTAGTTCATAAATAATATAAAATGATAAATGGTAACAATGATCTCGTCTCGTCATTTGTTGTTAGCAAAATTTAAATAAGGTTTATTACAAGACAAACAGGTACTCCTATTGGGGAGATTGCTCATCAGCTAATTTTATTGTTTACACTTATGTACTATATAACTTACAAATTATTTGGCAATTAGTTCTTTACCTTATTTGATGCTTAAAATTTTATATACAAATAACATGTTTTGGGCAGAACCTTGTTCATATCAAGATGCCGCTGGATCACGGCCTTTTAAAGAACTGGTAGAGTATTGTATATATTAAATTTACTTTGTATATCAACGAGCAACGCTTGCATTGAACTAGTTTTTTCGGCAATGGAGTCAATAAAAAAATTAAATTAGAAACAAAATTTAGTACGAATTGCTAAAATCTCTGTTACGAATTAATATACATTTTAAAAATAATAGAATTTGTTGTGATCCATCTCCCGATATGGTAAACTTAGTACAAATTTCCTTTTTGGGAATTTTGGGGATAAAAATGTTTAAATTGAGGATGTCAGTCGAAAGAAATCTGGGAACCCTGGTTTTGTTTACAAAATTTATGAAATTTATTGAAAGTATGGTAACATTTTTGAGAGAATGAGTACTTATATGTGAGAGCTGCTTTCTGCGGCTGTTTTTTTGTGCCAATGTGTATGGAAAATGTGTTTATGCCGGTATTCTGTTTAATCATTTATGTGTAAATGAACGCATTTCCGTAAAATCCAGTACAAATTTTCACAAAATTGCACAAATTTATGGATAAACAAACGGACCTACTGTGTGGCTGTGTTTTAATGCATTTTTTATGACAGTTAGAGCATTTTTATTGAACCTTAATAAAATTATTTACATCTAGAATACGGACGATTGTGTCGTCCGTTTGGTAAATACTAGCAAGTATTAAGGCTCAGTTAGCCGACTTTAATGCAATGTAACTGTAATGTAGGAAACAGCTGATCGATATTTTTATATGAAAAATAGGTTACGTTACATTACATCTCTATAACCATTTCCATTACTTATCACATAACAATATCGATCAGATGTTACCAGTTACAGCAGTTACATTACATTACAGTCGGCTAACTGAGCCTTTAGTGTACCGTTACGCCTAACTCTTACACGATTTTGAAATAACACGATTCGCAATTAATAACAAATAATTTTTTTCCACGAATATTTTGAACTTTCAGGTTTTTTTTTTAATTTTCCATATGTATGTATGTATGTATATAATGTGTTAATTTTAATATATACGAGGTTTGCTCAAAATGTATCGCGAATTTTTAATTATCGTGGGTTATGTATATTCGAATTTTAATTTTTTTTGTGGTGTTATGTTGGTACTCATGTCTCTCACTTATGCCGCGAATTTCAGCCATTTTGAAGTTAATTGTTGACAGCTGCTTTGCTTGCACGTGTTTTGGCTCGTCTCCGATTTTTTACCTATTAAAAAAAATGCAACAAAGAACGTGTATCAAATTTTGTGTGAAAATCGAAATTAAGTGCGCGAATTTCGAATGTTTACTGTGGCATATGGAGAAGCTACCTTTGACCGAAGCAACGTTTATCGGTGGTACAAAATGTTCTCAGAAGGCCGAGAAGATGTGAACGACGAAGAGCGTGTCGGACGTCCGAGCACTTCAACAACAGACGAAAAAATTGATGAAGTGAAGAAAATGGTATTGGCCAATCGTCGAATCATCGTTAGAGAAGTTTCTGAGGACCTACACATATCGATTGGCCCGTGCTATTAGATTTTTATCATTGATTTGGGCATGAGACGGGTCGCCGCGAAATTCAATCCAAAATTGCTCAATTTTCACCAAACATCATCGCATGAACATTGCTAGTGAGCTGTTGGACTCAGTCCGCGACGACCCAAATTTGCTCCAGAGGGTCATAACTGGTGATGAATCGTGGGTTTATGGTTATGACGTGGAAACCAAAGCTCAATCATCTCAATGGAAGCTGCCGCACGAACCAACATAAAAATCGAAGACAAGCCAAAACACGTGCAAGCAAAGCAGCTTTCAACAATTAACTGAACATTCAAAATGGCCGAAATTTTCAGCATAAGTGAGAGACATGAGTACCAACATAACGCCACAAAAAAAAATCAAAATTCGAATATACATAAACCGCGAAAATTCAAAATTTGGCGATACTTTTTGAACAAACCTCGTATTTTAATTTTTTTATTATCATTATCACAAATAACTACTATTTTCTTCTTTGTAAACGAACACACAGCATTGCTTTGTCTTTTTAATTCTTCGTATAACCATAATGCCGGGTTTACATCTGTATGCCATGTGCCACACATGCGTTAAAAAAGCGTAACCACTAATTACTAATGAAAAACTGTTTGATTCAAACACGTATTTATTAAGTTAAACAGTTTCATTCATAACTAATAGACAATTTTATAGAATCCAACATGATCGGAAACAGCTTAAATCAATAAATACATGTCTGAATCAAACAGTTTTTCATTCTTAATTAGTGGTTACGATTTTTTGGGCACATTGCACACAGGAAATGCCAGATGTAAACTCAGCCTAAAGGCTCAGTTAGCCGACTGTAATGTAATGTAACTGCAAGAGTAGGAAACAGCTGTTCGATATTGTTATGCGAAAAGTAATGGAAATGGTTATAGAGATGTAATGTAACGTAACCTACTTTTCATATAAAAATATCGATCAGCTGTTTCCTACATCACAGTTACATTGCATCACAGTCGGCTAACTGAGCCTTAAGCATTGACTAAGTTACGAATATGTTCTCGGTATTAAAATAAAAGTTGTTTCGAAAGCAGTACACTGTTTGTAACGAATTTGAATTGATTTTTTGTTTTGCAAAAGCCATTCTTCATTTATACTTGAACAAAACAATTTGTTGTTCAGTATTTCGAATTGAATTAAACTGTTTTATGTTCACTTTTATTGCACGTTTTTACCGAGTAAAACATTTGTATTTTTTAAATTTACACGGTTTTTCAAAGATAAAGAACCTATCACTATGCTATGGGGGTATTCTTGGACATTGAAGGCGTTTTCAATAATGTCTCTATGGACGCAATTATGGAAAGCGTTAATCGGTCCGCTGCTCACGTACTAGTCAAGAACTGGGTTGGAAATCTCTTGAAATTTAGAATAGTATCTGCAGAATTAGGCAAAGCCACTGTAAATAAGGAAGCTCATAGAAGAACTCCCCAAGGAGGAGTTCTTTCATTGTTTCTTTGGACGCTGGTCGTTAATGACATTCTCATGAAATTCGAGTGTAAAGCAGCTGGGGTTACGGCATATGCAGACGACATAGTCATTATCATAACTGGTAAGTTCCTCGACACAATTAGATCCATTATGGAGTCTTCGTTAAATGATATTCATAGATGGGCAGCTAGGGTAGGTCTGAAGTTGAACCCTGAAAAAACAGACCTTGTACTTTTTACTAAAACGAAAGTCAAGGAATGGAAAACACCAAAAATTAGATGGCATACCGCGAAATATATATGGTATATATAGAGGATATAGTTAAAGAGGCCACTATTGCTCTATACGTATGTAAAAAGATGCTGAGCAAGACATGGGGCGTTTCACCTAATCTTACATATTGAATCTACACAGCGGTAGCTAGACCAATTCTACTCTACGGAACACTTGTATGGTGGAGCGCGACTGAGACAAAAGCATACCTAAAAAAGTTAGAAAATATCCAGAGACTAGCAGAACTCTGCATCACTGGAGTTCTGAAAAGCCTACTGCAGCTTTAGACGTTATATTGGACCTTAAACCAATAAAACTAACTGCAGTGACCGCGGCATGCAAATCCGTTATCCGACTCAGGACAACAGGACAGATGTCGTACAGATCATTGCTGGAACACATAGAGTGTAGCTCGGACTACAACATTCCAGAAATGAACCTCCTGGCCAAACCATAAATCACTATAAGGGAAGAAGGCTATCTCGAAGGTCTTAACTATAGTGGGTATAGTTTTAATAAGTCTTCACTGATGGTTCAAGGATGGATGGTGGGGTGGGAGCTGCGGTTTACTGCCCGGAGCTCAGTATAGAGGAATAAAATAAGCTTCCTGATTACTGTAGTTTCTTCCAGGCGGAAATCTATGCAGCCAAAACGGCTGCAGAACCATGAATGCACGTGTGAATATATATAGACAGTCAAGCAGCAATTCGGGCAATTTCAGCAGACTGCAACTACTCCTCCGTTGTGCTCATATGTAGGAATGCCCTCAATATGTTATGTGCTGGCAGACAAGTACATATATTTTGGGTCCGGGGACATATGGGGATTGAGGAACACGAATTGGCCGATACACTGGCCAAAAGGGAAATCCAATTACCGGTGGAAGAAACGGTATATGTTCGGAAACCAATTCAATACCTAAAACAGATCATAAACTCTTAAGATGAAGGAAGAAGCGGAGGAAAGTTGACGTGTGACGAAAACTTCTAAGATCATGTGGGCTCCTATGATCCCAAATTGACTAAATTCCTTTTATCATTAATTAGAAGCAACTGCAAACTTCTAGTGGGGGTATTAACTGGACACTTCTGGACGGCTTCGTATGCTGTCAAAATAGGACGAATACTTGACGGTACCTGCAGGAAATGTAAGGAACGCAGGGTAGATTGTGTAGATTACTAAGATTTGTTAAATCTGTTTGGGAGTCATTCGATACAGGCACCACGAACTAGGCTGCTATACTTACAGGTTTCTTGTCATCTGCTGGTATCGCTAAGGATCAATCCTGGGGGTTTACTCTCTATTGCGACGTGAAAGAAAAATGCTACGAAATCTAACAATTGGTACTCTCTAATGCGTTTGCGCATTTGCTTTTCGCATCTATTTTTATTTTCTTTCGCAAGCCTGGTATCACCGCACTCTGTCCGATTATCGCATATATCTTGCGATAGGTAAATATCAAACGCAAAGGCAGAAAAACATGTGAATATGTTGAATAAATATTTATATTTCATATTGAAATTGTTATTTTTGGAGAAAGATAAAAAAATTACATTTCATTTTGTGATCATATTCATAGTGTGCTGCAATTTTGTGTAGAGGTGTAAGTGCTTGTATTTGGCCGATCTAACCGTTTGTATGTGAGTATCATCTACTGCTCCAATCACACCATTAATGCCGCAAGTGTTGTAAAAAGCTTTTTCGACTTCTTGTTCCACTCCTGCAGCTAAATCAAATTTGATATGGTTGTAACGTAGTATTCTTTTAATGTGAGACTGCTGCGATATACCTAAGGTATGGTCCTGCCCACTTTGATGTTCACATTCGTTTGGCCAAGTAATTCTAATGCGTCGGCTAGTTATATAATAGTTGAAATTGCTCTGGATGTCCTTGAAACTTTTAGCTCGTGTTGAATAGCGTTAAGAACATACAGCAACGCTTCCTTATTCAAACGGAAATTTTGAAGAGAGTATATTGGGCTTACAGATCTCTTTAGACTTGTACTACACGGACGTTTTCCTCATCAAACACTATTTTACTTTCAATTAAAAACTGTTACACTTCACTTTTTCCTAACTTTCCTTTTCTTAAATTAAAAACGTTTTTTTTAATTTTGTCATTTCATTGCTGTCAACCTTTGCCATATTTTCTTTTGCAAAGTCAGTGAGGCCACCTTATCAAAAAATTTTGCGAAAGTAATAGAGAGTACCAAATTGGCATCTCATCGCATTTAGCTTTCGCATCGTAATTGTTTTCGCATCGCAATAGAGAGTAACCCCCCTGGTCTACGCGAGGTCTTTGACCACCCAGAGTAACCTAACCTATCACTCACATGTATTTTTTTGCCGATTTTTTTTCGCACAGTTTTCTTAGGTAACTAATTACTTTTCGTTTTTTACAATATTTCTAGGTTTGTTATTAATATAAATTTTTTTCTCATGTAATGATTTTTTTAAACAAAAATTTAAGTTAATACAATGTATGAAATCTTTATTTGAGTCGGTAGATAGATATATGTATAAAACTCAATATTTAAAGACGATTTCGTGTAAATTTTTACCGAGGCTATGCATACTCTCACCAACATATTGGCCGGTATCTCACGGATATTGTCTTCCGGTTCGTCAACAGTTGCGGGCTTGTCCCTATAGACATGAGCCTTAACATAACATCACAATACATTGTCTAAATTCGTTAAATCGCAGTATCTGTTACATATGTTTATATGAGAATGATTATTTTGAAAACAACATGGTGACAGGTTGTTGTAATTTGAAGCAAAAGCTTTCGAATGTTATGTTAATAACATACAAATTCAAAAGCATCATCTCTCAAAATGTATAATTTAATTTGATTTTGTCATATGCATGTGAGTATATATTTTTTTGCAAGGACACTTGTTTTGTCAAAAGTGAAGAAATATTTTTATAAGCTTCTTCTTCCGATAGGTAAGATACATATATTATGTAATTTATTTATAAATATGTACATAAATAAAAATGTACATATCCTGTCGAAAAATAAATTAAATTTAAACTGATTTAAAGTTCTAACTGATTACTTTCCAATGAAAACAACCAACTATTTTAAAATTGCGATATCCTAGGCCGTATTCAATTGTCACACTCTGCACTACTTTTCAACTAACTTAAAGTTGATTTTATTTAAGTCACTTGGTAGTTAGTAAATTTACAAAAAAATGTTGCTGGGATTAGAACCATGTATCATCATACATTTCATAGTCAACGCGCTCCCATCCAGCTAAGGTACCATCTAAAATAATTACAGCCAATCGGTAATATAAAATTGAAATGAGTTTCAAAGTAGCTGAGAGTAAGTTTGATGGCTCTCACCAAATCCGATTACGTACTCAACTTAAGAATTGATTTTGGGTTAGTTCTGGATGACATTGTAGTTATCTCTTAGGTTAATCTAGGAAAATTTAACTATAAGTTGATTATTTTTGTAGTCAACAACACGTTCTCCGACTGGGTATTTACAGATGTGTGTGCATACCTACATACATACCTCTTGCCGCCTTCATAGTAATATACATACATCCACGGACATTTTTAAATACATATTTATTTAATACAACAATGATAACAAATATAAATTATGTATATAAATATTTTGGATATATCTGCTCCAAATTGATAGTTAAAATTTACATTTTAATAAAATACAATTATAATCTGAAATGAAGGCTAAATTTTTTAATACAATTAAAATTAAATTAAAAATTATTTAAGATTTTATTTAGTCTATTTCATAGCGTTTTATTTTATATAAAAAAGTTATAATCTAATTTTATAATTTTGTGTATATTTAGAAATATCTAAGAATTTATATACTAGTATGTTTAATAGCTTTGTGATTTATGATTATTCGTTATTCATTTATTTTGAAGGATTAACAATATTTTTAACCCCCGACCAAAAAAAGGTGTGTTATAAGTTTGTAGTGTGTGTCTGTGTATCTGTGTGTCTGTCCGCGTCCACGTACAGACCAAACGGCTGGACGGATTTTGATTTAGTTTTTTCTGTTTGAAAAGTGACTTGCTCGAGAGGGTTCCTAGCTATCGGTCCAGCCGTTTAGAAGATATCACATCTTTTCTAAATATATCGTTGTTTTTAATATTTTTAATTTTTGTTGGTATTGTAATATTTATTAGACTTTTATATGTATCAGTATATTTTATGTAAACTCATTTAAAGTAATAAATAAAAATCGTTATAACTTCTAAATGTTTATGTATGTACAGTACATACTCGAAAAAGAAACATAAAGAATAAAGTGCAAAAAGTGACCTATTCATAAATTCTTTACTGTGCTGCCTCTGATATGCCTACGTAAGTGATTATTTTGTGATGCTTTAAAACTGCATCAGTATGCCTTTTTTAGGACATACATGTGACAGCTTTACGGTTCTGATGGTCCTTCGAATAAGCATTGCGTATTATCCGTTACCTTGCACATCCGTTAACTTGAACATTGGACGATTAAATGTATATCATATATTTACAAATAGGCCAGAATCATTTCTAAGTTTTATTCTTGCGGGAGCACAAATACATATACAAATATATATAGACTTTAGTGAGCAGTGTGAGCGTTTTAAAAAATTTGCTGATAACTTTTTTTTATATTTTTGTAATTTTTTCCACTAGCTTAAAGTCATATTAACAACTTCTAAATATTCAAATAAGAAACGTTTTGGCTGCCATGAAGTCTATGAGCTAGAATTTTTGGAAGTTGGTGATCAAACAGAACAGCATCGTGGACACCTTTTCCATACAAATTGACGCAAAAATCAGACATGAAATAGAATCTATTTTAGATAGTTTTTAATGATTTTGTCTGAACTTATGTATATATTTCTCTATTTAAGATTCGTTTAGGGTCTAAAAACCAAATTACGTGTGATCATATTTAA
This sequence comes from Nowickia ferox, assembly GCA_936439885.1. Lineage (NCBI taxonomy): Eukaryota > Metazoa > Arthropoda > Insecta > Diptera > Tachinidae > Nowickia > Nowickia ferox. Next base: position 30,301,717 of record OW387026.1, read on the forward strand.
GGAACAAACTGCAGTACAGACAATTTTAAATTATTGTGACAAAGAATAACACAACGCAACAACATGCTGTTTTCTAAGGACGCACCACATTAATCAACAGTGTTCTTATGTTTGGTCCACTGTATGTGGTGCAAATACGTGTAAACTTCAGCTCTGTACATATTTTTCAATGCAAATGGAATATGTGAATATTTGAATCGTAGTCCAATTTGTTTAATGATTTTTATGTAATGAAAGCTCAAGTTTAACATTTCTAATTTACAACAGCCTTGCCATTGCGGTTTGTTCATTACTAACTATGCACATTAGGCATATAACTTTTTTTTTTACTAAAAATTTCACAGGCACTACAGGTACTGATTACAAAAACCAATATCTTAGGCCAGTTTGAAACAAAAACCTTCCGCGCCGAATGAATTTCTAAAACCTTCCCATTTTTTCAATAAACCACTAGGGAAAAATTTTAAATGTTATAAAAATTACATGTGTACATACCTCCCTAGATGTTAAAGTAAAAATTTCATTCACGTGTTGAAACAATGAGTAAATAATATATGAAAAATTATTTTCAGTACTGCCATCAAAAAAATTCTAACTCCAAACTTCATCGCATTTGGAACGGAACCTTTTTTAACGATTGCGTAAAAGAAGAAACTTAATCAATCTTATTTTTCCATGGAATATTCAGCCCTATCTGTCAGATTTTGATATTTGCATTTTTTGGGTTTGTTGCTTTAAGTATATTTGATTAATTAATTCCAACATTTTGAATAAAAATTATCGGCCTAATGTATAATAAAGAATTGGCATGAAGTTAGCATAAGTGGTAAAATTGAACATGGTCATAACGTGTTTTGGTATACAATTTTACATTAAAAATCATGCTAGGATGTACATAATCGTGTAGCGAGTTTTAATGTCAAATTCTATAGAGGAACTCGTCAACATGTAGTTCAATTTTCTCCCTTATGCTAACTTTATGCCAGTTTTTGATTATACATAAGGCCGTATATGTACACATCGTGCCTTAACCGCCAAAAAAGCTTAACCGGCACATTTTTTGGACGTCGTTTTACAATTGCAAAAAATTGATTTTGGTCAAAAAATTAGGTTCGAAAATTATGTCGCTTTAGCTTCTTTGGCGGTTATGGCACCATATGACGAATAAAAGAAACGAACAACTAGAAAATATGCAAGTTAGTATGGTAAAGGCAGACAAAATTTTTAACTTACTCGTATGTACATACATACATGTATAAGCATTAAAATCGCAACTGAATAAATTACCATCGGGAAACGGTGATCTTTGTTAAAGTCCTCTCGAGTTTATTTTTCTTCAATGATTTTTAAAATGGAAAGTATTAGTAATGTAAAAATTTTTTTTAAATGTAGAGTGCAGAATGAAATATTCAACTATTGTTAATGTCGAAAATAAAATCGTCTAATCAAATTATTTATTCAAAAAATATCCATAGGTCTCTAGTTATATATTGCAAAAAATTAGTGAACCATTTTTCTTTCACAAATTGTACCCCACACAATGCTTGTTGCTATAGACATTTAAAAAATGACTTTGACACTACCCAGCAAGAATTAATACTTCGCCGTAAGCACGTTTGTAAGGGCATGTCAAGCTGCTTTGGCTTTCAAACCTGCTTACGCCCCACCTTGGAGCATTTCGTTTTAAGTGCTTATTTTAGTAGAATTAGTATGTAGTGAATTCATGGAATATTGAACCTTCGTTCGTTACACTTCGTAAAATTATAATTTTAATCATCGCCTGACATTAGTGCTCATGCATAGTTTTGTGTATGCATGTATGCTTTTTTTAACATTACGAATGAGAAAGCAAAACGTATCTACACAGTGTTGTCAGATATGGCGATGAAAATTTTGAAATGGCGATTTACTTGGCGAAATTTGAAATCCTTAGCGATTTACTTGGCGATATTTTTGGATACATTTTTACGATTTCAATGAAATAGAATAATGTTAAAAACATGAAATTTTTTAGATACGGAATTTTTTCTTCAATATAAAATATTTCGTGCAGAAGATTATAAATGTTGTAACTCTTTATGTCAAAAAAATTGTTCTGAAATTGAAGAAGTTTTAAACAAAATTATAGACCACAAAATCTCAGTTGGTCTTTATGAAACACAGTGGGGAAAACTTCCTTTTATAAATTGAAACCAACATTTTTATAATGAATCTCCAAAAAGCCTGCACGAGTTCTCGCCTAAAATGCATGATTAGGACGATGCTGCTGGTACTTACCACTTCAGTTTTATCAGAAGATTTAAATATTAATGTTGATCTTGATGTTTAAGTTCAATTTATCCTATTTATATTGATCTTTTGGAATAAGTTATTGTTAAGTATTAAGTATTTAATGTAAACACTTCTCAATTTTTCTTAAACAATATAATTTTTATATCTTACGATAGACGTTACCTACTGAATTTAAAATTTAACGATACTTGTAATGTAATTACAAAATAAAAATATTTTTTGTAGCTAAAATTTAACGTTTTATTACATTGGCGATATTTTGCGATATTAGACAATTAATTTGGCGAGGAAGCTGAAAATAAATCTGACAACACTGTATCTACAGTACATGAAGCTGAGTACTAGTTTCTTTTCCCCTCATCTCTCTCGCCTAGTTTATATGCAATCTTAAAAATAAGACTTTCATCGTCTGAACATAGACTAATAGTGTTTTCACACTGACATGGTTTTAATAAAATTTGGTTTTAACATTAAAACCAACTGTTAAAACCTGGTTTTACCATACAAAATGATTTTGTTGAAACCAACTTAAAACCATTTTTAAATTGGTTTTATGTTGGTTTTATGAAATGCAACCCTGTGTTCGCTGTGCTAAATTCAAGTTAAAATGACCGGAACACAGCTGATAATGTTTATGCCAGTGAATAAGATGGAAGAATGGATGCAGTCGCAATAATAATCAAAAAATTGCTGAAAAATAACCTTTTGGATAGAAAACATCGAAAATATTTCTCTGCCGTTAAAACACTTTTATTTTGTAATGTATTTGTGCATTTTGTATATACACTGACTCGTATTGCGTATGTCGAGTCGAATATTCGTACTAGATTAAAGCAAAAGTATACACTCTCGCAGACGAATATACGACGCGACATACGCAATACGTGCGAATAACTTGATTTCCAAGCATTTCTTTACTTTGCATAAGTACTTCCATAATTTTCAAATGTTTACTTACAAAATATAAAATAATTTTTCTGAGTTTTTCAGACAAACCAGGTTTTAACTTTAAGTATGAAAACACTGTAAGGATTATTTGCTATAGCGATCACTAACTATTTGTTTTCGTTTCTACAAAGTTATAAAAAAATGTACATACATTTTCTGCCATACATTTCTGCATTTGGTAAGTTAATACATATCGCTAATTTACTCAAAGAAAGTAACAACTCAAAAATGGAATAGCTGAATTAATCCTCATATCGTTATTCATATTCAGGGCAACCAGGAATAAAATTCCGCGTGAAATTTTTCCCGGGGAACAATTCCAACTAATCAGGGCAATCATGAATAAAATTCCTCCTGAAATTTTTCCCGGGGAACAATTCTAACTAATAGCAAGTAATACAGGGCAATCATGAATAAAATTCCGCGTGAAATTTCTCCCTTTTCCAATTAGAATTTTTTGTTTTCCCTATTAATTGCTATTAGTTGGAATTGTTCCCTGGGAAATATTTCACGCGGAATTTTATTCATGATTGCCCTGAATAGCAATTAATAGGGAAAACATTCATTCACAAAACAAACATTCATTTCATTCAAATATCTTGTTTACTCAACTGTTGAAAGCAAAATGAAACTTTATTTATCTCGCAAACTAGCTTTTTTGAAGTATGACGTCCTTTGAGTAATTGAACGATATGTGCTTACTGTGAAGCATGTGCTTAAGGCATAAATAGTATGTACTGCTTCCAAAACCATGATTAGTTTTTGCTGGGTAGGTAATTCTCTTGGAACCATATCGTTTTGCATTTTTGGAGATACTAATGCATAGTTAATTTTGAATTCAAATGTTATATAAAAGGCTTGCACATGCACCTCTTGAGAAAAGAATTCTTATATCTGCATAGAGTTGCATGTTAATTGAAAACTTAAAAATTATTTTTTGCAAAAGATGCTTTTTTGAATTATGCCCTTGTTGCAATAATGAAGCGATATGTAGACATTGGAAGTAGAGACTCATAAGTATGTTTTAGGGATTCTAGTCGTGACTAGGTAGTTGCTTTGGGAAAAATAATCTTTGGGTGTATATGATTATGTCGCCGAAAAATAATCACTCAGCTACCGTCACCAAGAGTATGTATCTGACTAAAAGTTTTCCCAAACTAGTCGACAAAAGTGGTGATTTGCAGACATTTAAACCATTTCCTACGGGGTATACGTAAGTCAGTGAAAGGTTTATAAGATTCTTACTTGTTTTTTATCTCCAATTCTGTTATTGGAAAATAAAGGTAAATTATTTATTGCAGTTGTTTTACCAGTCAACTTTTAAATGCGAAATTTTAAAGAAATTTGCTATTTTCTTGGTTACGAGTATTTTATCAGATATACACAATTGAAAAAACTAAACGCAAATATTTGAATATAATTTATTCGACATTTTTACTATTTTTTATCTATACATTATTAATTAAGCTTAAGGTCAATATTATTTATACAAAGTAATTTGTTTGTTTCAGTTTGCTTTTTCTCGAAACAGATGTCATTATTAAATTTGATTGCAAACAATATCTGTTTCTTGAAGAAGTTATGAATTGAAAATTAAATAAGTTCAATAATTAGCTTTTTAGTGTTTAAGAAATATGGCGCTTGAGCTAAATTGTATACCTAAGTCCAAATTTTTAAGAAAAGTTTGTGGAACCAGTTTAAATTTTTGATTTTAGTGTAATTTTTTTTTACGATTTAGATGAAAAAACTGTTCGTGAGGTTAATCTAACCAATTTTAGTTGTTAATTTACTGTCAATATAAATTGATGCTGTGATTCGGTTGATAATTAAGAAAATACAATAAAATTTATTACATTCTTTGTTTGTGTCGCCAATCACACCCTAGGACGACAGTTATTACAATGACGATTCTAAAGCTGGCAAAAAAACTTTTTTTTCAGTAAATATAGTTCCAATTTTATGCTTGATATATTTTTAATCGGATATAAAATTCCGGAGGCAAATACCTCAATTGCATTATTTTTTCCAAGCAACAAAAAGGCCCACAGAAAACTACATAATTCTAGCTTTTAACATATTAATGTTTGCCAGACCTTAAATGCAGCCTACTTAAGTACTTGTACGGTACTATTTTATTCGAAGGTACATATTTTTTCAGACCTTCACTTGTTATTTCTCAATAAACAAAAGCTAAAATTCTAAATGAAAAAAATATTCACATCTCAACATTAAAAAAATATACCAATTTTGGTATTTAATAACTTAAAACGGCAGGCCCTGGATCTGAGAGAAATATAAAGAAATTAATCAAAATATTAACTAGTATTTTGAGAGCTGGAACTAAATCGTTTTAAGCGGACTCTTTATCATCCTAATGTACACAGTTGACAAAAAAAAAAGCCAAAATATAGCGACATTTATTCTAATCAATTTTAGTTGTTTGTTTCAATGTAAATGTAGACTTTGTTGCCATTCGGTTTAATAAACTATTTTTGTTGGTTAATGTAACTAACTTTAGTTGTTAGTATTGAAAAGGCCAACTTAAGCAGTTAACGTTTTTTCTCTACCTCTACTTGATCTTATGCTATAACAAATTTCTTCATTAAAATTTTTTTTAACTGATTCACACTGGTTTGTTTAACCAATTTCCCTGATTCGTTAAATTTTGATCGTCGAAATTGGTTAAATTTACTTAAAGTTTCTTTCTGTGTTAATATACATAAATAATCTCGTTTTATTTAAACGTTGTAATAATTTATTTAATTTGAATCTTTCGCGCACTTTTCAAAACTTTTTCGAACATAAAATAAACTAAAGCAGTCTTTATATCTGTCAGAGTTTTTGGCTGATTCCAATAGTTGACACTCAGATTTTGACAGCTGAAATTCGTCTGATGAAAGTTTTCGTCTGAGCTCAGACGAAAAATAGTTTTATATTAGAGACGTTATTTACTTTTGGCCATTGAAATCAGACGAAAATACAGATAGTGTAAGTATAACTGATAATAAATATAATTCAGAAGGTTTTAAGCTAAAAGAAATCAAATTAATTTTGAGGTTAAACTCTCCAGGCACCCTTCCCTCATAAAACATGTTTTTTACAACATCAAAATTGTGAAAATTTTACATACGAGGTGTGTTCAAAAAATATCGCGAATTTTGTTTTTAAAAAAAATTATTTATTTATTCATAAATATATATTTTGTCCCCTTCAAAATAATCCCTCTCAAATATAATGCACTTATGCCAACGTTTTTTCCAATCTTCGAAGCACTTCAAAAAATCATTTTTTATCTTGTTCAGCTCCTCCTTCGATGCCGTCTTTATCTCGTCAATCGTAGCGTAGCGTCGTCCTTTCATGGACCTCTTCAGTTTCGGGAACAAGAAAAAGTCACAGTGGGCCAGATCTGGGGAATACGGTGGATGCGGCATCATTAGTGTGTTGTTTTTGGCCAAAAAGCCACGAACAAGCAACGATGTGTGAGCAGGGGCGTTATCGTAGTCCAAAAGCCAATTTTTGTTATTCCACAAATCCGGGCGTTTCTGGCGGATTACTTCGCGCAAATTGCTTATAACTTTCAGGTAATATTCCATATTGACCGTTCTAACCTGTTGCAAGAACTCATGATGCACCACGCCCCTGCAATCGAAGAAAACTGCAAGCAAAACTTTCACATTCGACCGAACTTGGCGCGCTTTTTTCGGTCTTGGTTCGTGCGGCAGCTTCCATTGAGATGGTTGAGCTTTGGTTTCCACGTCATAATAATAAACCCACTATTCGTCGCCAGTTATGACCCTCTGGAGCAAATTTGGGTCATCGCGGACAGAGTCCAACAGCTCATTAGCAATGTTCATGCGTTGCTATTTTTGGTCGAAATTGAGCAATTTTGGTAAGAATTTCGCGGCGACCCGTCTCATGACCAAATCATTGATAAAAATCGAATGGCACGAGCCAATCGATATGTCTAGGTCCTCAGCAACTTCTCTAATGGTGATTCGACGATTGGCCAATACCATTTTCTTCACTTCATCAATTTTTTCGTCTGTTGTTGAAGTGCTCGGGCGTCCGGCACACTCTTCGTCGTTCACATCTTCTCGGCCTTCTGAAAACATTTTGTACCACCGATAAACGTTGCTTCGGTCCAAGGTAGCTTCTCCGTATGCCACAGTCAACATTCGGAATGCATCCGCCCACTTAATTTCGTTCTTCACACAAAATTTGATACAGATTCTTTGTTCCACTTTTTTTAATAGATAAAAATCGAAGACGAGCCAAAACACGTGCAAGCAGAGCAGCTGTCAACAATTAACTGAACATTCAAAATGACCGAAATTGTCGGCATAAGTGAGAGACATGAGTACCAACATAACGCCACAAAAAAATCAAAATTCGAATATGCATAACCCGCGAAAATTCAAAATTTGGCAATACTTTTTGTACACACCTCGTACATACATATATGTGCCCTTAATTATGAAAGTGGTCTAAGTCATATGCATTTTTGCTTCGAAATATTAAATAAATCTTATGAAAAGTGCAATAAATATTTAATTAATATTAAATGAATTTGTACTAATCGAGACTATAACAACTCTAAATTAAAATGTTATATAATATAAAAATATTTATTTATTTGTTCAAATGTAATCTAGTAAATATCTCGATAAAAGAAATACATGACTTAGACCACATAATTAAGGGCACATATGTTTGTATGAATAATTTTTTTATCTCCAATTACAATTACTTCTCTTTACTTACATATCATTAGCTTAAATGCAAAATAAAATAACTACATTTTTTTTTAAATGTTACAAGAGACAGAAAAATGTAAACAAAGTTCTTCAAGTGATTGAAGTGAAGTTTCTTTATCTTAATTTTTAGTTCGGCTGATTATTATGATAAAGGATTGAAAATTTGTAGGGATATGTATTTCAATCCCAATAATTAATTAAAAATGCGATTTTAATTTTTTTTTTAGTTATGTGGTTTTGCATTTCAGCTGACGATATGTATTATATAATTATAAATAGTATTTAAACTGTTAGCTGGATGGCGCTTATACATAACATACATACATAAATAAAACATATAGATTCGTAATTTTTTTTAAATAAATTTACATATTTAGTTATTTATGCGAAATGATATTTATTGTTTTCAATTTTGCTATTTGTATAAAAATTTCCTTTTGCCGGAGTCCTATAAATTTTTACCATAAAATCCTAAAAGTCTAATACGAGTCGACACAGGACTTTGCACATGTTCCAGAATTTCCATCTTCAATGTAATATTTTTGTTAAAGTATAGAAAAAGACAGAAAAATATCATATTTAAGTATGTGCTGTATATTGCATTAACTTCTTGTTTTCATGTCGAGCTCAGGAAAAATATATTTGACAAATTTCAAACATGTTCGAGTATAAATGTGTATTAAAGTCGTTATTCATAAAGCATATCTTTGATTTATAAATGGTTTAAAAAACAGTTCAGTTTTCCATACAAAATTTGTTTTATAAACCCTTTATAAAACAAAATTATCTTTTATGACTATACTTGTCTAGTAGTCGGAGGGTCAGAGATTCGATTTTTGCCGGGGACTTTCGAGTTTTTCAGCAGACAAGCCAAAAAACTTTTTGGATAAATGTACTAAAAGCGGCAGGGGAAAAATGGTGCAAAAATCACAAACATCTGGTGGTATCGGTTGGTCCTTGCTAGGGATGTAACGGATACCATTTTAGCGAATGCGAAAGCGAATAACACATTTTAATTTTTGCGAAAGCGAATGCAAATACTACAATACTATATAAAGAATACTAATATAAAGAATCTGAAGTTGTGTTGTATACAAAGATGTACTACATATAGAATTTTATTTAAATTGAGTCTTGAATTGAGCAAATATTTATTATTTTATTAAACATAAAAATTTTTTAAATAGAAAGATATATGAAATTATATTAAAATTAGTATAGGTAATAATTAAAAATAAATTTACAAAATGTTAGCCAATCAACCCACTCGTACTTTGGCCCTAAAGCCTGATACTCTGTTCAACGTTTCATGTGAAATGCTGTTAAAATACATATTAAAAAAAAATTGGAATGAATTGTTCATGAAAAAATGGTGCAGAAGTAGTATTCTGTTCATCTTGGGAAAAAAACGTATGAAATATATCTTCAATATTTTAAATTTTCTTGCGAAATAATATGAGTGGAATGATTTCTGCTCAATATTTTCCAAAAGTTTGAAAAGACTAGTTTTAAGTAGAAAATATTTTTGCGCAAATCAAACACTGCTTTTTCTCTTTCAAAAACCGAAAAGTATTTCCAAACACCGCTGTAAGTATATGTATCTTTTTTGTGCTGTCTTAAAATAATGTTCGTCTTTTTCGCTTGAAATATTCGCATACATTTTAGCGAATGCAAAAGCGAAAGCAAAAGCAAGCGAATAATTTGCGAATGCGAAAGCGAATGCGAACATTCGTTACATCCCTAGTCCTTGGTAATAATTTATAATTTTTTTACTCTTTTTAAATACTTTGAATACCTGGTTTTTTCTTCTCGAATTTTTTTATCTTTAAACAGTTTATAAAGGGGAGAAACGTTTTATTCATAATAGTAAAAAAGAGAAAAGCGAGAAATCTCTCACATCATTTTTGTTTATATTTTTAATGGTTATTATATATAATAAAATAAATAAACTAACATATATGCATGTAATTGTAATGGATCAAATTTCTGAAGCGTAATAACACAAAATATACATTAAAAATAATGTACATATCAGGCCTGTCACAGAAATCGATCGAAATTGTTTTCATTACTAATTTTCATTTCGATCGATTTTGTTTTACCTTCTCCAGATTTCGATCGATTTTGTTCAATACGAAAAAGCAGCCATTCGATTGTTTTCAATTTAAATGTGGCAATATTGGGCAACGAAAAACAAAAAACACATGGTTACTAGAAGAGAAAAACAAAATAGGGAAGGCACAACATTTTTTTTTAAATTGAAGTGAACAAAATTTAAAAATTAATACACGAAATGTCTGCAATAACTGCAGTTTATGGTGCGCAGGGACGTCAAGACTTTACCGGAAAATTACGGGGAAGACGATTGAGGGATGCTTCAGGTTCACTTTCATATCCAAGCGCAATGTATATGTTAAAGTTTTATTTATTTTTATTTCACTGAACAGAATATTTTACTTTTTATGATGCTGCATTTTTTCTTAAGACTTAAGGAAATTTTATAATTTGTACAAAAAAAAATTAAATAATACAAAAAAAATTTTAAATAAATTGTTGGAAAACATTTTTCTTCATTGAAATAAGTTGTTTCAAACAGATTTTTGTACTTTCACATACGGAAAATTACAATTCCGAGCATTAAATTTAAAGTGGTTTCATTTCGAGCATATTCTTCGTTTTTCGTTTTCTGAAGAACCTAATTACGGATTGAAATCATTTCGATCGAATTTGGATTCTGTGACAGGCCTGTATATTACAGCACAATGGGTCATTCTTCTCGTACGAGTATTAGTGCTAACTTTAGTCGCATCACCTACATTTTGCATTGCACCTTTCTTACTCTGTTTTTGATTTTACAATGAAAAAAAAGATAAGTATACAAAAGGTATATATTACTTTCCCAACTCTCTCATACAAAATCAAAAGTTGAGCAACTAAAACTGCCGAGTCTTAAACCAGAATTAGGGGATGATTAAGAGCAAAAAATGCTTAGAAAAAGAAATAAAAGAATTTTCGGATCTACACATTTAAGAGGCATCATAAGAGTTGTAGGAATTAATTTGGTAACAATTTTTTTTAAATACATACATAAAAAGTTTGTATCAAGGTTATCTTAAGGACAGAAGATGGGCCTGGGTAAGTTCTGAGAACATTTTGGTAATGAAAAAAAAAACAACCTAATAGGAGGTACCATTAAACCGGTAGGAGTTGACTATCTGAAAAAAAATTAATACACTTGATTCCTTTAGTGAAAGTAATATTACATAAAAAGTGAATTAATTCAATAAAAAGCGACTTTGACTCGCACACGAAGAGTTCTGTAATGCGCTTGTTTCTTTTTGGCGATTTGGCTCGTTGTTTGGCAATTCTTTTGGCTTGGCGTTTTTATAGTTTTGGTGTGTTTTTCGTTTTGGTTTTAGCGATTTTTATTTTTAGCGCTATTTTTGTATTTTTGAATAATTTTGATTTTTTGAATTTCAGTGTTAATTGGTGTAGTCTGCATAAAAATACACTAACTTTGAAAATTTCAATATATATAATTGCCTACATATTACATTATGATTTCAAAATTTTTCGTTGCTCACTTTAGAACAACCTTTAATTTTTAACTGTAATATATATTTTTTATTTTAGCGGCTATCTTAGCCGCTTAGCTCTTACAGATTTCAACAGACAGACAGACGGGCGTCGTAGCAAAAACAATAAGATTCCTTTTCACGAAACCCCAAAAAAACGTTGAAAATATCAAAAGTTAAGATTTTTAAAGGTCCTGGGGCTTAAATACATATATTTGCATAAAGTGTTAGATTACCTATAATAACTGCTGTAGTAGTTCAAAATTCCCGAGCATATCTGAGAATAGAATTCTCCCTTTAATACAAGAACTTTGTAACGGCAGACAAAATCCTAGCTTTAACTAACGGCAAGTTTTAAAAATTGCTCTTAATCTATTACAAAAACGTCGTATTTAAAGTCGAAATACGCCAACCACAATAAGGGGAATTATAAATAAAAATCTGGCTGAATAGAATGAATAGACTATACAAATAATTCTAACAAAAAACAACCAACTGCGAAGCAGAGAGACGTACAGATGGACACTTGGATGGACAGACGGACATTCGAACAGGCGGACATTAAGTCAAAAATTTAAAAGACGGGACCAATCTGGTTAGATTTACTTTAGTTTAAATCAAAATATTATTTTACACACGCAAAGTTTACCTTGCAAGGTCTTGAGATTTTAGGAGAGAAGAAGGAGAGAAAAGATAATGAGAGCTTTTGGCCAAGTAAACTTTGTGTGTGCAAAAGCCGTCTAACGAATTGATAACCTTCTCCTTTTTTGAAATCGGTTAATAAATAAAAACATGAAACACAAAAATATTAAAAAACATAAATAAATCATCTACTCACAAAGAACGATAATGAAATTAACTGCCAGTTTAAAAATTTTTGTAAAACGTTGATGTTAGAAATCTTGGCATATTTGTAATAGATTAAAGTAAATTTATACAAGTTTCCTTTAATCTATTACAGAAACGTTAAGACTTCCATCGTCAACGTCTTACACAAACCGGCTGTAATATACATTTTTAGTCGCTTTTCTATTATCTCCAAATTTTAAATATACAGACCTGTTCTGAAAATCACATAGTTTCAAATCACCCGTGTGATTTTGTGTTGTTCTGTAAATCACAGTGTACAGTGGGGACTTTTGCAAAATAAATGGTAATAAATCTGTATCTTCTAAACTACTGACTGGATTTTTATTTTTAATTGTGATTTTAACTTATCCTTTCTGTAACTTGTGAGAAGTTCCCGCATCGAGAAAAGTTAAATAATTGTATTGGTTGTTTCAAAAAATATTAGGAAATCTGTGGCAATCAGGAAAAAGTGCTTATGTCATATATTACTGTTTTGTAGGAAAGCGCTTTTAAACTTTCAAGTCGATTTTCAGAAATTTATTTTTGTTACAGTTAAATTAGAAAATTCGCAATTCACTTTTATTCTTTTAGGCTAACAACGTTCTTCACATTATAAATAACACAGCTTTACAAATTTTTAATTTGGAAAAATACCAAGAACGCCACATGCCTAGATAAGTTCATTGGGACCTCCTGAATAGGGAAAACGCTGTAATTTTTTTTTCTAAGTACTGTTTTTTAGATAACGGTGTATGGTCCTACTCAAACCCACGTGGAGCCCAACCGAAAAGTCCGATCGAGATAATTGGCATATCGTTGGAAAGGTAATTACCTTTTCCGTCGATATGCTGCAAATTTCTCTTTGACAAGAAATGGCTGAGTTATGGCACCTCAAAGTTCAAAATTTCCCTATTTTTTACGTTTTTTCAAAATTTTTCATTTTAATTTCGTTTTTTTCTACGTTATCGTAAAGGTCTGAAATGTTTTATTTTTTTACCAAATATTTTATTTAATTACCAACATTTTAAGCGTAATTTGAAAAAAAACGGATGAAAAATAAAGTTTTTATTAAGGATTTTCATTTATTTAAAAAAAATTTAAATTAAAATGACGAGCGACTTGAACTTTTGCGACACAAAAGTACCGTTATCTAAAAAACTGTACTTAGAAAAAAAAATTACAGCGTTTTTCCTGTTCAGGAGGTCCCAATTAACTTATCTAGGCATGTGCCCTTCTTGGTATTTTTTGGCTGTAAACCAGTGTAATACATTAAATTTGAAATATACCAAATTGTAACACAAATTAAACTATTATTACACATGAGATTATATATAATCTTAATTAATAATTAAAAAATTTTAAATGCTTTTAAAACCTCTATACAATTTTGATGTATTGTGGTTCCAGGGAAAACAGTGTTACGTAATATACATATGGATGGCCCCTTGTCGCACACTTGCATTTGAAACAACAACAAAATTTTAAAATTGGTGTTTGTTTTGAATGTATGTAAGTGTGCGACAAGTCGAACGTTGTCGACATCGTAAGACAGGCCCTACGTTCCTTGACCTTTACGATGCTTAGCATATACATAAATGCGTCAGTTTTGTGTCAAAACATTGTGTTGTCGACGTGTTAAAAAATATTTTTTATTTATTATATATATTAAACTTGAAAAAATACCAACCCTATTCTTGCGCTAAAAAAGAAACTCAGATGACTAGAGAATTGGCATCGAAGATTTTTTGTGTCGTTATTTGAAGAAAAAAAAAGTGTGAGTTTTATGAAAACAAGCAAGTTTTATATGAGTGCATATAAAACAAAACCAACCGCACCAAGGCATATTAAATACGCCTTGAGGACGCGCTATATGTACATATGTATATAACGTTTTGTTGATATATATTCAATTGGTCATGAGCTGTAGGACAATTTCCAAATACATAACAAGGCTTATAATGAACTGGTATGTGATGTTTTGATCCTTTTATTATTAAATGATACATATTTGGTCAAATGCAATGGGAATATATAATCTACAATCCATTTTTAGCGAGAGCCGATGAAAAAAAGTTTTTCCAAAAAAATTTTGCTATTTATTGTAAAAAACTGGTTACATAACACTTTTGCAATGCTCATGGCCGGTTTGCACAATTACAACATTGTGATTTTTTATGGCCCGTCTATCAGAAACTGCCGTTGGAGCGAATACAATAAATACTTTTGGAAATTTGGGTGGTCTAATGAACTTAACTCCTAGTTACTAAAAATATAAAAAAATTATTTTTCTGAGGACCACGAAAACGGATGATACTAAATTTACTTCTGACCAGCGTTGTCAACTTTTCTTTTTCAAAAAGCACCGAAACCAAAAGCGCGTAATTTAAGTCAAAAAGCACTAAATTTAAATTTTTTTATTTTATTAAAAAAATGTTTACACATAACATGTATGTATATAAAAAATATAGGAATCGGTTGACCTTGTATTCCATTTAGGGTTTGGGAATTCCCGGACTTTGAAACTTCCCGGGGAACGGAAATGAGATAATCACGTCCCGGGAATTCCCGGGAAAGGCTAATTTTCTAAATTAAGTACATTTATTAAATAAAAGTTGGCGAAATTTCGATTGTTTTATTAATGTAAGCATTATTTTTAAATAAAAGTTAATAAAGAAGCAGTTCTATTACTTAGTAAGAGATCATATAAAGTCTAATTGACAACTGTTACCGCAATTAGTAAACCATTTTATAATAAGGCTTCGAAGTAATTTTATTAAGAACTTGCCTTGCTTGTTTCTTATTCTTCTGGAGGTAGATTCTCATTCTTCTGGAGGAGGATTCTTATCGTTAAGTATAAGCAAGCTACATTACTATACTCATCTACGCCAAATTTAACATAGTCTGAGCCACAGTTTGTCTAAATGTCTCATTTTATTTCTCCTAAAATATTTGCTTAAGGGATTCAATAATAGCGTCGACTTAATAATAAATTTAAATATTGTCAACTCAAAGTTTTTACAGCTTCTATGAGCTTAAAATTTCCATTACACTTTTCCAAATTTTTACACTAATTCGGCGAAAAATCACTTCAAATTCGCTTAACATCGAATTATTTACTTTAGGTAACGATTATATCATTGCAATCATTGATACTTATACAATGTATTCCAATTATTTTATTATGTTATAGCGATTAAACGACAGTCATTAAAGTGGGGTACACATTATAGAACATGAGTGACAGTCAAAAATTCATCAGTTTTGTTGTATGTTCAGACTATCGATCATGTTCGACACTCAAACCTGCATTCAAGAAAAAAATTGGACACACACAAACATAGAAAAAACACAAATTGGATGCGCAACAAATTGTTTTATAATGAATTATTTTAATGTTTTCTTATCTCTAACAACTCCTCGTTCGATATTGTCTTTAACATCACAGATAGCCTTGCATTTCATAATAATATACATATGAATTCCTCAAAAAAATTATTTTCCGCGTCCAACTTGTGTTGCTTATGCTACAAAAATATCTCTTGAGTGAAGCTTTTTAGTACACACTATCAGTCAAAAACCAATATGGCCGCTGACTGTCACTCAACCACAAAAAATTCTGTGGTTGACTGTTGAAATTCGAAATTCGTGTTCACATTATCGATCAATGTAAAATTTGAGCAAAACTGTCACTCATGTTCGATAGTGTTACCCCACTTAAGGCTGTTTCAGACTATAATACCACTATTATTACTTTTGACTAAAATGCCTCGCTGATCTAATTTCAGTTTTAAAAATTTTTAAAAACAATAACAACTTAGGATGTCATAGTTTCATTTTCCACAAAAGTATTAACATTTGTAGTATAGTCTGAAACGGCCTTTACTAAATGCACGAATAGAGCAATAATTTTTTTTGTAGACGAATTAGGAGAAATTACTTCAACTTTGTGGAATTTTTATGAAATTTCCGTATAAGTTTGAACATCTCACATTGTTATTTTATATTACAAAAAAAACTTGAATGGACATTTTACTGCTTGTTTATCGGTGTTGAAAGGATTTTTTTCTTTCTGACAGTTACATTTGAAACAAAAACAAAATTTTAGAATTTGGGTATTAGTGTTTAAACAGACGATGAAAAAAGTGTCAAATCTAAAAGGTGAACCTAAAAAATCGCCCAGGTTCTACATTCCACTACGATATGAAACTGAAAACGTTTTTAATTCCGCAAAAACGAATCACTGTGTTCTGGAAAAGTATTGAAACTTTTTGTCACGAGGATTTCATTGTCATTGTGTAAATTTAGTCATACAATCATTCAAACGAACTTTTGTAATACATATATAAAAAACAATGAAAATTTTGATAATAAAGTGAAACAGGATTATAATACAAACTTCTTAATGAATGAAAATAAATTTGACTGTCATAAATATGTGTGTCACAAAAGTCTATACACGAGTATTTATAAAATAACGTGTATTTTTAATTTCCCGTTTTCCCGGGAAAATCTCAAAAGATTCCCTGGAATATTAGGCAGACATTTCCCGGGATTTACCGCCCGGGAATTCCCGTTTCTCAAACCCTAATTCCATTCCTAAAATTTCAAATTTGAGGCATTTGAGGCGATACACATTTTATTTCTATAAGAATAAGTGAATTCTTAAATCAATTTGACGAAGCATTCTGAAGTTATTATAAAAAAGAAAAACTTTAATTTTTTTTTGTCAAGGAACAAATGAATCTTTCGAGTTAACACAAATTGGCAGTAATCCACAAGTCTTTCGGACGTTAAGAGCTGATTACATTTTGAACTCGACGGGCTTAAAATCAAAGGCTTACAAATTGGTTTTTATTAAATTATGCTGTGGAAACATTCTTTCGGCTGCAGCTGAACTATGTGACAAAGATAATAAATTTTGATCGAAATAAAAAAAGTGTCAAAAGTGTTGTGCAGCAAACGGTATATAAATAAAAAGTTAATAATTAAAAAAAGTGATTTTTATCAGGTATATTATTTTAGAAAAAAAGTAACCAAAATGAAAAAAAAAATCGACGTTGGGAAAAAACTTAACAATTTTTGTTATAAATAACCAAAACCGGCAGCTGTATTCACAACACAATTTTCGCGTTTCAGGCCATTTTTTTATATAATGCAAAGTGTTAAGCAAGTGTAAGAACATTCTGTTACTTAGTTTAGAGTTAAATAAATAAATAGACGTAAAAAACCCCGATCAACTTCCGCGTTTAAATATGGAAGTAACAGAAGTTTGATGGGAATGCAATTTTTGATAATGCCTCAAACGAGTTCATATCAACTGAATCGTTCGATAGCTGACTCAATATTTTTCCCATTGTATTAAGTGAATTGCTCTCCATCCATTGTCTATAATAGACAAAACTTCGCTATTAGACTATATTTGGGTAAATACTTGTATGTATTATGTCTTCTTTGTTGTGTGGCAAAACACTGTTTACATTAATTATGCTTAAAATGTTAAAGTTTGAGGGTAATATTTCACGTATTTTTTCAACCAAGCCTTTTACAATCTTAGTAGAATTTTTTTGGGATTTAACATCAGAGCTTATGTTTATAAATGATATACTTAGCCGAAAAAAATAGGTAAGGAAATATTTCTTTGAATTTTTGGTTTAGTGCCACCGCCTCAAAGCAAAAAGCACAGAAATTAATTTAAAAAAGCACATAGAACTAACTTGAAAATTTTTCGCGCCGCAAATTTCAAAATGCACTGAAAACGGTGCGAAAAGCGTCGAGTTGACAACGCTGCTTTTAACGATTCGATTTTTAATAAAAAGTTTGCAATACATATATTAAGGGAATAATAAAAAAATGGTGTGAATTTTGGAAATATTAGACGTCACTATATCGTTTAAACTAGAATTGATAGGTGAATAATATTATCATTTTAATCGATAAATAAAAATATTTATACATGAAATACCGAAGTATATTTATTTGACATAAAGTCTTTATTTATTTAATTTGATTGTCTATATGCATTTCGCTTAACCATAAAAACAAGCAAAATTTTCAAATTAAAAATATTTATGTATGTACAGAAGGATCAGCTATTTTTTTCAGAAAAATTAACAAAATAAATTTTGTTCCCTATTATTTATTAAATTTTTAATAAAGTAGAAAATTTTTATGTTTTTATTGAAATATTTAAGACATACGAGTACATACTTACCTCTTGTTAAAACTATCGTATACAAAATAGAACTTCTGATTCCCTGATTCTATAGAATATACTATATATATTATATGTATATTATATATACAAAATACCGAATCCCGGGATTCCAAAAATCAATCCCATTTGGCGTCCCTAATATGTAAATATATCGAAGAATATATTTTTTGAAAGAGCAGTCTTTTTCTCCGTGTGAATTGGAAGAAATATTTTCATAAACATCTGCAAGACCATTTCCTTCTATTTATTTGTTACCTTTATGGGTAATATAAATGTTGAAGTTTGATATGGAAATAAATTTTTTATGTTTATTAAGAATATTTTAAAATGTAAAAGCATAAGAAATGAGTAAAAGTAAACTATGTAAACAGTTTGACTACAATATGTCTCTTGGTATAAAGTGGCTTTTCCGCAAGAAACTAGAAATGAAAATTTTTCATGCGTTATAAGAATCCATTTAATTTGTTATAGAAATTTTGTATTATATTCAAATGTTATTTACTGACGACGAATATTGTCGTGTATATTGATGACATTGTTATAGCGGCCAGGACACTTGGGACGCATATAGAGGTGTTACGGTCTGTTCTACGGTTTTTGAGGGAATGTTAGGTTTGAATTTGGAGTGTAAGTGTGAATTCGGTTACAGTGAGATTGATTATCTGGGGTACTGTGTGAATTAAATGGGTGTTCGAACAAATGGTGATGACGCCGTTCCGCGACACGCAAGGGGCTCTTTAAATACTTCACATATACGAGGCAAGCACAGTCTAAAAATGTGGTGATACTTTTAATCGGCCCTCTGTTCTGTAAATCGAATTGATTTAAAATCGTACGACTTCCAAAATTACTAATGGTCCTGCAGACGTTGAAACACGTCATATACGAGCATTTTCTTTCAGATATGATATTTGAGAATCTATATAATAGAAAAATTAAAAAAAGTCTGAAAATATATTTCATTTATCGGAGTTAAGCTGGATTCACGCATTGTTTCCGGACAAAATTTTTGTCCCGACAAAGTTTTTTTTATATGTAGTTTGACGTGTCTCTTCTTGAGAGAAAGCAAATATTTTTTACGAACAACTCTCAGCTTGAATTGGTTTAATTTTATATTTTGTCCGGACAAGATCGAACTGAGCTGCCAATTAATTTAATTTTTCAACCAAAATTTAACTGAGCTGCCACATCATGTTATATGAATAATAAAAGCACAGAGTATACTTGTATTTATTATAATAGAAATAAAGGAAAATTGAAAACTAAGACATATACAGACATATCGAGTTGAACGAAAGAATTGCATTAAACAATTAAAAAGATGTGTGTGACACAGCAAATTGCAATCATTTGCCGCTGTGCTGCCACTTGTAAAACTAATACGCATCATTTACAAATGTATTTCATATGGTAGCTTTGATTTTCCAGACAAAATGCTCGAAATGGATGAATCGTTCTGCAGAAAACTCTCAGTAAAAATATTTTTGTCTGGACAAAAATTTTGTTCGAAAACAATGCGTGAATCCAGCTTTAGTTTTCGGAAATTGTGCTATTTCAAATCGATTCGGTTTACAGAACATTGCCGAATATTAATTTTTAGTAAATTGTTTTGAATTTTTTTATTGTATTTCTTCACTATCAATTATTACTCATTCCAATACTCATTGAATAAAATTTGTCAAATATATTTTCTATGCTCGTTTAGAAAGTTTCCTAATACAAGAAATATTTTATAAATAATAAAAGCAAACAAATTAAAAATTTTAAATATGTACTGCATTGGAGATGGGCGCGTGTTGAATTTTTCCAACACGATGTGACACGAACACGAATGCCAAGATGTCCAAAACGTATGAAACATGCACGCGAAATTTTTTCAAAACACGAAACTGCACCACACGCACGAAATCAAATTGAATAGCAAAAAAAACATTTTTTTATATTCAAAAAGATACATATTTTTGTTTAATTTCAGAACTTTAAACTTAAGAAACCCCTACACTATCAACAAATTTGATGGTTTTACGTGTTCGACGATACAAAATATTAAATTTTTTCTTTACTGGAAATTCATGTATACTCGTACATATTTAAACACCAAAAATCGTTTCGTGTTTATCGTGTCAATTTTGCTCAACACGATGCGACACGAACACGCTCGAGATTTTCTGTCACGAACACTTCGTATTGAGTCGTGCGTGTTCGCGTCACGAAAAAAACACGACACGCGCCCATCTCTATAAATAATATAATATATAATAATATAAATTTGAAAATGAAAATATTGAATGTGATAAGAAAATTAAAGAAACATTTAATTCTGCAAGTACATTAAAACACGTTTTACTTTTATTTTCTTATTTCTTTTCAAGATTTCAATACCTTTATTTTAAAACTGTGTACATTAAAAAGTTTCTAAATAAGTGAATTTATATTGATTATTTTAAATTTGAACAATATAAAAGAATAAATAAAATATCACACCCAATTGAACATTTTTAATTCAGCTCTCACTCTAATTGAACGTAATTTAAAATTATGTATTTCTTTTAAAGCAACTTAGTTTAAATCACAATTTTTGGGGAAATAAAAAATTAATATAATTCAAACCTAAAAAATAATAATTAACAATATGTAGTAATGATAAACAAAACTTTTTTATGAAAAAATAAAAAAGTAAAAAAATATTAATTTTAAAACAAAAGGAACTTGTTAAGGCTACAAATGACAGGTGCGTAAAGGATTTTCAATCTGAAAGTAAAACAAGAATATAATTAAAACATAAAAATAAAGTGTTAAATAATTATTTGGAACTTTCTGAAAACAAAATTGTTAGAATTACAATTACATTCGTATGCATTAGATTTATAATAAAACACAATATGTACTTACTTATTTTTATTAAAAATGGCCAACAAGTTATTTTTCTTAAAAAAAAAAATAAAAATAAACGTGATATGATACATACTGATACTTTTTTAATTTTTTAGAAAAATTCTTCAATTTGAACAATAGCAAATCGTGCTATCAAAAACAAAAACTTTCGTTTTACAATTACAGAAACGTATACCGAGGAATGGGTACAAAACCCTGTCATTCTGAACGGCTAACAGTGGGGTCTTAAGTCTCATTCTATGCGAATCGCCGTAGAAAGAATTTTGGGGAACATAATTTTTCACCCCGAAATTCAATATGTCGGCTCTGAAAGCTTTGTCTGTAGGGCAATTTTCTGCACTTTATGTTAAAGTTCGTTTTAATTTTAATCAGAAATAATTTCTTAGTCGGGCTTAAGTTCAGTAATTTCAATTCTTGTTGAATGAAATATTTTTATTAATTAATGTGAGTTTCTAAAGAAGAGAAGAAAAATTAAATTAGACTTTATTAGCTGGGGGAAATACCGATATTTTTCTGTGCAGCCACGCACTTCATCAGCGCCCAAGTCTATCTACTGGGGTAGAGATTGTTACTAACAGCAAATTTTCAATGAAATGGAATATGGGAAATGTTGTGTATACAATTATTGATTTACCTTTGGTAAATACATTAGTAAGTATCACTTATTCATTTTCTGTTTTATCCCTTTTTTCATTTTTCTATTCAGGTTAGCACGAAGTTATATCACTTTACCTAAGTATGTTTAATTATTCTTGCTCATCTTTTACGATCATCACATTAATTATTTTTACTTATTCGATGTACCGTCGATACATACATGTAAGTATTAATGTAGTGGATATTATGTTACATTGTTTTTGCTTTCTACAGTTGATTTTCCTTTCCAGTATATGAAACTGTGATTGCCAAGTGAACATATATTTGTCACGTGCCCCTGATGATTTAAGTGAAACAACTGTAGAAAGCAAAAACAATGTAACATAATATCCACAGAAAAATATCGGTATTTCTCCCAGCTAATAAAAAAGTATAATTTAAGTTTTCTTCTCTTCTTTAGAAACTCACATTAATTAATAAAAATATTTCATTCAACAAGAATTGAAATTACTGAACTTAAGCCCGACTAAGAAATTATTTCTGATTAAAATTCACTATAGTTCAAAATTGTTTGTTTTAATTGTAAATGTAACTTGGAAACGTTTATTTTGTATATCCTGAACTGTAAGTTATAAGCAGGCATATGATATTTATTCAATTATTGACAGAAAATCCTATTTTTAGGTCACCTTGCCATATAATACCTTTTTGCAACCTACATATGTGTTCCAGACATTTTTATTTCGCATAATTCATAAAATTTCTAATAAATCTGTTGTATTAACAATATAAGCATCCTTTTCTACAGTACCTGATTTATCTTTTATAATTTTTTTTTGGAATATTGCACTTTTCATTATAAAATTTACAAATGAATTCCATGAAAGTAACGTTTTATAACAAAAAAAAAAATGCACATAAAGGCTGGGACTCACTGTCCCTCAAAATCAGCTTTTTGAAAAATATAACCCTGATCTAATGAATTCTTGTTGTCATTTGAAAATTTTCATAAATTATATCTATGTACTTTCTCAAAAGTTGTACGATTATGTAGGATAGTGAATTCTAGCCCTAATTAGTCATAATTTCGTTTGTTTGCTTTCATTTATATGTACAGGAAGCCCCCCTATAACCCGTATTCTTATGAAACGTTTTCGCACCAACGTGGTTCCCAAAATGCGGTGTAACCCTCCTATAAAGCGTATTCCTATGACGCGTTTTCGCTCCAACGCGTTTCCCAAAATGCGGTGTAACCCTCCCATAACGCGTATTATTTTAACGCGTTTTCGCTCCAAAGCGTATTGATTTTACAAGTACGGTAAAAAACGTTCGAGATAAATCATAATAAGTGATGAGGAGGAGTAGAACGTTATGGCTCTAAATATTTTGGTTTTAACTTATTATATCTTTCTTGATTGATTGAATTGAAATTTTACTTTTGTTTTATTTTTTTAAATAGTGTTATCAAATTACATATATTTTTAAGACTTAATAAATAAATACAAAAAATACATACATATATTAAGTATGTACATATATACTATAAAAATCCAATTTATCACATTGGAACCAAACTCTGCTCTTTGTATGGAGTTCATATCTCCTATAACGCCATTTCTTACAACGCGGCATTTCTTAGGAACCTAACTCCTGCGTTGCATTAGAGTTATTTGTATTTAAAATATAAAAAAAGATCTAACGGTAAAGGAAACTAATTGAAGAATAGTAAAAAAGTTTCCGAAAATATCAATAGGAGATTACTTAGTTCTTTATTGTGTAGTGTGCGACTATGCAACCAAAATTGTATAATATGTACAAAATAAATAACCCGTCCGTCAAGGAATTTGTAACAAAATACAGAAAGTGCACTGTGTTCCTTCATGGCTTTTAGCACTACCTGACTGTCGGCGTAGAAGGTTACAAGGTTAGGTTAGCAAGCAATTTTTTATGACTTTCCTTCCTCAATGCCTCCCACTTTACCTCACAACCATAGGAAATAACCTGGCTGACAACCGATGTGTAAATCGATGTGAACTACTTTCGGTTGCAGGCCCCAGCCCCTTCGTATGGAGTATGGGTAGTAGGCATTGAGCCCTTTGAAGGATTTATGGTTTAATCAGAGTGGATCTCAATAAACTAACTAAGCAATATGAAAAAGAAAAACAATAATTCCGAAGGAACATATTTTATTCTTTGGCAGTTTTGCCATTGAAAGCGATGTTTTTTAATAAATTTCTGTGATTTTATATATTTAAGTGTGTTTAAATGTTTTGCAAATTGAAATTTGTTTGAAAAATCAAAAATAAAATAACTAATTATGCAAATGCAGTAGATGTTAACTCGATGAGCATTTGCATAAAATGAAATCTTATAAAAATTACGTTCTCCCCTTGTATAAGATGAAGAAAAATATCGACATATTATTTTTCATATCCTTCCAACGTTTTTTCTCATGTTAAATATGACGAGCCGAGCCGGTGTCATCCTATATGAAGTGTCCGTTCAGGGAGATTCCACTGTATAGATTTCTTCTATAGCGCAATTAAGTTTATAATAACTGCATGATATTATTTTATTTCGTATCAGTATTTAAATCCACCACAACAACAAAAATTTATTTGTATGATTATTTAAAAAAAATTAAATCAGCCGAGTTTTTTTTATTACCTATTAAAACAAATCTCAGTAACTATCTGTCAACGTCTCGTTAATAGAATATCAAAAAATTGCGCTGGTCTACTTGCTGTCGAATGACTCCTATTGACCGACTCGTGCTGTTTTTTAGACCTTAGAGAATAGGAATTTTTGCTGTGGTGGGTAAAGGTTCAATCAGAGGTGGCATACCATAATTCCAAAGCTATAACCATATTATATATTTGCCCATTAGTGTTTATTCATTTCAAAAGTGCAACAACAAATAAGTCAGCGAGTCACCTATAATCAAATTAAGTGTTGCCCATAAGTTTGGTTCTAACAGCTGTTTTGTATAGTTCTGATTATGGCACGTTTAATTTAACCTTTAAGGTGTAGATCAGGTTTAATTGAAAATTCTTTCGTTTTAGAAACCTACACTTCCATTTAAAATGCTACTTTTTTTGGTTTTCAATACTTAAGCTATTCTATGGAATACTTAAATAAATAAAAGTATACCTGCATATATCTGGCTTTTTTTTAATATCTAAATGATTAAACAGAAGACACAAAAAAGCAGCCCCGAAAGTAGTCGAGGCGTTTTTTTTCTTATGCTTTCACGTATAAATACCCTCTCTCAAAAATTTTACCATACTTTCAATAAATTTCATAATTTTTGTAAACAAAACTGCAAAGAAAAATTGCCCTTTTAAACACGCAAAGTTTACTTTGCAAAGTCTTAATTTATCTGTGTGAAAACCAGAGGGAGGAACACTATCTCTTTCTGTCTTTCTCCCAGCTGAAATAAGATTTTGCAAAGTAAACTTTCCGTGTTAAAAGGGGTATATGTTAACCGACATTAAATTCCGTTAAATTTAACAGAAAATGTTCTGTTGAATGGTGTCTTTTAAAAGTTAATCTTACATTGTGAGAGGCAGTTAACATAACTTTCGGTCAAAGTTCATGTTAATTTTTAATTATACATACATTGTGAAAAGAATGTAAAGAAATATTTTGCAATTTTCAAATGGTTCAGTTGAGAGATTAGCACTTTTAACATTTATAAAACTGATTTATTTACTAAAAAAAAAGGTATTCAAAGAAAAGGCAGTGAACATTTTGAACATTTCCAAGATATATGCAGCCAAATTTGGGAGTAGTATTTTAAGGGCAAAATGGAACAAATTTGAATTACAAAAACAAAACACATACAAAAATTTGTCAATTTGCAAGCGTTGCGTTTTAGAAAATAAAGCCCTACGTTTTTCCATTTTATTTATTTTTTGTTAATTTATTTTAAGTTTTTCTATGTTATTTTTCTGAATATACATATCGTCACCTTGAATGCAAACGGACGTAACTACACAAGAATTCGAAATCGAGTTTTAATTGATTATGGTTCATTTTATCAAACTACATGTTCACGCAAATATTTAGATCTCTGCGATCAAAAATTACGAATTTATTAAAGAAATTCAAACGGACTAACTACGAATTCATCTATTTCTTGCTGCAAAAAACGTAACTACTCATGTATGAAAAAATACTGTAGGAAGTACCCTGCACAAATTTAGTCCCGATTCAAGTTAGCTTTGACATATTACACCTGTATTGCGTAAGCTTGTAAAAAACATTTTAACGGTTCCTTAAACTTGTTGTTCTTCGTGTTTTTATTTTCTTTTCGATTACAAAATTGTAATAAGTTAACAATTTTAATATGTACTTTCTTGTAAAAATATTACAGTTGAAATAATTATTTTAAGTGAGCCCAAATTCCGGCCTATGCAAGCAGTGTGTATATTTACACGAAGCCATTCGACGTGTTTTTACCCTGCTCATAACTTTGTTTCCCACCATCGTAAAATTTTAAAATTTAAACCATAACTATAATTAATTCATGTAACCTTATATACAATGAAAGCTCCCTGAGATATGGAGATGCAAAAAGTGCATATTTTAAGAAATACTCACTTACTCACGCCCATAAAATTTAAAGTTAGAATTCGCACTAGAGAGCTGAAATTGTATAAACAAGTAAGTATAGATGAGTACGCACATGACCTAGATGTTTTATCCTTGAGGTAGAGCCATGTCCTTAAAACTCAAATTCGCAATAGGGAGCTGAAATTCGATACACAACTAAATCTTAATCAGGTATCAGAAAAAAAAATCTAAAAACCTGGAAGTTTCAATTGGGGCCATGGACACGCACTTTAAACTCAAAATTAAAAATTCAAGTTAAGGCGTCAGTTACGAACTGGAAAAATCCGAAAGCACCGATTTTTAAATTAGGGAGGTGGAGCAGCGCACATAAAAAGTTAACGTAATATTATATGGTAGAGAGCTGAAATTTTGCCGACAAATAGACTTATGTAAGTTACCAACTAGAAAAAATCGGAAAACTCAAAAATTCAAAAATAAGTTCCTCTATTGAAACCTTTGCATGCACATTACACTTACGCAAGCCTTTAAAATTGCGTTTTCAAGCAGACTTTGAAAAAATAGGCGGGGTCAATCCCACTAAAATTTGCGCTATATTTTACATATTTCTACTCAGATGACCCTTACAAAATTTCGTACCTACTTGGGACCTTGTAATGACACAATAGTGCACTCAGCACGCTCTAACCCATTATTTTATGTAACTTTGCCCTTTTCAATTGGCGCAGTCACTATGAATAGAAATATAGCAGTGTAGAAATTTTATCTTTAAAAAGTTTTATTAAACAAAACTTTTCAAAAAGCATTCAGAGCCTCACAAAAACATAAATGTAAGAAAATGCCAAGTTTCTTTCCAAAAATTGGGCCATCAAAAGTAGTGAGATAAAATTTTTTATCAAGTTCTTGTTTGGCACAATACCTATCACTTCAATATGGCATACATTATATAAATTTGTTAACTTGACAATATGACATGTGAACAGAAAAAGTTCTAGATCAAAGTTGTAGATCGAAAAAAATTTGTTATATCATAAATGATGTTTTAATTTTTGTGTCATTATTGGTTGCACATCTAAAAATTACTTAAGTGTAGTTACGTCTTCTTGTTTCAGAAAAAAACAAGTGAAACAGACGTAAATAACATTAAAGCTTAAATATATGTACATAAAAAGGAAATAAATTGTTAAAAAATATATACGTATCCATACTACAAGTAAATTTTGGAGAAAATTTTGAAGAATATTTGTAACGTTTTTTATTTCTCCTGAAAAAAATATAAAAGTGTAGTTACGATATGTTAATAATTTTGAGCAATAGTAATCTGCCTTAAATTAATTTGTTTGTGTAATTTTTTTCTATAAAAATTTATTATAAAATAAAATGTTAATCAGGTATTTTTCCTTCATCTCAAGTGTAATTTTAAATTTTGCTGGTGGTAGGTAACTCTGCTGTCAATAGCATACAATTGTTCCCGAGAGCGAGTATACAAGTGCAAAACGTTTACGGTTGTATTGACGTGACAACGACAGATAGTTACAGAGTTGTGGGAGAAATATTTGCAAATTTGATATGCAGGCTATAATTATTTCAAGTGAGGCAAAACTATGGGCTTGTTACAGTTTTTATCTATCAGCATAAAATCACATCGACTTACAGATATTAGAAAACTTAAGTTGAAATTTAAAATTAACCATTTGAATTCAAAAAATTAATGGGGGCTATTCCGGAAAACGCGTCGAAGAAGTGAAACTTTACATTAAAACAAAAACAAATTTTGAAAAATTGTTTTTGTTTGCCATACATTTCTAAAATTAAATAAACGTGAGAATTTCAACGCGTTTCTCTCTCTTTTAAAAACGGTTAATTTTGTATGAGAAACAAAAACAATTTTTTTACATTTACACAGTTTTGTTTTTGTTTTGCATGTAACTTTCACCAAGTCGACGCGTATTCCAGAATAGACACCATTGAGTTGACAAAAAAAAAATGAATCGTAAAGATGGTAATAACACTTCCAAAACGTTCTACATATCTACGCATTTGGTTTAAACGAAGATCATATACGAACTCTCAAATATTGGCCATTTTTAATTAAACAATTATAATTAAATTTCGAAATATTTAATAACAAAAAGCATGCAAACAAAATTCAAAAATTATATGTAAATACTATTAACAAAAAAGAACTTTGGGATTTAAGTTGGTTGAGTCATGTTTATGTGTTATGGATGTTTTTAGAATAATGTTTGAAAATATTCCAAATATATTGTATTACACAGTGTGACAAAAAAAACCTGTGACGTGTCACTATTTTTCTGGTAGGTATTGTCGAGTACAACAGCAATCTGAATATTTCCATTAAACTCTATTGAAATATTTTGTAATTTCGTTCGATAACGTGTGCCGTAATATGCCCCCTGTATTTGATATTTTCGAAACACCTCCGTTATGGAGTTACCGTATGCACTTATCAACCTCTAATAAACTTAAATATTAAGCGATTTTAAATTTATAAACGGATTTAGAAAGAAGACACTAAGACCTTTCGAAACATATACATTTTGAAAGTAAAATATTTTTTATTGAAATTACATTGAAATTGATTATTGAGGGGTTTAGGTGGATCTTGTGCGCATTTCACTGTTGCTAGTGCAGATTATCAGGGAACCTTTACACTGCAATACATGTACATTTATAAGAAAAATCCTCTACAAAAATTTCCGCTTAATTGATTTTCTAAAAATGTGCGGTTTTTGGTGCAATTAAGCAGAAAAATCATTTACCCGATACTCTGTTAATTGATACATTAACGCAATTGAAAGAAACCCCGTTAATTTTTTTTTTATAAAAATATATAATTTTAGTAGTTGGCACATCTTTTTATGTAGTTTCACCAACAACCATTTGTTCAAATTTTCAAGTATCAATTAACCGGCCCTTTTGTTTGCGATTTCGGAAAATGGATTTTATTTAAGAATCAATTAAAAGGGAACGCAATTAAACGGGAATTTTTCCATGTGTTTTATATGGAACATTTTCATTCAATGCTTTTTAGAGCATAGGTAAATTAATTAAGCGGAAGCTTTTTTTCAACAAATTAAAATGTTTTATTTTCAACAAATTCTGCCAGAAAGCATTTAGCAGAATTTTTTGAAAGTTGAATGCTTTTTAACTAATGAAAATGCCAGATCTAGCATTGAAAATGCTAAAATGGCATCAAGGCATGGAGGTGGTTTTTTTTTTGAGAAAAAGGCTTCCAATAAAATATTTAATAACTCAGTCAATTTCTAAGGATTTTTTTTTTAACACAAACCTGCAAATTACTCTTATTGAATTATGTTTTAGAAATAAAGTCATAAATAGTATGCTTCCAGTACAAAAAAAAATGAGTAAGAATGAATCCAAAGTAGAAAAGTGATGAAAAACACCGAAAAAATTATATTTGGCTAAAAAATACACACATATATCTGAAATTTTCTGAAACAAAATATATATGTGACCTGCTCCAAGAAAAGGGACCTCTGCGCCCAAAAGAGGTTATTGAGAAAAACGCGTTTAAAGGTGAAAAGGTGAAAAGCAGCAAAATACAGAAGAACCACCAGAAAAGCGTGTTAGGAGTAAAAAAGAGTAAAATTTTGATATTTTTGTAATTTTGTACCTTTGATATTGAACTTTTTTTAAATTTCAAATATTATATAATATATATATATCTGTTTATATCACATTTTTAAATTATTTCATTAATTATGTTCATCTTTACAGGTGATTTGTAAAAAAAACTAAAAGACATAGAGACTTGCGGTTTGCGGCATTTGAAAGAATTTAATTTTTTTCCTATAAGAATCACTCAAAAAGTAAAAAAAAAAAATTTCGGCGCAGAGGTCCCTTTTCGTGGAGCAGGTCACATATATATATATAGTTCAAAAGGTCTTGAGGTCTCTTTTTTTAAATTCGTTTATAAATTAAAAATCGGTTAATATTTAAGTTAGTTAGAGGTTGATAAGTGCATATGGGTACGAAAAACCTGTTTTTACCCGTAACTCAAGATTTTGGAAATTTGGAAAATTTCAAATACAGATTATTGTTATGCTCGACAATACCTACCAGAAAAATAGTAACACGACCCAGGTATTTCGAGTTCATTAAAATTTGCCACACAGTGTTATACATAAATACAAACTAATGTCAAGAAATATTTATGTATGTACTCGTATGTATATGCTGTATGAGAATGAGTGTGAAGGAGAAATATTACAGCAGTAAACAAATAACCAACCTTTATATTTAATTGTTTGTGAAACTTTATTGTTCAACAATCCTTCGATTTTAATGTATCTATGTATGTATCTTTTGTCATAACTTGATTTCTTTTTTTTCACATAAAATTGTTTGTCACCACTGTGAGATCAGCAATTATTTGATTTGTTTCATTCAATATATTTGACTTAAATTGCAATAGTCGAAGAAGTTATTGTTCAAGTTTTCAAATTGAATGTCAATAGTCAAAATGATATTTTTTTTGTTTGTTATTGTTATGTTGCATGTATAAATTTGTTTAGTTTGTGGTTTAGTTTAATGATTTGTCAGTTTAAATTTAAATTTAGAATAAATCCATCAACAAATTGGAAAAAGATAAAGAGAACCAAAAGATGTTTTGTTTTTTATAGAAAGAAAGAAGAAAAAATTAAACAATTCTTCATTAATTTTTTTTATTTAAAGATTTAAAAGGCATAATTTATAAATATGTATATACTTGTATATTAATTTTGACTACAACAGCATGCACAAATATGAATAATAAAATAAATTTGAAATTATTACCTACTTATGACGTACGTATGTATATGTACATATATATTTACAAGTTTTTGTTTCATTATTTGTTAATTGTTTACTACATTAGTTTTATATTAACTAAAAATAAAAATAAAAATAAAAAAAGAAAGTGATAAAACATATTTAGAAAAAGAAATATAAAAGAAAGAAAATCATTTAGAAATCAAACGTAATATTCAATGGAATTAGTACTTAGAAGTTAGAAGTTAGACAGGTGTGACCGAATCAGAATTAGACTTAAATCTAAAGGAACGAAACAATATTAGATAAAGCGTTTCAAATCATAAATAAAGATTTAGAGTTCACAAGCCATTCAATTAAGCCAATTTGGTTACAGTTGTGTTTAGTTTCATTGTTTGAAAGAGTTATAATAAAAATGTATATGTATATTAATTGTATGTTTAGTGTTTAATTAGGTTCAAAAGAATTTGGTATGGTGTTTTATATTGCAATGTATAAATTATTGTTTTCTTCTCTTCTTATTTAAATTTAAAATGATTTAATTAATGTTATAACATAATAGAATGACTAGTAGAGTTGTAGTGGCACAACACATGATTTGTTTTAGATCATTCACAATTTTTGTATCTAGCAAGATTACTATGGTTATCTGCCATAAGTAAAATACTTACACGATTGATAGAATTACGGCGTGGATCATTCGATCCGCCTGTAATTGAGCCCCCACCACTTCCGCTACGACTACGACCAACATCATTATCGTCTATACATATATCAGAGTCTGAATCCGTGCGTCTCAGACCACCATCCTAATTTGCAAATATTGCAATGAAACATTTACAATGAAACATTTACAATGAACGTTGTACATACTACCATAAACTTATATCCAACAGTATTATAAAATATAACCTGAGCAATAATTACCTGTGTTAATTGTTCGGTGGTAGTTAAAAATCTTGCCACAGGGTTGCAACACACGGGCAATGTTTCCAATAATGTTGGTCTTGAATGTGTTAACAGTGGTTTCATGTATCTAAAAACAAATAAAATATTAATGCACATACATACTCGTATAACGTTTGTTACAACAATATAAAAATGTTTGACAAGTTCTTATAAGATAGATTCCTTTTTTTTCTCATTAAAATTTAAAACAATCCTGCCTGTTCTGTAAATCGAGTCGATTTAAAGACGCTCGATTTAGAAAAATTAAATCCACTAATAGCGAATTTTTTTCAGACTTTTTTTGTAGTTTCCTATTTTTTAGAACTTGAAATATCATATTTGAAATTAATTTAGTATGTATGATTTAAAACGCATCCATGGGGCTATTATTTATTTTTGGAAAACGAGAAATTTACTCGGATTTGGTTTACAGAACATGGCCGAATATTTTCAACATGACTATATAATTGGGGGATTCAAGCGGTATAGTCTTAAGCGTTATATATGCCGTTTATACAGCACTTTCCTTAATTTTTTGCAAAAAAAAAATGCACGCAGAAATTATTTTGTTGGCATAAGATGTTAACAAGTCTGAGGGCAAAAACTGATGACACCATTTTTTTGAGGGCGCACGGATTTTCAAAATCTTTGGAGGCCCATAAAAAAATTGGTAACCAAATTCGCCAAACTGAGTATAGGATTTTACTATACTTTGGTAGTACTATCGACCCTTTACTGTCCAGTCCGTGTGTTTTTTCAAAAATTCTTCGTTTGTTGCATAGTGCAATAAGTGCTGACATGTTAGAATTTTTCTTTTTTTTCTGGTTTTAGATCGCGACTGTTGACGATTTTTATTAAAAAAACGGATTAGCTGTTAATTTATTTGGGTTTGTATATCACGGGTTGTCTCATCGTAAACGTCAAGGTGGGCGGTTAAAAAATTCCAGTCGTGTTCAAAAAAAATGCACTAAAAGAAATTATATAAAATATATTATGTAGCACGACATAATCGTGGCATGTTCTATGGACGCTATTTCTTACGTAGTCGTCTATATATCGGCTCTTAGCACTTCAATTTGGTCGTCTTCTACAAACAAGCTGTAAGTAACTTTCTTCCAATCTTCTGTGGTAAAGTTTTTGTACGCTTTAGCAAATTGTAATCCTACCTTTCGCTAGATTTCATTCAAAAATAGTTTTTGTATTGTGCATGTCTGCAGATCGTCCTATAACTCACGTTAACTCCACGAGTTCTTCTTAGTACTGTACTTAGACGTGTGGCTATTCGCGCCACAGCTGGAGATAACTTTTGAGGATGGCCGCCAAAACTTCGTGGCACTAACAAACTGTTTTGTTTTTTTTTTTTTTATTTTACTGTTGAGTCCGAGTAAAACGTTGTATTTGTTTGCAATTAAACGATAAGATAAATAAGATGCTTCTCCTCAAATCCCAGTTTACCTCAATGTTTTATGTTTCTTAGGTACAAAGCAATTAAATTTATTATAGTTAACTAAATTTCTTTAAGTAAAATGAAAATTAAAATATTGTTCCCAAAAAAAAATTTTAATATTTTAGGCGTTATCGAGCCAGGTTAACAATAAAAAACATTTTTAACAATTCACAAAGAAATTTTTGCCAGATGATCATCATGTAGATCAAATTCGACACAAATTAAAACTATATATCTGTTCGTGAACAATTTTGTCGACCACTGTATGTCCTTATATTATCCTGCATTACAAGTCGAAAATGTATTTATACCCTTCACCAAAAATGGTAAAGGGTATATGTATATAGGTTTGTCATTCCATGTGTAGTTTCCACATATAAATATATATATTCTGAGTCCTTATGAATAGGGAAAACGAATAATCGATGTCCGTCTGTCCGTCCGTCTGATGTACGTGAAATCGGTTTTTCGAAGGTTCCAGAATAGCTAGAGACTTCGGTCTTGGACTGGTGTATCAGAAATGGTCCAAAATAGATTGGTATTGAAAATTAGCAAAACCGAGCAGACGGTTTCAGAGCTTTTTATTTATTTTGCATATAAAAGTAACTAGCTAAAACTAATTTTTTGTCTTTTTTTTTAAATAAACTCATTTCAGTACGAATAGAACTGGTATTCAAAATCAAAAAATTGTTTCCAGGGGTGGAAAACTTTATTTATTTTTTATTTATATTTATTTAACCTACTAAAACTAATATTTCCTTTTTCTCCATAAATTAAACGTATCTTATATTCTTAAAAGAAATCTATTGGTGTAAGACATCAGAAAAATCTAAAAGGATGATTATATAAAAGTAACTATGTCTAATTAATTTTTTCCTTCTTCTTTATAAATTAAATATATTTTATGTTTTGGAAAGAAAAGTTTGGTATAGAAAATTAAAAAAACAAAAACCACAGCTTCAGAGCTGGAAAATTTTAACTTTTTTTTAACCTAAATATAAAAAATTTTCCCTTATTTCCTTTTTTCTTTGTTCATTTAACATATTTTATATATTTTTTAAAGAAATATATTGGCATCAACAGCCAAAGATATAAAAATATGAAAATTTAATTTTTTTGTATAAAAATTATAAAAGTAACTAGGTCAAATTAATATTTTCTTTTTGTTTACAAATTAAATATACTTTATGTTTTAGAAATATATAGTTTGGAATAAAACATAAGAAAAATGAAAAACATTGCTCCAGACTTGGAAAACTTAAACTTTTTCTGGTATATAAAACTAATTAAATAAAAATAATTATTTCTTTGGTATTTAAATATATTCTATATTTTAGAAAGAAAGAAATTACTATTAAAACCCAGAAAAATCAAAATTATGTTTCCAGGGCTGGAAATTAAAAAATGTTCAGTTAATTTTTTTTTCAGTTAAACATATTTCATGTTTTAGGAAGATCTTTACTCAAGATTTTTTTATATTTGTTCAAAATTTGTGCCATGTTGCTTATTATGCTCTGGATGGTCTTTCGTTGACAGCTTATAACGAATTCTTATTAATTTTAGTAAATGGAGACAAAAATAAAATTTATCGCTAAAAAAGAGTCATAACTATAAAATAAATTAAAGGAAAAATGGAAAATTAAATATAAAAAAACAAAAAAATAAGAAATATCCTGAAAAAGTTAACCGAATGTTAACTAAATATCGAACTAATAAAATCATAATATAAACAGACCTAAAGCTCAAAAAGAATAGTTTAATTGCATTAAAGGAAATGTTCCATTTCATTTCCTTAAAACAGTTTCTTTCTAGTGAACAAAATCGAAAAAATTCTTTAGGGATAAACCATTTACATAATACCGCGATATATCTCATTTGCAGTGGGATGTTTAAATTGAGACAATAAACAGTTTTGCAACATCAAATATTATTATATACGGGAAAATATAAAAGAAGTTAGTTTACTTGGTATGGGGGTACAATACTAAGACCATTTTAGGGTTATTAAATAGTAGCACGGTTTTTTAACATCTCGAGAGCGAGTAAACCAGCCCCAATTGTTTGGTATTGTATTGACGTGATGTCGATGTTGAATGTAAAATTTTTCTTAAGTACAGAGTGTAGAATAAAATATTCAACTATTGCTAATAACGAAAATAAAATATTTGAATCAAATTCTTTAGTCGAAAAATACCCAGAGGTCACTTAATAAAAATTGCACTAGAACAAAAAATCATAATTTTTTTCACAAAACAAATATGTATGTACGTACTTATGTATTCGGTGAACGGTATATAAGATTCGGCACAGCCGAATATAGCACTCTTACTTGTTTTTCTATTAGAATCACAGAGAAATCTTAAGCTGAATAAATCCATTTCACTAAGCCTGAATAAATCCATTTCACTACTTACATAGGATTAGATTGTTTTACTCTGCAGAGATTTAATAGCACTATTCGATTTGCGTTCACAAAGTCGCTTTATCGTTCGAAAAAGAAACTAAAGCTTCCTTTACTCAAAACGATTAAATAATTCGCCTTGAAAATTTTGTAACACTACTTACCTTGAATCAAAGTTTCCCCATAGTCTGGCTAGAATAGCTTTTTCATTACGTCTACCATTGCTCCCTGGGGCATTGCCGGCATTGGCATTGTTTTCTGATTCGCCACAATCCTGCAAATAAGCATCAGACTTTTTTTTAAATATTAATTTAATTCAAGCAATTAAATGAAAGCATTATTAAAAACATATAACGCATAAAACAATATTAGAAACAACAATTACATACAGTATAACAAATTCTAATCATATATTGGCTGAGATGTAATGTATCTGTGCTATAAATATGTACTATATATAGTATGAATGTATTTAGTATGAATGCACACCGGAGCCCCGATTTCTGACGTTAATGTGTGTAATATACAATTACATATTTTTATACATAATATAATGACTTCGATGAAAATCCAATTTTAAGACGCAAACCAAGGCTGCAGTGCAACAGCCTGCTTGTGAAAGACTTTGACGAGGGAAATTTTGGTGTTTCTGCAATAGATAAAAGGAAACTTTTTCAAGTATCATTTAATCTATTACAAAAGCGTCAAGATTTCTAACGTCAACGTTGTATACAAATAGGCTGCAACATTATTAAGGGAACCATTTGGTAATTTTTCAAATCTTATTTTAGTAATTTAAATTTTAAATTACAAAATAGCCGCCTGGATTTGCGATCCTCTTTATTTATGTACGATGGTATCAATCTAAGATCTAGTTGACATACAATAAGTTTTCTTGCACAAGTTTTGATTTTATATTGAGAAAGAAAGCGAAGGGTATACAAACGGTATACTTATATTACTTTCTCATCTCTCTCTTATAAAATCTAAACTTGAGCAAGGAAACATGACATCTGTTAACATGGTATAAATCTTGTTCTTAAAAAATACAACAACTCTCGTTTGTCTAAATGGTGAAAACTGAATGCAATGGATGATTTCGACAAAGTGCTAAAATGCACTTATGAGGAGTCCGGCTGATAACAACTATTGTACCCGAAGCTTTGGTGGTTCTTATATCTATACAACCCAATTCAGCTCTGACAAGGTATTTATATGTACATACATATGTACATATGTATGTATGTATATGTACATAAATATTTATATTATTAACAAACAAAAAAATCACTCGCAATTTGAAAGCTTTAGTTTTATATGCAAAGTGTGACTCCGCTTTTTTAATAATAAACCTTACTAAACACCGATATTTTCTTTTTTTTTAATATTGAGTTTTAAGTATTTTAATTTTTAGAGCTAGTTTTTAACGTAAAGATAAGCTACACTTGTAAGTTAACTGTAGCTTAAGCTTAAAATATTTTTTTTCAAATACAGCAATAGTGCTCAGTTAAACGCAAGTTAGAAGTGTTTCAAATGATAAAAACATGAAATGAATTTTACGCAATTGAAAAAGAACAACAAGGTTGGGAAGGGTAGTGCTAAAACGCACCTCCACTCGAAGAACCAATTGGGTCCATTGTGATTACCTTCTATTGATGAAGCCTCTGATGTCCTCTACTGTACACATCCCGATATCAGTAATGCTCTCATAGAAATATGGAGTGTCAGTGTCAGTGCTGGTTCTTGCTCTGACCGAGCAGTGACCAGTCAATGCGCCTATCACTATTCCTATCTTTATCCAGTAGCAGTTTGGATCTTCCTGAGTCAAGTTTTGGTCACATAGCCCTCGAGACTCTACGATCCTCCCTACTTTAACATGAACTGTTGGTAATGTAGTAATGACTTATCGGTAGTTTTACCGATCTGTCACACATTCCCTCATCAAACGCCGACCCTATTCTTGCCAGCTTTTTGGCAATTTCATTTCCCTCAACACTGCTGTGGGCAGGAACCCAACATAGTCTAACACTACACTAAATTGACAAGTCTTAATCTTGAATGGGCGAGTGATGCCAGTGAATACTTTTGAAATTCCCTACACGTCGGAAAAAAATTCCCTTTTTTCCCTCCAAACAAATATTTTCCCTACATTTTTCACTACGCTGATAATTTAATATTTTTACCAGCAACAAAATAAATATATATACATTTTGTGAGTATTTTAAATATTTTACACATTTTTATTTCATATATTGTACAAAACAGACTATAGTCTTAGGGCCATTTTCACAACGATACAAAAGTAAACTTTAAGAATTTAAAACAAGTATTTTGTATTGAAATGCTAGTTTTAAAACTCTTAAAGTATACCTTATCTTAGTTCTGCAGCGATTATTAATTCACAAAGTACTCGTATCTGTATTTGTTTTTTGTCCATTTTCAGAAAAATTTTGTTTTTATAAAATAAAAAATGTGTTCCAACTCGTATTTAATAAAAAATAAAATAAAAAGAGTTCACAACGAATCGTTGTTAAAAATGCTTTTTATAAGATTTTTTTATTGCAGATTAAGAAGCACTAGAATAACGAGTTTTATTTTATTTGTTTTGAGTGTTTACGCATCACTAGTTAATTTTCTACAATTATTATTATTTTTGTTAACAAATAAAGTGAGAAAACAATGACTAGGAATGGAAAGTTGATCGGTAATTTTCTTATAAATATTCTTTTGGAGTCCATTTGATATTTCGGCAATAGTTTCTATAAAAAAATTTATTTTTTTTTTCTAAATAACATTGACATATCCATAAGTACATACATACATACATATAGGGACAGTTAAAAATGTAAACAAACACGAAGCAAAACGTCATCTTAAAATTGGTTTAAACATGGGTGCAGTCAATTTTAAAATTTGCTGATTTACACAAGGTTTAAAAAACTTTTTTAAGCTAAAATTCTATTATGAATACAATTTTAGCGATTTTTGCTTAAACATTGGAAATGCTGTTTAAAATTTTTATGAATATGGCTGTAATTATACAAATTCTTAGAATATACATGAAATACCGAAGTATATTTATTTGACATAAAGTCTATTTATTTAATTTGAAAATTTGGCTTGTTTTTATGGTTAAGCAATTGTCTATATGCATTTCGTTTTTTTTTTTTGGTTTTGTAAAGATTTTTGTTTGAGGCTTTCAAACTTATTATGTTTGTATATTGTGACTCTCAATATAGTATTAAGAGTCCTACTATAAACATACGAAGTTTGTTACCTAAATTCAGCAATTTTTTTTGATTGAAGTCTACTAATGAGATAAAAAAGCGGGAACGAAATACATATAGACAATTGGTTAACCATAAAAACAAGCCAAATTTTAAAATTATTAGAATATATTTTGTTCAAATGGGTAGTTATAAATTTAAAACTAAGAGCTGTCAGATATGGCGATTTCTCGCCAAACGTGGCGATTTTTCAATTTGCTTGGTGAAAAAATTTTCGGTTTGGCAACATGGCGATTTTTCTGGCGATAAATAAATTTGTTGGCGATTTTTATGGCTATTTTTTAAACCAAATTGAACTTCAAAATTTCTGTAATCCACGAAATTAGTTTGTTGAAGGAGTAGTTTAAATAAATAAATGCTACCAAAAATTCCCTGCAATAAACTAAAACAATTTGATTTCGAAAATTTTTTAGTTAAAGTAATTAATGCGTTTTGAATTTGGCTAAGAAAAATTTACAAGAAATAATTTTTGCCGATTTTATTTCTCCTTTTGGCGATTTTCTAAATTTTTATACGATTATTTTATAAAATTTATATTAAAAAAAGAATTATACAAAAACAAAACTTTATATTGAGAAAAACTACATAAAACTGATATTTGGCGATTTTTTAAGTCAATTCAGCGAAATAGGTCGGAAAAAACTGACAACCCTGCGCAGGGTGAGATCTTTTAATAAACGTACTTAGTTATGAAAAATTTGGTTTAAGTCAAGCAGTAGAATACATAATAAATATCAATCTGTATATCTCTTGTTAGATTGAAATGCATTTTGCTACTTACTAGTATGGTTCTCTTTTTACGTGTTTATCTTAAACATGAACTATTTTATTTATTTATTATTAAGTATTTTCCTAAAATATCTAAGTATAAAAAAAATCAGTTTGTGGAGCATTGGTGACACAATTTTATATGTTTCATCTGCAAGTTAGTTTACACAATGCAAGACCATTTCTTTTGTGACTCTGTCAAACA
This sequence comes from Nowickia ferox, assembly GCA_936439885.1. NCBI lineage: Eukaryota > Metazoa > Arthropoda > Insecta > Diptera > Tachinidae > Nowickia > Nowickia ferox. The sequence goes on from OW387026.1 coordinate 30,342,266, forward strand.
AACTCAATATACTCGTATACAAACATTAACCTATATTGTCCGTTTTCATTTGGAGTTAGACAATTGATATAGCAGCTTTAAAAATAATATTCTTATGAACATTAGTGTACCCTGCATATATGTATATTTTATTTTTGCGATTTTTCATATAAAACTATATATGTATGGATATTGTAAGTGATTTCGAGATTGTTAGGATTCGTAATATATGGTTTCTTCACAAAAATTCTAAACCATGTGAACAATTTTAGCTCTTAAATAAAAATCCTCGAAATATTTTTGAATTTTATGTCTACCAAATTGAAGAAACGGTAATTTTTAAAAATTCCCTACATTTTCCTCAAAATAAAAAATCTGTCATTTTTTCTCTACGCTCAAAATTTAACAGAAAAATCCCTACAAAAAGGGAAAATTCCCTACTTTTGGCATCACTGAATGGGCGGCTAAAGTCCGTTTAAATTTGTTTTCCATTCAACCTAAACTAAGTTTAACTAATTAGTAAGAAACTAGCACTTAGTAGTATTAGCGAGATTGATTATTGCCTAAAGACAATGTTTTCTGTTCTACATGATTAGTTGAACTAACAGCGGTTTCTTTTCTGTCAAATATGTTGCGTATATGTTACATATTTTAAATTCTTGTGTCCATTTGTACAAAGAAGTACAAGTGTGGGAAAATTTTCCAATTTATTTGGGAATAACATATTCATGCAATAGGATGATAAACATGTAAACATGTACGAATATTTTGGGGAATATTTTAGTCATAGATTAAAGAAAATATATTACGTCGTAGTCGATGACGAATTGTGTCAGATACGTCAGGGGGGAAGAAGTATCTTGATTGTTCAAAGTTTTTTTTTATGATGTCGAAACCAAGTGTCGCTGATGATTAATTCTGTAATTAATTTAATCATAATGCGCATATTTCATTTTAAAATATCACAAGAGGCATCAACTTGGGATTCTTAAAAAAATTGTATAAGACATTGGAGAGTTAGTTTTTTTTTTTAAATAACAAAAATTATTCGTTACTCCCACTTAAAGATGGGCAAGTGAAAAAAATGTATCGATATATATCGTATCGATATTTTTTTAACAGTATCGATATATATGTTTTTAAAATATCGATATTACGATATATCGATATTTTTAATTGCAAAAATATTTGAAGTTTAAAATAAATTCTCATACTAACATTCGTGCCATAACCGCAAAAAAAGTTTAAGCGACATAATTTTTGAACTTAATTTTTTGGCCAAATTCGATTTTCGTTAAATAAAAACGAGGCCTAAAAATGTGTGGGTAAGCATTTTTGGCGGTTATTGCTCAATATTCCCATTTGAATTTATAGTTCAAAATTCAATATTTATTTATCAAGCAGTTCAATAAAAACAAAATATTCAATAAAACCATAAAAAAATAGTTAAATTTTAATGAATGCGCAGTGCTAAACACTTCAATACTCCTCGTTGCGGAATACGAGAAGTATCCTAGCTAACTAACTTAAATTGTAATGAACTCTATGAGTAGAGAAAATTAAATTGACATTGATACCGAAAAAGGAAATAAATTAACCATACATCTGTATGTTTAATTTGCATTATAAGATAATTTCTGAAAAACTGCATTAATTTCAAATGCACAAGTAGTTACTTTAAGAAATTTAATACAAAAGAACTACATATGTTAAGTTATACGTAACCTACTGTAGCTGCTTAAGGCTTCATTAGTCTTTACTTTCTGTTGCTGTTCTGTGCTGTGCCGCTCTATTTAAAAATTTTAATAGTTACTTTTTCTGTAATAAATTATCAGCTGTCTCTGACCAGAACGGTCACAGTTTTCACTAAAGTAATGAGTTTTGCATCATCCATTGTGATGTTTCAATATAGTTTTATGTTTTTCTGGTAAAAATCAAATTTTTTAAATTCTTTAAGCACAATCACAGTTTATTTCGAAATGTTTTTATTTTATTTATGTTGTCACTTACAACTACTTAAAAACTTTTTGAATATCACAGGTTGAACCGAAACAGAACAGAACGAACGAGAAAACAGAACAGAAAGTAAAACGAAAATTTGACATTTAGCTTAGTTTACAAATCAGTCACCTGGCTTATTGGGGACACCTTATAGATGCGCCTTTGGCTGTTATTATTACATTTCTCTTTTTTTTTCTTCGAATCACTGGTAGTGATTCGGTACCAATATAGTATACCTAGTTAAAAACGGCTAAAATTTATAGAGTGTTTAAAAATATCGAAACCCGATACTCTTATATAAGAATCGGTTTTTGCAATATCGGTGATATATATCGATATTTATTTTCTAAAATATCGATATATGGATATTTTTTTGCCCATCTCTACCCCAACTGTTCTGATGCACAGTGAGGATTTTGAAAAAAAAAATGGAAATAATTCTACAGCTTCTACAGAATTTGAGGAGGTGTTACAGAACTTAGTTTGGAATTCGGGCTTTTATCTTTGAAGGGGGCTGAAAGCTGATCCTTTTTAATCTGATAAAAAAAATGTTTTTTGCAAGTAGATTTTTCTATGTAAGAGCTAAATAAAAGTTTACTACATTTATTTTCTTTACAAACTCTTACACCTACAATTTGAAGCTGAAAAGAAGTCAGCCAATGTAGCAATGGTAAAGTAAGAAAATAAAAAACATGTTGATTATTGAGTTCTTGTTTTAACTTTGTTATTTGTTGAGCTTCTCATTTGTTTAAATGAAAGTTTAACATAATAACTCTAGTTGTTCTAAGAAATTTTTGGGTAAAGGTTCCCGGATGATCTGTATTAACAACAGTGAAATACGCATAGTATCCAGCTAAACCCCCTAATAATCAATTTCAATATATTTTTAATAAAAAAATATTTTCCTTAATAAATAAAATAATAATTTGGGATTATTAGTGCGTTAAAAAATTTTAAACTTAAAAAGTTTACAACATTTATGGATTTTCGCGTACATTTTAGGAAATATTCTGCTAATGGAGAAAAAAGGAGCGAAAACGACTTTTTTAAAAATTTTAATTTAAATTAAGTATAACCACGAATGTAAGGACACCTTTCCGCTGGTTGCCGGGATAGCCTCAGAGGAGTCCAGGGTAGTGCTAGTTTCTTTACTAAAATTAATTTTATTAATTAATTAATTGGTTTAAAATGTTTTTCGAACGGTTGACCTTCCACGCGACGATAAGAAGAGTCGCTGGCGTAACGAACCACAGAGTAACCGGACAGTTGAAGGAATTTATAAGTCCTTGCAAAGGCCCAACCGCCAAGTAGAGTACCTCTGAGGAATTGATAACCCCCTTCGAAATAGAGTCAACTACCGCACCAACTTGGTAAGAATGTTGGTAGCGATTGATAACCTCTTCAAATTATTCCTCTAAGCCAAACAACACCACAAGCAAAATGCTGAACAAAATGTTATTTAAAGGAATTTATAACTCTTTTAATAAGATCTTACATGCTAAATTGTTCTTTGGATACCAATTTTTTTTAATACTAAAAATGTTTTAAATCCTTTTTGCACATCGGCCAAGATTTGATTTCTCCATTAGTAGAACAGTGGACCAAGATTGATAAAAAAGTTAAAATATTAATTCTTTTTCTCGAATATTTCTTAAATTGTAAGCGAAAGAGGGCTTCATGAGTAGGTGTAAGGAACTAACACAGAGAGTGGCTCAGATGAACACAATATCAAAATGACAAGTTGTGTGTACTTTTTATATTTGATATATCTACGTATATGTATTGGTTTCAAATGAAAGAACTTGCCAACGCAGAAAAATACAATCGGGTGAACGTTGGCAAAGCGTTTCCTAGGGTGGTTCAAACGTTGGCAAAACATCACAAGTTCTACTTATGGAGTGTTGTGCCAACACACAAATGATAACCTCATGATGGGGTTGCCCAACTATTTTTTACGTCGTTGGCTAAACACTATGAAAACCACAATTTAAGTGCTTTCCCAACATAATTTTTTTGTTAAGTGTAATACATTCCCAATACTTCAAACTCAAAACACTGAGTTCGTTTTAGAAGCCAATAATTTCATTAGCGCAGGTATAAAGAAAAACTTTCATATATTAAACACGATATGTATATACTTTTTTATTCTTGCATAGGTATACAATTTAACGGAAAACTTATAAAATTTGTAATTTTAGATTTTTGTTCCAATATGCCAGCCCGTACTTTTATTAAATGCTACAGAGGTCACACTGGATTTCTTCCTGCGAAACGTGTACCGTTAAGGGGAGACAGCCAATAAGACACAACATCACTTAAAAGAAGATAGCCCACTATTGGACATTGTTAATTTTGATCCCATAAAACATGTCGTTATTGATTAAATGCACATGCTTTATCTTGGAATTAGTAAACAATTCCTTCAAAAGCTAACTGTAAAAAAATTAATTCTCTTATATTTCACAAGAAAATGTATCAGCACTTCAACAAAACCTACTAATGGTATCTAAACGTATACCTTTTGAGTTTCAAAGAAAATCACACGATTTAACGAATTTAGCAAACTGGAAAGCTACACAATTCCTTTTCTTCTTGTTATATGGTGGTGCAATTACTATAAAAAATGTATTAGATGTTGAAATTTACAAAAAACTTTTACTTTTATTTACTTCGTCGTATTTTGTCGTCAACCAAGTTAGCCACATTAAAATCAAAATACGTTCAAGAATTGTTAAAATCATTTGCTGAACTTATATCTCGATATTACGGCCCTAATTCGCAAACCATGAATATACATAATCTAATCCATATACCAGATGATGTAATTAACGTAGAAGCTTCTTTATCACAATTTTCAGCTTTTGACTTTGAAAATAGTTTGGGGTATTTAAAGTCAATTGTTAAATCAACTACAAATCCAATAGGGCAAATTCAAAAGAAATTGCACATTTTCCATACTAACAGTTTCTCAAACAATATACCATTAGTATTTCCTTTTGTTAAAAATAGAAAATATAGGAAAATTATAGACACAGTTGAATCGAAAACACTGTTTTCTTTTGTAAACATTTATGGCTATAAAATTACAACCGTTCTTCCTGATAATACCTGTTTACTAAGTAATGGAAATGTCATGGTAATATCAGAAATTTTTAGTAGCAAACTTTCAGTATACAAATGTGATAATATTTACTTAAAAGGCAATATATTTAAAGAAACTCTTGATTTTTTTACGTATCCACTGTTATCCAGGGACGTAGGATTACATATCGTTAAAGATTTAGATCAGAAAAAATTTAAATAGAGCTAACCATGGTAGATGTTAAGTGTATTCTTACCAAATGCCCAAATGAAACAGTTGCTAACACTCTTTTACATAAAGAACTTAATGTACATTAATATAAAAATAAATAAAAACTAAAAAAATAACAAATAAATTTTTTTAAAAAACATTGGCAAATAATTTTTCAGATTTTAAACCGTAACGTTGGCAAACCGTTCTGGTTTCTTGAGTAAAAGTGCTTTCCCAGTACTACAATTTTTGTACGGTTGGCAATTTCTGCCTGGGTGATTGTACTAACCAAGCGGGCAATATGTTAGTATTAAAAAAATACAAAATTTTTTCAGTGTTATCTGATAAATAGTCGACTCACAGCCCCTTGTTTGTTGAACAAGTAAAAGTTAGTTGTTTAACAAAGAAGTCATATTTACTTGTAAGGATGAAATAAAACTCACAACCAGATTGAGAAATAAAATAAATAACTGAAAATTTTATGATAACACCCAAAAATATTGATTTTTCACAAACAAGCTTTAAGCGGCCGTGCAAACTCAAAAACACTGCTCTAAATTGTACAAGTGTGTCTTGTTTTCCCAGTTGTTTGTGTGGTTTATTGGAAAATATACACACTCCAGTAAGTAAAATTCAGAATAGTGGCGAGAACATTTCACAACTCGTTCGATCAACTCTTTCGATCGCAGTCGAAAATCCAACAAGTCTTTTCATATTGATTAAGTTGTGTTACGGTTAATGTACAATAAAATAATGTGAGTTAATGTGTGCTAAAGTTGTAACTTAAGTATTTAACACATAAATTATAAATATGATGATATTTACACATACCGCGTTTGTTGTATTTTCCATCGAATTGTAAACCTTTTTTTTTTTGGTAATTTTTGCATACAAAAATATATTGAAAAAAGGAAAGCAATTCTTTAAAATGGTCTAAGAGTTTTTAAATGCAATTTTAAGTATAAAAATCATGTGAAATAATTAAGCAATAATAAGAGTAAGTTAAAAAAAAAACTTGCAAATATAAAAAAATAAATGCACAAAATGTACTTATGTACATTGCAAGGACAAAACTTAGAAAAATAAAGAAAATATATACTAAAATTATGAAATAATTATCTTATAATTTTAAAATACTCACACTGCGAACCTGATAATTATTTAATTGTTCAGTCTCTTCATCGACACCGACACTAAAATTTCAGACATTCAATTATTTCTAAATGAGACAAAACATAAGCAACGTTAACTTACGGTATATTGAGCCAGTTCAGCAAAAAGTTTGATGCTCCACCCTGTATCACTACAGTAAATATAACAATTAAAGAAGTTGCCGTCAACATAGTCTGACGCGCCTCTGATATGGTATTACGTATAGCTAAAGCAAAAGACATGGCGCCACGCAAACCTAAAAAAGAGGGCAATATAATCAATATAATCGAAAAGAAAGAAATGTTATAATTAATTAAAATGCAGTTGCTATTTACCTGCAAAGAATAACATATGTTGAAAGTTCGAAGAAATTTTTGGTTTCCGATTTAGATTTAATAGCCATGACAGTGGATATATATTAACAGCTCTACCTATTGCAGCACATATCTAGTGATAAGTAACAAACAATTATTTAATTATCTTATCTCTGACTAAAATCGATAATAGCATAAGTCGACTTATGACAAAACCAAGTTATACACACTACAAAATTCCAGATTAAAAACTTTAAATTCATAAAATCTTGGATGCATTCATTAACACAGTAGTCTTTACTTTACTATAAAATTATTTACCATTTTGAATTTTCCAAAAAAAAAAACGTTCATACGTTATGCTGGGAACACAACTGGGACAAACGGCGAATTTTTCGTTGCGAAATTTCGTCATCAGAAATGCAACTCATTTGTGATTATGAAAATGAACACAACACCGCCGTCGGACGAAATTAGTCGTGCGTGGCGAACTTTCAGATATATTTATTTCTATTTTGTACGCCGACGAACGACGAAAAAGCAATTTTCTCTCTCTCTCTCTTTGCACCAGCGTGGCCATTTTAGCATTTTTGTAGCTAAATTTAGCATTTTTTTTATGATTTAGCCGCAAAATTTTTGGTTTAGCAGTTAGCATTTTCTTTGGCATTTTTCAATTATTTATTTAGCATTTTCTAGAATTTAAAAAAAATAAAACCTATTCAAGGTTTAGTGGCCTACGAAAACGGCTGGCTGTTCCGTTCAACTATGTGTTGTCAGAATATTTACAACTAACTTTGATGTTATTTGTTCATTAATAATTATCACATGTAATTTGGCTTAAAAGGCGATACGAACATTAGCATTAGCCTGTTCAATTCATTAAAATATTAAAACCTATTCAATTTTAAGCAATATAATCTATGCCATTTTGGGTATATTATTAATTTTCACGTGTAATAATGTTACACGTAAAGTAAAATAGATGTGAAAATTTATATTTTCTATATGTTTTCACAACTTTTTTACTTCAACTTTATTCGTTCATCCATTTTTCATAACCTTTCTACAATTAGTTGCACTATATCAATAAAACAATAACAATAAAAGTAAATAAAAAACGAAAAGAAAATGAAACTAGTTTTGAAAGGTTATAAAAATTTAAAATGAATGCAAAATCGAATAAAGTTATTTGTTTTGTAAAGACTTTTTTTGATAAAAACCTCGATTTATTCAGGATTATCCTAAAAAAAATTTCACATGAAAATTTCCGAACGTATGAAAAATCGTTATCAAAAAACTTCATACGATTGCGAAATAACCTGAAATTTATGAAAAAAAAATCATTCACATAGATTTGTCTGTTGGAAAAAGTGGAAAAATTTTAGTTTTTAATTTTATTGGAATTGATTAAACGAAATTAAAATTCTTGTGAACGAAAAATTTGATTCGGAAATTTTCACATGTGGAATTCATGATAAGACTGATTATGTTTTGTTGATTCAAATGTTTTATTAAGAATAAGAATATAAGCAAAAGTACAATAGACGCTTATCTAGAGAACCATCTTTAATAGATAATTATGATAAACTAAGAAGATAAATACAAAGGTAAATAAGCAATTAATATGCAGAGTTGATATAAAGGGAAATATCCAACACGCCCCCTCAAATCTGCATTTCACTTTCATACATAAAAACTTCAATTTTGTTTTTCTTTTACATTTATCATACGGAAATCAATCCTAGATTTTTTTCAAATTTCTCGTGTTTCATCTTGGTTAAGTTTTTGGTTAAAATGTCAGCAGTCATATTATCGGTTGATATGTAACGCATCTCAACTTGTTTATCCTTGATGACCTCTCTTACGTGTTGATACTTCACATCTATGTGTTTGCACCTTCCGTGAAATATAGGGTTTTTTGCCAAGTGTTGTGCGCCAATATTGTCACCGTAAAGTACCATCGGGCTGTCATCAGTGTAACAACCAATCTCTTTCAAAAGTCTTCTTAAATATATTGCCTCTTTAGCGGCAGTTGATAAGGCCACAAATTCTGCCTCTGTGCTGCTGAGAGCAATATTAGACTGCTTTTTACTTTCCCAGCTGAAAACACATCCAGCTAAGAAAAACGTAAAGCCCGTATAAGATTTTCTGTCTTCGGGGCAACTGGCCCAATCAGCATCTACGAAACCCACAGGCTGCTTGTTGGCTTTGTAGTAACGTAATTTCATATTTTTCGTAGAGTTCAAATAACGTAATATGTGTCTGACGGCCTTTTCGTGTTCAATATGCGGGTCCTGATTCCTCTGCGCAAGCTTACAAACAGAATGTAAAATGTCCGGCCTCGTAGTAACCGCCAGGTACATTAGAGTTCCGATCACAGATTGGTACCAATTAATATTTATTTGTTTGCAATTTTTTAAGTTGCATGAAATTTGAAAACCTGGATCCAAAGGTGTAGAAGCTGGTCTACATTCCTCCATACCATATTCGAGCAAAAGTTTTTTGATGTATTGGGAGTGGCCCACCTTAATACTGCCAATTACTCCCTCACGTTCAATTTCCATCCCCAAAAAATGCTTTACTTTGCCATTATCAACCAGCTTAAATTTTTTGGAAAACTTGTCTTTAATATTCATCAAGTCAATTTCTTGTGAACAGGCAATCAGGATGTCGTCTACGTATACCGCAATGAAGTTAAATTTTTTATTCTCGTTTTTTACGTAAATACACGGCTCACTTTTACAAGGCTCAAAGCCCATACTGCGAATCGCACCATCAAGCGTTGTATTCCAAGACCGCCCCGACTGCTTCAGCCCGTAAATCGCCTTATTTAAGCACAAAACTCGATCTGGATATCTTGCATCTATAAATCCGTCTGGCTGCTTCATATAAACCTCTTCTTCCAGCGTACTATTCAAATATGCTGTTGAAATATCAATGTGGTGTAAGTGTAATTCCTTTTCTGCAGCTAAAGCAAATAGCATTCTAATACTGGAATATCGTAAAACGGGTGAAAAAGTTTCTATATAATTGATGCCAAATTCCTGGCTACAGCCTTTGGCAACTAATCGGGATTTGAAACGTACTATCTTACCATCTTCATCCTTCTTAACACTATATACCCATCTACTACCTATGGCTTTCTTACCGGGAGGGAGGTCAACTGTGCTCCAAGTATTGTTTTCCTGTAGTGAAGAATATTCTTTCTCCATTGCATCCCTCCATGTGCTTGAATACCTACATCCAATAGCCTCTTGAAACGTTTGTGGAACTGGTACTTCACAAGCCAAATTCAATCTGTCACATATTCTTCCCGGGCGACCAACTTTACCCGAACGAACGATTTTAGGTCTACCCGGAGCTTTACCTTTACTTGAGCTTTTTTGTTCTTGCACAATTTCATTATTGCCATCGGAATCAAATCCCAAAAAACCAATTTCTGAACTAGATTCATATTCTTCATCAGACTCACCATTACTTGAAATATTCACCATTTCGACATCATGTTCATTCTGCACACTATTATCAGTATCTGTCCAATCTACAAAGTCTGTTGGATTCTCAGGCTTCAAAATGTTTTCACAAAATATAACATCTCGCTTATCTACAATTCTTCTTTCTCGGTCGTCAAACAAGCGGTATGCTTTAGCTGTAGAAGAATATCCAACAAAAATATATTCTTTTCCCTTCGCTGAAAATTTTTTTGATTTGGTCTTGTCTAAGGCCACAACTTTTGAGCCAAAAATACGAAAATGTGAAACATCTGGCTTTTGACCACACCATATCTCGAAAGGAGTCTTATCTACTAGCACTTTGGTTAATGAGCGATTTCTAATATATACAGCGGTGTTTACTGCCTCTGCCCATAGTGTTTCACTTGTCCCTGAGTATACAATCATACTGCGTGCCATTTCCACAATAGTTCTATTAGCACGTTCCGCAATTCCATTCTGTTGTGGAGTGTAGGGGACAGTCAGCTGCCTTTGTATGCCATTATTTTCTAAAAAACTGTCAAATTGGGAATTCACATATTCTCTCCCATTGTCACTTCTTAAGCACTTAATTTTTCGGTCAAGTTGATTTTCCACAAAATATTTAAAAATTTTAAATTTCTCAAATACCTCGTTCTTGTTTTTCATAAAATATACAAATATTTGTCTAGAATGATCGTCGATAAAAGTAACAAAATAGCGAGATCCGGCAAGCGATGGTTTGTTCATAGGTCCGCAGACATCTGTATGGATTAAATCCAATAAATTATCCGATCTACGCTGGCCCGTAGATGGAAACGGCTTCGAACAAATTTTCGATTTCATACAGGTAATACAATTTGCATCTTTTGGGATCGCCTTTAAATTAATACCATTAACTGCTTTTGTATTGATTAATTGAGCAAGACTTTTAAAATTAAGGTGTCCATATCGGTTGTGCCAACGTACGTATTCTTCATTAGCCATGTAAAAACTTGAATTAAAATTTTCTGAAAATACAAATAAATTCATAATATTTTCCGCCTTCAAAATAACTTCACCCATTTTATTCCGTATTTTCACTGCAGCATTCTCGAACTCTACTTTAAAACCATGTTCTGTGGCTTTGCCAACCGATATGAAATTTCCTACCATTCTAGGAACATACAGAACGTCACGTAAGGTTATGTAGCCATCTTGAGAATTTAATCTCACATCCCCTTTACCTTCTGCTTCTATGAAACTGTCACAAGCAAGCATTATTCTTTCTTTTGTTTCCACGAAATTTGAAAATAACTGACGTTTGCAGCACATATGAGACGTAGCGCCGCTGTCGACGCACCAAGAATCTTTGTTAAATGTATTAATGTTGCTGGCCGCAAGCATGGCAAAAGATCGATGTTGCTCTTTCACTTCATCTTTATTTTTTGTTGCGCTCTTACAATTTCTTGCGAAATGCCCACGCTTACCACAGTTAAAACATTTAAACTTTCTGCTACTGGTGCCGCTGTTGTTGTTGGTGATGTTTTTTATGTTCGGTTTTAACCGCGCCACAAATGCCTGTTGACTTACGACGGCTTCATCACTTTCATCATGCTGAACTCTGCGATCACCTTCCTCAATCAACTTTATCTTGAGTACATCCAATGTGGGTAACGCATCGCGTGTTTCGATTGCGATAACAAAGTTCTCGAACTCCTTTGGCAAGCTTGATAACAAAATTATGACCAACAGCTCTTCAGCCATTTCTATACCCACCTCGGACAATTTTTCTGACGTTTCCGCAAAAGTATTTAAGTATTCCGTCATCGTCGTTGACTCGAGCTTTCGAAGATTTAGCAATTTTTTATATAAACTTACTTTCCTTAGTGGTCCTCTTGGTTTGTAAACTTGTTCCAGCTTATCCCACGCTTCTAGAGCTGTTTTACAATTTTTTATGTAGCTTAGCTGTGTAGTTTTTACCGAAAGCATAATCATAGCCAATGCTTTTTCATTATTCTGAGACCATTTTTGCGCTTCAGCTGCTACCGTCGGTTTCACTACGGTTCCATTCGCTACTCCCCACAAATCTGAGTGCACCAATACGCACTTCATCTGCACGCACCATGTGTCGTAATTACCAACATCTAGTTTGTCTATCTGCAACATTGACGAACTCATCATCATACAGTCCAATAAACACTTCGGTACTTATAAATTTCTTTTCTTTAATTAAAATTCAAACTTTAGCCTCTGGGCCCATAACCTGTTGATTCAAATGTTTTATTAAGAATAAGAATATAAGCAAAAGTACAATAGACGCTTATCTAGAGAACCATCTTTAATAGATAATTATGATAAACTAAGAAGATAAATACAAAGGTAAATAAGCAATTAATATGCAGAGTTGATATAAAGGGAAATATCCAACATGTTTTATATGCAATTCTCAATAACATATTAAGAGCTTTACTATAAACATATGAATTATTTTTTAGCTTATTTCAAAAATTTTGATTAGAAGTCTACTGATGAATCGGTTAAGCAGGATCAAAATGTATATAGTCGGTGGTTATCTAACAAGCAAAAATTCCTCACATATTATAATGATAATTTGAACAACTATTCTGATGACGAATATTCATTTTTAATATGTAATAATTGATGATACATATGTATGTATATAAAATTTTATGAATATAAAAATTTGAAATATTATTTTTTGATATTAAGAAAACAAGTAAGGACCTGAAAAGCTGTTTTTCGAAAATTAATAAATGTGTATGATCTTAAAAATAACGAACGTCAACATGTGTACGTTATTGTAACATGTGAGTGACAAAAAAGAGGTATCAGTTTTTCCATGTGTTTTTGGTTATACGAAGAAAGCTCTGTTTACGTCAAATTGGAATAGATGCAACTTTTAAATTTTTCTTATACGAACTACTTCTTGAACGTTATTGTTTATAAACGAAACAAAAGCGAGAAAAGGCTTATGTTTTCCAAGAACTGTTTGTGACTTAATGTCATTGTTTTGTTTTTAATACTCTTTACGCTCATTATTGCTTAAGAAATTGATTTCCTTCATAGGAAGTAAGAATTTATAAGACAATATGTGCAGAAATTGGAAAAATTAAAACTTTTACAGAAAATGTTGGCTTAAAAAAGAAGTATTAAATTTTAGCATTATTTTTTAGCTCTTAAATTATTTTTTAGCTTTTTTTTAAGTCAATTTAGCTGCAAAAATTTTTAGGATCTGGACACACTGCGTTGCACACACAACTTTAACAATTATAAGAGAGAAATTCGCTAAGTAAATTCGTCGTTGTTGTGCTGCACACGAGGAATTTACGCAGCGAGTTCTTATCGACGAATTCGTTGACGTGGACGACATTCGTCGTTCGTCCCAGTTGTGTTCCTAGCATTAAGTGGTTTTTCTTGAAAGTATGTTTTTCGACTTACGCTATTATCGCTTGTGACCACAGATATTCTGTTTTGTTGTTAACAGCGTTTTAGTTACTTACAAAGCCAGTTATAATGAAGACTGCATCAAAATGGTGTTTGGGGAAAGTGAACATGGAGACGCCAATATATGAAAATATAAAATTTTCCGCCAAGAAGTTCAATAACTCAAATATTTCTTTAGTCCTCGTGCGAGAATTTTCCGACAAATTATTGTAGGTATAATGTGCCTGACAAATACCACAAAATAATACTGCAACAACTCCAGTTAGCTCTGATGCTTCAGCTATAAGAAACGTACTATATGACATCAGCACAAATAGCGCCGACTCTAGCAGAGGAAAGTCTCGAACTCTAGTGAATTTGGTCAAGTGTAGAAAAAGTTAAGGAAAATTATATGCATAAATATGCAAAAAAAATATTTAAAAAATTTAAAATTATTTAATTAAAAATAGATTGAAAAGGATATCAATGCTGTAAAGCTGCCCATCAATGCGCCAATTAATAATGACAACATAAATATGCCAAAGAAATCACTCAGTGCTCGAAAGAAGGCGTACGTCTCGAATTCTCCGGTGCTCGAATAGTGTTTGCCATAATTCTGTATTGCTCTAAAAATAAAAGAAATGTTAAAAATGTTGATCAGCATTGCCAAAAAAAAACTTTTTGTATTAACCGATAAATTTTCAATCATAAAAATGTTGTGGGTGCAAAAATCTGTGATTTTTAAGAATAAAAAATAAGTCGATTTTGAGTTATTTTTTTTTTACAAAAATTTTCTTTTTTATCTGAACTTGTTGCATTATAATTTTTTTTCTTTTTGTAAAAACAGCATATTTTCAACACTTTTTTTCAAATAGACTTCAGTACTTACGAACGGCAGGGTGTTTCAAAAGTTAATCACCCCTCAGGTTTCACAACTTTCTAGTGGAGTGGATAGTTATCATGCTTAGTAGCAGAATCATCAACTCAAGTACGGGAAGGGGAGGAGATTAGTGACAAGAGATACACCACAGAGGGGAGTTTTATCACCTCTATTGTGGTTGTTGACAATGAATTTTCTTGTTGCAGTAAGTGTTGCCATACCCAAAAAACGCCTAGAACTTCTACACTGAACAAAAAAATACTTCGGAAAATTAACAGAAAACGTTCGTCTAAGTTTAAATATAGTGAAAGTTAATTTTATTGCAAAATCTACAAATTGAGAAGCATTCGACTGAACCGGTAGTTTTTTAATTATAAAAACCGGACGATTCGACATTCGAAAAATCCACATTTTTCAAAAATCCACAACCGTATTGTGAAAGAACCGTTTGAAAAACTGAGTCGACCACCCTAGGTGCGAAGCATTGAGAAAATAAAGTGACAGGAGATTACTCGCTAAGGTTCAGAGGAGTGCCTCGCTGGGCATCACAGATGCTCAGAGGAGCACACCTCAGGCTACATTGGACGTTATTCATCACCTACTTCGTATAGAAAACTTTGTGGTGAGAACGGAGACTAGAAGCAGGTTTGGTGAGGACAGGAATAACAGGTCACACATCAATCTTAAATAAGATCAGTTCTAGTGATCAGAGACCCGTAACCCCTGGGTTCACTGACTATAAGGTCGCTGAAATTGATTTTAGTAGAACACCTTCACTTGTAATTCCGGATACGGACTATTGGGTCAATTCCGGTAAGCTATATGAGGGTAGTGCGGTCAAAAATGGGGAAGGCGCAGGGCCTGGTATATATATATTGGGAACGAACATTCGTAGTTCTTTCAGACTGCCAAATGAATGCAGAGTTTTCCAAGCTGATATCTTGGCGATCCTCAGGGCTACGGAACTGGTGGCCAGGAATGTAGCTGAAGGTGGGAAGTTAACCTTCTACGTCGACAGCCAGGCAGCGCTAAAAGCTTTGAAGAGACGCAATGTCAAATCCAAACTTGTTAGTGACTGTAGGAGAGCTGTAAACTTGCTTATGGACTAATATAGTTTCAGACTATGTTGGGTTCCTTGCCACAGCAGTGTTGAGGGAAGTAAAATTGCCGATGTGTTGGCAAGAATAGTGTCGGCGTTGGATGATGGAATGTGTGACATATCAGTGAAACTACTGATAGGTTATTACCTTAGGGAACTCAGTAATTGTGAGCGAGCAGGACCAACAGTTTATGCCGAAGTAATGAGGATTGTGGAGTCTCGAGGGCTCAGGAAGATTCAAACTGCTACTGGATATGAATAACAAGGCGATCAGAGTCATGATAGGCGCGTCGACTGGTCACTGCTCGGTCAGAGCAATTAACAGCATTTGGGAAACTGGCACTCCAGATATCTGTAGGATGTGCGGGGATGAAGAGGAACCAGAAACTATTGAATATATTATCTGTCACTGCCCGAAGCTGCAACGTCATAGGCTTAAATGGCTGAGCAGACGTTTCCATGAGAGCATTACTGATATCGGGAATTGTAAACTAGAGGATTTTAGGGGCTTCATAATGGGAATTCAGTGGCTTAATGGACCAAACTGGGTCTCCGAGTGTAAGTGCGTTTTAGCATCACCCTTCCTAACCTAACCTAACCTAATCACCCCTATCGTGAAATTTTCATTCCGCATGATGGGAAACTTTGCTATCCCGAATTTGCTTATTGAATGTAAAAGACGGGAAGAAGATTTGTCAAGCCTTAAAATTAATTGAAAATCAGACAAACTTAAATTTGATAGTAAGGATTATATAAATGTTGGGTTTCAAATGAAATGTTCTTAAGTGTAAAGTTGTATTCTTTAAATATTTTACGTAACGTGGAAAAACTTCTTTAGTATACCACAGCCATACAATTTACTGCATGTGTACCAAAGAGATTCATGTTCGATGGAAGAGGTGTTGCAAGGAATTATTGTTATTAATCGTGGACATTATTCACTGATTTTGTTCTAAAACTAATTATTTATAACTTTTAATACGAGTATACATATGTGTAGTTGGAAGTATAATATATATAGTTGAAATTACGCGAAAGTTCCGAAAATAGAGTTACGTAATATGTAAATGGCACCTAATCAGTTTGTTTTTATAATATCAGCCTTCCAATTTGGAAGTACGCTAGTGCCTTTAAATCCAATTTTGTACCAATTAAATTTGTAGCTTTAGATCTTTGAGTAAAATACTTTGAAATGCCAATCTAAATGTACATAGTATGTACATAGTATACATTTAAAGGCACATATTATGTACATAGATTGGCATTTCAAAGTATTTTACTTAAAGATCTAAAGCTACAAATTTAATTGGTACAAAATTGGATGCCAGTCAGAGACAGAAAAGGTTTCTAATTGTCCTGAGGGGTTATCCTAACTCGATCAAATGAGTGCCTATTAGAGCCCTGTGTAAACATTCTTGAAATGTAAATACGTCTTGGTTTTTAAAAGTATTGCCGTAATATGTCGCGAAGACTTCTTGTTCGTAACAAACAAAAAGCTGAAGGTGCCTCTGCTCACTAATATAAATACGAAAGTAAACTTATTGTTTGTTTGTTGCGCTTTAACGGCTAAACCACGGAACCGATTTTGATGAAATTTAGAACATAGATAGATCTAAGTCTAGAAGGAAACATAGATTATATGCTTTTTAAAAACTAGGATCACGAGGGGAGCTAGGGGGAAATTTCTGCCTCAGAAACTACCTATCCGATTTTGATGAAATTCAAAACATGGACAGACCTGAGTCTGAAAAGACACAAATACTATATATTTTATCAAAAATAAGAAGTAAGGAACTACGTTCCTACCCGGTGTCCCATGGCACCGTACGTTCTGTTTTGCGTATTGCACGTTTGAGTGTGTGTTCAAGATGTAGATAGCATGTTATTATGTTTGTGTTTAAAGCAAGCGCACACACCTAATGTAAATGCATCAGCGTTGCCACTTTCTGTGTAATAGTGCAAAATCTGTACTATTTTAAGTTCTTTGCACTATTTTTGCACCATAAATTTTTTGTGTAATTTTGCACTATTTGAATTTAATGGCATTTATATTTATATGTTTTAAAGCGATAACAGCATAAGTCGACTTAAGACAAAATCGAGTTATGTATATGTGCTACAAAATTCTACAGGCGAAACTTCATGCCTGCGGGAAATCTCCAACAAAGTTTATTATAAAGATATAAACAAAACCATATTGCATGTCTCCAACAAAGTTTGTTATAAAGATATAAACAAAACCATATTGCTGTAAGTCTTAATAAAAGTCCAATAAAATTTTTAAAAAAGCCCTAATTATACTAAACATATTTAGAAAATTTGGATCCGATTACAAAAGTAATGCAAACTTCAAAAATGTCTACGATATTTCCCACTAGAGAGCCATACAATCTTATCACCTATTATATCGCAATTGTTATAATTAACAGCTTGTGGCATTGAAAGTGCTCTGGAACAATAGTTTTTGAAGATCATTCAAAAATAACTGAATCAATCTTGGACTTTTGACTAATTTTAATTTAATGTTTTAAAGCGAATCCTTGCTTTTGTGCAAATTAAAAGCTGAAGTAATCAAAGTTGTGCAAATTTTTTTTGTCTAATTACATAAAAGCAGATTTTTTTTTAATCAAAATTAGTTATTTATGGTTGACCAATAAAAACGAGCAGCTTGTTTTACAGCAAAGTGGAATTTATATTAATTTAGTTACTTAAAATACTGTTCCGAGGCACAACAAAATGTAATGTATAAAGAAAGATTTTAGTAAATTTTATATAAAAAAGCAACTTTCATGATGACCTTTATAATTTTTATTGATGTAGTAGAACCAAAATTTGCACAATCATTGAAATAAAAATCGATTTCCCTTTTTTAAGCTAGATTATCAAAAATTAGACAATGAGTGGTGTGAATATGAACTTTTAGACCATAAAGACCTTAATATATGCGATAAATTGGATGTTTTGAAATTTACTGGTCTAAAATGTTTCAAAGTAAAAGCTGTGCTGGCGATATTCTCTTTCTAAATTTAAAAGTTGTGCTATTACCATTCTTAAACGATTCTGTTGAAAGAGTTTTTTTTTGTAAACTGAACTTAATTAAAACTGATACCCCAAAAATTAGTTACCAGTTATCGATTTTAAAATTATGGTGCAAATTATGAGCCTAAAATGATAAAAAGAAATTGGAAAAAATAGTTTTAGCTTAAGAAAACTAAAGCATGTATAAGTATCGCTCAGTACTTCTAGTTAAATGAGTTTAAATTGAGAAAAGAAAATGGTTGACAACCTTCTCAAATGCCTGGTTTAAAGAATATTTTATGAAATTTTGACAAAATGTTAAGAGAAAAGTGGTAAATTATTCTTCGTTGAAGTAAATATTTGTGAATTAGTGATTTTTTGCTACATTTTAAATTTTGTTGTACGAGTTTTATATGTTAAAAAATATCTCGTTTAAAATTTCAATTTACTAAAAAGCTAATAAAAAAATAATTCTTTCTTAGATATTTTTGCACTATTTCATTCGGTTTTGCACTATTTTAATTATTACTACTATTAATTTCTTTTTCCACTAGTGGCAACGCTGAAATGCATACACACAACTTATGTGAACATCACAAATTCTTTCGTCACGAAGTATTTGCTTCTGTCTTGCAAACAGTGTTGTTAAGTGTTTGTTTTTGAAAACTTCGTTGACTACATAATATTTTACTCAAAAGCATGGTAATCCTTATTGACATATGCAAACATTTGTTTTTTGGCGCGCAACCAAGTTCAAAATTGCTGATTCGTAACAGAAAATAAAGTAAAAACTAGAGAAAGTACAAACAACGACAAATATTCGTTTTAGGAAATACAACACATTTGTGTACATGAAAATACACACAATCACTACGTTGGACTACAGTTGCCGTGCATAACGAACTTGTGATACGTTTATTTCTATTTCTTATGTCGTAGAACGACGTTCAACTTTTTGAATTTTTTGTTTTTAGTTCGAAAATATTACAAAAAAGGTCCGGAAAATATAAAAAAGTCCATTGTAGTTATATGGTTTTATTACGATATCAAAATTAAACAAAAACGTTTGGCAATTTTTTTTGGCGATTTATGTAATTTTCTTAGATTTTGTTATTCTGTGCAGTGTAAGTGATTTATTCAATGTATTTAGAAATTTTTGTACATAAGTATTTTAATTTCTTAAACTTGTTGCGACAAGCAAAACATACTGATATTTATTTATTTCATAAATACTGACCATATGCCCAAAATGTTATTAATAGTAATTTAACAAAGTTTTTGTGACTGACCATACACGACCTATGCCTTCACATAGAAAGTAGCATCGTAGTTGTCAAGGAAATTCCACAAAAGAACCGCAATATTATACGGTTATCCGTGGCAGATCAGTCAACCAGTGCGAGCGAGACGAAAAACTCTCGAAGGCCAAACAACACACACAAGCCTGACCGCACTTAAGAAATAATTACGATGACGCGATAGCTGTTCTTCAGCCCAGAGCTGCTTAACAACTGAAAACATACTGATATATTTTCTAATCGAAGTATTGCCACTAGAGATGAGCGATATTTCCATACCTGTTGCTTTATCACAGTGATTGAAAAAAACACTATTCACTACTGCGACTGAATTTAACAAGTAAGAGCTACATGAAATGTACATAGTTCTTTCATACAAACAGTGAATACTATTGTACGTTTACTTTGCAGCAAATAAAGCTACCACATTAAATTTTATTTATATCCTCAGTTTTTGTCGAGAGAAATCTTAAAATCGTGTCAAATTGCCTTTTCTTATAACTATAGTTCTCACGTTTTTATCTTCGCAATTTTATTGTCTCTCTGCCTCTTCAGTATTCAATATTTGAAAAGGGTTGATTGCTAATTGTTTATTCTTGTTACTATTCTTTTTAGTATTTCTCAAAATAACAGAACTCTGTTACAAACAAAATACTTTTAAAGCAGAAGTCCTTAAATGTGTTAATCCGATTCTCTGTTTAAGACAGAAGTACTAAAACCACTAACCGGGATCACGATCGCTGTTTAAAAGAATAGTAATTTATATAAATCACCTTCACTAGGAACAACATTATTAAAAAATCTCAGAATCACTCATCTCTGACTATCACATTACTTTTTTGTTTGTTTTTTTCTGCTTTTTTCTCTAACCGTTTTTTATTTTTGCTTTATAATGCACAACACAGCAATACTTTATTTGAAAAGCATAGATTGTATAATTTTTGGGAATAAACAAAATCGTTCGGACCATGAAGAACCTAAAACAAAATCGATCGGAATTGCAAAAACGGAATCAAAACCATTCCAATCGTAATCTGCAACATAAAAGTTTTTTATAACACACTTACCCGCTTAAAACAATAGCAACCGCATCATTCAGAACAGATTCACCAAAAACCAGCGCATAAAGATTGACATCAACATGCAGATCGTGAAAAATCGCTAGTATTGTTAGTGGATCTGTGGGAGATATCAACGCTCCAAAATACAGTGTGTCCAGAAATGTAAAACTGCTGCTCAAATAAGATGGCATCATTTTCACACAACCGTACATCATTCCACCGATTAGGAACGCCGAAACTGTTGTGCCCAATATAGCAAATGTTAAAATGGCTCCCAAATTACGAAAAAAATATTTCTGAAATAAAAATATATTTACATATATGTATGTATGTAATTAGAAATGTGTATTCATATGGTCAAAAATTTGAAAAAATAAACCAGAACAAAAAACATTTTTTTTTAATTTTGCTGGATTTGTTGCCATAATCTGATAAAGGGTAGTTCCATGCACCTATCCGCAAAAATCCAAGCTCAAAAATTATCAATAACCCTATTTTTAGCGCCCTTTTTCATTGCTTTGAAGTAAGAAAAATATTGTTCATTTGTTGATCATTTACAAGAATTTCGAAATTTGGCCTTTTAACGTTATTTTAAATATAATTTTTTGCAGTATTCTGAAACTATATTTTTTCCTTAAAGTGCAAACCAAAAATAGTACCGTTTCTTTTGTTATTTTCCGATTTAAAAGAAATTAAAAACTGCCGCAAATTCGATTCTCACGTAACAGATAAAATACTGAAAAAGTTTTTATACAGACGAACAATTGTCTAAATTATCCGTGCTTTTGGATTTATCGTGTGTTTTGCCCACATTTTCAGAAAATAAAAAAAATCGGTAGGTTTGTATTTTAAATTAGATAAAAAATAGTGATAAAATATTCTCACGTAACAGACCGGAGAGAGGAGAGAGAGGTGAAAGGAATTAAACGGGGTACAGACTTGCCCGTACTCTTATTTCGTTTTGTTTTCTTATTCGCAATTTTCTGCGCGGTGTGTTTTATACGTAAATTTTTTGAAATCGTAATGAAAAATAAAAATCAAAGCTAACAAAGAAAAAATTTTGTAGCTTACACTTTGTCAGGAGCCGGCGCTGCCTGTTCTTTAATTTTGTCAACTTCAAAACTGCAAAATTATTATTTCAAGCTGTAAAAGATTAAAATAACCAAAAAAATATTAAAATGGCCAAAACTAAGGACAATGGAAAAGATGTAAGTTTTGTACTATCTACGCACATTTATTGTTTGCATACATTTCTTAAAAACTCTGTTTATTTTTTTTATTGAAATATAAAAATGAAGTCAAGAGCTTAGATACAGCAAAGGTACGTAGACAAGTTGAAAAAACGCAGAAGTGGGAAGAATTTAAAAAAACGCGCTTATAAGTATCATCTCATTTCTTACGTCAAAGTTAGGATATAGCAGTGCAAAAATATTTTGATATTTATTTCGCCTCTTAACTCGTTCTTAAAACCAAGAAAAATAAATTTTGAAATAAATGCTATTTTCTCTTTTAAAAATCGCGCAAATTTTGTAACAAACTTTTTTCTCACGTAGCAGATATACAACGTTTGGAGCATGGTAACCATAATTGTGCACCAATTATTACGTTCTTGGACTCAAAATGTTCTCTGAACTATTGGCTATAAGTTTCCCGCAGAAACTTTCAATCTAATTTTAACAGATTCGCAGATTTTATTAGCTCTTTGAAACTTACTTAAAATCGGCTTCCAAATTTTCTCACGTAACAGATCAATGTTTGATTCCAATTATTTTCTTACCGTAATACATACAGGTGTTCTTTATATAAAAAAATTGTGTACCTTGGACATATGTGCCGTATTTTAGAGCTAAAGACGTTTTTTATCGTTCGAATCTCACGTAACGGACCAAATTTTTGACCATATGTATATCAGGAGTAGATAAGGATGTGTTTGCAAATTTTACCTTTTTTAAACTGTAGCCTGCATTAAATATAATTGGTGGCAAAATTATATTGAAAAATATTTCAGGATCAAAAGTGGCTTTCAAATCGATTTCATTCTCCACTATGTCGTAAACTTGACTTCGGAAGGTATATGCATACGTTTTATTTTCCAATAGTTCACTATTATCAGGAGGCGTTAGTTTGCCAGGAAACTATTTGCCATAAGAATATATTTGTCAGATTAAATAATAAAAATATATATGTACGAGTACAGTGGTATCCTGGCTTAACGAATTCATGATCAAACGTACGCTCAATTTTTTATATTTTGACAAATCATTTTTATAATTTTTTAATTAATTTGTTTTTTAGGGAACGCATCTTTATACATTTGTTTTGTTTATTGAAAGAAAAATATAAATACGTTAAACAGGCATAAGGAAATGGGATTTTCTACAAAGGTGCACTTGGTGCGGAAAGCCTTCTGACTGTCATTCGCTTGGGAGTGTCCAGACACGACTCCTTTGTTTGACTGTCCAAGCAGCTCACTACTTCCGGTCTTAGACTAAGTACTTCCCGGGCAATAATGACCTTTCAGATTCCTCTGATAGCTAGCTAGTGTGAGAAGGCGCTCAGTCAAGTAGCCTGAATGGTTACGGTATATCTTAACGTCTCAGGCAAGTAGGTAAATAAACATGAATATTTACTGAAGCACGACTGCATCGTGGATGTGTTGATTAAATCCAAGTCCACTGTCTTCCTGTAGACGTTGCTGGCAGCCCCAGCTCCAGGATCGGATGTTTTATCCCAATCACATAGTCATCTTAAATTTTAAAGATTATAGAAACCACAAAAAATGTAAATAATAACCAACGGATTAAAACAATGACGACTTTCAGCTTGAAAAAATGGACACGATTTGGAACCTGGAATATCCCTACGCTTTTGGATGGCCCTATACTCCTTTTAGGAACTATGGGAACTTATATATATATATATATATACAGGCATTTATGCGTTATAATTTGGCTCTGATAATCTTACACTTACATAGACCCGGACAATTTGTGAAAAATAATTCTTTATGTAGTTGTTGTTACATTTCTTAGAAAAAAGTATACCGAATTTAGAGAATTTTTTCATTTAACGATTCGGCCTGGTAGTCTATCGTTCGTTAAACCGGGATACCACTGTATTTATATTTGCAAAATAATGTACTTTTAACCAAAGTGTGTCTGGTGGCAATGTTTGATTGAACGTTGAATTAGCTTCAGGCTCAACTTCCAAATGCACTAGCGGTTTTGATGAAGCCGAATAACGTATGGCTGCGCCTACGATTAAGCCTGTAATATAAAAAAGATAAGAATTACTTTCATATTTTCATTCCATTTGCTCATTTCACTAATCGAGCCGATAGGCCCATATATAGGGAATTCGTGGGAAAAGTTAATTTCGATTTTTTTACGGCAAAATGCCATCGTAATCAGCGGATAGAAATACATAAGGATCGCCTATTTTTATTTAAACAATAAAACTGCTATTCCGCTGTATTAACTTATAAATTGAGATTGTGTTTTCAGGGACAGAAATTAATATTTATTCTTGAATTTTTAAAGAAAAAAGCAAGTACAATGAAACATCGGACAACGCAGCCAATCATACCATTTTAGTTGTTTTCAACTAGATTTTTCGAAACTCTCATGATTTTAAAATGTTTAATTTTTAGTTTTTTAAGCAGAAATAATTGTTATTTTTTTTATTTCTATGTTTTTGAGCAAAAATAATTGTTATTTTCTGATTCTTATTTTTTTCATAAAAAATACATATTCAAACTAACAACAAAAATATATGTAAGTATACAAACGTACATGTACATATGTATGTAGGTAGTATGTGTATATTCCCACCCATACATATTCACTTTTTTCCTTTTTAATATTGTACACAATTGAAATTCTGCAGCAATGCTTAAGCATGCTGAAGTCAGCAAAAACCGTAGTTTTGAAAATTTGCTCATTGCTGATGCTGACAAACTTTCACAGCACAGCAAGTCAGCATCAGCAATTTTTCAAAAAAATACTATTGCTGATGCTTACATCAGCACTTTCTTTCAGTAATTTCATTTTGCTGGTTGCTTGTGCTTCAAACATTTCACAGCACAGCATTAGCAAATAGTTTTTTTTTTACATTGTGTGCTGATGCTGATTGCTGCTGCTGATTCATTTGCGTTAGTTTTAGTTCAGCAAAAACGAATTGCTTGAAAATAGTTAAGCAAATTCAAACCCTGATAATAACTGTTAATATACATACATATTTTATATATTACTTAGTACTGCACTTGTTTTTAAGGAACTCAGTAACATTAACAAACAGTTTAAATAATTTTTAATATATTTAACCAACTACAAATCAGCAAAATCAAAAAGAAATTAATTGCAAATATTACATAAAATAAATTACAAATTTATACCTAGATTGGTCGTGTTATAAAAAATATTGTATCGAGTACCAATAAGAAAAAGAGTTGAATTATAAAAAGTGCTTATACTTAGTTTTCAGCACTATTTGGAGTTGGAGTAAAGGTGTCTTTACATGGTAATACAAAGTATTACGACTTTGTAGAATCAAAATATTATGAAATTCTCTCCGTGTTAAAAAAAAGAGAACAAAAGTCTGTTGTAGGTATTTTTCATGTTTACACTGATACTACAAGTAAAATGCAAGCAAATATATTAAACTGTTGAGTTAATAACAAAAATTGGAAAACTGCAAAAAAGATGTGTGTGCTAATAAAACTAAATATTGGAGAAAACATTTTATAATTTTAATGTAATTTTACTACAAAATATAATTTTTTTTAAAGTTTATTTTTTGTTTGTTTGGTTCTGTTGTACCAGTCAAGTAGCTGATGGTTGCAGTCGTAAAATATTTACAAAAACAACATGAAAATTTCCTGAGTTGATATTGGTTGCTTTTGTAAAAGTGCTAACACCTTCAATAAGTAGAATTAGTGCTGCCAATGTTTACTTTGAAATACACCTCTGGTGAGATGAGAATAGTTAAGTTTCTAAAATGGTTTAGAAACTAAACATTTACCGACCGCTTGTCAAATTTTCTATCCGTATACTCTCCTACTCGATACATTTTTTGTATAATCTACAGCATTTTTTGACATGTCGTAATACATTGTATTACCATGTAAAGTCAGCTTAACTGTTTCCTTAATCTTACTAATTTTTACTATTTTTCTGTTCGCGCACTTTTTTCGGCAACAACTCTTTTTGAGAGTAAATTTAAAAATTTTTGAAGTAACTAGTCATTTACTGTATTTTACTACAAAAGTAAAAAAAACACACCTTATGTAATGCATTTTCGATTTGAAAATTTTTACATAGCATGGAGAAAATGTTCAAGAACAGTACTACTCAATTGTATGTATATCAAACAAAAAACTAAAATTTTGTGAAAATGGGTGAATTCACTGAAATGTGAATAAATTCGAAAATACTGAATCGATTTTTATGATCGATATCTCATTTTGTTTCTATTACATGTGGCTTTGCGATAAAGCAATAAATCCTTAATTTTTTTCATGATTTTTTCAAACAACAACTTGCTATTTTCACGTAAAAATATATTTTTGACTACAATTTTTTATTATAATTCCGAAACTACTGAGCCGATTGAAACGCAATATATTAACGGATTAAAAGTTATGTAAATAGTATTTTTTGTAAATTTAGATTAATAAAATCGGACTAGCTGTTTTTGAGTTATGACAACATAAGTGGAGACATGTCTCAAAATATTGACAATTTTACTTAAAAATTGAAAGAAAAACCTCTCCATGGAATTTAGAATTTGGACCATTTTTGAACTACTGGAACCACAATATATCAAAATTGTATAGTGGTTTGAAAATCATTTAAAATATTTTTAATTTTGTTGCGCGGTGTAATTTACTTTTATATTTATTATTTGATTAAAGTTCATATCGCTTTGTAAGCCAAATTACACATAGAGAAAAAACTGCCTAATAGAATCATTTCCCCAGCAGAAAGAAGCGAAGATTTTTTCATAGAGATTCCTTATTATTCTTATGTGGTAAATCTTATTAATTTTATCAACAAGAAAACCACATAAAATGAAGAAGAAATATTGTTATTCACACTTTTTTTAACTCAATTTCCGTTATTTTTGGCACCAAAAAAACAATCCATTGAGAAAAACTTCTTGATTCTATTAGGGTTTCTTATAAATTGTAAACTATGTTGATTTCTTATTAATTTTATTAGGTTGCCTTATTGATTTTTTTCAAAAAGGTTTTCCTTATTGTTTTAATTAGGTTCGTATATGATTATGTGTAAAGCATCTTATTAATTTTTTTAATAAGGAAATCTTCTTGATTTTATTAGGTTTCTTGTTATTTCATATCTATAAATAAACATAGAGACAGTTTTTTCATGATCTTTATCGTTTTTGTATAAGCATGTTTGTGCAATAATTTCAATGCGGATTCAAGCTGCCTGTTAGCATATTGGTTAGAGTGCTTGTCTAGCAGTCAGAAGGTTGCTGGTTCAATACTTGTCTCCTCTCAAGTAATAATATGTACGTATGGTGAGTTAATTAAGTGTATAAATAATATGTATGTATAAATAAATAACATCTATATGGTATAGAATTTATATGAAAATACATAAGTACAAACACACAAAAAAGTAATGTGAATGAGTTTGTAATATTAATTAAAATATTTGTAATATTAATTAAAAAATTAATTAAATTTTCGCCTATAAACAATTTGATAATATCAATTAAGTTTTTCCAGTTAAATTAATTAATATAATTAAAAATTTAATTGAATCAATTAAATTATTAATTGAAAACATTAATTGGTGAATACTTTTTTCTGGGAAGAATAAAGACATAATTTTTTTTATTTCTTATTAGGTCGCCTAATAAAAACAAGAAGAAAAGTTTTTTTTTTAAATCAATAAGATAACCTAATAAAAACTACAAGATTTCTTCTTGATTTTTTCAAAAAGGGTTTCCTTATTAAATTAATAAGATTTCCTTATTAAAAAAAGCCATAGAGATATCTTCTTAATTTTGTTTTATTTTATGAGGTATTTATTAGGCACTGTTTTCTCTGTGCATGTGATAATTATTAATAAAAACATACATATAATACCAAAGTTAGTTGTAAATATTCTGACAAACACGAGTAGATCGGAACAACCGGCTGTTTTCGAAGGTCACTACACCTTCATCATCAGCGTTCTTTGTGTTTGGTCCACTGTGTGTGGTGTCAGTTGATGTAGATTTCTGCTTTATATATTCAAGTTTTCAGTACAAATGGAATATGTGAATTGTTTTGATTCATCGTATTACAATTTGCTGAAAGCTTTTTGTAATGAAAGCTGATTTTTACTATCTCTAAATTTACAACAGTCTTGATTAGTCTTAGTTTACAATATGCAAGTCTTATTGCTAAGCTGATTAGTTTGTTACCTACCTATATCCCTCTTACCCTTTTTTCTCTTTCTCTCTCTCTCTTTCTATATCCTTTAATACAGGTAGCACAAAGGGATCATTATAATGGACCTAAGTGAGCTGGACTCTAATTTTCCTAACCTTCCTTGCCAGCAGCCTGCTAACCTAACCTAACCTAGGAGAGAGAGACGAGGGGAACAGAAACGTTTCTTTTTCCCTCGTCTCTTTCTCCATCAAACTAATCAGCTTACCAATAAGACCCGCATAGTGAAAACCAGGACGGGTTGCGAGTTTTAAAATCGTAGAAATCAGTACACAAGAGAAAGCAAATCAGTACAATCGAAAAAAAAACCAGTACAATACTTTTTCAATATAAAATTATATTTTATTGACATATAAGTTCGTCATTTTGAAAGTTTTAATGGTATATGGAAAAGGTTCATTAATTATTTTTTAAGGGAGGGGTGGGGGGGTCTGCTAAGTGCCCGCCCCAAAAATTTATTACACATGTTTACAGTACATCGCGTTTCATGCAAATTTTAGCCGTCACCGACTACATATTTTGTGCAGATTTTAAGTATATATTTAGAATTTTTTTTATCAGCTCTAGTTTTCGAGACATACCGTTATGTCAACTTGCACTTGCAGGATATATATGTATTATCATAGCTTCAGAAGACCATGCTCTATTCAGTTAAGTAAAACATTCGAAATTCGACAACAAAATTACCTTGAAGCCGTTTAAACATTATTTCTGAATCTGCAGAGCAGTTTCGGCGATATCGTAAAAGTTTGAGCAAAAAAATTATTTTTTAAAAAAATTTGTTATATTTTTGTTTTTAAAACTTAATAACAAAATAAAGATACAACAACGGGCCAGCTTTTTGTTCAGTAGCATGTAGCTAAATATATTCCAAAATAATTGAGCCCTTTTCCATTGAAATTGGTGCACAGCTTTTTATTTTATTCACAATTTAGTGACAGAACAAAACTGATAGAAATTGAAATTTCCCTACAACAGTACCACACAAACACAAATTCAAAAGTTTTTCAGATATGTGTTGCTTCAGTTCTCTTTCTAAATGTAAACAATATTAAAAGTTGAACATCAATTTCAATGAAAAAGTGTTACATTTCTTTGGAATATATTTAGCTTCAAGCTACTAAATCAGAAATAAGCTCGTTGTTGAACTTTTATTTTTTATCAGGGGTGTTCTGAAAATGACTTTGTCAAAGTGATTTCAAATCACGCCCCAACATAAAATTAGGTTTAAAGAGTGAACTAAACGACTCCAAGAGTTGCTTGCATCTGAAAAAACTGCATCTCTTAAAAATTATCTGAAAAACCTCGATGTCACACCAGCATCTAATTACTCTTTGTGGCGCGCTGCGAGAAAGCTTAAAACACCCGTTGAGTTTAAACCACTTCTACCGCAGGTTGTGCAAGAAGCGATACTGAAAAAGTAACATATTTGCTGAGCATTTAAAATCCGTATTTACCCGAAACACATGTACGGGCGTTGTTGCTCTACACCCTCGACCCTTGAATTTTAAGATGCGTGATGTAAAAAACTAATTGCTGAACTCAACCCAAAGCAAGCTACAGGTATTAATGAAATTAGTAATAATATGCTGATAAAGTTGCCTCGTATTCGAATTAGAATCCTGTTATGCATTTTTAATGCCATTTTACGACTGGTCACCAAGGTCAAAATGATTCCAAAGCCAGGCAAAGATCTTACCAAAGCTGAGTCATACAGGCCAATAAGTTTACTGTCAACAATTTCAAAGCTCTTACAAAAGCTACTCATGATAATAATGTTCCCAATTATAATTGGTAGTGGATGCATCCCAGACCATAAATTTGGTTTTAGAAGTCAGCATAGCACCATTCAACAAACGCATAGATTGGTTCAATTTATAAGAAGAACATTTGAAGAAAGAAGTATTGTTCTTCCCTGTTTATTGACGTTTCTCAGGCATTTGAAAAAGTGTGGCATGAAGACCTAATTTTAAAATTCAAGACATATCTACCAATAAACATTCGTAATCTTTTGCAAAGTTATATTCTTGCCCGGAAGTTCACTGTTGTGGAAGAAGACTTCATGGCTGTGCTCGAATCAATCTCATCCGGTGTGCCACTGGGGAGTATACTGGGGCCAGTTTTGTATTTGATTTGTACTTGTGATATGCCTGTGAGTAGTAACATCCACACATCTACATTTGCCGATGATACAGCCTGCCTTAGTATGCACGAAAACTCTCATAAGGCATCTCGATATCTTCAGGAATATATTACCCAGCTGGAACTATGGCTAGACTTATGGAGAATAAAAGTAAACGAACAGAAGTGTGCTCAGGTAACATTTACCCTACGAAAAGATACTTGTTCCCCTATTAGAATCAATAATCAAATTGTTCCTCAATACTCACATGTGAAATACCTTGGTGTACACCTTGACCGACGGCTCACATGGAAACACCACATTGAATATAAGCTAACACAAATGAAACTAAAATTAACTCAGTTACATTGGCTGATTGGTAGAAATTCCACCCTGAGTCTAGATTGTAAACTTTTGATATACAAGTCTCTTTTGAAACCTATATGGTGCTACGGAATTCAGCAATGGGGCACTGCTTCATCCAACGAAGGCAAAAAAAAATTTTAAGATTAATAACGTCGGCTCCATGGTACTTAAGAAACTCAAATTTACATCATGATTTAAATATGCCACAAGTGACTGAAGAAATTGCAAAATACGCAGGCAAATATTTTACAATACTCGAGTCACACCCTAATGCGCTTGCTCGTAGTATCTTGAACTTCACTGGACACAACCGCTTAAAAAAGAGGGACACAAAAGCTCTAATACTTAACACTCCAGACGAAACTGCTTGAAAATACCCTTATTTTTTGCTCTGCACGACTCTTATGTATTATTAGCTACTATCACTAGTTTATGTCCGACACTGGTGGGGCCTAATAGTTATATTTACATTTAAGATTTGAATACTTACTGTTAGTTCATTTTTGAAGATACAATAAATAAACATACATATTAAAAAAAATAATAATAATCACGCAAAAGGTGTCCTGCGCACAAAAATTATTGAGATCACGCGAATTAAATCACTTGGTTTATTTCTAAGAAACTCGTTTTGAGTTTATTAAAAACTAGCTTTTACCCGCGCCTGCTCTGATACTTTCGAGACTAAACTTAAAATTTATGTATGTTTTCCAATTTCTTACTCATTGATAATGTTTAAAAAAAAACGATAATAACCGACAAAAAGGCAATAAGAAAATTAAAAAACCGAATTAAACCCGGTTTTAAAACTGTTTAAACAATCAAACCCGAAACGAAAATTACCCTAACCAGCCTAAAAATGGCTGGAAAAATCCGTACTTAATATAAAGAAACCGGTTCCGAACCGGAAAAAATGGGCTATGTTTGACGCTGATAATGAAGCTTTCTATTGGTGAAAGAATTTTTAAAATCGGTTTAGCGCTTTGATCGGTTCCGACTTGGATAAGAAAAAATGGTGAAAGAATTTTCAAAATCGGTTTAGTGGTTTGGTCGTGAAAGCGTAGCTTTCTGTAATCACGGTGATTTCATATCGCGAACGATTTTGAAATAACGCAAGTGATTTTTGGGTGTTTTGAAAATCACGAGATTTTTAGTTTTTATTAGTGATTTTCATTGTTCTAAATCACGAGCGAAAGAAAAGCTTTTATTGTGCTGCCAGTTATTTAGTAATTATTTTTTGCTATTTTCACTTATTTTTAACAATTGCATATTAAACATTAACCAATCCAATTTCATTTCATTTATTTATTTCAGTTTTAATCGAGCCTATTGGGCCATATATGATTAAAAGTTTTTGTAATGAACTATGATGATTATAATAAATTTATATCTCATATATACAAAACAATATATTTCATATAATATAAAATTTGCATCTATATACACAGTCCCTTGAATACATCATTTAAAAAGGAGTTAATTGTAAACAATGTATAAAAAACGTTTAAAACTTGGTATATTGTGATCAAAGCTTTTGAGATTGATTGGAGGATTGTTTAAAGTCTGCAAACTCTTATTGTAAACGATTTTTCAAATGCAGTTGTATTAATTCTAGGTATAATTAATTGTGGATTTCGTGTAGATTTCGAAAAATTAAATAACTGATTTAAATTGGACTTAGACTTAATTATAATATAAAAGCTAAGTAATGTCTTTATTTTAATATAATCAGGAAAAGAACAATTTAAGAACATTTTAGCATGGTTAGAAACATGATTAGACATTTTAAGACTAAATATAAATCTTACAATACGATTCAATATCATCCTTAAACGTGATAAAGACGAGCAACCACTATAAATTTCCAAACAATATTGAATATGTGTATACAATAGGGAATGAGCTAACCTATACTTTATTCTAAGCGGAAGATAAATATTAAAACTATATAAGGATCTTAGAATATAGTTAATCCTAGCAGATATATGGGTATCAAATGACAAATTTCTATCAAGTATAAGTCCTAAACATTTCAAGGAGTCCACAAATGCAGTACTGCATGGAATATTAACTCTATCAAAAGTAATTTTCATTTGGTTACAGTCTATATCACTAAGGCTTTAGTCTTATGATTAGGATTAAATTTAAGTTTATTATTAGCCTTCTAATCTGAAACCTGTGATAATACATAGTTATAATTAGACTGATTGCTCTCAAGAAATTGCAATACAGAACTGAATAATAAATTTATATCACCAGCAAAAAGAAAGGGCTTACATTGAGTGTTATGAATGAACCTGTCAAAGTTATTCATGAAGATCCGATTCGAACGGAAATGCTTTCGAATTGTAATGTTAATAACATACACATTCGAACAGTTTTCTTATCGAATCGAATTACATAATAACCCCCCAGGAAGAGAAGTGGACCAAGAATTGAGCCTTGGGGTACTCCACTCGAACATGTGCAAGTAGAGGAATAACGATTACCCAATCCAACGTATTGATTTCGATTACTCAGATAAGAGTAAAGTAATTTATTCATTGGCCAGTTTTTCAATTAGGATACAATGATTAACTGTATCGAACGCTTTACTAAGATCGAGGGAGACCAAAGTAGAAATTTTTCCGTTATTACAGTTTATCCGGACACATTCAGTTAAATTTAGTAGCAAGAAAGATGTGCTTGTAGTGATGCCAATTTAGCGCGTTCCGCGCTAGATTTAGCGCGTTTTAACTATGTCAAACGCGCTTTTTTTGGTCTTAGCGCGTTTACTAAAAAAGGCGCTAAATTAGCGCGTTTTGAATAAAGTCATTCATAAAGTCATAAAGTCATCAGTTCAATATTTTTTTTTAACTTTTTTTTTGCATAATTTCTAGTATTCAAGTCATAAAATTTTTTAAATTGGTTAATGATTCAGCTGTTGCAAATAAAATTCCCTTGACTGTGGTTAGAATTAAAAACGCATTTTAATACTGTAAATGGCAAATATTTTGAAATTCACAACTAAAAATATGTACACGTGACCAAAAAAATTTCTATAACTTATTAAGCATCTATTCTAGCTGAAGTACAAAAAGCATAGCTAAGAACCCTCTCGATCAAGTCACCTTTCAAACATAACAAAAGCTAAATCAAAATACGTCCAGCCGATTGGTCTGTGCGTGGACACGGCCAGACACATAGATGCACAATACTCAGACACACAATACAAACTTACAACACCCCTCTTTTTTGTCGTTGGTTAAAAATAAAAACTAATGATTTGGATTATTTGGAAGGCAATTCTGATTCTGTATTAAATGATTTTAGTTATTTAGGATATAATTTTGAAGAAACAATATTATAAAATCTGAAAAGAGCTACTAAAAAAATCAATTGAATTTACTAATACACATGTATGTACTCGTACATATGTATGTACATCGACTTTTATTAAAATTTAATTTAGCGCGTAGAAAAATAGCGCGTTTTGGCTATAAATAGTTGACAATGTTGTAATTTAGCGCGTTCTAGCGCGTTTTGCGAAGGGGAATAGCGCGTTTGGGTAATAAATAGTTGGCATTGCTGTGTGCTTGTACCAGCGCGAAAACCAAACTGAAAACTGCTTAGTAATTTATTGTCATATATGTGCTCATAAATCTGCTCTTTTAGAATAATTTCGAATACCTTTGACAAGCAAGGCAGCGTGTATTTTTTATGAAAAAAATTTAATGGACAAAATTTAATTACATCGTCTATCTTTCAAGCAAAAACTAATTTTTATTAAAAAATTTAATGGACTATATATCGTGCATTTCTTATGCAAAAAATTAAATGAACTATGCAGCGTCTATTTTTCATGCAGAAAATTTAATGGGCTATACATCGTGCATTTCTTATGCAAAAACTTAAATGAACTATGCAGCGTCTATTTTTCATGCAGAAAATTTAATGGACTATACATCGTCTAGTTTTCAAGCAAAAAAATTTTTTATGAAAAAAATTTAATGGACTATACATCGTCTATTTTTCATGCAAAAACTAATTTTTATTAAAAAATTTAATGGACTATATATCGTGCATTTCTTATGAAAAAAATTAAATGAACTATGCAGCGTCTATTTTTCATGCAGAAAATTTAATGGGCTATACACATGTGGTTTTTTACATGCCGTGTACTGTAGGCTTTACAGCCTGTTTGTAGAACGCGACAAAGCTGACTCACGACGAGCCAATTGATGGACGAATACGTAATGAAAAGCGTTTGTTACTACGTTTATACGCGCACTATTTGCAAATAAAAATATTTGCAAATAAAATAACTCACTGTTTATACGGCATTGTAAATATATAAAAACTTGGTAGCACTTCTGTAGAAATGTTGTTTATCTTTACAAAAAAATCGTGTAAATCTATAAAGTAATAAATAATCATTTGATTTTATTACCATTATTTTCTTCTATCAATGGTTTTTTGTGCAATATTTATAAATTTTTTGTTTTTTATTAGCAAACATTTGTAAGTGTGGCATCCTCAAGCATTTTATTTGCAAATAGTGCGTTAATCGTGAATAGTTTTCTGAATTAGTAAGTGTCAATAAAAACATTAATATGGCAACAATTTACAGTTTTATTTGCAAATAAGCCCTGCGTATAAACGTAGTATGTATAACGCGACTCGACTTTGTCGTGCAGCTTACGTTAATTCGCCTATTTGTCAAATATGTACTAAATCGTACTGTTGCCAACATGTTAACAAATAATGATTGCTTATATTTTTCCATATGAAATTGTTTTTTAGCTTAAAAAACGGCAAAACTATTCTTGTGCATAAAGGTGTCTTTGCATGCTTTAAAATGCTGTAGATTATACAAAATCTTATCATGTAAAAGCAAAATGATGAATACGGATAGAAAATTTGACAAGCGGTCAGTAAATGTTTATTTTCTAAACCATTTTAGAAACTTAACAGGCTGTCTGGCTGTCAAAATTTCTCATGCCCATATAAAATGTATGAAACCAACCGAAATAACGCGCCGTCAACGCTTTGCAATTGGAAAATCCAAATTTGACAGCGCGTAATTAAGTGAAGTACTGTTGTTTTTGTTTAGTAATGTAACTTTACTACTTTCAGGTCAATTTAGAGTTTTCATTTTTATTTCTTATTTCTATTTAGAGTTTTTTATTAATCAAAGTGAGTAAACATTACTGTTTCTGGCGCACCGTTAACGCTCTAATTTAGGTTACTCATTTCAGCGTAAAAGCTATGCACTAAATTACGTTGCGCTTTGCGTCGTAATCACAGAGGATACCAGAGGTGGCACGAGCACAAAGTAAGACGGAAGATAATTGTGATTTTGTGGTGTTTTTAGAGGTCTCGCTCACACAGACATCAAATCCTCTTTACTTTTTCTTTCGCGTGGTATTATTTTAAAGTAATTATGTTTTATTCCTTGTGGTCTCATTCGCAGCCTAGTTTTTGTAAATAAATGGTAAAAATTAACATTTGCGAACGAAAATGCTTAAAACAAAGTCTCTAATCATTTGAAAACAAATTTTAGTCACTTTATTAATACTAATAATACTTTTGGCATTGTGTTTTTTAATTCAATACCACAAATTCCTCCATTTAATTTTGTGCAAATGTTCATGTGCTCAAGTGTATTTTCAATTTATGCTTTGTGGTCTCATTCGTTGTTTGCTTTTTGCAAGTTGAAGTTAAAAATTAATATTTTTGAAGGAAAATGTTTAAAATTGAGTTTGTAAGCATTTGGAAACTAATTTTAATAACTTTTATAATACTAATAATATTTAGCAAATTGTTTTATTTAGTTCAACACTGCAAAATCTTTCATTTAATTTTGTAAAAATTTTCAATTGTTCATTTCACTAAGTACACATTTTCTGTTGTTTGTTTTGATTATTGTACTAAATATATTCAATAACAAACGCACTATATTTGTCCCTTTTTAACAGTGATCAAATCAGATGATTTGAGCTTTTTTCTTAAGTCACTTTCTTCAACTCTGGTATCCTCTGTGGTCGTAATTTAGGTTGGTCTGTAAGTATTCTCATCACACCGGAGGTGTATTTCAAAGTAAACATTGGCAGCACTAATGGTATTTACTTTGGTGTTGACACTTTTACAAAAACAACCAAAATAAACTCAGGAAATGTTCATGTTGTTTTTGTAAATATTTTACGACTGCAACCATCAGCTACTTAACTGGTACAGAAAAACCAAGCAAACAATAATTAAATTTAAAAAAATTTATATTGTGTAGTAAAATTACATTGAAATTACAAAATGTTTTCTCCAGTATTTAATTTTATTAGTACACATATTTTTTTGTTGCAATTTTCCAATTTTTTGTTATTAACTCAGCAGATTGATATCTTTGCTTGAATTTTACTTCATTTTACTAATAGTACCTATCAGTGTAAACATGCAAAATATGTAGCTACAACAGACTCTTGTTCTCTTTTTGTTAAACACGGAGAGAATTTCATAATATTTTGATTCTACAAAGTCGTAATACTTTGTATTACCATGTAAAGACACCTTAAATGACATGCACATAAATAAAAACAAATTTTACTGATTTAAAAAGAACATACAAAAATGTACCTAAAACAAAACTCTTTTTATGTATTTTCTACTTATGTATGTATGCTTTGGATGAAAATTAAATCATCAAAAATAACTTTTTTAAAACAGAAAAAAATGCATAGCCTACTTTAGAAGTAAGTAAGTAAGAATTGGTTTCTAAAGAAATAATGAATTTATTTTTTACTGGGATCTGTAAACGCACTAAGAATTCTAAATTATTATTTCACTTATTCAGTAAACTTAAATTAAATTAAATTTAAATTATTGTGAATTAACTTTTATAACAATAATTGAACAATAAACATCTACATACATATGTGTTTCCGGAATTATAATATAAAGATCGTGTGCATATTTTATTATAAGTTACAACAATATTCTATTCTAAGGTGGCGTTGGCTGAAGTAGTTAGCACGTTGACTACAAAACCAAAGGTCCTGGGTTCGAGCCCAGTCTCTGACAGTCATTAAAAATAACAACACCACGCATTTTTCTGATGTGCATTAGTGTCCTTTGCATCAGTTGGTGTAGGAAAAGTTCTAGTGATGCAGGCAAGGCACTAAAAAAAACTACACCGACTTCATCAGATACTAATCCTAATGTAACATCAGAGCGGAATCATTGACGAAGTAAAATAACCAATAAAATAAAAATGGCTACTAATAAACACAGCTTCAAAATTTAATACGCCTCATTTAACACAAAAAGGCGCTGCAACACTGCATTATCAAAAAGCGTGCAAAAAAAAAACAAAAAAAAGCAGAGTTGTAAAAGAATGAAGCTTTCCTCCTCCATCTCTTCCTTCATCACCTGTCTACTCTATCACTATTCTTCCCTTTCACCCTCTCTGACTACCTATCTTCTCTTCAACTAACAGCCAGCACAAAGGGATCATTGTATTGGACCCAAGTGAGCTGGACTCTAAATTTCACCCTTCCTTACCAGCCTGCTAACGTAACCTACAACAATATTCTAAATAATCTCCTTAAAATAATTTTTTCAGTCATAAAATATTTTTCATAACTACATATCGTTGGTCTCACTCAATTAAATACGGCTTAACTCGTATTTTTACGAAATTGAGTTTTTCAGTGATTCCAATACATATCACACAAATACACTTCGTCACAACAACAGGGCAATAGCAAAGTGTATTAATACCAAGTGGCCTGATCATTACAACAACATACATACAAATTTGTTGTAGGGTTATTTTTATTTGAAGGTTGGCAGTTCGGGAGCAGTTGTACAAAAAAGTTACGTATTGAATATCACAGTTTCTATTACGTTTTTACGTTCTGATGTAAAGTTACAATTATTGGAGTTAGGGCCTTCAGAACAACGATATGTACATGCTATATAGTACATAAGATGATAAATAAAATACCGACATACCTATCGGTATTTTATTTGAATTTTTTGTTTAGTGGTGACATGCAAATGGTCACTGCATAACAGCAAAACAGGTAACTATCGTTGATGATTTTAAATTTCCACGTAAAAATACAAATTCTTCATAATCCATTAATAGATTGAAGTTTATAAATTTTGTCAGATTTGATCATTTAAATGCGACTTAAAAATATTATCCATGAATTTGTAATTTCCCTCTGTTGAAAAACTACCCTACAAGAAATGAATGACTGAAACTAACACAAACAAAATTTCTTCACTAACACATTTGCAACAATTTTACATTGAAATCAATATTGACAGTCAATTGACTAGTCATTTGATCGGAAGTGATGATGGATTTATTTATTAATTATAGTTGCTCTACTCTAGCATATATGCTAGAGTGAAACATCTAATGTACATATTCCAGAACTTTTAAAACGTCAAGTTTTATTAAAATAAAATAAAATTCATTCTGTCTGTGAAAATTAAAATTTATAACTATTAAAAAAGATAAGTTAAAAGAAAAAATAAAATAAATTTACAAAATTCAACTTAATATATGTATATTTCTTTTAAAAATTTTAGACATTTGTAAAAAGTAAGATGCGTTGGTGGTGAAAAGATGTGAAGAGGGCTATAACCGCATAAGCTATTCTGTTTTGCTGAACTATATCTTTCGTTTTTAATATTTTGTTAAATTTTATATTTTTAAGTTACTTTTTGTAATAAAAAATTAATAATTAAAATAATATATAAAAATTATATTTATAAATCATGTATCATTGCTCAATTGTGGGGGATATATATGTACATTATGATCATTCAAACTTGACTAATATTTATGCTATCATTGATTATTAAAAAGAAGTAGAGTGAGCAGTGCGACTATATAGTCATTAGAGTGAGATGCAACATCACACGTACACAAAAGTTTCCATCACATATTTCATTTTGCCTTTAATAATGTGATAGAAACTTTGTTCTACGCAATGATGAATATATCGTGCATGACTTTCAGTCAATTGATCGGTCAATTGACTGATACTATTCTTGTAGGGTAAGTGCTAAAAAAGATAAGTAAAAACAATAGTAAATAGAATAAATTTACAAATTTAAATTTAATATATATTTATTTTCAAAATTTTAGATAGTTGTAAAAAGCAAGATGCGTTGGAAGTGGAAAGGTGTGAGAGGGCTATTATGTGGTGTTTTTGTTTATTTGTATTTTTTGTTTTAAATATGTTATTTACTTGTGTATCTTAGTTATTTTTTATAATAAAAAAGCATATAAAATAAAATAAAAAGTAGATATATTTGCTGTCAGTATATCAATCATGTATTATTACTCAATTGTGGGGTATATAATAGTCAATTATGATCAGTCAAACTTGAGTAATGTTTATGCTATGATTGATTAGTAAAAAGCACTGGAGTGAGCAGTTCACCTATATGTTATATTCATTAGTTAGAGAGAGATGCAACATCACATGTACACAAAAGTCTCCATCACATTTTTCATTTTGCCCTTAATAATGTGATAGAAACTTTGTTCTACGCAATGATGAATATATCATGCATGACTTCCGATCAAATGACCAGTCAATTGACTGATACTATTCTTGTAGGGTAGGTACATACATATGTATGTACATTGTATAGTATATATAAAAAGCATGAAACAAGTCGATTAATCAAACAAAAAAAAGCAAATGAAACCAAATAAAGGTACTGTAATCATATTTCACGTTTATTTAATTGTAAATATGCATGTACTTAGCGCTATTTAGCTTCATATGTAGCTAAGTACATACATACATACTTGTATGTATGTATGTATAAATTTAGCGATAAACACCTTAGTAGTCTATACTTAAATAAGGTAGGGAAATACGGAATTTATTCAATTAATTTACCAACCACAATGGTTGCGTTAAATTTGTTAATACTTACCATATATTACAGCGAGGCCAGTCTCGTGTAACCAAGAGACTCGATGATGTTTGAACAACCATATTGTCAATACAGTCAAGGTCAGAAGGAAGGTGTATACAAGAAGGTTAAGGCTGTCTATGCGGTGCGTTAATGTCGCTTTTGCATCAAGTGCGATGTCGGTAGTAGTTGCATTACAGTAACTGTTACCAAATATAAACACAAGTATCAGTGAATCCAACACAATGGATCGGTTGGAATAGCCGGACAAGAACCGTATAACATTGTTTTTCCTTCTTAGCCAATGAGACACCATCTGTAGCTAGTTTTTCCCCAAGACGGAATAAAACTAAATATTTTTTTTAATTTTGTTTCTTCAGAACAACAAATTTGTAATAATCGATAAATATTTTCTTATTAGGTATGTATGTACATATGTGAGTACATATATACTTTTAAATAGGTTTCTTTCGTTATGTTCAACAAAATTTTGTATATTTTATTTAAAAATTTTAATCATATCGATTATGATATAAATATGATTCACTTGATGAAAATATTTACATAGTAAATTTTGGGATTTTCACAATATGTTTCACAATTCTCTTGTTTTAATGATTACAGTCTAATCGGCATTTAAAATTTACGATTCATTTGTTTTTCTTTCTATGATTCGCAGTGGTGGTAATCATGCGATTTTCTATTTTGTAAAGCCGTTTTATATTATTGTGGCATATATAATTTTAAAGGTGTCATTTGTAAAACAGCTGATACTAACTAAGAATACACTACGTTTCCACTATGAGCAAAACAAATTGTTTTTCTCAATTATTGTCAAGGCAACAAGCCTTATTGCTTTCAATTAGTCGGCTTTTCCCTCAAGTAGATATAAACAGTTTATAAATACAACTATTGTTACAACTATTGTTGTTTGCGCAATTGCTTGAACAATAATGTTTTGCCATGTCACTACCTAGTGAAAATAGACAACGATACCTTTTTGACAATTTAAACAATATTGATCGCTAATAATCGTAAAGGCCTTCTATTTTACTGTTT
Organism: Nowickia ferox; assembly: GCA_936439885.1. NCBI lineage: Eukaryota > Metazoa > Arthropoda > Insecta > Diptera > Tachinidae > Nowickia > Nowickia ferox. The sequence goes on from OW387026.1 coordinate 30,384,180, forward strand.
TCTTTATTTTTCGTTTCTCATCACATTTTAGTGATAGATGATTGTAGTAATTCATGGTGATAATTGGATTGAGTACATATGTGAAACTCAATGTATAATTGTAAATATTTTTTAATTATGAGTTGTATTTTATTGGCCAAGAGGCTATACATATGTATTATAAATGGATAAATAAATAAATGAATATATTCTGTTGTCAGCATATTGTGGCTTTTTTTGAAGTTTCTAGCAGAAACGTACTGTTGCACCAACAAATTTCGTCATGTTTTTGGAGCAAAACAACTTACTTGGGAAGCTTTCCTTATAAGAAAAATTTATGGACAAACATCTAACAAGCCAGTTGTTTTGCGCAAAAAATTTCAGATACTGAGTATAGGCAACCAATTGTTGATACTGTGCAAGTAATGCAAGTATGTAACATAAGCACAAGCATAATGATATTTTATATTCTTCAAGAAGACTGTAATGTAAAAGAAGTTATTGCGGTCGTTATAGATTTTTTCAATTAACACACCAACATAAATTACGACGCAAAGCGTTGTCTGGCTGTCAAAATTTTTCATTCCCATACAAAATGTATGAGACCAACCGAAATAACGCGGCGTCAACGCTTTGCAATTGGAAAATTATATTTTGACAGTGCGTAAAGAAATGAAGTTTTCTGCAAAACTATTGTTGTTTTTATTAAGTAATGTCACTTTAGCTACTTTCAGGTCAATTTAGCGTTTTCATTTTTATATATTATTTCTATTTAGAGTTTTTTTATTATTAATCAAAATGAGTAAACATTATGGTAGAATTACTGAAATCGTATCGTGCTGTTGCGTGTCAGCTGACAAAATCCGTAACATTTAATAAGCATGTTGATGCTTATTGAAAATGTGTTGGCAACGTTTACTACGTCAAAATCTACAGAAAATAGATTTTTACGTAGCAAACGTCAACTTCTGGCTTACATACATACATACACACACGTATAAAGCAAAGTAACAGCTGAAACTTTGGCTGGCAGTCTCACGTTTTTACTAACTAACATACAAACTTAAATGATACGACAACTTCAAAAGTAAGAAGATACGATTTGACTAACGAAGCCATTACTGTTTCTGGCGTAGCGTTAAAGCTCTTATTTAGGTTACTCATTTCAGCGTAAAACTAAGCGATAAATTACGTTTCGCACTGCGTCGTAATTTAGGTTGATCTGTAAGTGACGGTCCACACTTGCAAATTTTGTTGCAGCAACTTTTTATTTTAATAATTTTGAGTTGTGACTATTTATGTACAAAAGGAAAATAAAATTCAGAAGACAAACCAATGATACATTAAGCTATGTACAGACGGTTGTCAGATCTTACAATACTGTCATACGCAATTTACACTGTGCCTTTTCTGCCTGCCTGTGCAGGCAGGCTTTTTTAGTTTGTTGGTGAGAGGGTGAGAAAAGCTTGCGTGGTAAAATAAAAGGCACGTAATGAAAATTCGAGAGGATTTTTGACTTTTCTCTTTGCTTTTTCGTACTCTCAACATTGAACGTGTATGTAATTGCCAAAAAAGCATGAAGAAAAAAGCCTTAATGTAAATGTACATGGCTTTTCGTAGGGGGCTTAAAAGAAAATTGTCAAAGCAAGGCAGGCATAGTGTGAAATGGCACTTAGTAAAATGTGCTAAGTCATGTTTTACACTTGGCAGTTTTTCTTGAAGCAAGTCTGACTTTATGGGAGAGAAGGGAAAGAACAAAGAAAAGGGTTACTGACTTGCTTGAACAGAAAAGTTACTTCAATTCTCTTTTGTTATTTCATTCGCTGTATTAAAACAACAGCAAAATTGAACAAGAAACCGTCTGTGTGTAAACAAACGAGCAATTTTAAAAGAGAATTGAAGAGATCTGCTTTAAGAAAAACTGCCGAGTCTAAAACAAGACTACAAAAATTTTTTTTACAACCGTGTGAACGGGCAATTTTTGTCTGACATCGTTGCCAGAAAAAGCATAGTCAGCTCATTGCAAGACTAGCAGCTGACAACAAACTGTCAGACATCTCACAATCGTGTGAACAAAGTAAATTTATATCAAGTATATGCAACTATACAGGTGATTCATTTTTTTCTCGTTTCGTGGCAATGCATGAATGTCAAAAGTCAAAAGTCAATTTGCGTACGCCATTTTGTTTTGTTTTGCTTTGTTATACACAATTGGGTATACTGACAACGTATGTGAAAAAGTTTAAATAAATTTTTACTTAAAAAATGTGTTACAAAACATTTAAAAATAATTATATTTAATTATTAACGTACATATGTATCTTTTATTATTCTTATTTCACATATTAAAGGTTTATCAATTAATAAATTTACTTTGGCTTTGTCTATCCATACATTTTCTTTTAGTTGTATGCAGATCTGGGACTATTGCATTAAATAAGCAAATGCATTGACCATTTTCCCACAATAAACTAAATCAATGCAAATGCCAATTTATTACATTAGCACTAATTTTAATAATATTAGTGCAATTTTTTTTGCATTTTACTAAAATCCCTTCAAAGAAATTCATCAAAATTGCATTGTTACTTTTAGTGCACTATTTTTTGCACCACTAAACACATTATGAATAGTATTATTGCATTATCAGTGAAACATATAGTGCAAAATATAACGTAAATGTGTACATACATAAAAACATACGTACATACATAAATATGTAAATTTTTTCCTATGTACATATCGTCATCCAAGAGGAAAAATCATATCACTACGTTTTTTATAATTTTTCGAGAGAAAGACAAAACTTGATGAAATTGCTTCAAGTGGTAGAATTTTTCGTTTATAAAATCACCATTTTTTAAGATATAACTTTACAATAAACGAAACCCTAAGTTCTGATCTTTTGTCAATTGCACGGTTTTTCAAATAAGCTCGAGATGCAACTCAATATGTGATAGTGCAATAATATTGCATCACTTCATGATGTGCTTAGTGGCAACACAAAATTAGTGTATTTTTTGTCATGCGATTAGCTGCTAATGCAATATTAATCCCTTACTTTTAAGAGATTTTATTTAAGTGCAAAAAATAGTGCACTACAAGCATCAAATTTAAATTTGCACTAAAATTTTTGTTTTTTAATCAGTGCTTATGCAAAAGTAATGCAAGTTTCCCAGGTCTGGTTGTATCCATCTGTTTTTGACATTCATCCATTATTCTTACACAAACAAATCGCCTGTTGTTTTTGTACTTTCTTAGTTGTTGTAGACCTGCATATACTTTATATAAATATGCTTTGCGTGTGAACACATTGTAAAATTATTGCCAGATATTTGTCAGACATATTAAAATTGTCAGATGTACGAACTTTATGCATCTGACAATGGCGTCATTTTAAGAGAATTCTTTCTATGGGCAAGATTGCATATGCTTTATTTTAAAGAAAATATAAATAAAAATATATGCCGACAAAATCATTGCAATTGCTTCTTTATGGTTCATAATAATTTATATTTTCAATTTTTACATTTAACACAACCAAAAGCCATTGATGTTTAACAATTTATTATAAATTCTTTGAGTCTGGCGACGCAAAACAACAGATCTGTAAATTTTTGCATATGACAACCGTGTGAACTGACAATTTTTCGACTGACGATTTTGTCAGATGATTTTATTGTCATACAACCGTCTGGCAATAAATTGTAAGATTTTTTTATAAATTTGATACAACCGTGTGAACCGACAATCTACCTTTTGCTGGCAATTTTTGTTTGCCAGTATATTGTCAGCACATTGCCAGATCTGACAATATTGTAAGACCTTAAGCACCCCATACACCAATTCACATTTACTACAGGTACACGCATTAGAGAAAACACTGTGGCAACTCTGTGCTTCTCACATAGTTTTACAAAGTAATTGTCAAAAAATTGTATGCATCAAACAAGGCACAAAAGTAATTGTCAAATGAATTCTTCGTTATAAACGTGTAAACAAAAAATCAGCGGATGAGCAATTTGCCTGATGTATGTACCTGTTTGATATGCCTTGCCATACACGTTTCAATTCAATTGTCAATTGAGTCTTTCATTGTATTGATTTTTGGCCACACACTTCATAAACTGAAAAGAAAGATTCAACTGCCAAATTTATTTTTCTTTTCACAATTACAAATTTAAAAACTCAAAACTTCTATTGACAGCTAATCAAGAAACTCGAACATACACAGCACAATCGAATTGAAAGATTTACTAGTCAACATGAAAAATCAAAATCTTTACCTTGCGGCTACACGTTCAATAAATTGCTTTCAACTTTTTCAGACCTCTTAAAAATTTATCAAAAACAAAAAAGTTTCAAATTTTAAGTTTTCCAGTAGATTATACTATAACATTTATATAACATTTTATAATTCATACTTTTTTTAAAACAACAGATTTGTTCAATATAATTCCTGAAATTTGCGTCTGTGATTTTGAAAATACTTGTAAAATTCCAAATATAAACATTTGCCACTTGTAATGTGAAAAGCTTTGTAAACATGAGTAGATAAAATATTAGAAGATGAAGGTCCTTGTTCCTATGCTCGTTAAAATGAGTCACTATATAATTTGTAATTGTGGTTGTAACATTTAATAAAAAAATATTAGAATGAAAAATTTTACATAGTTTAAAAAACATTAAATGAATAATTACTACGAATATATAAAAATTTTCTCTCAAAAAGAGCTGTTGCTAAAAAAAACCTCGAACGGAAACAGACTAAAAACTATTCAAATTCAGAAAACAGCTGACTACAAATGTAACATAGCTTTGAAAAATAAATACAAATTTGACTATTCAGTCGTTAAGCAGCTCTGGCACAAAACATACAGAAGTGTCAGGAGACGAAAGATAAGGGTATTTTTCTGTTTGTCTCGTTTTATCTCAAATTTTGTCGGCGTTTTTGTTTTGATTCTTCTTTCAAGTGCAATAAAACTACAACGCTTTTTATTAGCTGTGTTAATTGGTAAGTAGTAATACACTACAATATCAAATACACTATATTTTTCTCTTTTTTCCACGAATTTTAAAAAACCTGATTGAAGCTCTTTTTTACCTGTCATTTTCTTCACTTACAGATCTCGCGTTCATAATATGTTATTGAAGTCTACTGATGATTTGGTTGAAGCGCCAATGAAATGCGTATATAGACGTGCTTAATTACCAGCTAATAAATTTCAATTATTGTAACATAATTTCCTCTTTTACATTATAGTAACCCATTCAGACTGACACGAAATGGAGTATTTTTAAGCTTAAATGACGTATGAAATCATATAAACTTAAAGAGCTCCTAAAAAGCTTTCAAATGATACTAATATTGGATAGCATTCATATATTTATAGTACAATTTCAAAAGCCTATAAGTTGGAAACTAATCTCTGTCGACAATTTTTTTTGTCAAACTTTAGTTCTTATTTTTGAATTATATATTTATTTATTTATATATTTAGTTTTTGTAATAGTAAGCCTACAAGGCCAATAAAATATTTCAAATAGTAAAATACCCAAGAATTTCAATAAAAAATAATAACAATATATAAACTTCGTAAGTTTTATCATGAAAAACTTAAAAACTAAAAGGATAGAATATTAAAAATAAAAGCTAATGATGAAGATTTAGTGGCCTTCGAAAACGGCTGGCTGTTCCGTTCAACTATGTGTTGTCAGAATATTTACAACTAACTTTGATGTTATTTGTCCATTAATAATTATCACATGTAATTTGGCTTAAAAGGCGATACGAACATTAGCCTGTTCAATTCATTAAATATAGAAACAAATGCAGTTCGAATAATAATAATTAAATTAACTAGAAAAGCATTAAATTTTTTTTTAATTTTGAGGGGTTCCCCTAACCATGTTTTGATCCGATTTTCGAAATGATTTCAAATCAAATCTATTACTTTTCGCTTCGGTGTAACTGCATTATTAATCATATATAATTTTTCCGAGTTGACACCATTGCTATCATCTATTGTAAATACAAATTGATAATGCAGTGTCTACTGTCAAAAATAAGCTGTCATTGCAAGTCTCTTTTGTTCCCTTAAAAATAGAAAATTCTTAATTTCTTGAAAATTTTATTTACAATTTTTAACATAATTAGCCATATAAATATTCAGCACGGCTAAATTTGTAAGCTGCAACCAAAAATAGTGAAAAGAGAGAGTTAATTTGTGCAAATAGAAAAAAGTATCTAATTGAATCATGGCCAACATAACTTTTGAACAAATTATTATGGATGCACATAGAATGACAAACAGAGTCAAAGAATTAGACGCCCTCAGCAGTGCAATACTTGAAGAAGCTGAAGGGAATAATCGTTTTGTTGAAAGTCTGCGGCAGTTTCAAGATGATATGGACTCTTTAAATCGGATAGCCAATAACAAGTCCAACGTCGACATGGTAAATCGTATTCAACAACAAAATGCCAATAGTTCGGAAATTCTAAAAGAAAATCGTGAACTTAAAATATGCATCGAAGACTACGAACGTGCCATGGAATTAATAATGCAAAAATATCGAGAGCACACCAACAGCAAAGTACTTGAGAGCAAACTTAATTTTAAGGAAGTGTACAATGAGAAGCTGTGGAAGATTATTCGTGAACAACGAGAAAAAATTAATGAAATGGCAGCCGTAATGCAAAGAGCGGCCAACATTGATGATGAATGTGACATTGATCAAATAACTCGGCTGCGCTTGGAAAACAAAACGTTGCGCGAATTGTTACAGATATCCAAGACGTTTGGTACATACAATCGACCTATACGTTTTAATGAACATTTACTGGAAGAGAAGGGAGTGCAAACTGATTTACCTGCTGATGATTCAGCCGATGAACTTTCCGTATCAGGTGCTTCTATTGAAAATGCAAACAATAACTCGGTTATTCAACTTGTGGGTTCTACATCATTAACTTCCAATGCAAGTCAGCCTTTAACGGATAACGCCAACTTGCTTGCTTGCCAAACTGGGCTAGTGGCTAATAATAATAATATAACAAACGTACCACCACTGTCAACGTCACCTACCATTGATAAAACAGGGACTTCAAATGTTTCCACGTCTCCAGCATCGGTTGGGGGCATTCCAGTTAGAGATGAGACCGTCGTAGCGACCTCAACAGCCATTGATTATAACAACTTACATGCTTCTGCTGGTATAGAAGTAACATCTAATAATACCATCTCCCCTGCAGTTGCTGTTGCTACTGTTGCAGTAATAAATAATACAAATTTATCTCCCACAAATATGACTGTAAATTCGAATGCTAATGGAACATGATATTGTTTAACTTCAAGTTAGAGAGCATTGTCCATCGATTTAAAAAAGATTAAGTTTTATTTTTACTTTTCAATATTCTAATCAAGTACCGTAACAATCTCTCAATTGGTTTGATTAAGTATTTTATCGTTATAATTTGTTGCACACATATATTGTAGTAGGCTAATTTAAATAAGATTATAAGGAAGTTTAACATAAAAATTAATCACAAATACATACTAAAACAAAAGCTATAACCACAACTAAAATTAAAACCAAAAAATTTAACAATCATTCATTCACTGGCTCACCTGAAATTTATAATCCTTCTATATCTTTTAATAAAAAATATTTTTTATTATAAATAATACTTAGATAGCACTTCAAACAAAAAATTCACAAATATTAACAAACTGCCATTGATGGATGGATGGCACAAGATTATTATTAATTTATCTTTATTAATAGCCAAAACAAAAACACAAAAACTAAACATTAAAATAATATTTATTTATCTGGTTCTAATGCCCGTTATTTCTGCCCATAGATATCTACTGGTGTACAGATATCCATCGTGTAAGTTAAATTTTATAAGGCAAACTCGTAGATAAAAACTTTAGGTAAATTATCTGTATGTAGAAATTACGGGCGTAATTATAAAAATTAAATAACAAATTTCAAATGGTAATGCTAAACGCATTAACTAATGCATTTTGAATATTTAATTGAAGAAATTATTATTATATCGAGGTTGGCGTATTTCGATTTCGACTTCTTTGATCTAATACAAAAATATACGGGTATGTTCTGCATTCTGCGTGAAATGAAAACGTTTGGAATTGCCATAGAATTGTTGCTGCAAATATGTATTTATAACAACAATGCTATGACAATTCCGAACGATTTAATTTCACGTGGAATGCAGAACATACCCGATAGTCTTAAGTCAAAATGCGCCAATCACGACTAGGTCACTAATATTTATTTATATTAAAACTATAAAGAATTATTGCAAATACACATACATACATAAATGTACATGGATAAACTATACTCATACTTCACATTAATTTATAATCACATATACGCTCAGAAACACTCAACATATAGAAATAATCTTTTCATTCAAAATTTCAACTGAACGAAATAAATTGATATAATCAGTAATAACTAGTATTGTTAATTATTCGTATTTTGTATTTGTGCGAATGAAATTTCATGATTTGTTTTCTTGTTCGAACAGACGAATAATTTTGAACTTTTCTTCGAATATTCGAACTAAATATTCGTTAGATTTCTCATAGAAAACAAAATCTATTTTGTCAGTAGATTTGTAGGAAATCCAATCAAAATTTAATATTTTTATTTATTTTTTACTACCCTGTACAACATATTTATAAAAAAAAAGATGAGTGAATTAGCTATAGTCTGCCTAAAAAGGTGTGTGAATTAGCTAAATTGCAGTTAATGGGTTTTGTTTTGGATAAAAAATTTTGATAAATTTTCGTCGGTTGGTTATTGGTTTGCGGCACAGTATATTCAAAATACATTATGACTGCAGCGAACGAAAAACCAACCGGCGAAATGTCAAAAAAAAACTTGGTATAAACGGTATAGATTTTCATAAAGATTTTAATTAAAATCTGCTACATTTTGCGCAGCTGTAAATGCCATATAAGTCACTTTCTAATTCCATTAAAGAGACATTCCCCTTATTGTGAATGGCGTCGTCGACGTCAAATCAAGACGACAGTAAATATTGTCACTTGTCTGCTTGTCTGGGAAGTGAAAATAGATGATATGACTGACATGCATCTGTGGAAAAAAAGGTTAAGCTTATAATATATTTGTGCATTTTTTATATAATAAAATGATTTGCAAGCATAAGTAGTTACATAATTTTAAAATGTTCATTTACAATATATAAAATAATTTCTATTTTTCATGCAATCAAAAACAACCGCTGTACAGGGTGTCAGATAAGTATTACAAAAAGCTGAAAAAAAATACAGCAACAAATGCACGCATTTCTACAGTAGAAATTTATTAAACTTGCAGTGGCAATCACAGAGGAGACCAGAGTTGTAGAAAGTGACTTATGAAAAAAGCTAAAATCCGCTGATTTGATCACAGTTAAAAGGGGACAAATATAGTGTGTTTGTTATTGAATATTTTTAGTACAATAATCAAAACAAACAGCAGAAAAGTATACTTAGTGAGGTAGTTTGCACGGGCATAATTATGCTGGCACAACATGCCAGTTTGTTGGCAAATTCGGTGAAGAGAGTGGTTTTGTATTTGGCATCATTTTTCAACCAGCTTCAACCCTGCATTAGCAGCACAAAACCAATACATATGCACATGCGAAATCACAGGTTCGGCGTTTTTTTTAACAGAGCGTATCAAGGCAAATTCATGACAGGTAAAGTTAATACTACAACAAACTACAAACAATAAAAACAATACGGTATTTTGTTGTTGCCTTGGTAGGCTCGTATGTCAAAAGCAGCTGATTGAAGATACTAAGGCAGAGACCTACGCCATGATGGCTCTTATCCGGCTGAGCCGAGCCGTCGATAATTTTAGTCAACTACGCCGCGGCCGAAAAAAGTTTGGCTTATCGTTGGTTGGTTACTGGTTTGATGTATGGAACATTTAAAAAAAATTTGAGCTATTGATCGATTATATATGAATAATGTGTCCTCTTTCCAAATTCGTTATAAGTTTTCCGATATCTTGAATATATCAGGAGATATAGAGCTGCAATATTGCGTCATTTCCACAATTGTTGAACATTTAAAAAATTGTTTTACCGCAATGGACAATTTTTGGGATTTGTGGCACATTTCCAACGTAAAAGTATTAATATATATTTATATTCGCAATTCGTATGATTTACATATATCAATGCATATTCTACTCAACGAACGTGAGTCAAATCAAAATACAAAAATTTAATTATTGTGTTACGTTTTAATCAAATGAATTGATAATTATGTTTTATTAATAAAATTTCTTTTATTAATTACGTATATTCATTCTGTGTTTTATTTCTTCTGTTGTTTTTCCTTTAAATGTCATGTTACAAGAATCAAATTGATATTTTTACTTAAATATACATACATATACAGGAATTTAACCTACTTGAACAAGTAGTGAACAATATGAAGTTATGAATATGAATATTACATGCGTTGACTAAGAGTTTTGTAATTTTTTCTTTAAATCCAAATAACTTTTCATGTTGGATGTATTAAGCTTATGAACTTTAAGTTTGAATAAAAAACACATGTATCTATTACTTTTATTATTATACAAAAAATTCTATCGTGTATTTTTATAAAACTAATGAACTAAACATTCTTCATCGATTTTCTCGAAAACACATTTTTGTTACATACATCAAATCAGTAACCAACCGAAGTTATGTCGCCACCTATTCTCCATGTACAATATAAACTAATAATTATTTAATTTATTTTTTAATTATTTTTTATCTTAAATTTGATTTTCATGTTATTTGTTCTCAGCCGCCGCCAAAACAATCACCCGTCTCAGGTCTCTGTACATAAACAACTTTTGACATAGGAGCCAACAGTTATATGAATTCACCTTGAATCAGGCAGGAAAAAAGTAGATCAGCTGTGTTTTCAACTTGACCTTATTAATCGGCCTTGGAGCGTATTTAGTTTTTAGTTGACCATCGTCATGGAAACATGAATTTGAAAGAAGAAGGGGGTTGGTCACGCCAACAAACTTTAAACAGACCTAAGGTTCAAACAAATTTTTTAATTTAACCATTTTTTTTAAGTTTAATAATATAGTTGTTATGTTTAATCGAAGTTATTTCAAACATGTTTATTTACTTCCTTGTTTTTTAGTGTTGAATAAATCATATGGAAATAACATGAACAAGATTTTATTTAATTCTTATAAAAAGAAGTTACAAAATACATATAATTGTGGAACTATAAACATATCTTCACATGAATTCATAAAAGATATTAAAAACAATTTTTTAATTTTAATTTTTAGTAAATAGATATGGATTTTAAAAAAAAAATATTTACTGCCTTATTTTAAAAAAATATTTGATGGTTATTCAAAGCTTAAATAACGTATTTTGTATGGAAATATTTCAATTAAGAGTTAAATAAGCTAAATAAGCATTAAATATTTTTTATGAATAAGGCAGTTTATTATTAAATAAATACACACGGAATGGACAGTATAGGTTCGATAGTATTATCAAAGGGTAGTAAAACCCTATACTCAGTTTCATGAATTTGGTGATCAATTTTTTTATGGGCCTCCAAAGATTTAGAAAATATGTGCGCCCTAAGAAAATTGTGTCCTCAGTTTTTGGCCAACACCTTATTCAGCTAGCTCTAAACTATATACCTATATGGTAATAATGTAGCTCAGAGTCTACCGAACAAATCTTGTTAACATCTTATACCGACAAAATAGTTATTTCGTACACTTTTTTGTTGCAAGTAAAAAGGTTGTTTTCACTTTTAAGAATAACTTATAGGGACTCCTGATTTTTGCTATCAATATTGACAAAGTTGTAGCTTGACCCAAAAAGATCTGCTTTTCTTTATTTTTTATCTGCTTGCAGAATTAATGAGCCAGCTTCCAAATTACAGGCTATTGAAATTCCCCCTAAAATAATTGCCAATTCTTCATCATTTATTATCGCCATATTTCCTCCGCGTATGTTTCGAAACGTGTTAACGAAAGTCAAATGTCAAATGAATAAAAAAAACACTAACACATACAAAGCTGTGTATACGTATACATTTTATATCAGATGAATTAGTCCCGTGTAATTTGGAAAAGAACAAAAATTGTGCGGCTTAAAAATTGTTCTCGTGTAAACTACCTCAGTGAAATGAACAATTGAACATTTTTACAAAATTAAATGAAAGATTTTGCAGTGTTGAACTAAATAAAACAATGTGTAAAATATTATTAGTATTATAAAAGTGATTAAAATTAGTTTCCAAATGCTTACAAACTCAATTTTAAACATTTTCCTTCAAAAATATTAATTTTTAACTTCAACTTGCAAAAAGCAAACAACGAATGAGACCACAAAGCATAAATTGAAAATACACTTGAGCACATGAACATTTGCACAGAATTAAATGGAGGAATTTGTGGTATTGAATTAAAAAACACAATGCGAAAAGGATTATTAGTATTAATAAAGTGATTAAAATTTGTTTTCAAATGATTAGAGACTTTGTTTTAAGCATTTTCGTTCGCAAATATTAATTCTTACAATTTATTTACAAAAACTAGGCTGCGAATGAGACCACAAGGAATAAAACATAATTACTTTAAAATAATACTATGATGACTGTGTGAGCGAGACCTCTAAAAACACCACAAAATCACAATTATCTTCCGTCTTACTTTGTGCTCGTGACACCTCTGGTATAATCTGAGGTTTTAACTTTCGCGAACTTCGCATACTAATATTAAAATACTCATTATGTGTTTCCTCATTATGAGGTTACAAATGTTTTTCTTGATACACTTTCTACTGTTTTAGTTGTAGTTGTACTACATATATGGATGAGTTGAGTGATTTATTGCAACCTGTACTTATAAATAAATCTTATCGTGAGTGTGCGTAAATCAGAGTAGTTGAGTTTAAACGATGTCAACTCATTTAGATTTAAAATTTTATGAGTCAGTATGAATTTTTTTTTTTTTGTTTTTAGTACATATATTTATTTATTGTATCTTCAAATATGAACTAACAATAATTATTCAAATCTTAAATCTAAATATATCTAATTAGGCCCGACCAGTGTCGGACATAAACTTAGTGATAGTTATTAATAATACATACATAAGTAGTGATAAGCAAAAACAAAAGTATTTTCAAGCAGTTTCTTCTGGAGTGTTGAGTATTAGAGCCCTTGTGTCCCTCTTTTTTAATCGGATGTGTCCAGTAAAATTCAAGATATTACGAGCAAGCGGATTAGGATGAGACTCGAGTTTTGTAAGATATTTGCGTGCGTATTTTGCAATTTCTTCAGTTACTTGTGGCATATTCAAATCACGATGTAAATTTGAATTTCTTATGTACCATGGAGCCGATGTTATTATCCGTAAAATTTTGTTTTGCCTTCGTTGAATTTTTTCTATATTTGAAGCTGAAGCAGTACCCCATAGCTGAATTCCGTAGCACCATATAGGTTTTAAAAGCGACTTGTATATCAAAAGTTTACAATCTAGACTGAGGGTTGAATTTCTACCAATCAGCCAATGTATCTGAGTTAGTTTAAGTTTCATTTGCGTTAGCTTAGAGTCAATGTGGTGTTTCCATGTAAGCCTTCGATCAAGGTGTATACCAAGGTATTTCACTTGTAAATTTTGAGGAACAATTTGATTATTGATTGTAATGGGGGAACAAGTGTATTTTCGTAGGGTAAATGTTACCTGAGCACACTTCTGTTCGTTTACCTTTATTCTGCACCTGTTTAACCATAGTTCTAGCTAGGTAATATGTTGCTGAAGATATCGGGAAGCCTCGTGAGGGTTTTCGTGCATACTAAGGCACGCTGTATCATCGGCAAATGTAGATGTGTGAATATTACTGCTCAAAGGAATATCACAAGTATGAATCAAATACAAAACTGGCCCCAGTATACTCCCCTGTGGCACACCGGATGAGATTGTTTCAGGTATACTCATAAAGTCTCCTTCCACAACAGTGAATTTCCGGGCAATAATGTAACTTTTCAAAAGATTTAGAATATTTATTGGTAAGTAAGTCTTTAATTTTAAAATTAGGCCTTCATGCCACAATTTATCAAATGCCTGAGAAACGTCAATAAACAGCGCAGAGCAATACTTCTTTTCTTCAAAAGTTTTTCGTATAAATTGAACCAATCTATGAGTTTGTTCAATGGTGCTATGCTGAGTTCTAAAACCAAATTGATGGTCCGGTATGTACTCATTATCAAGTCAGTATGAATAGCGAAAAAACGATGCATTCCAGATCACTGATACACATACATGTATGGTTGGTATGAATTATCCAATAATATTGGAATGCCGCCGGCAACATTTTCGTCTGTGTGAACGCTTCGGAAAACCGATTTCTTATACATATGGACAGACGGACTGACGAACAGATGGACAGCGCTTATTCGTCTTCTCTTTCGATAAGGACCCCGAATATATGTACTTAATGTGTCTCATATTAGTCTTGTGGAAATTACACAGGGAATGACAAATCTATATACACCCTTTACCATTTTTGGTGAAGGGTATAAAAAGAAAAAGTGCTTAAGAGACCAACCTAAATTACGACGCAAAGCGTTGTATGGCTGTCAAAATTTCTTATGCCCATACAAAATGTATGAAACCAACCGAAATAACGCGGCGTCAACGCTTTGCAATTGGAAAATCCAATTTTGACAGCGCGTAAAGGTGAGAAGTTGGCTACAAAAGTACTGTTGTTTTTGTTATGTAATGTAACTTTAGCTACAGGTCAATTTAGCGTTTTTATTTCCTATTTCTGTTTAGAGTTTTTTATTAATCAAAGTGAGTAAACATTACTGTTTCTGGCGCACCGTTAACGCTCTAATTTAGGTTACTCATTTCAGCGTAAAAGCTAAGCGCTAAATTAAGTTGGGCTTTGCGTCGTAATTTAGGTTGGTCTGTAAGTCGACCTAAGATAATATTAACACAATGAATTTAATAAGACTAGGAGAAGGGTTTGCACAGCGATTATAATTGTAATCGAAATTGCGATTAATCGCACCTCTTAGTCGTAATCGAACTCATTAATCGCTCGATTACGATTAAAAATTTGTCTCTTTTCTAAGTAAAGAATTTATGCAGAATTTGCATGCAGGCAAAATCAACTAAAATTTTTAATATAAAACATATACGAGTACATTTGGAATAAACATGTCTATATGTTTGCATTTCATTGGCGCTTTAACAAATCATCAGTAGACTTCTACCATACTTTAAAAAGATTCAAACGTCTTGTATTATGCACAAATATACTTTTAAAAATCATTTAAGAATTTACATAAGCTTTTTGGAAACTCCAGTAGAATAAGCGAGTAACCCCAGAAATTTATACAAAACACAAGCAATAATTTATGTTCGGCATGCATCTACATTATTTTCCTACACCTTTATATACAATAAAGGTATTATAAGGCAAAATGATAATTTAAATCCCAATTAAGCACTTATTAAATTTGTTATTTTGTTTTATTATATTCTCCCAATTTTATTTAAAAAACGTCGTAATATCTCAAAAATTGCATTACGATTCATACAAATATTTTTCATTCGGTTGACAGATAAGTGCAGTTTGTCTTATCTTGGTACCACGCATTATTACAAAAAACATAGAAGTATTAAAAAATGTGTATAGTATGAGTGGGTGTCCGCAGCTGATGAATTTATATAATGATGAATGAACAACTTCGTATAAAAAACGGTATAAAAATACTGTTTTTATATGAACTTTTTCACTTTTTCACAAAATTAAATAAAAAGTTTTCCTATCAAAAAATTGATTTCCCATAATGCGTATTGTTTTTGATACTCATAAGTTCTGATTCACGAACTTCATTTTACATGCTTAACAATTTTCTCAAAATATAAATATAATTTAATTGAAAAATTAAATTAAAACGCGAATAAATTTCCTTGGCTAAACACATACAGTACGACTAAAACTACTGACATAATTTATTTTAGTTTTAGTAAAAATTATAATGGTATATTTTCTTGATTAATCGCTATTAACCGATAATCGCGATTAATCGCATATTTTTTAATCGTAATCGCGATTATGAAAATCTGCGATTATTTGCAAACCCTAACTAGGAGCCTCAAAAATGTAATACGCCTCATTGATATCAGAGGTGCAGCAACGTGCAAAATGCAGAGTTGTGAAGAGAATGAAGCTTTCTTATATCTCTTCCTTCACCACATGTCTTCTCTATCGCTATCCCTTTCCAAAAAGAAGATAACACCTAGTAATAGTAGTAGGCAGTCATTGCCTGAGTGTAAAAACAATAACTTGAAAATCACAACAAACATTTTATTTGAATTTGTAGCAGCTGCTTAACCAACAAGATACAAAAGTTCTTCAAATTATTAAGAAACTAAAAACCCCTTCTTTTTAAGAGTTAAATAAAAATTTTGAAAATGTGCCCTCGCTGTATTAGAGCAATACTTGGCGGCTTTGTAGACGTCTCCCTGAGGCATCTCGAGGAACTAAAGGTACTGCACTAGCAGTTTCAATAAATGGAACCAGTGTTATATTGCCATTACTCAGAACAGGCACCTTATGAACTCTTATACCGGGGTAGAAATTTTGTGCAATTACCAAGCTCAAACAATAAAGTATAAACCAGAATTCTAGAAAAATCTGCAAGTATTGAATTGTTAAGCAAGCATATGTACATACATAGTATGTATAATGCAAAGTAATACAAACTTTTTGTTAAAAAATAAATACCTTCATTTTTATTTTTGTTCCACTAATGATCACTTAAATTTTGTTTGATTTTGCATAAAGTTAATAATGAATTACACCGTTGAGACCACTTTCAGTCTCTTTTATTGAAATAATTTTTTTTTGTTAACGAATCAAATAAATTTCTTAAAAAAACTTGTATTTTGGCGATAAAGCTAAACAAGATTTTAGAGTTCAATGAAACAAACAGACATAATTTCAAAATAAGTCAGAGAACGGAAATTAAATACTTATGTATGTAAAATTCTGTTATGAAGAAGTTGAATATTATTTATTTGCTTATAAATATTACAAAAAGATATTTTTTAGAAGTGTTTTTCTTCAAAAATTATTCTTCATGATGCATCTAAAGCACATGAATTCAAAGTAGAAATGGGCGATACCGTGATTGTTTAATAATGATGTTCCTAGTGAACGTGATTTATAAATCACTGTTCCTTTAACCCTTAAGTGCCTGGTGTAACTTTAAAGATACAACCATTAAAAAAATTCCTGCGGCCACAGTTTTGGTTCGATTTTTTTTAAATTGGTTTCATTTGGTTCAGAACAGTACAGTTATCAAAAAAAAATATTCCGTAGATATATCTTCCAGAAAAAAAAACAAAAATTGCATCCAAATTAAAACACAAAAAATTTTTTTTAAATAAATTTATTTTTTTGTAGTGTAGTTTTTTAAAAACGAGTTAAAGTTTTTGATAAAAAGTAAATTCTAAATAGTTTTGAAATGTTTCCTTTATTGAAATAAATTGGTTTAAAATAAATCTGGTAATCGGACTGGCATCTGTTCATCTTTTATTGGTTGTATCTTTACATAGGGTCTACACCTAACATAATATGTAAGATGAGATCGTCAAATTCAATCGCAGAGCGAGTTATGTTACGTGTAGACTTCATATTAGTGTTATCTCAATCTTATAAGATTTTTTATGAGAGAGTTGTTATAAGAAATCCCATAACAACAATCTTATGAGATGAATTGTCAAAAAACACACGTACATGAAAATAAATTCGTATGCATGTGTGAGTGTTTCTTAAAATAAATGAAAAACAATGTTTTGGACAATATTTCTGGGATTTTATATGTTCAAATGTGTTAAATTTAATTTGTGAATTAAAGTTTGTGCGAAAAAGTGAAAACAAAATATATAATTATACAAAAATAATACATGTTAACTCGATGAGAATTTGCATAAAATGAAATGTTATAAGAAAAGTAGAATTACGTTGTCCTGTTGTATGAGATGAAGAGAAATATCGGCATTTTATTTTTGTTATTCTGCCGACGTTCTCTCACATATTATGTCAGAGTTAATCGCAGTTGTAGACGCTATGTTAAAGATACATTGTGCGCTCCACGCACATTCTTGATTTTTGTTATACATACTAGTTGTACTGCATTTTTGTTCGTTTCCATTTATATTTTACTCTTTGCATGAGCAAGTCCACTTGTCTGCAGCATAGTAATAAATCTTTATGAATGTGTATTGCTTAAATTGCAATTTTTATGTAATATTATTATTATTTTTACATAATTTTATACATATACGAGTATAAGAATAATTTTTGAGTAATGGCGAGTTCGATTAGAGTTGGTGGAATTATGATGTCTGCTGATGACGTAATAGCGAAGATGTAGGTGACGATAGCGTCGATAACATTGATGGAGATAGCGATGATTTAAATGGGGATGACGGAAAAGAAGCGGAAGATCGTACTGAACGGACCACACATATGGGCATAATTGTAGATGAAAATGCCTGTGCGAATCAGAACGAAATCGATCTCAGTATATCTGTTCAAGATTTTTTTCTCGAAATGATGAATGATGACACTGATCCGGGAGATATGATTGACTTAAATTCAAGCAATATCGAACAGATTGATTCCGAGGCACGTAATTTATCCGGGAGTATTCCTTCCAGACTTACTAATACTTTTAATAATTTTCCACTGGAGTTTCGTGATGTAGAAATAAACTGTAAGTCCTCCGAATTCGAGAAGGTAATTTGGAAAAAAGGCAATATTCAGTTTAATGACCAACAAGAGGTGATATTAGTTTGCCTCAAAATATAATGTCTTTGGAAACACCTTATCAAGTTTGGAAATTTTTATTTCCTGAGTCTTTGGAACAACACATAGTTGATGAAACTATAAAATACGCGGGAATTGATGAGACATTTCGATTTGATATACTCGAATTACGAAAATATATTGGAATAATTTTTTACATGACTTACCACAACCGTCCAAACGTTAGAGATTATTAGGGCAATCATGAATAAAATTCCGCGTGAAACTTCTCCCTTTTTCAATTAGAATTTTTTGTTTTCCCTATTACTTGCTATTAGTTGGAATTGTTCCCCGGGAAAAATTTCGCGCGGAATTTTATTCATGATTGCCCTGTATTAGTCTGAAAAACCCAATCACTCCGTAAATGTAATAAAAAACCAAATGAATGTATGGCGTTTTGAAAAGCTACAGGAATTCATTCATTTCAATGATAAAAATAACCAGCCATCTAATGATGATCCTAATCGAGACCGTCTTTATTTAATCAGACGTATTATTGACACTCTAAATACTACTTTTGGAAGCGTGCCGAAACTAGATCGAATCTGTGTTGATGAGCAAATGTGTTGTACCAAAATTAGAAGCTACATGAAGCAGTATTTGCCTAATAAGCCGAAAAAATGGGGCTTCAAGCTCTTCTTTTTATGCGATACAACTGGGTATGCTTATAAGTTTGAAATTTATAATGGAGCACCAGAAACACCAGCTCCAGCAGAAGCGGATCTACAACATTGCAACTTTTAAAATTTTAGCTCTTTGTTGCGATATGCCAGCCCGAACTTTTATTAAATGCTGCAGAGGTCACACTGGATTTTTTTTCTTGCGAAAGGTGAACCCTTAAGGGGAGACAGTCAATAAGTCCAGCGAATTTAAGGAAATAAATTGCGAGGAACGGTCATATCGTCGCTGTTTGAACTAACCGACCCAACTGACATGTTTTTGAAAAATGAGTTAAGTGCTTTACTAGACTTTATAAGTCATAATACAACTTGTCTACAATTTTCATGACTGTAAGCATTACTGTTGTGCCTATATAAGTAAAAACATTTCCGACGTGGCCATAAGAATGAATATATAAAACAACCATAAAAGCTGCTCTTCCTCTTAAATTTTCAAAATGCTAGTTAGGTCAGTTAGTTAAATCAGCGACGATATTCGTCATTTCAAAATAAATCAAACCCTCAACATCACTTATCAAAAGAAGATAGCCCACTGATGGATATTATTAATTTTGATCTCATAAAACACGTTGTTATTCTGTGATGGGATGATGACCACTGGTGTACATACATATGTATGTATGAATTTACTAACAAATTGTAATTAAATAATATTGAAAAAGTGCAAAACATTCTAAAAGCTTATGAAATGAAGTGCTAAATTTTTTAAAATCTTTTGTGGTAAAATAAAAAAAGTGCTAGATCTAGCACTAAATGTATAAAATTTAGTAAACTTCAAAATATTCAAAACTCTTATAATCGAATTCACGTTAAACTATTATTTTTTTTCTAAAAAAGCTCAATTTATGCGTATTTTATTATTGAAATATATTACTGTTCCCGGAAATGATGCACCCGCAATGATTAAAATATTTAAAAGCCTGTTTGTGTAAGACGTTGACGTCATAAATTTTGGCGTTTTTGTAATATTATTCTGTTTATTACGAAAACGTCAAGATTTCTATTGACAACGTCTTACACAAACAGGGTGTTAATTATAAGCAACGGTTTAAATATTAACACCCTTATTCTATTTGGCGTCGGCAACATAACACGACGTCGTTTTTAATGTTTTTTGGAAAATCGGTATTCCCGTAAATAGTATTGCCATTTATCGATGACTGTCAACATATCGTCGGTTGGTTACTGGTTTGATGAATGGAACAAAAATGTGTTTTCGAAAAAATCGATGAAGAATGTTTAGTTCATTAGTTTTATAAAAATACACGATAGAATTTTTTGTTTAATAATAAAAGTAATAGATACATATGTTTTTTAATCAAACTTAAAGTTGATGAACTTTTTACATCCAACATGAAAAGTTATTAGGATTTAAAGAAAAAATGACAAAAATTTTTGTCAACGCATGCCACAATCATAACAACAATATTTTTCACTATTTGTTCAAGTAGGCTAAATTACTGTATATATTTAAGTAGAAAATATCAATTTTATTCATGCAACATGACATTTAAAGAAAAAACAAGATATAAAAGGTAGTTTGAATATATTTAATAAAAGAAATTTTATTAATAAAAAATAAATATCAATTTCATTTGAATAAAACATAACACAACAATAAAATTTTTGTATTTTGCTTTGAATCACATTCGTTGAGTAGAATATGCATTGATATCAGCGTTGCCACTTTCTGTGTAATAGTGCAAAATCTGTACTATTTTAAGTTCTTTGCACTATTTTTGCACCATAAATTTTTTGTGTAATTTTGCACTATTTGAATTTAATGGCATTTATATTTATATATTTTGAAGCGATAACATCATAAGTCGAATTAAGACAAAATTGAGTTATTTATATGTGCTCCAAAATTCTACAGGCGAAACTTCCTGCCTGCGGGAAATCTCCATGTCTCCAACAAATTTTATTATAAAGATATAAACAAAACCATATTGCTGTAAGTCTTAATAAAAGTCCAATAAAATTTTTAAAAAGGCCCTAATTATACTAAACATATTTAGAATATTTGGATCCTATTACAAAAGTAATGCATAATTCAAAAATTTCTACGATATTTCCCACTAGAGAGCCATACAATCTTATCACCTATTATATCGCAGTTATTATAATTAACAGCTTATGGTATTGAAAGTGATCTGGAACAATATGAAGTATTGAGATTATATTGAAGATTGGAAGTTTTTGAAGATCATTCAAAAATAACTGAATCAATTTTGGACTTTTGACTAATTTTAATTTAATGTTTTAAAAAATTAAAAATTTTTTTAATGTTTTAAAATTAAAAGCTGAAGTAATCAAAGTTGTGCAAATTTTTTTTTGTCTAATTACATAAAAGCAGATTTTTTTTTAAACAAAATGAGTTATTTATGGTTGACCAATAAAAACGAGCAGCTTGTTTTACAGCAAAGTGGAATTTATATTAATTTAGTTACTTAAAATACTGTTCTGAGGCACAACAAAATGTAATGTATAAAGATTTTAGTAAATTTTATATAAAAAAGCAACTTTCATGATGACCTTTATAATTTTTATTGATGTAGTAGAAGCAAAATTGAAATAAAAATCGATTTCCCTTTTTTAAGCTAGATTATCAAAAATTAGACAATGAGTGGCGTGAATATGCACTTTTAGACCATAAAGACCTTAATATATGTGATAAATTGGATGTTTTTTCTCTTTCTAAATTTATAAGAGTTTTTTTTTGTAAACTGAACTTAATTAAAAATGATACCCCAAAAATGAGTTACCAGTTATCGATTTTAAAATTATGGTGCAAATTATGAGCGTAAAATGATAAAAAGAAATTAGAAAAAATAGTTTTAGCTTAAAAAAATTAAAGCATGTAATTATAAGTATCGCTCAGTAGTTCTAGTTAAATGAGTTTAAATTGAGAAAAGAAAAGGGTTGAGAACCTTCTCAAATGCCTGGTTTAAAGAATATTTTATGAAATTTTGACAAAGTGTTAAGAGGAAAGTGGTAAATTATTCTTTGTTGAAGTAAATATTTGTGAATTAGTGAAGTTTTTGCTACATTTTAAATTTTGTTGTACGATTTTTATATGTTAAAAAAATATCTAGTTTTAAATTTCAATTTACTAAAAAGCTAATAAAAAAATAATAATTCTTTCTTAGATGTTTTGCACTATTTCATTCGGTTTTGCACTATTTTAGACTTGCAGCTGTGTAATTTCTTTTTCCACTAGTGGCAACGCTGATTGATATACATAATAACAATTGCTAATAACAATATTAATACTTTTACGTTGGAAAGTTGCCACATATGCAAAAAATTGCTGATTGCTGTAAAACAATTTCTAAAATATATATCACAATTCTGGAAATGGCGCAATATTGCAGCTCTATATCTCCTGATATATTCAAGATATCGGAAAACTGATAATGAATTTGGAAAGAGGACACATTATTCATATATAATCAATCAATAACTATTTTTTTTTAAAATGTTCCATACATCAAACCAGTAACCAACCGACGATATGTTTGGTATTCTGTAAGAAAAATTGGTGTTGATGTTACCGTTCATTTTGTCGTCAGTGTTTTTGATATCGTGTTCTGTTGTGTGTATACCTCAACGAATTTGAAAAATAATTTAAATAGTAAAAAAGTGAAATATAAAAAATATCAAAGTATACATATATTTATTTGAAAAAAAAATATTAAAAAAAGTGGAAAATATAATACGGGCAAACTTAAAATTATCAACCCCAACCAATTTGAAAAGCTTGCGGAAGAGTTGGAAATTAATCCTTCTCCTGTTGGAGGATTCCGCATGGGCAGTGTTTCTAATAATTTCAAGGAACAGTGGAAAAGTGTGGCGACTACACTTAATGCCCTCGTTCCACCAATTAGAACTAGTGGTGGATGGCAAAAAGTAAGGCAAAAAAATGTGTTGGGAAAGTATACTGTATTATAGAATTATTTTTACAGATCTGGCAGGACTTGAAAGCTGATTGCGAAGCAACAGGAGGTGGTGTATATAAAGAATTAGTACTGAGACCTTTTGGAGGAAGCTCCAACTTCCAATAAACGTTGATTTGATAGATTTTTTTCCAAAATTAGGCTCTATTGTATCCAATACATGCCTAAATGATGTTTTATTCAGCCGAAAATAACTTTAAAGCATTAAAACGATGAACATTACTGATTATTTTACAAATATGTATATGATTGAACTTATCACTTACTTTTCATCGGGTAACAGAGAAATGCATGAATTTTGTCTAAGAAATCTTCTTTTCACTATTAAATTTGTTTTATTTTCTTCGTCCCAATCGGAAAGAAAAATATTTTAATTTATTTCCAAAGCTTTTACTTATTCGAAAACACTTTTACCAAAAATAATAAGCAAAATGAGTCAGCTGACTCAAATAGTAGATATGTGTATTGTATTTATCGATAAACAGGCAACGTCGTCATAACACTGTTAGGGAATACAAAGTTAGCATTGATGTTGTGTTAAAGTGATGTTGTTTCAACAATTGACGACGATGTTGCCGACGCCAAATAGAATAAGGGGGTAAAGTTATTTATTTGTACAACCAGTTAACAGAAAGATACTTTAAAATACAAAACAAAACTTGGATACCAACAAGCCGAATTCAGTATCAGGTGACCTTTACAGCCCGGCTGATTATCAGCTGTTGATGCCAAATTGAGCAATTTGAACCAAAGTGTCAACATTTTTATTTTTTCTTCATGATGTTTGTTTACAAAAATTTTAGTGCATAGACTAGAAATTATTATTGTGTTTTAGTGAGTCAAGAAAAATATCTGTGATAGAAATATTACAAACGTTTGTAAGGAAAAGGCGTTGTGCGGTCAGCAAAGTAACATATTGCAAGGGAAATGGAACTTTATTCCATGTTCCCAACGACAAAGAAGATCGGATGAAGAGGAGCGAGATCTGTGGTGTTAAGGCTCAGTTAGCCGAGTGTAACGCAATGTAACTGTAATGTAGGAAACAGCTGATCGATATTTTTATATGAAAAGTAGTTACGTTACATTACATCTCTATAACAATTTTCATTACTTTGCACAAAAAAATTACATTACAGTCGGCTAACTGAGCCTTTAGTCATTCAGCAACCAGTCGCATTTGCGCGAATCATTTCCTATTTTCAAGCATTCTGTGTGCCGGAAACAGATTTTCGCTCATGCCAAATGCTGAACCGTTTTTGATGCAAGGGCAACAGTAAGTAGCATCCCCCACTTATTCTTAAGCAACTTAAAGTATTATTGTATTTACAATGTAAATAATTTTTTAGAAATGGCTGTTTCAATCAATCAATCAATCAATCGAACAAGGGACTGAACTTGTATCCAATATTATGGATACTTGTATGGCATACATATATATGTATCTACATACATATGCATATGCATGAATGTATACATATTTATATATTGTATGATTATACTCATGTGTACTAAGGCCGGGTTTACATCTGTGTGCCTCAGACACGTATGTATTTATTAAGTTAAACACTTTCATACATAACTAACTAGCGGTCTCCACTAGCCATGAACTTGGTATGGGCATCATGTCGGACATCACAAATGGCTAATGGAGACCGCTCATGTTTCGTCCTTGCTCGGACATATGTCTGAGCAACAATGTTCGCCATGATATTTGTCGTCCGCAACCATTTGCAATAGAAACAAAAGAGAACAAATTTGGTAAATATTCTATCTCTATTGCGCTACCGCAAAATACTTTGATATGCGTGAACATGGACATCGCCCGTGTTCACCACAACAAAGAAGTTGATGAATTTTTAACAGTTGCTCTGCCGGCGTCATGTTCATGTCATGCCCAAGTTGATGGCTCGTGGAGACGTAGGGTAATAGACAATTTTATAGAATCCAACATGAGTTTAAATCAATAAATACATGTCTGAATCAAACAGTTTTTCATTAGTAATTAGTGGTTACGCTTTTTTGGCACATGGCACAGAAGAAATGCCAGATGTAAACTCAGCCTAACAAACATTCTTTTAGTAATCAAAATTTGGTATCTCATATTGATTTTGAAATGAAGGAAGCAGAAATGATGCAATACCACATGAAGGTGCAATACCAGTTGAAGTAGGGTCTAAAAGGGAAAGGAAAAATGAAGGCACCCAAACTGAGTAAGTGCTCAAGAATTGTATCACACATGCATACAATATGCAATACAACATGTAACCAAAAAGAAGTTGTCTTTATGAAGTACTTTTTGGGTTTTACTGGTTTACGGCCTGTCCCACGATCTCACTCGAAATCGTTCGATTGACAACTTGTATTGCGAACAACAATAATATTAGAAAATTTGTTGTTGGTTTCAATATAAGTATTCGATCAAACGCTTTCTAGTGATATAAAATGTGCATAATCTTGAATTTAGTATAATATTGGTTATCAAAACGGTACAAGTTCCCTAATTTATATATATATGTATATAAATTGTTTCGTGGTGAAAGAAATTATGGTTAGGCACTTTTTGAAAAAATTTTCAGTACATTTATATTTGGAATGGACGGAAAGGAATACTTCCAACGAATACGCACTTTGGAGGCCGAAAATAAAGAATTACTGTGCCAACTTTCCCAGGCAAATCTTGCGTTAGAAGCAATGTGTAAGACATTTACAGAGGGACAGATACGAAAGTTAATCACCCGTATTACGTATGTCGAGTCGAAAATTCGTCTGCGAGAATTTTGTCCTAGATTAAATAAAACCTGTACACAATTCCTTTAATCTAGCACAAAATTGCCGTAGACGAATATTCGACTCGACATACGCAATACGGCTGAATGTCCCCAGGGCGAATTGAATGAAGATGGCCAGACATATCAACATGCAATATATCTTCATGCGGCAGGACCCAGGGCGTACAAACACCTTTACCAAAAAGGTTTTCCGCTACCTCACAAGTCAACTCTGCAACGCTGGTGTACACAAATTAAAGTACGCGAAGGCATTCTCTCATCAACAATAGGCTTCATGAAGAATACCACCTGAGAAAAAAATTTGTGTACTCGCCTTTGATGAGATGAAAGTAGCAGAAACGTACGAGAGAGTCATCTGAGGATATAGTGAGAAAAACTGCGCATTATGTACAAGCAATACTTGCGCGAGGTCTTAAACTGTAAAGTTACAAAAGACCTTTTATAAAAAGTCATACGAAAGCTATACGGTGCGGGGT
The DNA here is from genome assembly GCA_936439885.1 of Nowickia ferox. Lineage (NCBI taxonomy): Eukaryota > Metazoa > Arthropoda > Insecta > Diptera > Tachinidae > Nowickia > Nowickia ferox. The sequence goes on from OW387026.1 coordinate 30,410,976, forward strand.
TTCCAATAGTGGCCATGGTCTGTGATATGGGGCCAAGCAATCGTAGTTTATGGCGAGATTTGGGTATTACTCCAGGTAAGTAAAACAATGGTCAACATCAAATGATTCGAGGACGAATTATACATAATGACATTAAATAGAATGTTGATATTTCTTTATGTCTAGCTACAACTATTGGAATTATAAATAAATATGTATAATATGTAACTTTTTCTCCTTAATTTTTGTTTTAATTTTGAATACCATTTTAATTTTTAAATTTTTTTATGCCTAGCTGCAACTGTTGGAATTATAAAAATGGGTAATTAAAATAATTGTCATAGTTTTTGTTTTTAAAATTTAATATTAAGATCGGTGGTGGAATCGTTTGAAATTTTTCTTTCTTTAATTTGAATACCATTTTGATTTTTACATATTTTTATTTAATTTTTAATTTTTTTCTGCTTTCCATTTTTGTATTTTTTTATTTGATGGGTGAAGTTACGTAAATATTAGGTTTTATAAATTAAATTAAATTTTTTCCATGTAAAATTTGCCAGCGATTAGCTTTTTACAAAATAAGGCCTTAAATATTTTTTAATTATTTTTCCCTGCAAAATTTTTATATAAACTTTGGTTTCCTAGTCCTGTATGTGAAGGCGATAAAGTTTTTGCATTTGTTGACGCACCACATTTGCTTCAACTTATTCGAAACCACTACACTAGTGGTGTAGTTTTTAATAATAAACTATTCAAGCTAACTGATGACCATTTATCAGTAAAAGGTGCAGGTACGTATGTAAGTCTTTATTTGATTTCAAAACAAAATACTATTTTCTCAAATAATTTTCAGGAAGACAAAAAGTAAAATTAGCCGCACAGCTTTTTTCCCACACTACAGCAAGTGCTCTTAGAAGATGTCTTCTTAGACTTATGTGTCAGAAATGGCCCAAAATAGATTGGTATTGAAAAAATCAAAATCAAGATTTCACAGCTGGAAAATTTAAATGTTTTGTTTTTTTTTCTGTAAATTAAACGTATTTTATATTTCAGTAAGAATAAAATTGGTACTAAAAATAAAAAAAAAGAAAAAAGACTATTCCAGGGTTGGAAAATTTGAGCCTTTTGGTATGTAAAAGTAAATTTTTTTCTTTTTTTATAAATCAAATATGTTTTATGTTCTAGAAATAAATAATTTTTTTTTAAAAAATAGAAAAATAAACACTCCCGAGCTGGAAAATTTAAACTTTTTTTGGTATATAAAAGCAATTAAATAAAACAATTTTTTTTCTTTTTAATACTTGAGAAATAAAAGAAGGATAAAATAATGAAGTAAGAAGAATAAGATAAAAGCTATGGTTTCAGTGTTGGAAAATTTAAACTCTTATTTTTTGGAAAAAAAATAACCAAAATTTTTTTTAAGTGAGACAATTTTTAAGTTGAACTATAGTGAATTTTAATCAAAAATAATTTCTTAGTTAGTTCAGTAATTTCAATTCTTGTTGAATGAAATATTTTTATTAATTAATGTGAGTTTCTAAAGAAGAGTAGAAAAATTAAATTAGACTTTATTAGCTGGGGGAAATACCCACTAGATAGACTTGGGTGCTGATGAAGTGCGTGGCTGCACAGAAAAATATCGGTATTTCCCCCAGCTAATAAAGTCTAATTTAATTTTTCTACTCTTCTTTGGAAACTCACATTAATTAATAAAAATATTTCATTCAACAAGAATTGAAATTACTGAACTTAAGCCTGACTAAGAAATTATTTCTGATTAAATATTTTTTTTAATTAAAATTTTTTTATATTTTAAGAAGATCTTTACTGTAGAGTTTTTATATTTTTTCAATGGCTGACAAACGATTTAACTAGTATGTACACATTCAAGTCGCTTTAGATGTGGCTGAATAAATTGTCATTAGAAAGTTCTGATGACTGTCAAAGTCCTCTTGAATTAATCTCTCTTCATTCATTTTAAAAATAAAAAATATTAATAATGTAAAGAAATTCTGAAATACAGAGTGCACAATAGAATATTCAACTATTGCTAATATTGAAAATAAAATCTTTGCAGCAAAATTTTTAATAGAAAAATAACTATAGGTCACTTACTATAAATTGCACTATAGCAAAAAATATATTATCTATTAATTTCACAAAACAAATATGTATATTAGGCATAGGAAGTGCACCAGTAGTCGACAGTTTAAGGATTTTACTCTTATTCAAACTATTGTTCTTCCGTGTGTAAATTAAGTATTTATAAATTTTATTTCATAAAAAAATATAATTTTATTTAGTCACTTTTTAAATTACAACTTTATTAATTCAATTTCAAATACAACTTTATTAATTCATCTTCAAAAAACTACTGAACTTATAAAATTAATTTTAGTCATACAATAGCTTAAACTAAATATTAATTTGCATGGTAATCGAAATGACACGCGCTGTAGTTATTTTGCAATACTGGTTCTTTAGAATTTCATTTACCTGTCTGCAATTTGTGTCAGCAATTTAATTATTGTGAAATATTTTGTAATAAGGGCATTCAACGTTTTCTGCGTTAACATGTATAAATGCTAATAAATTAGTGAGTACATATGGTAACTCACTATTTTGTATGGTTTGAGAATAAATAACCAAAACTGAGATATTTTTGTATTGTATTGAGAAATTTATAAATTTTGTAAAAATGAGCATGTTTGCCAGTAGTCGACACTAATTTTCCAGTCGTCGACAAATCGTGGTCCTATTGTCGACATATCATATTTGATCGCAAAATTTTTTATAGCGAAGGGACTTAAATTGCTATTTATTGAAAATTAAAGCTTTTACATATATTTATATAATAATAAATAATAAAAAATAAATAAATAATAATAAAATAAGTATTTTTGTACAAGTCAGGCTTTTGGAATTCATTTCATTTCAATTCACCTACATATATGTAATTTTGGGAAGTCTATCTAATTTTAATTAAAATTCAGTTACATGAGCATAAGGAACTTAAGCATTTTGATCTTGGCATGACTTATATACAAAATCAATTGACAGACATCATTATATTGTACATTTCTTAGTCCAGTACATTTGAGATGATACCACTGAGGGCAGGTATCGCACCCTACGTTTTTTAAATTATCGTCTTCAGCATCAGTATCTAGTTTTTCATTGCAAGTGTTAAATACTTGCTTATGTTTTCTTTTTTTAAATTTTCTGGATTTGTTTTCTTTTTCTGTTTCGGCGCTCTAACTTTCGTTTTTTTATAGCTTCAGCTTTAATTATCTTCTCATTTTCTTTAGCCTGTATATGCTCCCTCCACGCAAAAGCGGAAATAGCACTTGGCGCTTTAATTTTTGTATTTTGCTGTGGTGACGGTAAGGGTTTTGGAAAGTAAAGATGTTTTTCAAAGGACGGAGACATTGAAACCTCAGGATTTTTTACTAGAGTTGTTGAGCCTGTTAAATTTAAAATAAAGTAAAATCAAATGTGGGTTGGTACCTATATTTATTTGAATTACCTGTTGGCGAACAACTAATAGGATTAAGCAAAACATTTTTTATAATTGAGCTACATATCGATGAACTAGGAGAGGGGCTGTCAACAATATATTCGAATAAACTACTTGGTTTTTATTTACGTTGTGAAGTTGGCGTTGAACAATGGTCCGGCACTAAAGTATGGCTTTTATTAGCTGGAGTTGGTGATCTTGGTTGACTATTTTCTCTCTCCAAAACACCTTCCTCATTAAGTGTGTATATACCAGACTGAACTGATGTGTTGCATATAATTTCAATGTCCTGGATGTTCTCACTATTTTTCATAGCACGGATTTCCTCAATAACTATACTTGAATCAATTCCACGCTCAAGCAATTTGGGACTTATCATATTAATAATCGCCACACACTTATCAAAATCTGTTTCAGTCAAAACTTCTCCACTTTCATTGCGTTCAGTTGTTAGTTCTTCTGAAATATTTTTAACACACTTAGTGTAATCCACATTATCGGCATTAAATGGGTAAAGTCTACATTTTCGGAACCTGTTTTTAATGGTTTCTTCTATATCGAATTCAGAAAGAACCATGTGGAGAAGGGAACAAAAAGTAGATTTTGATAATATTTGGTTGTGATTTTCCGGTTTGGTTTGCCATTTTCTAATGGTTTGAAAACTCTTACATCAGCCGGCTGCATTATATGCGTTGTATTGGGTGGTAGCGCATACAAAATGATTTCATTGTTTTCACAAAATTGGCTTAACTCCATAGTCATATGTGATTTGTGTCCGTCCACAAAAAGCAATACGGGCCGTTGAACATTGTGCTCGCTAAGCCAATTGTGAAAACAGTTTGCTATGTACTCATAAACGTTTCGCATATCATCCACCCCCTCTCGGACTTCCCAAGAAACCATTTATCGGGAAGGCTGCTTACAATGTCTTTCGGTATTCGCACATACGGAAATACAACCATTGGTTCGACAGTCTTACCGTTTGCAGAAAAGACTAATAAAACAGTAACCGTTTCTTTTTCATTGCCTCGCTGGATGGAATAAACATTGCGAAACCCTTTAGGTGGTGCTAGCACTCCTCCAGTTTTCGGGCACAAACAAAAACTTGTTTCATCCCCATTAAAAATGCGTGACGGATCTTCTAAAATAGCTAAATCATTCCGTTCGCTTAAAAAACTTTTCAATTCCGCAAACCATTTCCTAATACATTCTTCTGTAATTATCCCCCGCCCTTTGCTAATCCCTTCGGCTTCTCTAATTGAAATACTAGGGTGCCGTTTCAAAAAACTGGAAAACCACTTTCTGCCAGGACGATCATTTACAAATGGTGTGCCTCGTTTCTCTTTCTTTATGATTGTTTGAACCGTGTTGAGTAAATCAACAGTTTTAAGTGGGAAACCACATTTTGCCATGTCGTGGCACCACTTTTCTAAACAATCCTCCTCAGCTTTTCTAAACAATCCTCCTCAGCTGGTACGTGGAACACCATATTTAACGCTGGCGGCATATACTGATATCCCACCACCCCTTATTTCACTAATTGCGTGTTGTAGTGCCTGCTCAGGATATTGATGAAAAGATCTTTTTCCTTTGGTGGCCATATTTTGGTTTAAATTAAGTACCTATATAACGTTGTTCCTAGATATAGGTATACCTATTAGAACTTTAGTTAAACTAAAAAGGCAATAAAATCTACTGTCGACCTTAGGATGTCAATTGTCCTATAGTCGACAGGTTGTAGACAAGTCACTGTTTACTATGTCGACTACTGGGTAAAGTTGATTTGAATGACTTTTTTATGTACTCATTAACATTTTAAGAGATGAATTATCATTTCTCTTAAATTTGAGTTCAATCTGAGAAAAATGTTATTGTCCCAGTTGTCGACACCCCCTGTCGGCTATTGGAAAGGTAATTTTTTTTCGTTCCTAATGTCGACATGATTGAAATAAAGGGGGAAAACAATTTTTTTGTGTTATTTTCACATTTATTGTGTTTTTAAAGAGTTTTCTACCCAAAAAAAAACCTTTTCTAATTTAAAATTGATTATAACAATGTAAAACTTAGCACACAAAGTTAACACTTTCACTAATTTTTTATTAAGAAAAACACACTACCGCACCCGTTGCAAGACCGACACTGAATGATATCAAAATAATGTCAAAACTAATAATTTCGCATCATTTTTTTGCATCCTATAAAGAGTTGAGAATATTTATGATGCTTATGTATACTCATTTTAATACATAAACACCGTTATTCTTATTTATTCAAGTTTAAATAAAATTAATGACGACTACTGGTACATGTCGACCTTAGGTGCACTTACCTATAACTTTTTTTTACTAAAAATTTGACAGGACCTACGCTATGGGGAATATTGTACTGATTACAAAAACCGATATATTAGGCCAGATTGAAACAAAGACCTTCCGCGCCGAATGAATTTCTAAAACCTTCCAAATATGCACAAAAAATCGCTAGAATTCCCGCTAATAGCTAAATCATATTTTTTCCCGCAAAATGTACTTTAAAGTCGCTAGATTTGACGATTAAATAGCTGATTGGCAACAGTGTATGAGAGCTCCCTTAAGGTGGATTCACCCATTGTTTCGGTACAAAATTTTGGTCCGGAGAAATTGTTTTATATATGGAGTTTTACGTTTCTTTTTTTGAGAGAGAGAAGAAGAGAAAAAATTTTGTTCGGAACATTTTGTGCTTGAATTATTTTAATTTTAATTTTTGTCCGGACAAAATCGAACTGAGCTGCCAACTATTTTAATTTTTTAGCCAAAGTTGAACTGAGTTGCCACATTGTGTTATATGAATAATAAAAGCACAGACTACTTGTATTTATTAGAATAGAAATAAAGGAAAATTGAAAAATGAAACATATATATATATGGAGTTTAACGAAACAATTGCATTAAACAATTGAAAAGATGTGTGTGACACAGCAAATTGTTAACATTTGCCGCTGTGCTGCCACTTGTAAAATTAATACGCATCGTTTACACACGTTCTTCATATGGTAGCTTTGATTTTCCAGACAAAATGTTCGAAATGGATGAATCGTCTTGCAAAAAACTCTCAGTAAAAAAAATTTTCTCCAGACAAAAATTTTGTTCCGAAACAATGAGTGAATTCACCTTTAAGGAATAGAGGGTAGGAATGATCGGAAAAATTATCGGGATAGAAAAATAAATCTCTCGAGGAGTAACTTTGTGGCAATTTTTTTTTGTAAATTTTTTCCTTTCATTTTTTTTGGCTCATGCATTTTTGTCCTACCTACATATATTAAATATATATAAAAATGCCCTAACTCATTAGATGTGTTCATTTACTTTCCTAGCAGAGACTTGTAATGACAGAGCAAGGCAGAAATTTACAAAGTTACTCTCCCAGATACGACAAAGTAAATGAACGCTTTAAGGCAGAATTAGTTTGTTCGTGCTGTTCCGTTCTGAATCAGCTGTTTTGTTTCTGTTCAATTAAAAGTCTGTATTTGTGGTTTATTTTTCCTTTTTCGTTCTGTTCTGTTGCGAACAAATCTGTAGAAAATATAATTCAACGTTAAGTGACAGCAAAAAGTGTGTATGTATTAGTTTGTTGTGATATTTTGTAGACGACTGAAATCAGTTCTATAGGTTTCCAGCTGATTCATTGCACAGGAAAAGTAATTGCAAAATATTTTATACAGAAAAAGTGGAATCAGTGTAATTGTACGTGGCAAGTTACAGAGCGAAAGGCATAGAACGCATAGACGTATAGGACGGATAAAGTAGGTTTACTTTCTACTTTTGTATCCGTCGCATGCATCATGAAAAAAGGTCAGTAGGTTTTAATAGCTAAATTATATTATATTTTATTATTATTTTATTTATTCTATTAACAAATACAAAAAACCCATTTTCCATCTCTGATCAAATATGATAAACAAACAAAATTCATTGACAATAAAATTGAATTTATGTTGCTTAATGAAAGAAAAACAATAAATTAAGAAAATACGCTTTCTTTTTACATACGTATACATATTTTTTCAATAAAGAAATTCACATTTTTGAGTTTTCCTTTTTCAGATATTTTTGAAATAATTAATTTCTAAACACAAACGCAAAACAGCTGTTTGAATAATTATTGCAAGTAAATATTTTACTTGTAAAAACTTGCAAGAATTTTTCTGTCTCTCAATTTTTTACGCTCTTTCGACGCTCTCTCGTTGCAAATTTTTTGGGTTAATGAACGCTTGCTAGTAACAATTGTTACAAATTTGTAAAAAATTTTAGTAAATGAACACAACTATTATTTTTTTGAAATCGATTTATTTTTATATATATTGATAGAAAAACACATTATGTGTCGAAAAATGCAAAAATCTCGATTTCAAAAACACAATGGGTTAGGGCCTTTCTGTATTAAAGCAACGGTATATATGCATATATCGTGCCATAACCGCCAAAAAAGCTAAAGCGACATAATTTTCAAACTTAATTTTTTGATCAAAATCGATTATTTGCGACTATGGATACAAATACTGATTTACATACGTAAATCTATGTAAATAATCACAAGAAAATACCGCAATCTTTTGTAGCGCGAAAACATCACCTGCAATTGTTTTCGTGTAGTGACTAAGCGAACTCTAAAAAAAACAGCCGAAGTGATAACAACAGATCGAGGTATATATGTACATATGTACACATTTACAAATTTACGAAAAAATAAGAAACATAAAAAATTAAAAAATAAACATCGAGTTTAAGTAATTTGAATTGAAAATAAATGAGATACCGGAATAAGAGCGTTGAAAAGAAAATTAGAATGACGATTTTCCACGTCCACTCTATATACGTACGTATGCATGTGCGAGTATGTACGTATTTTTGATCTGCACGAACGATCGATGATTTTTCTTCAAATCAGTTCTTCTCCGAGCGTGCTAAAGTTTGCAACGATAATTGTTAGATCCGTGCCGTTATTTAACTTGTGTAATACCTGTAATGCGAGTAAAAGAGATAAATATAGTATATTAAAAAAAATTATTAAGAAATCGCATTGTGAAAAAAATATTTCTGTTATATTTCTTTTTGAAGTAGACAACTTATAAGATGTACATACAATATAATTTTTTGTTAACATTTTTTTGGATAAACGTATAGTTCAATACAATATTTTCCTGGGTCCTAAATTTATTACCGATGCTTGTAAAATTACTGAAAGTTTAAAAAAAGTTAAGAACTGAAAGTAAAATGTATTAAAAGTGTTGCAATTTGAAAGAATGTGTTCTATTTTTATAACACAGCTAAAGAAACTTTTATGAATAGAACAACATTTTTTCTTGTAGTGATAATTCCAAAATACATTTTTGTGTATAATATGTGTTTTGATTAAAATAAGAAGCAAAAAAAAAAATAAAAATTCACTAGAAACTAGTGAATTTAAAATTGTTTGCCATATAAAATTTCTTAAAGCAAAAATTTACGTATTAAAAATAAACTTTAAATATAACTACACTTTGCACCAGGCTACATGACAAGTAAAAAAAGTATTTTGGTTTTTTATTCGAGTGGACCTAAAAGAATATTGATTGTTATTAAAAGAATTGTTGCATTGATTGCGAATACCAAGGCAGTAATATTAAGTACACTGAAAGAAAGTGTTACGCAATTTTTTGTATGTACGAGTATGTACACACATTCATGCATACATTTTGTTTTATTATTATTGTAAAAACGAACAAGAGCATCAACAATTACAAGAACAACGAAAATAAGCAACAACCACTAGCACAAACGTAAGAGACCAGCAGCCATAAACTCGGCCATTTTAGTTTTTTCTTCTGTTATTTAATTTATTTTTAATTGTATTATTTCGACTTTGTCTTGAGTTCTAAACACCCAGGGAACTTGTACTTTGACGTAGTTTCGATTTTACGTGCACAAAGAACTTCCTACAGTTAGCCGCATTGGCAACATCATCCCATCCATCACTCAACGCCATAATCGAGCGCAGTTGCATTTCCCCCTTTCAAGCAAATATTTCGTAAGTATTAAAACAACATACGTATGCAAATTTACTCTCACACAAACTTAATAGTGTAAAGCATCAGTGTTGCCATTTTTGTAATGCTTTGACTGGATATTTGTTTTTAAAAAAGAAATATATTTAAAGCAGTCCTAGAACAATTCATCAAAAAAGTTTTATAAAAGATTTTGAAAAAACTTTCGTTTCTAAACGTTTCAAATTTGTATGAAAAATAACGATAACTATTTTCAGAAAACATTGTTTCCTTACAAATTTCAAAACCGAAAAATCGTTTGTATATACAAAATCTAACCTAAATTAAATTTTGGACAATTGAAAAATTACATGACTGATGTGACGTTCGTTAGCTTCCAAGACCTACATATATAGGTACATAAAAAGGTAAGACTTTAAATTCTTAAAGGCCTATTACTACGTTTATACGAGCGACTTATTGGCAAATAAAAATATTGCAAATACAGAATTTTGCCGCATAAAAGGCGAATTAATTTTTTCTCGGCAAATAGCTAACTCACAAAAACAATTCCTGCTTAACGCATTATTTGCAAATAGAATGCTTGAGGTTGCCACACTTACAAGTGTTTGATAAGAAAAACCAATAAATATAAAGTATGTACAAAAAACATTGACTGAAGCAAATAATGACAATTAAAATAAATAATTATTTGATATTTTGTAGATTTAAACTATTTTTTTCAACATAAGTAAGTTTTCTATAAAAGTGTTACCACGTTTTTGTAGTTTTGCTATGCCGTATAAACACAGAGTTAATTTATTTGCAAATATTTTTATTTGCAAAAAGTGCGCATATAAACGAAGTATATTTTGCTAAAGCTCGTTTGCTTTATTAGCTTATAATTTCAATTATAAGTTAATATAATAATAAATAAATATAGATCGATTTCTTAAAAACTTTCGGATTTGATTTAAAAAAAAAACACATAAAATTTAAAGAAATGTATGGAATCTTTATTTGAGTCGGTAGAACGATCTATATTATTCAATCTTTAAAGATGATTTCATGTAAATGTTGACTGCGAATATGTCTGAAATGGTTCATATGCTGGGTCCAATTTTGACATACTCTCTCCAACATATTGCCCGGTATCTCACCAATAAATTCTTCAATATTGTCTTCCAGTGTGCACACCGTTGTGGGCTTGTCCCTATAGACATGAGCCTTAACATAGCCCCACAAAAAATAGAAATATAAAAATAATAGAAATATAAAATAGAAATGAACTGTTCACCGAACTTGCCTCTCAATTAAGCCATTGTTCCGCGTGGTGTGTGTTATGTGGCACCGTCTTGCTGAAACCACACGTCAGCCAAGTCCAGCTCTTCCATTTTGGGCGAATGGCGCTGAATCGATAATTCACGGTTGATGATCAACACTGGCTGATACAGATGCGATATTTTGCTCTGTCCGTTCTGTCTACGTATGCGTGTTGGTGGTTTAATGTTCAATAATGTAATTTTCACAAGATTCCAAATAGCCGCCTCAGAAAGTCGCTTAAAATGGAAGAAGTACACGATGCACTTTCTTAACCGAGCATGAAATTTGATAACAAAATTTTATAATCTGCAAGCGTTGTTCACTTATAAGTCGATTCATGGTTAAATTATGGACCAAACTGGGCATGTTTAACAGTAACATGATACACGAAAACAGCTGAGTTGCCAAAAAGAAAGTTGTTAAAAATTACCCTTTAAATAAATAAATAAATAAACAACTTGATTGTTCCGCACCGCCCTTATGCGCCCGAGAAAACAGTACGATTCTTCATATTTTAACATTCATATTCCCGACTTGAGCAAGTCCCTTTCTGAGCTGAATTGAGCCCTCTAATCTCGTAATAAACCACACAAAAAGAGTTATACCCACTGATAGCACACTCTGAAAGGCATCGCTCAATATCAAAACCAACCAACTACCATATTAAAGGGCATCCGCAGCATCGTTAAAGGTAATTATTTAACCGGCCTGAAAGCTGAAACCTTTGAAGGTTCATATTGTCAGCACTACTTAGAGACTGTAAGATGGCACTTAACAGACTAATTAAAACTCACAGCGTAGGGTTTTCTTGACTTCTAGATTATTGCAGTATTAAAGGGAATTACACTTCCGACGAATTGGCAAGATTAGGGTCAACGCTAAATGTGTAACTGAGGGACACTTCGCTAAAATCGCCGGTTAGGCAGTTTTAAGCGGCATGGCCACACATCAAACCGACGCGTCCAACTCTGCTATTCTTTCATAGTGTTAGTAAAAAACTCACACGTATGGTTTGATGTGAGTTTGACCAATATCAAAACAATTTAGATTTTCACTACCATGATACAATTATACAAAGTACTTGCACAAGCCCAGCCTGTTAATTTATACAATGCAGAAAGTTGTCAAACTTTGTTTACAAGCTGCAAAAATTTTAGTGTATGTGTGTGAATAAAATGATTACAGTGTTGCCAATGAATTTGCACATTGCAGAAAATTACACTACACATGCTTTGTGTAGATTAAAATTAAAACAAAATTAAATAAAAATAGAACCCAAAGTAGAATTACACACATATTATACATGAATCTCATTACATGGTCTACAGATGAGAGTAAAAATTAAGCACTCTGTATTGCACACATATTGGCATCACTGAATGACTATAATCATGCCTGAATGCCGCCTCTGCTTCTGACAATTATAGGTATGTTTCTACCAACAAAATACGTGTGTTTCTTGGTGCTGCAATTTTGCTGTAGTCGTGCAAGTACCTTGTATAATTGTATCATGTTCACTACCATCGCGGCAGAAATTTGAAGTGCGTAATTACTTCAAATGTCATTTTTGTTTAATTTTCGCAGCGACGACATTATTGTTTTTTTGCTGATGCAGTGTGGAATATGAATGGATGAAAAAATTTCATTTTAAATTTAGCGAAACTTATCACAGTTTACTTGGTTTATGGCAAATTAAATCTAAACAGTATAGTAATAGAACAAAAAAAAAATGCGCAGTACGACATTTTACTTGAAAAATGTCGTAATGCGGAAAAAATGCCATAAAAATACGTTCGTTCCTTTTTAAAATAAATTTGAAATGAAATTTGATGGTATTAATTTGATGTGTTACTGTGATAAGCAAAACAGAGTTTTACCAACACATACAAAAATTTGAAGCGTCAGTTTGATGAGTAGCCATGCCGCTTTAGGAGAAACGAAAAGTTGTTCCTGGCCAATAGTGTTGTAAAAGTATTGAGTACTGAGAACAGAGTGTTTTTGCCGGTACTCAATACTCAATACTTTCAGGGTTGCATTTTCTAGTATTCAATCGAAAGTCTTTCCTTAAAATACATCAAATTCATACAACTCTGTGTGCGAATTTAAGCTTGATAAAAATATATCTCCGAACTTCCTGGAATTAGTGTAACAAATAAAAATTCAGAAAGCAATAGCTCTGTTTTCAATTATTTTGATACGAAAAAGCCACTGAAACAAGGAAAAGAAATGCATCATTGAACTAAACAACTTCAGTCATGAACATACATATATATATTGGACGAAAAAAGTGAGTTGTGGAAGGCACGTGAGACCAGAAAGTCCGGTTCTTACGGATATGAAAAATCTCTTAAATCTCAACATCGATAAAAATTAACGTACAAAAACTAATCTTCAAAATTATTTATTTTTATTTGTTATAAATTAATGTAAATATATTTAATTTCTGTTAAATTGCTTTAATAAATAATAATTTTTAGCCCCTCATATATGCACATGCGTATGTATGTGTGTTTTTAATTGAAAAAGTATCAAGTAGTATTGAGTATTCAAAAGTAGCCTTTGACCTAATGAAATCTGAACTACTGTCGGACAAAAGGTTCTTAGGGTCCTTATAAGATTTGTGATTGGACACTGCTCAGCTTGAGCAAGGATAACTAGTGGCAGGCTGGAACTCTAAATTTTTGCAGGATTTGAGAAGATAATGCGTAGAGCATAAGCTTGAGAACATCAGCGGTCTTAATGCCACGTAATACATATGGTTATGGTGTCCGAGTGGAAGTGCCTATGCACTACTTTTCCAATACCAACCTAACCTGACCAACTCTGACCAACCACTAGGAATAGTCGGACTCTATTTATTTAAGCCAATTTTCTAAGCAATTTTTTGTGCTCTCTCGATATTATCCGCAGCATTCATCGTTACCAACATAACCACTATGTGCATTTCCGAATAATACCTCAGCACTTCGAACGCAACGTCAGTTTTACTTCATTAAAAATATACTTGCCGACGGCAAACATCATCAAAACGATGTCTACCATCGAAAGAATAAATTTCTTTATAAAAAAATACAAGTTCTTTTAAACAGACAAATAATTTTCGACGGCAACAACAAAAATATTGATTGAGAAGTTTGATACATGGCTAAATCTTAGGAGATTGTACACATATCTACATATCGCCACATTAAGCTGGCGTGTTCTATCCGCGTCACATTTAGCAAATAGTTCACACGCGTATAGCATATATGAAAATACGAGGTCTGATGAAAAAATAACTGTTATTTTAAAATTTCTTATGTTCGACTTTCGCATTTTTTCTCTGTTATGTTGGTACACATGTCTTTTATATATGTTGGCAATATCAGCCATTTTGGATTGTCAGTTTGTTTTTGACAGATAAAAAGGTTAGTCATGTTTCAGTGTGCTCTTCGATTTTTTACTATTCGAAAAAATGGATCAAAGAAACTGTATTAAGTTTTGTGTAAAAAATTAAATTAAATGCGCAAGGACATTTGAAATGTTGACTGTGGCGTTCGGCGAGTCTACTATGAGCAGAACACAAGTTCAATTGTGGTATAACCTGTTTAAGGAAGGCCCAGAAGATGTCAATGAAGATGCTCGTCCTGGTCGTCAAGTTCGGTCAAATGTGAAGGTTTTGCTCACTGTTTTCTTCGACTGCAATGGCGTGGTGCATCATGAATTCTTACCACAAGGTCGTACGGTCAATAAGGAATACTACCTTGAAGTTATGCGCCGTTTGCGCGAAGCAATTCGTCAGAAACGGCCCCCGCTGGCTTTTTCCTCTTCCCAAAACTGAAGACACCGATGAAAGAAAAGCGTTTTGCTACGATTGAGGAGATAAAAGAAAAATTGAAACAGGAGCTGTTGGCGATACCAAAAAGCGCGTTTCAGAAGTGTTTCGAGGATTGGAAAAAACGATGGCATAAGTGTATTATATCTGAGGGGGATTACTTTGAAGGGAACAAGATAGTTATTGATGAATAAATAAATACTTTTTGAAAAAATTTAAAATAACGGTTATTTTTTGATCGAACCTCGTATATAAGTCTTGGCTAGTATCAGTCTTATCCTAGTATCAGTCTTATCCTGGGTGTTTTTTATTGAGGTATAGAACTTTAAGTTGGCATCACTTTTTTAACTGGCGGCCATTTTGTCAGCTGTCAAGTGATTAATATTTAGTTTGGTTTGCCATTTTATCATGAACAGGTTGACAAAAGAACAACGCTTGCAAATCGTGCAAATTTATTTCGAAAATAATGGTTCAGTTCGCGAAGTTTACCGCAAGCTCCGTCCATTTTATGGTCGACATAATCGTCCATCAGAGCAATTAATTCGGTTAACCATGGATCGTTTTCGCACTACGTTTACTCTATGTGATAATACGCATCCGCAGAGACGTCGAACAGTGCGCACCGAAGAAACAATTGCCGCTGTAGAGCAAAGTGTTGAAGAGGACCCGAATGAATCGATTCGCCACCGTGCACAGCAATAACCGACTATTTTGTTCCCGAATTGGATGGCATGAATGTGGATGAGTTGTGGTTCCAACAAGACGGCGCTACATGCCACACAGCGCACGTCACAATCGATTTATTGAAGGAAACATTCGATGAGCGCATAATTTCGCGGAATGGACCTGTCAATTGGCCACCAAGATCGTGTGATTTGACACCATTGGATTATTTTCTTTGGGGATATGTGAAGTCGCTCGTCTACGCCAACAAACCAGAAACGTTAGGGGACTTGGAAGCCAACATTCGTGGCGTTATTGCCAACATACGGCCCCATATGCTCGAAAAAGTGGTTGAAAATTGGACCTGTAGAATTGGCTTTATTCGAGCCAGCCGCGGCGGCCACATGCCCGAAACCATATTTAAACGTTAATGGCATAAAATTATCCTTCCAATAAAGCCAAATTGATGGACATTAAAACGATTTTCTTGTGTTTTATTTCAATTCGAAGTTCTATACCTCTAAAAAAACACCCTATATATGGTGTAAATGCCTGAGTATACCACAGAGCGTGAAGCTTGACTTACGTTTGGATGATAACATTCTTGACATGATCTGACCATGTCAGGTTGTTGTTGAATGTTATTCCAAGTTTTTTTTTGCCGATGTAATGATTGAAATTTTTTGGTTTTCTATAAGAATATCATGATTGATAACTGGACCGGTTGCTCTTTAAAGGATTCAAGCAGCGGTTGATTGCCGTCGTAAATTGATGTATTTTGCTCAAGACATAGTTCAGTCTATCAAATACTCGTCAATAGGTTGTTCCGGTTCTTTAAGGTATAGCTGTACTTCGCCTGCATACATATGGATCTTACAATGTGAAAGTTGTGACTGAAGTGGTCCAAGAATTGATTCTTGTGGTAAACCTCCTTTAAATACACTATTCTGCAAAAGAATAAAAAAAGTTGGGAGCAAGAACTTCATTATTTGATTTTAATGGACTTTTGTGTACTAAATTCAAATCTGTTTTCAGATTGTCTCCATCACATCTGCTTTTCGAGCTATTTTCATTTAAATAAAATACTGTTATTGGAATATAAAATACGTATGTATGTATGTATTTATTGTGATAAAAGTAAAAAATCTTACACATAAATAGCTTCTATGATATAAATTAAAATCTGAAATGAGATTAAACACTACTAATTAGTAGATCGCTTCCTTTTATAAGTTTTATCTCCTGTTTCATGATTGGTTCCACAGCAGAAATGAGTTCATATTTCTCGCGACCACCATCCGCTATACCTTTTTTCCATGTGCGTAATATCTCGAAAGAACCTTTCACCATGCTCATCGGATAAGGCACACTGAAAAATAAAATTTAAATGCGAATGCAGGAAGTTTTTTTCTAATGGCACGTTGCATCCAAGTTGTTGATATCAAGGAAGAAGTTTTTGTACCAGCCCTTCTATTTTCAATAAAATTGTGACATACATTTTCGAAACCTACCCATGCTCTTTTCTTTTTATTGACCAACTTAGATTTGAGCAATTCTGTAAAAACTTTTCATATTTTGGGTCCCACAACTACGCTTTCCTTCGATTTGGTCTCACCTTCACTTGGAAATATGCTTTTCACGTGTTTGAATGCTTTTCCATCTCTGTTCATAGCTTATACCGAATCGTTTATTAAGCCCAATTTGATGCAGAGTGCTGGGATAAAGGCTCTTTTGCAGTGTTTTTGATTCCTGGAATCGCATGGGATCTTAAGCGCCAATTCACAATATTTTGTGTATGTTCCTAGCATAGCAACTTTTTTTTTAAATGCACATATAATTATGTATATATCAAAAATATATCGTACTGAACGCCTTCGAGCAGTACTTTCTTGTTCTTATAGGTCTCTTTCATAGTTACTGCATGAGCTAATGGTACGGACGGATATTGATTTCCATTATGTTAAGGATGTCCAGATTTCTGAGAAAGAAAAAGATGTCATCAACAATAATAGAAAAAAATTCATTTGAATTCAATGTCTACATGTTTTACATACTTTCATATACATATGTACATGTAATAATAAAAATTAAAAATTTTAAGAACAGTTGACGGTGTAGCAAAACATATAAACAGTAAAAAGTCAACAATATCACAGCGCTGTATATATTAAGGTTACCAGCTAAGCCCATAAGGTAACTGTTTATTTCAACTGCCAACATCCTTATAAAATCAAAATAAACAAAAAAAAATTATATATGGAGCTTGGTTGATAGTTGGAGAATGCAAATGAAAGTGAGGATAGATTGTTTCATCGATAGAAACAAATATAAATCATTCTTTTAATATTAAAGATGACTGATAATAAAAAGAGGACATACATTTTATAGATGACTGCGAGTTAAAATAGATGATTGTCCTCTAAAAAAGAGGACGTGTGGTCACCTTAATTATGCAGCCACATTGCTCTCCGAGCCATTGGATACATATATTCCTATTATTACTTTATTGTTTAATTCCAAAAACCATAAAAAAATAATTCCTTTCCTTGTATGGTCTTGCGATTGAACCACAAGACGCAATTGTGTTACGGATAAATGTATTAGACAACGTTATAGTGAAATAACTTTGACCGCCTTGTTTATGGGTTAATATTAGCCACGCCCACTTAAAAAAATCTGTACGTCATAGGAAAAAACTGAATAAAGATTTGAATTTAGGGTACGAATGTCCATACGAAACGCATATTTTTATTGAAAACAAATTTTTTTTGCAAAACAGTGTTATCAATATAGACGGATTGTGATTGATTTGAAAATTAAAAAAATTTATTAACTTAATACATAAAGTCAGATGGTGTACAATGTCAAAGGCTTTAGAATGATTAAGCAGAACCAAAAAGCTTAACTTGTGTACTTGGTTTCTTCCAATTCACAATTAATATTTTCCGTAACCTCTAATAGAGCAGTTATGCAGCTGTGCCCTACACATCCAACTGCGCTTGATATAACTGAAGAAAAAACGGAAGACGCTTAAGCTTGACTCACACAAGCAAGCTCCGATCTGGACATGAGAAGGTTATCTGTACTAATATTATAGAGCTGAAAAGTTTATATATTTATAAGTTTGTAAGAGGTAATCTCCGGAACAACCGGTGCGATTTTATTTTTTTTTCAGCAAAATGAACCTCTTAACGGACAGAATCTATATAATGTTCGACTAAAGTGTTTAGGATAGGGTCCAGGGGCGCTAAACATCCTATACTCAAGAAATAATAATTATCGTTTTAGAAAAGATGTATTTTAACGTGAGTACGCTGTTCATCCTCCATTTCGCTTTCAGTCCATTTATCCGTTAAGCCGTCTCCTAATCGAATTCGAAAGTGACTTTAGCGTCTTCTACGCCAAGAGGGAGACATAGTGAGAACTACTGCCTGTCCGAAAATATCTAACAAATTTTGAAGGAATTTAATCATAGATAGATCAGCGTAAATAAAAACACATCGTTTATGTATATTTTTTCAAAGCTTTTAAAAAGGGCGGGCAACACCACGGGCATGGCTAGTTGTATTATAAAAGTTGCTGCTGAGTTTATTGTTCATTACTAGGTGAAGCTGTTCCTCTCCGAAATACCATGAAATCCTACTTTTCCCTAATAACACTTGTTAATACAAGTGATCTGGTGGGTAAGTACTCGAAGGGGATATTTGAGGTCAATGACTATTAAAGCAATACATTGGTCTCCTCGAGACAAAAACATTGATGTATCACACTTTAAGAACCGACTGTAAGTTCCGAAGATATAGCGAATAATGTGTTTTGCGATCCATACGTTCGGCAAAAAATATAAATCTTTTTCCCAACTGCCTTGCAACAATATCTTATATTCGGTGGTGTACGGCGAACCCCTTAATGTACATATGTACTATGTATGTGTTTGCTTCATCAAAATTCCTCCAAAAATTTTCTTTTATTTAGATATTGCTATTTTTCACTTGTTCTTAGACAAAAATTTTCAAGTTCCATATCGTCAGTGTTTTCCCTGAGAGACAGATGAAGACATAAAGCTAGAGGGAATACAATGTAAAATAGGTTGATTGAGCACGCAATTTTACTCACTCTTTGATTTTCATATACCACATAAATGCATCTACATATGTATATATATGTATATTCTTTGAAAATAGTATTTTCTGCTATGCTCTGCTGTTTTTCATAAAATACTCAATTATAAACAACAAGAAAGCGCATGTTTGGCAAAAACATGCGCAAGAATGCAACAGTGAAAGTGCGCACAGCTCTGACTGAGTGTGTGTGTGTGTGTGAAAGAAATGAATGAATGAAAATTGCAAATTGATAAGCAACGTCAAAAGAAAAATTGGCGGTTAATATTCCCATTGAAACATTTATGTACATATGTATGTATGTATGTATACATGTATGCATATATATACATACGCAAATTGAAAACAAGTGGTTTCCTGTCAAGCCAAATATAAATTAAAAATTAAAAATAACAATGAATATGCAATAAATTATTTTTAATTTGTTTTTAGACTGTGGACGGAGAAATAGATTTGAAAATATGGATTTTCCACCACCACTCTGTTATACAATAATTTGAAAAAGTTTTAATCTTGTCAGTTCAGCATAAATTGATTATGGAATTTTTATACCCTTCACCAAAAAGTGTACGGGGTATACATATGTATGTATGTATATAGGTTTGTTGTTCTATGCGTAATTTCAACAACATTCGTATGCGACCCATAAGGTAAATGTACATATGTATATGTATGTAAATATATTTTTTGTCTTTATGAAGAAGGAATATGAATAAGCGATGTCCGTCTGTCCGTCCGTGCGTCTGCCTGTACGTGAAATCGGTTTTCCGAAGCTCCCAGAACAGCTAGAGACTAAATAGATTCGTATTGAAAATCAGCAAAATCGAAAATAAGGTTTCAGAGCTGAAAACTTTAAACTCTTCTTTTGCCATATAAAGGTATCTAGCCTAAATTAATTTAACATTTTTAATAAGAGAATTAATTCTGCATTATTAACTCAAATATTTAATTTTTTTGGTTATTACGTTGTTTGAGTAAAAGAGCGATTACTTTATGCCCCTATCACGGTTTTCAACTTTTAAAATAGTTTGCTTGGGATTGATAAATTTGCATTACCCTTCTCCACTAAATTAATAGTTGACTTTTCAGTTGTGTTTTGGTATTGTTATTTACAACTCTGCGTAAGTTTGGTTGAGAAAAACGTTGAGTACACACAGCTGCTTTTTAGTAGTGGAGTCTGTGGTTGGGATTTTCTAGTTACAGGTTAGTGCGATATAAAAAGCAGAAAAATTGGAAAAATCGTAACTAGAAATTTTTATTGTGCTTACTGAGTGTTAATTTTCTTAGCAGTTTCAGTATCGGCACATACAAAGATTTCTTTAAATATAGTTTTAGGTAATCCAACAAATAACAAATCGTGTCTTTGTTCTGCCAGACATAACTAAAAACCTTCCAAAATAATTTTTTTAAAGAATTTGTTCCCTATTTGGATTATTTCTTACCTTGCATTGGGTAGTTCAAGAGGGCTGGAATCATCACAAATTTTTCTTTTGATACGTAGCACATCTATATTTGCGTTTTTGTTGTCATAAAATAAATAAGTTCACGGTTGTTGAAGGAGACTTCATGAGTGTGCCCGAATCTATATCATCCGGTGTGCCACAGGGGAGCATATTGGGGCCAGTGTTGTATTTGATTTATACTTGTGATATGCCTTTGAGCAGTAACATCCACACATGCACGAAAACTCTCACGAGGCTTCCCGATATCTACAAGAACATATTACACAGCTGGAACTATGGTTAAACTTATGGAGAATTAAAGTTAACGAACAAAAGTGTGTTCAGCTAACATTTACCCTGCGAAGAGATACTTGTTCCCCAATTCGAATCAACAATCAAGTTGTTCCTCAACATTCACATGTAAAATACCTTGGTATACACCTTGATCGACGGCTTACATGGAAACACCATATTGACTCAAAGCTAACACAAATGAAACTTAAATTAACTCAGTTACATTGGCTGATTGGTAGAAATTCAACACTCAGTCTAGATTGTAAACTTTTAATATACAAGTCGCTTTTGAAACCCATATGGTGCTACGGAGTACAGCTATGGGACACTGCTTCAGCTTCCAATATAGAGAGAATCGAACGAAGGCAAAACAAGATTTTAAGACTAATAACATCGGCTCCATGGTATATCAAAAATTCAAATTTACATCGTGATTTAAATATGCCACTAGTGACTGAAGAAATTAAAAAATACGCAGGCAAATACTTAACAAAACTCGAGTCTCATCCTAATCCACTTGCTCGTAACATCTTGAATTTTACTTTACACATCCGCTTAAAAAAGAGAGACACTATGGCTCTAATACTCAACACTCCAGATGAAACAGCTTGAAAATATTTTTGTGCTTAATACGATATTTATGTATTATTGATTACTATCACTAAGTTTATGCCTGACTAAGATTTGAAAACTTATTGTTAGTTCATTTTTTTTTGAAGATACAATAAATAAATATACGCATGAATTAAAAAAAAAAAAAAAAATAAATCTACACTTATTTGTATCCATTTGGTATGATTTCTTTGAACTAAAATACTAAACACAATATTTTTTCGAAAACTTTGTGTTTAAAATTTTCACACAAATTAATTGCTTTCTGTCAAGCTTGATATTTTAAGTTGGCAACGCGCTGACAATTTCAACTAAAAAACAGTTGTGGTTCATAATACTAAAACGTAGTTTGGTCGTGTGTAAGTTTGATCTACTCTTAGAAGACCAATCAGAATTTGGTTGATAACCGTGATAGGGGCATAAATTAGTTTTTATTTTTGCAATAAACCTCTTTTGCATTTCAGCAAGAATTAGATTGGTATTCAAAATAAAAAAGGCAAAAACACAATTTCCAAAGTTGGAAAGTTGAAACTTGTTTTTTGGTATATAAAAGTAACTAGGTCAAATTATTTTTTTTGTTTTCTCTACAAAATAAATATATTTTAGGTATTGTAAAGAAATAGTTTGGTATAAAAAATCACAAGAATAAAAACAATGCTTCAGAGCTGGAAAATGTTTACCTATTTTTTGAAATATAAAAGTAACTAAATAAAACTATTTTTTTCTTTGTTAATTAAACATATACTGCCTTATTCATAGAAAATATTTCAGGTTTATTAAGCGCTTATTTGACATATATCTATGGGAAATTTGTCAAATAAACCTGTAATAAACCTAAAATAATTTTTATGAATTAGACCAATATTATATTTTAGAAATAAGGAAATTAGCATTAAAAATTAAAAATATGGCTCCAGTGTTGGAAAAGTTAAAATTTAATGTTATATTAAAGTAAATCCCGGTATAGACTTGCAATTTTTGTTGAAATAAAAATACATACATACATACATTTTGTATTTCTGTCTCGTTTTTTTGCACTAAAAACTAAAAAGTTGCTGCAACAAAAACTGCAAGTCTGGACTGGGACTAACCAAATAAAAACATTTTTTCGTGGTGAAATTTAAGACACGATATTTCACTTATATATTTTAGATAATTTTTTTATCTTATCGATAAAACTTTAGATTGCTGTTATTTTTTCCAAGATCATAATAATGTTATGAAAAAAAATTAACAATACAAGCTATTGTTAATTTTTTTTCATAACATTATTTATTAGCTTTATTTTCCTAGGAATTTTTTTTAAATATTATACAGATTAATATAAGTTTATGGGCCAATTTCACCAACTCTGGCCCCTATTATGATTTACAACTAAATGGATAGTTTAGTTATAGTCGTAAAATTTTTATTATGGATTACAACTTTTTTCACCATGAGACAACTTCTTTTTATCAGTTGTAGTTTGGTTTTTATTTCGGGTGTTGTTCATTATTTCAGGCGCCAACCAATCCCATTTGTCAACCAATATTGTTGTCATGTTCATAAAACATGAAATCTAAAAATAAAATACAAGGCAAAAACTTAAAATACTTAAAATGTTTTGTGATGGCTACTATGGTTTCAAAAAACATAGCATAGATAAAAACATTTCCTTTTCGAGCTTTGTTTCGAATATAACTAAAAGTAGTTGTCTGTTACCCTGCTTTATACATACGAGTACTCTCATGCAAGTGCTGTATACGTATTATCAACGAAAAATTGTTCGAAATACTCGAATCTCTTGCAATTTGCATTTCTGTTTACACATGAGAGTGAAAGTTCATTTTAAAAATGTCACCAAGGAGTAAACTTCAAAAAATTTGTTTGATTTTACAACTTCAACAATTAATAAAAGCAAATGAAATAATAAAAATGAAAGTTTTCTTTAAAGTTTTTAATCCCAACTATAAATTTCTTTTCATTTCATTTTGTTTTGTTTACAAAATAGAGTTGTCAAATTCTCAACATAGAATCATTTTTAAGGAAATAATTGGCATTAATTATTATTATCAATACTTTAATGATATTAGCAATCTATAACACAAATATTTCCTTTTATTGTATTAATTTTAAGAAACTCACACACAATTTAATCGAAAACAATCGAAATTTTTAGTTTTAATTATAACATGATCCCGTTAATTTGCTTAATATTGTTGACAGGGTAACTCCATTAGTTTATTTGACATTTTATTGCATGCGAGTGTCAAAATATCACTCGTATGCAAAATTTGCTGCGAGTAGAGCTGCGAGTGCGAAAAATGTGAATGTGTTAGTAAAAAAGTGTGAGTGTATTGAGTTTTTCGAACTATTACTCTCATGTGTAAACTCACGGTTAGCTGAAAGTCTATACCATCCGCTCCATGCATTGTAGCATATTTTGCATGTGTCAAAAAAGTTAGAATCAGGGTAATTGTATGTGACAAGTTACAGAGCAAAACGCTTAAAGTAGTTTTACTTTCTATTTTTGTGTCCATCGCATGCATCATGAAAAATGATCAGCTGTTTTTGATAGCCAAGGATTTCAAATTATATCATATTTTCAATGATATCGATAAAAATTTTAGTGGATTTAAATTTTCTTTTTTTTGCATTAAAAAAGGTTTTAATGAAAAAAACACAGCTTTCGCATTATAGTTTATAACTATACTCAATACTCAAATAAATACATTAAAATGTTTAACATATTTCTTTCATGAACAAAATTTGCATTTACTTATCGATTTTATTTACTAAGTGCTGATTGGGAGATAGTAAATAACTTACATGGCAGCGATCACTATCCGATTTTCATTTCTATATTCCACAACACGAGTGTAAGGAACAACTTTAGGCCTAAATTTAAGAAAAATGTATTCACTATGACTCTAATCTTCCAATCAGTAAAAATACCAGCAAAGAAGCAGCAAACCTTGCAAAAATAGTTCGTCAGTCAGCAAATGTCTCTATTCCTCAAACCAAGATAGTTATTAATAAAAAGGTTCCATTGTGGAACAAAGAACTGGCAAATCTAAAAAACTTAGAGAACAGATAATGAACAATGTATAAACGGCATATGTGTCAACCTAATCTAATTCACTTTAAAAGAATTAAAACCAAACTTAAAAGAGGAATTAAAGTATCAAAGGCAATATCTATAAATGATTTTGGCTTTACTATTAACCCTTCAACACCAATTGCGAAACTCTGGTCTAACATCAGAAACTTCACTGGTTACAAAATAACCAACTCAATACACTGTATATATAAATCAGACAATCCAAATGTCAGGCTGACCAGCAATTTCAATATTTTTAAAGAATCCGCTTCATTTTGGTCTGATAACTCTTCTGACATGAAATTTACTCAAAGTTTTAGAACACATAAAGACAGATTCTTAAGTACATCCTACCCGTTCATTCCATCACAAAAGGCAATAGAAATTGAAACTCCTATAAACACACTCGAGCTTTCTTCACTCTTAAGAACAGTTACAACTCCCGGTATGGACAAAGTATCATACCCAATGTTAAAAAATCTGTATTTCTCTATAAAACAGAGGCTACTTATTATTTACAACAGAATCTTCTTTTGAATCCGGATCAGACAAAACACTACTAAAATCTTACAGACCAATTTTTCTCAACTCCTGCCTAGCTAAAGTGCTAGATAGAATAATTGCGAATCGGCTATGGTGGTTTTTTGCAAACAAATAAACTGTTAGATAACCGCCAATTTGGTTTTAGAAAAAGTAAATCTACACTTGAACCCCTTTTGTATATTGACTACCAAATATCCAGTAGCCTTTCAACTCGTAAAAATGTCTCAATCATCTCATTGGATTTTGAAAGAGCATTCCATAGAATAGGTATCCATACTGTCATCGACCAACTTACCGCTTGGAAAATGGGACCACTAATTATCAATTATATCAAATGCTTTATGACAAATAGAAAAATTATGGTTCGAATAGGTAACTCTTACTCTCGCGCTCGTCCATTATCCAACGGCATTCCTCAAGGGTCCTCTCTGTCAGTAGTCGTTTTCTTAATTGCCTACAATAGATTATGCTTTTTTATTTCCTTGCATAATCAAATATATTTTGTTGCTTACGCCGATGACTTCAATCTTATTTTAAAGTCAAATAAAGAAAAAAACCTCATAATCAATCTTAACCAACTCTTTAATGATAAAGATGAATGGGCCTCTGTTTAAGGTGCAGTTCTTTCAGGTACGAAATGCAAATCTTTACATATACATATGTCGCAAGAAAAACTGCTCTTCCACAATAAATAGTTCCACATCTCTTACTCAAGTCAACAGAATGAAAATACTTGGTGTTATCATAAATTCAAGATACCGATGGGATCAACATATAGAATACGTAGCCTCATCACTATCCAGTCGTTTGAATATAATAAAGTGCTTATCAAGTCCAAAAATGAATTGCAATACTCATACTATCACATCTGTCATGAATTCACTTCTTTTGTCTAAAACTAACTTATGCATTACCGATTTATGGAGTTGTCCGTACATCACAATTACGTAACATTAAGAGCAAAATTAATTCTGCAATAAGACTTTCACTTGAAGCATTTTGTACAACTCCAATTAATAACATGTTTTTTGAAACCAGCATTTTAACAATTGAAAAACATTTTACACTTCTCACTACAAAGCTTTTAAAATCTCTAGTCTTTAGCACAAATACTCCTATATTAGGATTAGGAAAAAAATGCAGGAAATCCAGAACGTTACCAAGAATACCAACAACAATCCACCGCACTATTATAAATTGTAAGAAATTAGATCTTCCTCTCGAAACTATAAAACATAATTACAAACAATACCCACCATGGAATTTTAATAAAAGAGTAATCGTTACATAACTTGACAAAGTCCATCTGTAGCTCAGACCAATACCTACGGCTATTCTATGAGTTAAAAGATAAACTCAGAAATCAAACCTTTCTCTACACGGCCGGATCAAAATCTAACAGCTCTGTATCGTTTAGTGTAACAATAGAAAATAGTGTTATTAAATATTCTATCTTACCTGATTATAGTAGAATATACTCTGCTGAACTTATAGATATCTATGAAGCGACAAAACACGAATATCACAACAGGGGCGAATTTGCCATCTGTTCGGACTCACTCTCCTCTTTACAAGCTATTGGAAATATAAACAACACTAATCACTATGTGAACGAAATTCGAAATCTATTAGTTGATAAACTAATGGCATTATGGGTAATGACTTTGCTGATATGACTGCTAAAACAGCCAACAACTCCCCATGATTTAGTATTACAAACACTGGAATAACTTCATCATAGAAAATTTAAAACTGAAATACAAACAAATACTTTTTAACAAAACATTAAGCCTGTACAAAAGAGTAAACCATGAGAGAAAAAATATTCACTGCTTTCTGATAATAATAAAATCTCTGGTTGTAACAGACTAGACATAATAAAGTACAAAAGACTAAGACTTGGTCATTCCAAACTCACTCACGGACATCATTTAAACCTCCCAACATCCCCTACCTGCAACTGTCCATCCCCTACTCCAAATCCTTCCCACATACTGCAACATTGTCCAAAATTTCACAACATAAGAAACAAATATTTTAATAATATAGATCCGATCGGGTCTCTATCAAATCCCTCCCCTGTTAATATTTCAAAAATTATAAACTTTCTAAAAGAATCAAATTTATACCATCTTATATAAAATTATAGTATTTATAGTTAGTATACGTAAGTTATAATACATTTAGAGCTGAAGGCCTTTGTAAATATTGCTTTTGCCTTATATTTATTATCTAATAATTTTAATTATAAGCTAATAAATACATAAATAAAAATAAATATTTACTGAGTGCTAACTCGGTTGTGTTTATTATTTTTTAACAAAATGCAATGGAAGAGAATCTTATTTAAGCTAAGAAAAATATTATTATTATTGTTTTTATTACAAAATGTTATGTACATTAATTAACTCAATTAATTCCACAAATTCTTTTAAGTCATTTTCCATTATTTTTTTTTTTGCAAAATTGTGTTTATCTGATAAAATTACTTACACTTCAGCTGATCAAAACAAAAATAGTTGGCGCATAAAACGTATTGCATGCAACTTGAATTTAGAATCGCAAAGAACGTACAGAAATAACAACAACATACAACGCATACGAGTATGCATAGGACGGATGGCATGTACTTTCAGCTTTAAGGCTCAGTTAGCCGACTGTAATGTAATGTAACTGCAACAGTAGGAAACAGATGATCGATATTGTTATGTGATAAGTAAAGGAAATGGTTATAGAGATATAATGTAACGCAACCTACTTTTCATATAAAAATATAGATCAGCTGTTTCCTACATTACAGTTACAGTCGGCTAACTGAGCCTTTAGTCAGATTTTACATGCATTACTTTTTGTTGTTGAGCATCAAAATGAAATTCATGGTGCACTATGAGCCGTTTTCGTAGTTTTCAGTGTTGATATCAATATGGTAAAGACTAGCAAAATATTTAACTTATGTAAATACATATATATATACATACATACATATGCAGATTCTAGTTGCCTTAGATGTGCATCGATGACAACTATTTATAACCCAAACGCGCTATTACCCTTCGCAAAACGCGCTAGAACGCGCTAAGTTACAGCATTGTCGACTATTTATAGGCAAAACGCGCTATTTTCCTACGCGCTAAATTAAATTTTAATAAAAGTGGATGTATGTACATGTGTATTAGTAAATAAAATTGATCTTTTTAGTAGCTCTTTTCAGACTTTATTATATTGTTTCTTGGAAATTATATCCTAAATCACTAAAATCATTTAATACAGAATCAGAATTGCCTTCCATGTAATCGAAATACTTAGTTTTTATTTTATTTGTCAAACTTTGTAACAACTTCCATATATAAATTGTCGAATAGTTTTGCGATTCAAATGCTTTTTGTATTTCAGCTAGAATAGATGCTTAATAAGTTATATAAATTTTTTTGGTCACGAGTATACGAGTACATATTTTTAGTTGTGAAATTTCAAAATATTTGCTATTTTTTTACTTCTAACCACAGTCAAGAGAATTTTATTTGCGACAGCTGAATCATTAAACAATTTAAAAAATTTTATGAGTTTTGACTACTAGAAAGTCTTTAAATTTATGCAAAAAAAAAAGTAAAAAGAAAATATTGAACTGAAATGATGATGACTTTATTCAAAACGCGCTAATTTAGCGCTTTTTTTAGTAAGCGCGCTAAGACGAAAAAAAGCGCGTTTGGCGCGAAACGCGCTAAATTGGCATCGCTGTAGATGTGGGTGAATAAATTGCCATTAGAAAATGCTGATCTCTGTGAAAGTCCTCTCTCGTTAATTTATTTTTATTCATTATTGAAATGGAAAATATTAAAAATGTAAAAAATTCTTTATTTAAAATATTCAACTATAGCTAATATAGAAAATAAAATCTTTGAATCTAATTTTTTTTGTAGAAAAATATCTATAGGTCACTTACAAGTAGAAGATATAGATATCATTAACATTTTATATGTTAAAGATATCGTTGACAAATGTATATACTGTCCATGAAGCCGAAAGTGAGAGACATACATATGTATGTATGTGCTGAAGGATTTTCTGAGAATTGTATAAGTATAATTGTTATTGTTAAAAGCAAACTTTTAACTTTTTATCAAAAACTGTGTGGAGCAATGCTATCAAGAATTGGCATTATTAATAAAAAGTTTAGTGTACTAACGTATTTGGATCCAGTATTTTTAAAGTCCAATGAAGAAATAAATTATTTCCAGCTTCGTCAGAGTTTAGCTATGTGATAACTGGGGGGTTACTCTCTATTGCGATGCGAAAGAAAAATGCTACGAAATCGAACGATTGGTACTCTCTAATGCGTTTGCGCATTTGCTTTTCGCATCTATTTTTCTTTTCTTTCGCATGCATACCGCACTCTGTAATGCGAAAGCGTCTGTCAAAATCATCCGATTATCGCTAATATTTTGCGATAGGTAAATAAATATCAAACGCAAAGGGAGAAAAACATGTAAATACGTTGAACAAATATTTATATTTGATATTGAAATCGTTATTTTTAGAGAAAGATAAAAGAATTACATTTCATTTTGTGATGACATGCATACTCGTATGTATCTAAAAATGTAAAATCAAGGTGAAATATTATTATCCAATCCATTGCATTCATAATGTGCTGCAATTTTGTGTTGAGGTGTCCTTAAAACTTTTAGCTCGTGTTGAATAACGTTTAGAACATACAGAAACGCTTGTTTATTCAAACGGAAATTTGGAAGAGAGTGTATTGGACTTACATATTTCTTAAGACTCGTCCTACACGGTCGTTTTCCTCATCAAACACTATTTTACTTTCAATTAAAAACTGTTACACTTCACTTTTTCTTAACTTTCCTTTTCTGAAAAGACGTTTTTTACATGTTTTGACATAGAGTACCAAATTGGCATCTCATCGCATTTAGCTTTCGCATCGCAATAGAGAGTAACCCCCTGATCCAGACGCTTTTGTCAATTAATTAAATTTATTAGAATCCAATGTAAATGACAAAAACTATAATCACTTATTTAAAATTTCTAATGCTGAACAATTTTGGTATGAAGGATGAAGTTTACAGAATGGCGTTGGAGAGTATTTATTTTCAAACCTATTAAAATTTTCCGTTTACATATTTACTTTACTACACAGTAGTGCATCTACTGAACGTAGTTTTTCAAAGTTAGCGCTAATGAACAACAAGTTAACAAAAAGGTCGAAGGTAAATACTTGAAAAACCAATGCTTCAATGTTTGAATTTATTACGCGTTCATCTGGAATATCGGACTCGCAGTGCAGATCTTGTTAAAAAATATAGAAACACATTTTCAAACAATCGATATACGCGCGTGATATAGAGCGGATCAATAAGTCCGTGACTTTACATATATATACATACATATATCGTCACCTTAAATGCAAAACTCTCTGTTTAAGAAAAATTTAAAAATTGGCTTTTTATCATTTTTATTATACTGCAAAAATTTGCACTGAACACCTCGATGTATTCCATTTTGTAAAACTATGAAAATGTTAGTAAGATTAATTTTAATTATTATTGTTCGAACTTTATTTTTTTCTATATTTATGACTCGATTTATTTATATGTGATAATTTTTAAAGGTAATACAATGTATTACGACATGTCAAAAAATGCTGTAGATTATACAAAATCTTATCATGTAAAAGCAAAATGTATCGAGTAGGAGAGAATACGGATAAAAAATTTGACAAGCGGTCGGTAAATGTTTATTTTCTAAACCATTTTAGAAACTTAAGTATTCTCATCACACCAGAGGTGCATTTCAAAGTAAACATTGGCAGCACTAATGGTATTTATTGAAGGTGTTAACACTTTTACAAAAACAACCAAAATCAACTCAGGAAATTTTCATGTTGTTTTTGTAAATATTTTACGACTGCAACCATCAGCTACTTAACTGGTACAACAGAACCAAACAAACAATAAATAAACTTAAACAAATTATATTTTGTAGTAAAATTACATTGAAATTATAAAATGTTTTCTCCAATATTTAGTTTTATTAGCACACATCTTTTTTTTGGAAATTTTCCAATTTTTTGTTATTAACTAAGCAGTTTGATATCTTTGCTTGCATTTTACTTAATTTCACTTATAGTATCAGTGTAAACATGAAAAATACCTACAACAGACTGTTGTTCTCTTTTTTTTAAGCAAGGAGAGAATTTCATAATATTTTGATTCTACAAAGTCATAATACTTTGTATTACCATGTAAAGACACCTTAAGGAACAAATAACACCAAAGTTGATTGTAAATATTCAGACAAACACTAGCAGAACGGACTAAAATGCTGTTTTCGAAGCCCGCCAAACCTTCATCATCAGCGTTTGTGTCTTTGGTCCACTGTGAGTGGTGCCAATTGGTATAAACTCCAGCTCCTTATACTATACATATTTGTTCAGTGCAAATGGAATATGTAAAGGCATTTTGAATTTCAGATAACGATATATGTATACAGTTAAGGACTAAACTGTTCTTACACCCATAAAATTTGGATTTTGAGGAGATTTGGCAAGAAATTAAAAAAATATGGTAATATTTACGGTGAATTATGTTTATACAAAAAATAAAAAATTAGTTCGTAATCACAATAACAATAATAATAAAAATGTTAAAAATGAAAAATAATTTTGGTCTTCATGTTATTTAAGAATTCAGTGATTTCCGGTACATGCAATAATATTAAAATAGTTTGTCTGAACTCAGACTTTTCTTAACGAATTCGTTAAGACATTTCGGTAGTTTCTCTGAACAATTTTTTTTTAATAAAATTTTTTAAAACATTCAAACTTTGATTCTTAAGTACATAATTAAAACTCTGGGAAAATGTTTGTTTTAAATAAATATATATAATAAATAAAAAAGAAATGTAATAAATATTGCAAAATGTAAGTATGTGGAAGTTATTCCGACAAAAGCAGCAACATAACGGTTAAACCGAACTCCCTCTACTGTATATAGAAAAATAAATAGTACCTACATGTCGTTACGAATTCGTACCGACATATCGTATCGATTTCGTAACTACACATCGTTGCGAAGTCGAGTCAACCATTTCATACAAAACTCGTAACGATTTCGGTAATATTTCAGTTTCGAAATCGGAAGATTTTGTCGACTAGTCGTTACGAATTCGGAACATTTGGTTTGGTGGGTATGACCATTTGAATCCCCCAAAATATCTTCTTACATATACTCGTATATAAATACGGCACAAATTTTTTTTCGTGCACTTTTGAGTATCTTATCGTCCACCAATATTGGTAAAGCATATATATACATTAGTGTTGTCATTCGAATAAAACTTATTCGAATATTCGAACAACATTTTTTCATTTTTGTTTGAACGAACAACAATTTTAAATTTGGAATAAAAAATTATTCGAATCATTTTTGTCGAATATTCGAATATTCGAACAATTTCCTCAATTTCTTTATATAAAAAGTATTTTACATTTCATAACTTTTTAATTTGTTAACAATAGGATGTTAAGTAATCAAATTACTCCAAATTATAAATACTTGTGTAAGCTTAGGTTAGGTTAGGTTAGGTAGGGGTGGCAGTCAGAACACTAGAATCGAGATCTGTTTCCTATTCTTCAAAATTAAAAAAGCCGTATTTTTCCTTTTTTTAGATGAGTCCATAACTGCCTTGTGATCACGCAATCATTTCTTGTGACCCACCTTCTATTTGTTTCATCCTCTATCCTGCGCCTGAGCCTGAGTTTGCCAGAGAGTACGGGCAAACCCACACATTCCAAATGTGGTGGCACTTGTAGGGTTGTCCCAATTCTAGCAAGCTCATCAGTCCTAGAGTTACCTTGAAAGCCTCTATACCCCAGGATTCATATGATCCTAATATCAAACTGCTCTGCCATCTCATTTGGAGATGATCGGCAGTCGAGGGCTGTTGTTGTTCTTAGAAGGGGGGATTTGAGGACCATGATAGCTGCGCGACTATCGGTGTATATGTTAATCAAAGTCGTTGAAGTGACATTCACTTTCAACCAATCCGCGACTTCTCTTATAGCAAGGATATCTGCCTGAAAGACACTGCAGTGATCCGGAAGTCGCTTTGCAATACGAAGACCTAAAGCCCCTGAAAAGACTTCATAACCAACACCTTCTTGTGTTTTGGAGCCGTCCGTATAAAACTCAACACTTTTTCTTCTGCCTGGAGTTCCATTCATCCACAATTCTGTGTAACCTTCTTTGTATATGTTCGTTAAACGAAAAGAAAAAAGAAAAAAAAACAAAAGAATGCCTCTTTAATAGAATTAGAAGGTGTCTTACAATTCCTGATAAAGAGTTTAGAAAAAAATAACTGCTTTCTCTAATCAAAAGTCTTAAGAATCGAATTAATGAACGATGTCAAAAATAATTAAATATTAATATTATTAATATTATTCCTATCTAATACTATCTTTTTAAAATATGTCCCAAAAAGTGAAAAAAAGAGTATCCAAATACTTTGTTTTCAAGAGTATTTTTTATTCAAAATATCGCGAGTAATCTGAGGTACGAGAAGTATTAGATGACATTTCTGAAGTAAAGTTAGAAATTGTACTAATATAAAAACCGTCATAATATTGAGGTTGAGTTCTTGTTTAAACTTTGTTATTTGTTGAGCTTCTCATTTGCTTAAATGAAAGTTTAACATATTAACTCTAGTTGTTCTAAGAAATTTTTGGGTAAAGGTTCCCTGATGATCTGCATTAGCAACAGTGAAATGCGCATAGGATCCAGCTAAACCCCTCAATAATCAATTTCAATGTATTTTTAATAAAAAAAAAATATTTTACTTAATAAGTTAAATAATAATTTGGGATTAACAAATTTTAAACTTAATTGTAACAATTCCCACAAAAAACACTAAATATTGAGGTTGATTTAAATTATTTGATATACATCAAAGAAGGGATTACACAAACTTTATATGCTTTTTAATGCTATTTTAACTATATCACCAGCATTAACAATTTGCAAAAGAAAGTTTACCATTAAAAGTAAAAATAAAAATCGTCTACAAGCTAAAAAGTGGGATTATCTGCTGTTTTTAAATGATTATTTTAAAAGAAACAACATTAATTTCGTTTCGGTTTTTCATAAAATTTCTAAGTTTGTTATTAAAATTATTATTTTTTTCTTGTGCAATGAAGTATTTTTTGTTTGTTAATAAAAAAATTAAACTAATACAAATATATAAACATATAATACAAACTTTTTTTTGAAATTATTCGAACACATTTTTTTATTCTTTGCTCGTATTCGAACAAAAATTTCAAAATTATTCGTCTGTTCGAACAAGAAAAAAATCATGAAATTTTATTGAACATAATACATTAAAAAATAAAAAGTTTAGTGTAGTTATCTTGTTCAATGTTGCCCACACATCCCCTATTTGGTGCTACTTTTTTTAAAAGAATTCCCTTTATGTGCCACTTTTTGAAAAATGTCATCGGTCACCCTGATCACACATAGTTTTTCATATACATTCGTGCATACAGCCATACATAAGTATGTATGTACATTATTATGTATGTACATTAAAATTCAACTAAATTCTTCAAACCTTTGAGTACACTTTTTAATGGAGTTTTCTCCGTTTTAAAAACTACTTTTATTTTTGGAGATTTGTATTTAAACTAGTTTTCGAATTCTGCGCCAGACCATGTTTTAAGTAGGGAAGCCAATAGTATTGTATATACCACTTGCTATTAAACTTTTTCCAAAGGAAGCAGAACAAATAAATAATGAATATAAGGTAGTATCGCAAGTTCCAGAATTTAAAAAGCTCAATGATTTAAGTAGTTAGAAGTAAATATTGGAAAAAGATTTCTACAATTAAAAATCGTTTAGTTAAACTTTTGCATACAAATTTATACAGAATTGTTCCAGGAACTCTTTCTATTCAACACTGCTCAGTATATCTGGAATGAATCTTTTCTTTCCAAAATATAGTTAAGACTAATGGTCTGTTTCACGATATCGAAATAAAAACTTTCGACAATAAAATATGAAAATTTGTTTGTGTTTTCAATATCATGAAAGAGGCCATACATAATACAAGAAATTATCTTCATGTTAAATATACGGTGTAATAATTAATACAATTGAAAGATTTAATGAAATATAATTCTAATTATTGTAATGATAAAGATATTTTAAAACTTAACACAAAAAATTTTTGTAACCAGGAGCAAATTCAGGAAGTATTGGGCTAAGAATTTAGGGATTATATACGAGTATAATAAAATTGGAATTATTTATAGAATGTTTTTTAACCAAAATTTTATATTTTAAGCAACATACATACATACATATTCAACATGTGTTAACTTTAATTTATCAAAAAATACTTTAAAAAAATTTGAATTTTTGTCGCTAATGTTTTTTGCTCTAAGCAAAATAACTAGCATGTGTTATATTACTAATACATACTTTTGTTTTTATTTAAATAAAAAGATTTAAGTCAAGTACATTAAAAGTTTATTTTGGTCCTATCATAGTTATTTTGAACCTTTTAAATTGCTAATTTGGCCCTAAACCAAAAAACTCAAAATGCATCACTGGTGTAGTACATCCATCACCTATAGTATACGGCATGTAAAAAACCACATGGCCATGTGGTTTTTTTTCGTAAATTTGACGTCATCACGAAGCTATATTTGCTACATGCCGTGTACTAGTAACATATGTACATGTAGATATTCACATGCTTATAGATGTGCTGCCTCAGAAAGTGTGTTCGATTCTGCTACATGTGTTACATTTATATTTTGGAACAAAAATACTATCAAAATTTTACGGCATGTAGTCACTACTAGCAATACACCCAAGAACATGCCAAATGCCGTGAGAAAAATTAAACCTGAAAAAGAATTAAAATTTTTTGAAAAAGTGAAAACCTCGTGGAAATATTATATGCACATTAGTGTTGAGCGAAACTGTGATTTTTTAATAATGTTGCTCCTTCTAAACGTGATTTCTAAATCGTTGTTCTTTTAAACTGTGATTGTGATCACAGTTTAGCAGTATTTTTTTTGTAGCAGTTCTGTTATTTTGACAAAATCTAATAAGAAGAGCAGTTGTGAAATTAAACAGTGACTGTGATCACGGTTTAACACATTTCAGCTCTTCTGCTTTAAAAGTATGTATAGGGTGTTTTTTATTGAGGTATAGAACTTTATGTATTAGTATTGGTATTTTGATAAATGCTAATAAGAACAGCGACAAGCAGTGTTATCAGATATAGCGATATCTCGCCAAACGAGGCGACAAAAATTTGTTTTTGGCGATGAAAATTTTGAAATGGCGATTTTTACTTTACTTGGCGATATTTAATTTTACGATTTAAATAAAATAGAATAATATTCAAAACATGAAATTTTTTACATAAGGAATTTTTTCTTCAATATAAAATATTTCGTGCAAAAGATTATAAGATTATAAACTCTTTATCTCAAACAAAAGGTTCTAAATTGAAGAAGTTTTAAACAAAATTGTAGACCACAAAATCTGACTTGGTGTTTATTAAACACATTGGGCAAAACTTCCTTTTATAAATTGGAACCAACATTTTGATAATGAAGCTCTAAAAAGCTTGCACGAGTTCTCGCCTAAAATGCATGATTACGACGATGCTGCTGGTACTTACCATTTCAGTTTTATTACAAGATTTAAATATTAATGCTGGTCTTGGTGTTCAATTTCAATTTATCGTATTTATTTTGATTTTTTGGAATAAGTTATTTTTAAGTATTTTTTATACACCAGAATTTATGTATGTAAACACTTCTCAATTTTATTTTAAACAGTATAATTTTTATATTTTACGATAGACGTTACCTACTGAATTTAAAATTTAACAATATTTGTAATGTAGTTACAAAATAAAAATATTTTTTGTAGCTAAAATTTAATGTTTTATTAAATTGGCGATATTTGGAGATATTCGACAAGTAATTTGGCGAGGAGGCTGAAAATAAATCTCGTTGTTTGAGTAAAAGAGCGATATGTGCATCATTTCTTTATGCCCCTATCACGGTTCTCAACTTTTAAAATAGTTTGGTTGGGATTGATAAATTTTCATTGCCATTCTCCACTAAATTAACAGTGCGGAAGTTTGGTTGAGAAAAACGTTGAGTATACACAACTGCTTTTTAGTAGTTGGGTCTGTGGTTGGGTTTTTCTAGTTACAGAAAAAATCGTAACTAGAAATATTTGTTATGCTTAATAACAAAATTTTCTTAACAGTTTCAGTATCTGCGGTATACCGGGAATATACAAAGATTTCCTTCTTTGTTCTGCCGGAAATAACTAAAAAACCTTCCAAAATTATTTTTTAAGGAATTTTTTGATTATTCCTTACCTTAATTGCTTTCTGTCAAACTTGATATTTCAAGTTAACAACGCGAAGACAATTTCAACTAAACAGTTGTGGTTCATAATACTAAAACGCAGTTTGGTCTTAGAAGACCAAACTGAAAATTGCTGAAAATTGTCATGACGTCATAGCCACATGTCCATGTGGTGTTGTTAAATACACATACGTATATACGATTATATACATATGTACGGATGTATGTCTTTTATAACCATCTCATCGGAAAAACCGAGATAATTTTCTTACCCACGACTCTTTCTCATAATGACTAGGACTCACTATCCTATACAACTATTAGACTATTAGAAAAAATACAGCCCTTATCTAATAAATCCTTGTTGTATTTTGAAAATGTTCATAATCTCTATCATACCAGGTTTGCATCTTTTCAAAAGTGCAATTGTGTAGGAGAGTGAATTTTAGCCTTCAAAGATGAGATACACATTCCACATTCCCTTCTATAAGAAGGTAGAAGAAGAGGAGCAACAGTTTTTGTTTTGTTTTTTTACCAAAGAAAAAGAAAAATCTA
Organism: Nowickia ferox; assembly: GCA_936439885.1. Classification (NCBI taxonomy): domain Eukaryota; kingdom Metazoa; phylum Arthropoda; class Insecta; order Diptera; family Tachinidae; genus Nowickia; species Nowickia ferox. The sequence continues at coordinate 30,449,331 of OW387026.1, forward strand.
ATAATTTGTAGGCCTTTGAGAATATCTGGCGAAATTAAGGAAAGCGGAAGGTCTACCCCGCAATGACAACGCAAGTAAAAAAGATATACATAAGTATGGAATGGAGCGAGCGAGACCTTAAACAATTTCATTGCGTATAAAAAAAATTTTGTTTGGAAATCTGTTTTATAAACCTTTTATGAATCAAAAATAGTTTTTATGAATAAGGCCTTATACATATATTTATGAAATAGCTTTTACTACTTTAAATTGTCCATTTTTCTGGGAAAAGCTCAAAAACTTCTCAGGAATATTAGGCAGACTTTTTCTAAGAATTCCCAGACGGGGAACCCTATACAGAACTTATAGATAATTACTACGTTTATACGTACGGCTTATTTGCAAATAAAACTGTAAATTGTTGCCATATTATTGTTGTTATTGCGACTTACTAATTCAGAAAACTATTCACGATTAACGCACTATTTACAAATAAAATGCCTGAGGTTAGGTTAGGTAGGGGTGGCAGTCAGAAACCGGGACTCACTTAGACCGTTTTGGTCCATGCAGAGTCTCCAGCGTTGAACCAACCACAGCTCAATATAAAGTTGTTAATACGTTGCAGTTCAACACTAGCAACGTCAGAACGTTCCTTGAACTGAAGAGCGCCCATTGTGACCATTCTTCTTCTTGTAAGTTCAGGACAGTAACACAGAAAATGTTCTACATTTTCCTCTTCATCAATATCCTGACAGCTGCGGAAAAAATCATTGTATTCGACCTTTAATCTTTGCGCATGCCTACCTATGAGACAGTGTCCGGTTAGCACGGACACTAGATTCGAGATTTGTTTCCTATTCTTTAAAGTTAAAGGAGCTGTACGTGTCCTTTTTGAATGAGTCCACAACTGCCTTGTGATTACGCAATCATTTCTTTTGACCCACCTTCTATTTGTTTCATCTTCTGTCTTGCGCTTATGTCTGAGTTTGCAAGAGAGTAGGAGTAAGCCCACACATTCCAAATCTCTTGAAAGCCTCTATGAACCAGGATATAGATGATCCTAATATCAAACTGCTCTGCCATCTCATTTAGAGATGATTGGCAGTCGAGGGCTGTTTTTGTCCTTAGAAGCTGGGATTCGAGGGGCATAATAACTGCTCGACTTTCAGTGTATATCTTAATTAAAGTCCTTGAAGTGACATTCACTTTCAACCAATCCGCAACTTCTTTTATAGCAAGAATCTCTGTCTGGAAGACACCACAGTGGTTCGGAAGTCGCTTTGCAATATGAAGATCTAAAGCCCCCGAAAAGACTCCATAACCCACACCTTCTTGTGTTTTGGAGTCTTCCGTAATAAAATCAACGCTTTTTATTCTGCCTGGAATTCCATTCATCCACAATTCTGTGGATGATATCCAGGTTTTATAAAGACTTTCATGTAGTAGAGTAGGGGAGGTTTGGTCAATCCTCCATCCCCAAGCTTCTTCATCGAATATTCTACAGTGACTGGTTACATATCCATTTCGCAGGGTTGTACAACGAAGACGGATTGCCGAGGTCGTAGCCATCTCCTTTCCTACTAGGTCCAATGGTAGTAGGTGAAGGAGCATCCCCAGTGCATCCGTAGGAGTAGTGCGAAGAGCGTTGGTTATATACAAGGATGCAAGTCTTTGTACCTTGCGTAAGATATGTAGATACGTCTTTTTCTCCAGAGACGCCTGTACATGAGAATTGGACGTACTATTGCAGTTTAGATCTAATGAACGATTTTTGGGATAAGACCTCATTTTTCCCAATGGATTTTTTGCATAGATAGAGTGAAATTGTTGCGTTTTTCTAGTTTTGAAACTCAACTTTGAATCAAGAATACCACCGAGATGTTTTCCAGTGTTTGACACTTTTATTTCCGTATTATTAAGGGTAATAGGTTGGAAAACAGGTATCTTATACTTCCCGGAGAGAGGACTAGTTTCATTTTATTAGGATTAACGGTGAGCCCTTGTTTCTCCGCCTCATCTTGTTAAATGTGAAAGAGCATCCTGTAGGATATCGCTTAGAGAAGTGAGGAATTTTCCTCTTACAGCTATTGCCACATCATCAGCATAAGCCACGATTTCGCACCCCCAAGATTCTAGAGATATCAACACGGGATTTAGAGCTAGATTCCACAACAGTGTGTTTTACCCCTATTTACAAAGCGAGTTTGCCTAGATGCTCCCAGAGCCGAAGTTATATTGCGGTAAGTTAGTAGATTCTGAATCCACTTACATAAGTCTTCATTAACCCCCAAATTCAACAATGCGTCAATTATCACATCTGGGGAAATATCTACGAAGACTACAAAGGTATATTCACCCACAGAGAGTGATTTATCTATTGTGCTAATCAGCTCGTGTAAAGCCGATTCGGTTGACTCTCCATTTCGTACGCATGCTGATGCGACGAAAGTAGCATCAGAAAGTAGTAGTAGTAGTAGACCATTGACGGTTTCACGGATATAATGAACAACCATCCTTTCTAATCTTTTCAGAAGAAAGGATGATAGACTTGTTGGTCTGAAGTCGTTCGATGTGGTGTGAGAACTTTTGCTAGCATTCGGAGTGAAGACCACTCTCGGTTCCCTCCACTTATTAGGAATATGACTCAGTCTTAGACAACTGGTGTAAATTTTCAGTTGCCTAGGGGCTATGAGATTCGATACTTTCTGTATTTTGGCCAGTATGATACCATCGGGTCTTGGAGACTTATAAGGCTTGGAGCTTTTCAGAGCCCAATTTAAGGTCTGCATATTGACAATGTTAGATATGCTTGTGTAGGTATTGGGTAAATATCAGATGTCTGAATCTAAGACATTGAGTTACCAGGAAAGTGAGTGTCCAGCAGGGCTCTTAACGACTCTTTGCTGGATATAGTCCACGTCCCATTGGTATTCTTCAAATATCCCAGAATGCAGGGAGTGGCGGAAAAAATTTTCCTCGTGCTTATCTGCTTTTTATATTCTTTTAATTTACTTTTATAAGCTATCCAGTCCAGTTCATTTCTGGATGATTTAGCCTTATTAAAGAGTTTTTTGCATGTACACCTGCACAATTGTAGCTCTCTATTCTACCAAGGCGGTTTCTTCTCCCCCCTTGCCCTATTTAGAGGCAGGACGTTTCCCTTGGAGTTTTAAAGATCGCAGTGATGCTATCAACCTCACAATCTAAATCCGAAATTTCTGGAAGTGACGAGTTTCAATCAATCCTAATTGTCTAGGAAAAAATAGACCTATACAGACGCCAATTAGTCTGCCTAATATTTCGGGAGATTTCTTCCTCTGGTCCTTACTCCCTAATGCTAAACTCAATAAACATATGATCAGAAAAGGAGTGTTCCTGAAGTACACTCCAGTTCATGATCCTATCGGGTACCGAATCAGAAGGGAAGGTAACATCCTGGACTTCCTGTCTGTTCCTTGTTATACATGTAGGTTTTTGACCTCTATTGCAAATGTTAAGGTTAGTACTAATTACAAATTCTAAAAGTTCCACATCTCTTTTATTAGTGTCCATACTTCCCTAAATAGTGTGATGTGCGTTGGCGTCACAGCACAAGATGATGTGATATCCAGCGTTTACTGCTGCAGCTATAAAGTTCCTCACTATTACCGACGGTAGAGGGCCTTGGTCGTCATGAGCTTAGTATTCCAGTAGCATGTACCTCCCACTTCCACGCTAAGCGCCGTTATGTCTTTGCCGCTGAAGTTAGATAATAGAAATATATTAAGGTGGTTCCTTACCACCAGGTTGTAGTATTACCTTCATTCTTGACGGCTAGCATCTTAAAATCTTTGTTCCTCGGTCCGCAAATTCTGCCACCACAAATTCAGTGTTCTTGGATTAGGACTATGTCAACTTTGCCTGTTGTCATGCGAAGCTGAAGAACAGCCGATGCTGCTTTAGAGTGATGGGGATTTATCTGTAGCAGGGTCAACATCCGCTACGACACCCATCTCAACGATCGTTTTGTCGGACTCGTCGTCAGTTTCAAGAAGAACTGAGACGTGAGGATGCTCCGAGAATTTCAGAGTCCTCTTCAGATTCTTTCTCCACAGCGTGTTCACACACTGTCTTGGAATTATCCGTCACTGGAGGCTGATCTCCTTCAGCGTAATTTGTCCAAAGGCGTATGATACAATGTTATTGAACTTGGCCAAGTGAGGGAGGGTTTCAGCGTTAAGTATTATAATTACCTCACGTCTATCCCTCTCAGCCACACCAAACCTCTCTATCTTCTAATTGTCGGTTGGAAGTGAGGGATTACAGTATTTTAACAATTTTATCGCTGCTGCAGCCGTGTCTGGAAATGACGGAATCCAAATGTGCACGTGGTCAAAATGGAATGTCGCTCTTGTTAACAAGATCGATTTTTGCACCCGGGCCTTTACGAGGTTGTCTTTTGCAACCTCACTAAATGACGTAACGGCAATATTGCTATTAGCCTTATGCCGCTACTGCTAGAGTCAAAAGTATCCTTGTTTTTAAGGACACCTTTTGCCCATTTAAGGGAGTATTTCTGTTCCTCAGACAGTTTTGATGGGTCTTAAGTGCTCAATGTGCTTACTATTCGCAAACATAACCTTTTGAGGGTCGGACGTGTTTGGTCAAAGCCGGCGTGGCCGAACTGCTGCATGCATGCATCGACTATCTGTCTGGTATTCTCGGCAGTCTTCTTCTGAACGAGTTTTCTCGTACCAGACGGGCCAGCCGTGACAGCGCACTAGAAAGCACCGTCAGTCCATCGGTTTTTTGTTTTTCGATTTTTTTTAAACTATTCTTCATTTTTGTTTTTCGATGTTTCTGGAAATTGTTCTTAATTTTTGATCCCATGATTATGGGGGATTTGAAGGCCACCACGTCATAGCCCCCGATAATGTGGTGAGGGCGTCGTATTCTTGCTGAGGTGCCTATGTGTCAGCAAGGCTCCGTTCTAAGACAGCCTTTTAACACCGACTGAAAAAATCCGATGGGCAATGGTTGCATGAACCCCGATTTAGGGTTGCATAACCTTTGGTCAACAGACCTTTAGAGTCAGTTATCTTCACCCATTACCATAGAGGACTAAAAAAGGTCAGCTATTGTATTGGGTTAAAGACATAGACCACGGTCTGTAATTAAGCCACCAGACCATGACAAGGTAGTTATTCTGATGGGGAGGCTTGAAGTTGCCACACTTAAAAATTTTTTCTAATAAAAAACAATAAATTGATAAATACTGCACAAAAAACATTGATAGAAGAAAATAATGACAATAAAAACAAATTAATACTCGTTATTTTATATATATAATTTTTTTTTGTAAACACAAGGAACATTTATATAGAAGTGCTACCAAGTTTTTATATATTTACAATGCCGTATAAACAGTGAGTTAATTTAGTTGCAAATACTGCGTGCATAAAAGTAGTAAATGTCACAGAATTCAACATTATTGGAAACATTTTAACTTAATAACCATGTTTCTGAATCAAAGGATTTTTCATTCCTATATAGTGGTTACGCTTTTTTGGGCAAATGTTTGTCAATTATAAACGTACCTTTATAAACATATACATATGTGTATATGTACCTTTCGTTATAAATTAATTGCTGTCAACAACTCTTACGTATATAAAGTTTTTTCTTCAAAACAATTTTGTTAAAAAATTATTTAGCAGAATTTTAAAAATTTTAATACTTTTATGAGACATTAAATGCAAAATCTAGCAATAAAATGCTAAAATGGAATCACTGATTCTATTGGTTACCGAATCAAAAGAGAAGATAACATCCAGTATGATTATGACACCTTCTAAAATTTTAAAGAATACAAAGTCGAAAAATTTCTAACCTCTTTCAGTAGGTCTACTCTGTAATTCGGGGGTCTACTCTGTAATTCGATTCGAAAGAAAATGGTTTCGAGTTCACATGTTATAAATATACAAATTCGAAAGCTTTTTCTTTCGTTACGAATTACACAGTAGACCCCCTGTATTGTCAATGGTAGGGGGTCCTTATGGTTAAAGGCACAGAATACTGAAGCAAAATGGTAGCACTTTCCATATACATATGTTACTCTAAGTATACAGCCATTCCCATTATCGTGTTTGAAATCGAAATACGCCAACCACGACAAGGCCAGTTATTTAGTTTCTGCTTTGTAATCAATTTCCTTCGATTTAAAAATCACTAACATTTTAATGAAAATTTCCTGATTTCATTATAAATTACATATTTCTTTCTATTTTTTACAATTTATGTATGTATTAATTTCAAATTATAGATTTTACCTGTATTTCAGAATATTCAATTCTCCGAAGTGTATTCTATTAAATGCATCATTTATATCCGTCGCTGAAAGGTGATCAACTATGTCCATTGGGGTTTCATCCACAGACTCGTTATCCTACGAGATGTAAGCGTTGCTTTCGTGACTATAAAGAACATGGAGGCCGACGTGGTATAGATGATGTTGCAGCATCATCGCCAAATTTGTCAGATGGTTCTAGTACGCGGTAAGTATGATTTTTAAGAATTTATCTGTGACAATGACAATGATAATTTGTCTTTTTGTTTTCTTATACTTTTGACAAAAGGCCATCATCGCGGACGTGGACTTCTACCCAAAACCTTTCATCTGTTAACGGAGGCAGCAGTGACATTGGTATGATCGTAAATAATTATTAATACTATCAATTGCACAATAATTAAATTTTTTTCAAAATTTATTTTCTGCTTACGAAACCCGTACGGCCGACTCGAGCAGAAAATTTACATGAAAAGCAATACTTCTTTTGAGAGATTTCAATACAAATTTTCTAGACGAGTAGTAGAGAGCCTGGGTTATGTTAACAGGGGATGACTAATATTTTGTGAATTTAGAAATTGAAGCATGCAATTTTAACATTTAATTGGAATTTTATTGGTTAATTTAACTGATTTGACTCTTTCATTGCAATTTAACTGATTTGACTCTTTCATTGAAATAATAGTAATTGTATATCATTTCTTTATGATTTCATATATCATTAAATAACTACTTCTACAATTGTCACGTCCACTACTTTTCTTTATCATCATAATTTAATATTGTAATAAAAATTTTATGTGAATGGAACTAAAAATAATTCACTGCCACAATCAACTCTATTGTGCCCTGACGGTGATGATGATCGATATGTAATAACAACGCACTTGGAAATAATGCTCCTAACTCATCATTTGGCCAATTCATCGTTTGTCTAATATTCATTATCTGTTGGGTGTTGATTCGGCAATAATTAACAATGACTTTATTAAAATAAAAAAATTAAATAATAAATAATTTTAACAACACAAACAATTAAATCAATAAATGCACTTCTTTCGCGATGATCTTCAAAAACTTTTACACGTTAAAACATATTCGTATTCAAAAAATGTTTAACGATTATACACGTAATAATGCGCTTGTTGCATGTTTAATACTTTACTGGCTAAAAATTTCACTCAACAAAAGTTGTACACTTCAATGTAGAACTGAAGAAACGGCCTCAGTCATGGGCTTCTACGCCCGATATAGATGAAGTTGATAACAGCAACAGGAGTAATATACGTTCTGGCGGCAAATCATCTGTTGATGAAAACAATATAGATGTGACATTAAAGCTGCCTGCGCCACCACGGCGGCATACTACAGCATTGGACATAAAAGAGGTGAGTTTATTTCGCTTAACAGACCAACCTAAATTACGACGCAAAGCGCAACGTAATTTAGCGCTTAGCTTTTACGCTGAAATGAGTAACCAAAATTAGAGCGTTAACGGTGTGGCAGAAACAGCAATGTTTACTCATTTTGATTAAGAGAAAACTGTAAATAGAAATAAGGAATAAAAATAAAAACGCTTAATTGACCTGAAAGTAGCTAAAGTTACATTACTTAACAAAAACAACAGTACTTTTGCAGCCAACTTCACTTCTTTACGCGCTGTCAAAATTGGATTTTCCAATTGCAAAGCGTTGACGCCGCGTTATTTCGGTTGGTTTCATACATTTTGTATGGGCATGAGAAATTTTGACAGCCAGACAACGCTTTGCGTCGTAACAGGCTAATTACGGCTACCATCACTGTAGACAAGGAGTTTTCCTAAATTTTTTATGAACGACATTCTGCTATATTATTTCTGTAGTCCTTTCTCGGGACTTACTTTAGTTTTTGTATACATTTGCATTAAAAAGTGTTACCATACGTTTAATAAATATATAAAAGCTGGGCAAATGATTGAAAACTTGCATTATTACAGCTTAGCGATGAAGTTCTGGATAATTAAGCTTAACTTTAGCAAAATGACATTTAAAATTTTTCATTATTAAAACTTTTCTATAAAATATACAATATATTGAATTTTGTAATGTGTAAACATTGTAGTGGATACTAAAAAAATGCAGCCCTGATCTAATGAGTTGTTATTGTCTTTTGGAAATTTTCATAAACTCCATGGACTTTCACACACGAAACTAATTTTTATGCCGCCCGCACAATTTTTGTTCTTTTTAGCACACACGAGACTAATTCATCTGGCATAAAAATGTGTACGTGCACACAGCTTTGTGTGTAATAGTGTTTTTTGTATTAATTTAATATTTGCTGTTTTTTAAGTTGTGTGTGATGGTTTTGTTCTTCTGATGCAGGGTTGTACCTGGTTGAAAAATTATGCCAACCACAAAACTACTCCCTTTGCCTCTCTCACCAGCACACTGGCATATTATGCCAGCACAATTGTTCTCGTGTGTGAGAGGTGCATTAGATCAGAATTGCATTTTCTCAAAAGTCGTTTGACTATGTGAGAAAGTCAATACCAGCCTTAACTACTTCTGGTCGTTACTTTGTATTAATACTTGTCAAAAAATTCAAATAATGCGTGCAAGTGTGATATTGTGAATGCAAAATGTCATAACGAATGGTAAATAATACGGTAAAAATTTGACATCCCATAAGACTTGACCATTTTTTTTTTAAAGTTTTCTAAACGATAATACTTTCAATAATAATCAAAAAATAAACAAACTAAGAAGTCGTTTGTTTCGACGCCGATGACGTGCCGTGGTATATGTCTTCTTCTTCTTCTTATTGTATTGAATAATTTTCGTGTAAGACATGTCTGAAAATTAAAGAAATTGTCGTATTTTCTTTATCGTGTTTAAATTAAATACTTTAACCGACGTATATTTTCAAAGGCCGGCACGAACATAGCGTACATGCAACTGCTCTGCCGCCGGAAGCCACCAATTAATGTAGGCATGTTACTCCTCAACAGTTGTTTTCTTTATACTTGTGTTTTTAATGTAATTTGAGGTGTGATGGTGTGAACATAAAATGTCACTTTACGTTAGATTTTTTGACAGTCTTTAGATTTTTTTCTCGTAAAGTGTAATGAAAGTCTTTATACATGTATAATAGTATGAGGGGCCCTTTAGTTGCAGCGTCAGTTTTTTGTTTATTTAAATGAAATATTTTTGGCATATTCCTTTGTTTTTTGTATTGTATTATTCGGATTTTTTAGTGTTTGGTTTGCTTTGTGTCATATCTTTATCAGAAAATATAGCAGCTTCAAATATTTATGAAAACTTTCCCATCAGAAATACATATTGTTACGTTTTTTATTCTTTAAAAACGCTTTTCCGTAGACTCGAAGATTTGCAAATGAATAAAAGACCCCAGTGTAGTAATCAGGGTTAAGAATGATACAAGTTTATTTATAAATACACGTAAATACAAAAATACAGCTTAAATTAATTAACAGGGGTGTTCTGCAAACCGCGCGATTTGAAATCGTGCGATTTCAAAAACGAAAAACAGTGATCTGCTGATCCGACGACTTAGCGCATTCCCAGGTCAGTTCGTATAAAATATCTTAAACATCTAAAATATTAAAACCAATTAAAAAGCTGCAACAAGTCACCTTTTTAATTAAGTTCTTTCCTGGAAATTAGGCGATTTCAAAACGTGCGGTTTACAGAACACCCCTGTAAATATTCACAACTGGTTACCACTGCGCCTTCCTCGCTGTTGTATACGAACGTCTTTTAACTGGCTGCGCTCATGATATAATTATACAAGGTACTTGCACGACTACAACAAAATTGCAACACCAAGAAACACACGTATTTTGTTGGTAGAAACAAGCGTAAAATTGTCAGAAACAGATGTCTTTTGTTTTTAAAAACAGCAATCACAGGGTAACTAAAGCACAATTGCAGACGCGGCATTCATGCATGATTATGGTCATTCAGTGTTGCCAATATGTATGTAATACACAGTGTGTAATTTGTACTCTCATGTGTGGGCCATGTAATGATATTCATGTATAATCTGTGTGTAATTATACTTTCGATTCTATTTTTATTTATTATGGTTTTAATTTAAACTCACACAAAAGATGTGTAGTGTAATTTTCTTCAATGTATAATTGGAGACACAGCTATGTGCAAATTCATTGGCAACACTGTAATCATTTTACACTAACATTTTTGCAGCTTGTAAACAAAGTTTGACAACTATATGCATTGTAAACATTAACAGGCTGGGCTTGTGCAAGTACCTTGTATAATTGTATTATGGCTGCGCTAGTATTGTCGCAATTCCTCTCTTGTCTGCTGCTCGTCACTATAGTCTCTTAAATTATCAACTCACGTATTGTAAAGCACAGACTCAACTATCAACTCACTACTGTATCGCAAGCACAGACTGTTATCAACTCACAACTTAATTATCAACTGACTTCTGAGTAACAACTGCCTTCTAAGTAACGACTGACTCGCCATTGGATACGTCACCCCTTTTTATAGTTCGCAATAAGGTTACTAGAATGATTCAGCAAATTCTAGACAACCTCATCATCATCTAAAATGTTGTTTACTATTTATTGTTCATGTGGTAACTATGTCCATGTATGTAGATATGTGTATCTTCTTAATAAGCAGACGCTTTTAGTTGTTGTTGTTGGTTGTTTACATTTTGTATGTACTATGCATGCATGTACAGATAGCTCTTTGCTGATGTTCTAGTTAGTTCTTTGCATCGACCCTGTAGCAATACTTTCCGTAGCACTTGCGTTAGCCCTGGTGGAATATTTTTGCGCAACGCTGAATTAAACCTGTCGACGGCCATTTCCGTAACAATATGTAATTTAAAGTTATCAATTTTTCGGTTTCAAAAGTGAAATTAAATTGAATTTGCATTAAGCTATGATTTCGATAAAACTTTTATTTCATTACAATATTTGAACCTTGCCATTACGTACGAAATATAATGTCATTTAAATGATTTTCGAGCGATATCTCGACGATAACTTTAAAAATGTTGGTCTTCAAATGCTCCAACGTAATACGGTGTTTGGCGTAGACGCACAAAAAAGTTTAACGGAGCACAGTGGCGTGGAATAAGAAAAAAGTAGTAAAAAATCCGCAACTTATGAACTAAATGTTTTGAAAAGAAAAAGTGTTGAGCTTTTGAGGCAGCATATTTTGAGGCATCCGGTTGTAAGACAGGGTAGCTCCAAAGAGCGTCAAAGTTGGAAGCTGCGGGTGTCGAAATTCTTTCGGAGCTTGCAACTTTTGAAAATAAAGACCCATCTTAATAATTTTTTCCGCGGGACAATCAACGTTAAGGAACAAAAATAAAACACGCTTAGAGTACCATTTTATCTCTTACAATTTCCAAGTTATTTGACTTGATTTTTTTTTAATTTTAGTCCATGCTTTTTTTAATCTTTAGTACATAACTTTTTTATTACTTAGCAAAAATCGTTTGGTTTTGTTGTTTTTGAAAGAAAACTTTATTCAAAATCTTATGAAAAAGTAAATCTTTTGATATCTCAAAAATTGTAGCAAGGAATACTTTTGCAATTTGCATTTTTGAACACTATGAGAAAATTTTATATATTTTGTGAAAAAAGTATCTTTATTTTTTTTCTTTTGTTTCTAAAAAAAGTTCGAAAATTATCATTTTTTTGCAAAAAATCTAACTTTTTAAAATTGCAATACAAACTAACTTGTTGTTAGTAATTTGTAAGAAACTGTTGACATCCTACACATAAATGTAGGCAGGAGAGGAGATTTTCTAAAAGTTCCAATTTTTCGAATAAAATTTTTCCCAATAAAAAGAAGTTTTATAAAATTATATATTTGGAAACATTTTAATTAAGTTCAATAGTATACATTTAGCTTTGCAAACTAAAACAAATTTATTCTCATACCTTTACTACTTTTCAAAATATTTAAAATCAAATTTTGATTATAAAATTAAATTTTCAAAATTTTTTTTGTTGCCTAAATTAATGATCTTAGTTTCTTTGCTTCAAATATTTCTTAATTTTTTTTTCTATGTAAGGGTGCCCCTGTGGCTGAGTGGTAGTGATAACATCTTCTCAGTCCAGAGGTCGTTGGTTGATTCCGGCCAAAAACACCTGTGCGCACACCCATATTATGGGTATGTTTTCACCTGGGTATGCTTTGTATCGCTTTTGTATCCGTTGTTTGTAAAATACATACCTACACATTTAAGTTGCGATGCGTTCAATGGCATTATTTCAGTTATAACTATAATGTGGATAACAACTCAAAATAAATCGCTTTGCAAATTGATGTGGAAAAACTTCACTGATGGGACTATTCGGTGGGACAAAGGTTGACCACATATTGAACATGATAACTATATATGAAGAAAAGATAAGTGAATGCAATATTGGATTGGTTAGATATGGGAGTATCTACGGAAATATACCAACAGAAGTTTGATCGGCCAAGTAAGGATTACGATAACGTTCGATGCAGGAGGAAAATGATTAAAATAGTCCCCGTACTTTTCTTTTTGGTTGCAACATCCACTTGCTGCAAATGATGGCAAATTAAAATATTTTGTAAATTTCTAATAGATATTTATCTCATAATTCGAGAGACTTATGTATTTGAAAATTCTCATTTGTGGTCGTAAACGAAAATTTTAATATAATGATTTTTTTTACAACGCTGCCATTTTTTGAAGGTGGAAGACTCATTGACACAGAATTCATCAGCATCATCATCTTCGAAAAATATTCCAGAGGACTTGATCATTCTTTCTACAGATAGTTTGGCTGAAAGAGTGAGAAAAATGAATTTGTTGAAAAAACAACGCAGCCAAAACTCTAGAGAATCGAGCCGTGAACGATCAGTGCCACGAAAACAAGAGCAGTATGTAAAATTTCTTTTCTTATCTGTTAAATTTTTAAACTATTTAATAAACTTTCAGAGATAGTAGTGATGGAGACAGCAAACCACCGCCAGATCGACCTGAACGTACAAAAACTTTGGTATCTACGAATTCGTCAAATACTACACCAGATGCCGCAAAGCATTTGTCTTTGCCACCTAAGAAAACTACAAATTCCACTACATCAACAAACCATACTCGACCCATTTCCGCCCCCGTTACTGAGACTAGTTCCACATTACCACCTACTCCACCTAAAACCGTACCAACAAAGTTAAAAACCACTTCTTCCACATCCAGTACCACAACATCTTCTACATCATCGTCATCGGCTTTGAAAAGAAAAGAAAAAGAAATCCAGAAAGCAGCTCAGGCAGCTGAAGATGTAAAATTCATGCTTAATATCAAGGAAAACAGTTTCAATAACAAGAAAAAGAATGATGATAACATGTCTTTGACAACAGAAACTCCTTATGCCGGTCAACAGTTCGATCGCGATCATTTGGAAGAAGTATCTAATCTACGCAAAGAGCTAGAAGTCATGAAAACTCGTGCCGAGAAAGCAGAAAGAGAAAAGAGTGACATTCTGCTGCGACGTTTGGCTTCAATGGAAACGGCACCAAATCGAACGGCAGCCTCTGAGGCTATTATGTTGCAGCAGAAGGTTAACGAGCTCAAAGAACAACTCGATAAAGTCTCGGAGGAAAAGCGTAAACTCAACACTCGAATGAAAGAAATTGAGAGCAATCCCAAAAGTGCTGAGCATGAGCTGCGACGTAAACTGCAAGCTGCTGAGCAGATCTGTGAGGAATTGATGGAGGAAAACCAGGAAGCGAAAAAAGAAATCATAAATCTGCAAGCTGAAATGGATGAATTACAAGACACTTTCCGAGACGACGAAGTGAAAGCAAAGACTTGTCTGCAAAAAGATCTGGAAAAAACTACAAAGAATTGTCGAATCTTAAGCTTCAAATTGAAGAAATGCGAGCGCAAAATAGAGGCTTTGGAGCAAGAGCGGCAAAACAGTGATAATGTAGAACTTAATGCCAGAATCAAGCAATTGGAAGATGAGTTGAGATTCTCACAGGAACTAACGAAAAAGCTGCAGGTATTTGAACTTTTCTTTTAAGCTTTCCCTGCATTTCAGAATTGTTATTGTAATTTCTTATATTCAAGATTGAAGCTGAGGACTTGCGCAATCCTGGTAAAAAAAGACCTCCTATGTTAGGAGTTTTAGGCAAGTCTACCTCTGCTGATGGCAAATTCACCAGAGAATCTCTTACACGAGGTGGTTCACAAGAAGATCCTCAACAATTGCTTAGAGATCTACAGGACTCTGTGGAAAGGGAATCTGATCTTAAGGATCAACTTAAGTTTGCAGAAGAAGAAGTAAGTTTGCTTATTGTAATTATTTATCACAATTGCTTTAAAATTTTAAGTCATCGATACTTTTTCCACGAATCTATTAAAGATAAGAAAACTTAAAACAAATGCAAATAGATCGCCAATAAATATAGGTATACAGACTAACGAGGTTTTAGAAATGTTAAAGTTTCCCCGATCTACACAAACTGATGTCATAAAAAATACAATATCCACGCAAACAGATATTGTAACAAAAGAAGCTAGAAACATTGTAAAAACAAACACAATTTCCACACAAGCAGAGATTGCCATATTTGCTGAGGAAAGGAGAGATGCATGTGTGCAAACTGATAATTGCAATGACTCAAAAGAGTTACATGATGCAAATGCCCAGACCTTGAAAAGTAATGAATTGGACAACGCGCCATTAAATAAACAAGATATTGTGAACTTGCCCGAAGTTTTTGTATGCGGTAACAGACGTAAAAATTCACCTTTTTCTGCTATTTTACCATCCGTTTCCGGCAGATCTTCTTCATCCCTATTTTTGTTTCCCAGTCTCATATCACCTGCCCTAAAGTCTGGTGCAGGGAGAGGTACAAAATCCTTTACTTACTCCAATTGATTGATTTGTAGTGTTGCTTTCCTCTTAATATTATTTCTGTAAACTGCAACTAATGTTTGGTGAAGTCTTTTGCAACCTCCACAGACTTTTCCATATATATTTATATGTACATATTTTTTAATATTTATTTCCAACATGTTTTCAAAGTCTGTAAAGACTGCAACATAAAGTGAAACAGAAGTAACTTATATTTGTTTTAACTGGACATATTTAAGTTTTAAAACGGCTCATGAAAATGACAATTATATTTCGTAGATGTACCGTGTTATCCTTGCACTGTATTACCATTTCAATTCATGTATGTATTACTGTAATTTTTATAAGTCATTTTAATGACAAGAAAATTAAATGTAAATTCTTGAAATAGGAGTAATCAAAGATTTTTAGTGTTTATTCCATCGGAAATTACGTTTTAGTATTACCGAAAATAGCTTTTCCATATAAATTAATCCACTTTTTAAAGAAATGTATTTAAAATACGCATTTATCTTATGCCAACAAGTTGTTGGTCCATCATATATCCATGGTTTTCTTTACTCCCAGGAAAAGTTTTGGCAAATACAAAATTTTATGGCGATTCGAATGGACAGTTGGCTGTGTATGCAGCAACAGTAGATCTCCTTTGTAGGAACGGACCTTATGACTAAGTATAAGACTATAGAATGTGTGATTATGTGATTTTATGAATTCCGTGAATACAATATATAAAATGAATATTTACTTAAACAACTTTAATTTCACAGTGTGTTATACGTTTTGTGGTCTTGATATTAAATATTGATTATAATCTTTGCAATCGGTTTATAACGTTCAATGTTTTCAAAATCCAAACAGTTGTCACTTATTGAAAAGTTACTATGAGCCTGTTTTTTGAAACCAAATAAGTGTACACGTTCTTTAAAATAACGAACGAAAGAGTCACATTTACTCTTTTAGTTGCTTTTTTTTTTTTTTTTGCAAGTTATAGTAAACATTCGTTTTTTTGGCTTTGAGTTTCGATTTGTAAATGAATTATCAATTATAAAAAATTTCAGTTAATTTCACATCCCAGCAAAAAAAATCGGATTTGGAAGCAATGCATTGCTTACTTTTTTTTTTAATTTTACATCAGTAAGATATTCCATTATATAGACTTAAGTTCGTATAGCATTACATATCGTTACCTTAATATAGAAAGGCTTTAATTTATTATTTTTTTGTAATCGAGTTTTTTGAAATCGAGTTTTTTGTTTTTTTTAAACAATCACAACCCTCAAATCGATTAGCTTGTCTACAGAAAACACCCAAGGTCTATGGTGAAAATCGAACCCATGACCTCTGGACTGAGAGGATAATATTGCTACCATTCAGCCACAGGAGCACCTTTGATAACAAAAGCTTCCAAAAATGCTTCTGGAAAGCACTAACATAAGACGGGCTCTTACCAAAGTTGAAAATTGTTACAGAAAATTTGGAAAACCATTAACTTTTGCATTTGAATATTACTTCTGTGATGCACTTTAGTAAGGCGAAAAATTAATGGCTTTTTGGAAGCTGAAAGTATTGCTTCTAGTTGGCTCATCTCGAACAAAAAACATGCCTTATTGATGCGCAACAGCAAATGATTCTGTAACATTGTCTCCCTTACAAAAATGCTTCTGGGAAGCAGTAATTTTTGCTGGGATATTGAATTTCATGAGTGTATATAAACTGAAAGCTCTTTTTTTATCACTCACATGAAAGTGATTCAATGTTGTAAAAACGTAAACATGGTTTGGTTCGTTATTTTAAAGAACGTAGTAAGGACCTGTTCCTTCCTTTTGAACTTTTGTATTCAGATACTATTAAGCGCGATTCTCTAGTGTCTGTATATTGGCTTCCATTAGTAGCGTCATTGTATATAGATCTATAATTAAATCAGCGATCTAGGACACGAAAGATCCTTCAGGTTTTGCAGAGATGATTTTTGGACCAGATCGTTCCTTAAAATAATTGTTTAAAAATCATCATACGCTTAACAATTAACTAAAAGGTCTAAATCAATTATAACTTCGAGGTTCGGATGAAAAAGGAATTGCTAAAAATACCATGAGATTAATATATTAAAATTTCAAAATACAACGCTGCACAGTGGCGCAAAAAAAAAATTGGTAATAAGTATGGAACTTCTAAAGTAGTATATGCCTAAATATTTATGTGATTGTAGACCCGAAGTCAAGTTTTCAGCCTAATATCTCATAGAGCCGAACCAGGGATGGAGTTACAGGGTGTGAAAGTCAGCAACTTCGGGTGTGAAAAACTTTGTGTAGCTTGTAACTTTCTTAAATACTAACCGATTTTTATGGGTTCGAGGGTTTTAGATTTTGCTGTATAAAAAAAATGAGTCTTATAGTTATGTTCATATTCTTAATAGCTTAAGAGAAATTTCACTTCGAAGTTAAAACTTCTGATTTTTTGCTTCCAATTTTTTTTTCGGTTTTTCGGTTTGTTACTAACCGTCCGGTTTTAATATCAAGCACATCATTGAATTTCTGACAATACTTTTAGTAAGAACACCTCAAAAACATTTAAAAATTTTTATTTCTGTTAAGTTAGAAAAAAGATTTAAACTTAAAATTTTGAAGTTTAACTAAAAACTCGTTAAGGTTTCCAAAACAGTGTTGTCATAATTTTGAAATTAAAATTTTTTTTTGCCTATAAATGACAATTTAGTGTTTTCACACAGTGAAAAAGATGTCTTTAAAGATGTGCTTAGTCCAAATTATTTTCATATTGTACATTCACCCTAAATATGGCAGTAAGGTTAATTTGAATTTTGAAATAACTTTCGAATATATGGAACTGTAAAAAACTTTTCACAGAGTGCCTTAAAGATCCACGAAAATTGCGATAAGCACATTCTTAGAGAATTATTTTTCGACATACCAGTTTTTTTGCACTACTGGGCCCTGTTAAATTTATTCTTAAACAGGTTAAACTGGAATCGCTGCTCAACACAACAGTTTAAAAATGGCAAATACAATTTTAAAAGAATTTCTTACGTATGTATGTATATACATACATTCGTGTAAGTTTGGAGTGGTTCATGCAAGTTTTTTATGGCAAAAATTATTTTTAAAGTGACTCTTAGAAATACAATTAGCAATCGTATAAAGTATAAAGAAAAAAGTTGATTTTCTTGACTGTTTCTATAGCATGCCTGAAGTTAATTATATTCGTCCGCGAAGTCAAAAAATATTTAAACATTATTTTCTTCGTTATCCATTCTAAAGCATACTGGAATATTGGTAACACTTCTGTCATCTTGTGGTTTCAGGAATACACTATTAATTTAAGGTTAAAATATATCTACTCTACCACATACGTACTGTAACGGTTGCAAATGACTGGAGGTTGCAAATGAAACTCGGCCTTGCCGTGTTTAAATTATTTTAATCATTTTAATCCATATTAAGGAGTTTATATCAAACCATCTTTCTGAATACTTGGTCAACAAAATTTAATAAATTTTTTTTGTAGCACTCACTCATTGTTATTGGCTAATACTTTTTAATGTTTTTGTTTGATTTTTCAGGCTGAAAATTTAAGGAAAAAAGTTGCCCGTATGGAGGATGAAAATGATTCTTTAATGATGCAGTTGAAAAAAATGGCAACACGCTCTAGAAGTATGATAAGTTCAAAATTATTGAGTTTTTCAACTAAAGAGGAAAAGCGCTTAATATAACATAGAAAGCTTTCGAACTTAAAAAATTTTTTAAGTCTCAAATAAACTGTTCTTAAAAAAATTATTTTTTAAGATTTAGAAAGTTTTCAATTAATATAATTATGTATAAATATTACACCGTATCGCAAAAAAGTGTATCATAGTGATCGTCTTTTTAAAATTTTCGATATATCTTGGGCATTTACAGTCGGATCTTAGTTTATAATATTGTTTATATAAGTAATATTGTCGTTTAAGGGCCACTCAGACTATTATACTTTGTATTAATACATGTCAAAAATTCAAGTAATACGTGCAAGTTCGATATTGTGAATGCAAAATGTCATGACGAATTGTAAATAATACGATAAAAATTTGAGATCCCATAAGACTTGAGCATTTTTTGAAATTTTTCTAATCGATAATACTTTCATCTGATCAGAGTTGCATTATTACGAAATCAACTAATAAACAAACTGATAAGTCGTCTGTTTCGACGCCGTTGCCGTGCCGTCGTTTATGGGAATATGTATTCGTCTGAAACCGGCTATAAATATTGAATATGCTTATCGTATTGAATAATTTTTCGTGTAAGCCATGCCTGAACGACTAAAAAATCAACTACTTTGAATGCCGTTTATTTTCAAGGGCCGGCACGACCACAGCTCTCATGAAACTGCTATGCCGACGGAAGTCAATGATTAATGCAGGCATGTTAATCCTGAACAGCTGTTTGCTTTCCAACTGTGTTTTTAATGTAATATGAGGTGTGATGGTGTGAACACAAAATGTAACTTTACGTTAGATTTTTAGACAGTCGAACAAATGTGTTTAGATTTCTTTCTCGCAAAATGTGATGAAAGTCTTTATACATGTATAATAGTCTGAGTGGCCCTTTAAGAATAGAACACAATTTCAATCATATACCTACTACGACTGGCTCGTCAGTATCCCATTCGATCAACCCGATTTTTTTTTCAAAGAAGTGCAAGAAAACTTCAGTTCTTGTGAACGATGACGAGTTGATGTTAATAAGTGTTCTTGCACATTCTCAGCCACATCAGCAATGTTTTCGACTGAACGCACTGGATGAGAACGTGCACGGGTTGATTTGTCCAATAACGATCCATTTGCATGAACTCGCTTCACAAATTGACTCACAAGCTGAACTGAATGTCGATCTCTTGAAAATTTTCCACGTAAATTTCTTACAGTTTGCGTTAAAGACTCACTACTTTGGAAGTAAGTTTTTAATATTTCCCAATTTTGTTCGAGCGTATAGCATCTCATTTTGCAAATATTAAACATAAACCTGAAAATAAAAATGAATATTATTCTATCTTTCAGAGTCAAAGTAATCGGTAGTTTAAATTTAAAATTTTAAATAATTTTGTAAATGGCCCACCCTGTATGTCGATGTTTATGTCTTGAGAGGACAAATGTTTTGTCTTATAATCGATGGACTTCAAATATCGTATTCTCATTTAGAGTAAACGTAGTGCGAAAACGTTCCATAGTTAATCGAATTAATTCATCTGATGGACGATTATGTATACCGTAAAATGGACATAGTGCGCGATACGTGTTTCCAACAGTACCCTGATTTTCAAAATAAATCTGCACAATTTGGAGGCGTTGTTCAGGCGTCAGTCTATTCATGTTGAAATGCCAGACCAAACTAAACTTAAACCATTAGTGTTTTTTGTGGGAATTGTTACAATTTAAGTTTAAAATTTTTAACGCACTAGTAATCCCAAATTATTATTTTACTTATTAAGTAAAATATTTTTTTAATAAAAATACACTGAAATTGATTATTGAGGGGTTTAGCTGGATCATATGCGCATTTCACTGTTGCTAATGCAGATCATCAGGGAACCTTTACCCAAAAATTTCTTACAACAACTAGAGTTAATATCTTAAACTTTCATTTAAGCAAGTGAGAAGCTCAACAAATAACAAAGTTGAAACAAGAACTCAATAATCAACATGTTTTTTATTTTCTTACTTTATCATTAAAAAAAAAATTTAAACTTAAACTTAAATCACTTGACAGCTGGCAAAATGGCCGCCAGTTAAAAATGTGTTGCCAACTTACATGCTAAGCTTCTTGCCGCAAAATAATAATCAGCTGTTATGTGAATTTGCTAGCTTACAAATATCAATAACTTAATAAATAAAAACAAAATAAATTTTAACTACCGAAATGGGGAGTGAAATTGTGCTTTTTAAGAAATTTACTGAGCTAATAGAATTTGTGCATATAATTTTACGTGCAAATAATGCAGATAGCATATGACACTTTGTACGTGCAAAGTAAATGTAATCGATAACAAATTTAGTTATTAGAATAAATAAAATTTTATTCTTTAAAAACGTTCTTACCCGTATAACAAAATATTTTTTATTTTGCTTTTTTTCATTACATATATTTCTTTACAAATTTAAATATCAAAAACAGCTGACAGCTTCCAATGATGCTTATAACTTACGCTTACAAAAGTAGAAAGTTGATCTACTTTGCCGCGCTGCTTGAATCTACGCATTCTACGCTTTGTGCTGTGTAACTTGTCACATACAATTTTATCGATTCTATTTTTTGACAACCGCTTGAAATGCGGCGGCGCGTACGATACGTGTTATGGACTTTCAGCTTAATGGTACGGCAAAGGTATGGAAGCAATTGAGTTTAAGAATTACAATGCTTCCATCTGGTCTTGCGTGTACAACTGCAAATATGGCGGGTCAGTCAATTCAAATTTCGTCCACTTGAATATGAGGCACTCTCAAAGTGTATAAAGTTATTAACTTGTAGACTGAACACTTGACGAGTGTTTCTTACCACAGCTATGTGGGCGTACTAGCGGATCTGGGTGTGTTACTATCGATAATAAAATATTATCGGAGTGGAAAAAGTACGCGTTGTTTTCGATGAAGTTCTTTCAGCAGCTGGAAAATCCAAGATTTGTATTGATTTGCGCGGTTGGCTGTTCGCAAGAAAGCAGAATGGCTCATAAACTTTGATTATATAAAAAATAGCCTAATTCCAACAGCTATTGCATTATTAAAATGAATAGGAATAGAAAAATAAAGTAGTAATGGTATTATTCCATCTGCCATTCGATTAGAGATTATTTTAGTATGTTATACCTAACGCCTGTAAATTCCTAAAAGGCGAACCCTACGTTTGGCTAAAAAAACTATATAGGGTGCTTTTTTAAGTGCAGAAGAACTGAAGATATTGATAGTTATTGTTTTACAACTGAGAGTATTAAACTGTGTTGACATTTCTGTACTGTAAGGCAATTCATCATGAATGGTTTAACGCTAAAACGACGCTTCAAAATTATGGAAACTTACTTTGAAACAATAAATCTGTTCGCGATGTTCATATAGCATTTAGTCCATTTTATGGTTAGTATAATCGAAAGGCAATTCGTGCAAACAAGAGAAAGAAATATGCATACCGAAAATAATTGTGCTGCTATAGGGCAATGAGCAAGGAGCTGCCGTTACGACGAATGGCGAGCGCTATCGAGCCATACTGACTAAATTTTTGTTTCTAAAATTAATCAGCTAAACATCAACGACATTTGGTTCCAACAAAATGGAATTTTCGCTTAACAACCAATTTATTTAGAAGTGGTCCTGATAACTGGCTCTCTCATTCGTGTGATTTAACGCCTCCAGATTACTTTTTACGGATATATATAGGGTCCGCCAGATAACTTTTTTTTCAAAACAGTGCTCAAAATATCGAGTGTAGCTTCGGCTGTGTGGCACATAGCGCCGTCCTGTTGAAACCAAATGTTGCCAATATCCTCCTCTTCAATTTTTGTGAACAAAAATTCGTTCAACATGGCCCGATAACGATCGTTATTGACTGCACTCCTTGCTCATTTTCGAAAAAAATGGCCCAATTGTGCCTTGGGTGCGTCGGCTTTTCAATGTACGCGTGCGGGTTTTTTGTGCCCCAAATGCGAAAATTTTGCTTGTTTACATACCCGATAAGATCAAAATGAGCTTCATCTGAAAAGATGATTTTTTTTGGCAAAATCGGCATCTTCTGTAAGTCGATCGCAGGCAATATTTCCCAGCGTTGTTCAAGCGTATACACAACCATATTCGTTCAGCGGAAGGATAAAACTAATTATCTGTCAAATCAGACATGAGCTAAGTGTTACCATTCACGAAATAAGCACTAGTTGAAAAAAAAACGTTAGATGGTGTTCCCTATATTAAGTCATTGGATTATGCCGACAAACTGGACACTCTTGAAGCATTAAAAGACAATATTGAGGCCAACATTAAGAACATATGGCTAGACTTATTGCAAAACGTAGTACAAAATTGGACTGATCAAATGAGTCATGTAACTCGTAGCCTCGGCGCACAAATGTCATATATCATATTTAAAAAGAGATGCCCTGAAATTATTTAACAGATTATACTCGTAATAAAAAAAATTATTCCAACAATATTTCTGTATACGAGGGCTACTATTTATATTTTGGGAACTGATAACACTAACATCAATAGCTAAAATCTGGCAACACCATCATAAAATTTGGAATTTTTTAACATAAGCGTACTCACAACGTTTTGATGTACAAGTGCTATTTGTTTTGCTTACAGTGAGTCCAGAAAATCAATTTGAAAAAAAAATTTAAATTTCAAGAGAAGGTTTTCGTTGGATTATTTTTCACAACTTTCGACGTGAATTATCTCAACAAGAATGTGTCGATGATTAAAAAGTTCAATCGTGGTGTTTCAAAAGACGTGTAGAAAGGTGGCAAATTATGGATACATGCTTATGAGTCGGAAACCAAACAGCAATCGATCGTGTGTGTATTCCAAGACGAGCTGAACCCAACAAAAATGGTTCGTCGAAGAAGCACAGCGAAGCAAATGGTCACCTGTTTTTTCGGCCGAATAAGTCATGTGGCCACTGTTCCGCTTGAGAAACGCAGAACTGACAATTTTTAGTGGTACAGGACAATTTGTTTGCCGGAAGACTTCGGAGAAATTAGTAAAGCTTACCCTCGAAGACGAATCATTCTTCATCATGACAATGCTAACTCTCACACATCTCGTCCAACACGGGAATTTTTAAACAGTTAAAACATCGAATTGATGGCTCATCCTCCATACAAATATCAAAGGTAAACTGCGTGGTAAACGATTTACGAGCGCCGAAGAAGCAGTTGAAGCGTTCAAAAACCATATTTTGGAGGTGTCTCAAGAGGAATGGAAAAACTGCTATGACAAATGGTTTGAACGAATGCAATAGTGTGTTAATCATCAAGAGGATTATTTTGAAAAACAATAAAGCCATTTTCATTTGAAAATAATTTTTATTATTTGTTTTTCCCGAAATATAAATAGTAGCCCTCGTATATTTAAAACTGTGCTGCTAAAATTATAGAAATGCTTCTTTGGCAACACTTTAATGGGTTTTTGCGAGTTCTAATTATCTGACTTTATGGTGGCACAATATCGTGCTAGGAACTGAGCTTTGATTGGTCAATAATAGAACGGGATACTTGTGGTCTGTGCACAAGACGGCAAACTGCTCTTTTTTAAGATCCGACTGTAAATGCTGAAAATATAACAAAAACTTTAAAAAAGTTACCCCTACGCTGGGCAAAAAATTTTTATTGTGGAAATTGCCTTGCAATAAGACTTCAAAAAGTACGGTGTGATTTTTATTATACCTGTAAGGTGGTACGCTCTTTTATACATGTTTGTATATATTTAAATTTTAACCAAAAAATGCTTTAACTAATTGTTATTCGTTGTTTCATTTAATCCCTGCCCGGCTTTTCCAAAAATAATCTTTACTAAAAAGTTACATTGCCATTTTTTTACAGCTGCTCATATACAAAAATGAAGTTGGATTTCCAAAAAAAAGTTGAATCTCATTGTCCTCTAATATACGTATTTTCATTATTCCTTTTAATAATTGCATGTACAAGTTACTTAAAGCTCGGCTAAGAAATTTCATTAACAACTGAAACCTTGCTGCTTATAAATGTTTTATATCAATAGCTCGTAGGCTGAGTCCAACGAATCGCCGTTTGGCCCCTGAGGTACAAGCTGAACGTGATGAGGGCATATCCGATGAAGATGATCCAGCTGAGTTGCGTATTCTGTTAGAGCTCAATGAACAGGAAGCTTCTATACTTCGCCAGAAAGTGGAAGAGTTGGAAAAGCAAAACTCTGAGTCTAAAAAACAAGTTCGTGAGCTTCAAGATAAACTCTCAAACTCTGCAGACAAAAAGAACACTTTTTCGTCCTGGGGTGCTGGTACTTCCGATAAAAGACTGAAGGCTTTAAATGAAGAAGTCGAGCAGTTGAAAAAAAGTATTACAGAAAAAGATAAACAAATTGATAAATTACAGTCGTTAGCAAATAGTAAACGTCAATTGGAAACAGTCGAACAGGAAGCCAATGTACTGCGTTCCAAGATCGCAGCCTTAGAAAGTGAGAACGAACGTATTCAAAAGGAAAGCAAACGTATGCAAATGTTGGTATTGCGTAAGCAGTCTTCTATAGAGAAGAATGAAAATGTTAAACTGAAAGAGACTCTTGCTGCCGTCGAAGAAGAACGCGATGGTCTCCGAACAAAACTAAAACGAGTTTTGACAGAAGCTGAAGAAAAACTGCCACCCAGAACATCAATAAATATAACAGATTTAACGCCAAAAAATCAATTAAAGAAATGGGTAGAGGAGTTGGATGAAGAGATTAGTGAAATGAGAGCTATTGTTGTAAATAGCGGTGCTCATACAATAAAGGGCTTGGAGAAAGAGAAAAAGACATTGGAAGAGGATTTAAAGGAATATAAAATGAAACTTACACAAGCCGAAACAAATTTGCGTGAGTATAAAATAAAAATAAGAATATAAAACAATATATTCATTTTTTTAGAGCTATGCTCTTTATGCCACGACACAGTAGCTAGGATGTGATTTTCGTAGCAAACATTTTTATCATTATTATAATTTCTTTGTACTTAACAGCAGATTGCGAAAATAAACGAAACAAAATGTTTGATTTTGTTTAGTTTCGTTGTTTGAAGTGAGTAAAGCAAAAACAAAACAAAAACAATGAGAACTGTTGCTCAATTTGTTTTTGTATTTCTTTTTTGCACCTGATCACAAACAATATATTAATTTAATTGTACGCAGCTAGAAATCAAAATAATGGGATACAAATGTAAACGTTTTGAAATATTTGCGGCGAATTTGACATCACCATATAATATAATTTTATTGCATTGTTATTTAACACATGAAATAATGAAATTTGTTTTGTATAGCTCATCAACCAGCTCTAAGATACCTTTATTTCTTTTTTTGCCAACAGAAAAGCTCAAATCCTCATCATCGGCCACACCCAAAGTATCAGATTTGGAGAAGCAGCTCAAAAAAACTGAAGAGGAAACCAAACAGATGAACTCAAAAATCAAAGAACTTGAGGACAAAATTAAGAAACAAGATAATTTGGTAAGACCCACGATCTATTTCTTAATTAACGTTTTTTTTTAAATGAATTGCAATTGCAGATCAAAAAAATCGAAACCACAAAAGCATCATTCGAACAACAAACCAAGTCTGATAAGGAGAAACTTTCCAAATTAGGAAAGGACCTTGAAAAGGAGCACAAAGAACGTGAAAAGCTGGAAGGAAAGCTGTCGCAAAGGGATACGGAATTAGCTCAAGCGCGCAAGGCAGCAGATAAAGCTAAAACTAGTTTGGAAAACGAAATTAAAGAACTAAAGTCAAAGTCCTCGAAATCGGATAGCAAGCAGGTGCAAGATCTCAAAAAGCAACTGGAAGACTTAAATCAAAGTTTGGAAGAAGAGACTAAACGTTATAGTGACCTCAATGCACAATGGGAAAAACTATCGGAAGAAACAATTCTAATAAGAGCACAATTGTCCACGGAAAAGAGTAACCTTCAAACTGAACTAACCAATGCCAAGCAAAAAATTTCTGAATTGGAGTCGTTACGAGTAAATCGTTCTGAATTGGCGAAAAAATTAAATGATGCTCAAAAGAAAATACAAGAACTGGAAACGAAGACGCTGAAGGGAGGTCATTCCGATTATGAAAAGACAATGTTGCAACATAAATTAGATGAAAAGATTCAAGAGTACGATCGCCTTAGAAGGGAGAATGAAATGAACATTGATTTAGTATTCCAGCTACGGAAGGACAATGATGATCTGAATCGTAAATTGAATGACTACAGTCGTATTGAACAAGCGAAATCATCTATAAATGGTCACAGTGCCAGTTTGGAAAACGAAATAAAATCATTAAAAATAAAGTAATATTACATTCCATCAAACAAAGTTCATTTATATTTATATTTGTATATTTCATTGCTCTAGGTTAGAAAATGCTGAAATGCAATTGAAATCCGAAGTTGCTTCAACACGTCTTCGCTATGAACAGCAAGTGAAGACATTGAGTGGAGAGTTAACCTCTATGCAGGTATACACATATTATTAGAAATTTAAATGAAATTGTTCAGCTCATAGTTCATACAATTCGTTCTGCAGCGTCAATGCGAACGTTTCAAAAAGGATCGTGATGCCTTTAAACAAATGCTGGAATCGGCTCAAAAGAAAATTGGAGATCTTAAAGCCAATAACGCTGGTAGACAAAGCAGAAGCTCCATGCACAGTAGTGATGAAGATGACAAGAGCAAAATTGTCTATTTGGAACAACAAGTAAGTTATTGAATATATTTATTAGAGTTAAGTACCACAAGGAGAAGGAAGAAAATTTTAAATTTGTTTGCATAAAAAAAACTTTTATATTCAATATTATTGAAAATGTTCACCTCAAATCTTAGATTGGCTGTTTGGAAGATCAGCTAGTAGAGGCTCGTTTGGAAGCTAGCAAAGTCAAGACTGAATTGGTTTCAGAGCGCAGTGCAAATGAGATAAAAATATCAGAGATGCAATCGAAACTTAACGAGTTCGAAGAGGACAAAGTAATCGGCTCAGGTCGTACGAAAATTCCAGGAATGAAGACAAAACTAGAATTGTCTTGGCAAAAGGAGCGTGAAGATCAGCAAAGATTGTTGCAAGAGACATCAACGTTAGCACGGGACTTACGTCAAACGCTATTCGAAGTGGAACGTGAACGCGACAAAGAGCGTTTAGAGTCGAAGCGCCGCCTGGATCAATTGAAACGCACCAACGAAGAGGAAATGGAGGAGGGACGTAGAAAAATTGCTGAATTACAGTGCGATCTATTGGAGTTGCGTGATGTTCACGCCAAGCTACGTACATCTAATGAGAAACTGCGCAGAGAGCGAGAACGTTATGAGAAAGAGTTGGTTAAACGACGCATGGAACAAGAAGGTGGTGAGCGCAAGCTTGGCGCCCTTCTGCACACTGTTGATGAGTTAGTAAAAATAGCCCCAGATTTAATGGGGGGAAGGTTGTCGGCTACACCAAATGATTTAAGACCCGAAATAAAATCACTTAAAAGATCTCGAAGTCCTTCGCCTTCCATGAATACTTCAAGTGTAGGCAGCGTTTTGGCACGTTTAGCAGAGGCTTCTGAAGACTTGCGTAAATTCCAACGTATAAATGAAGAGGAGCACGAACGAAATCGTATCAAACGTAGTAATTTGCGAAGAGCTGCTTCGCAGGAAAACGATCCCCATGGTAGCCAGAGCTCGGTAGCAAGTGCAGCAGGTTCCAGTCGCAATGGCCCTAAAATATCCCGTTCTAGTCATAATGGAAGTCTGGTTAGAAAGAGTTTATCGCTAGATCATTCAATACAACAAGATCAGGTACGTTTCGTGTTAAATATTTGATCACTTAGTTATAAATTTATTGCATTAATGTATTAATCCTTTTAAATTGAAGAATATTTGGCGACAAGATGATGGCAGTGTTTCGTCTATGCAGTCTATTGATTCCGAGCTGGGAGGCATGGTGCGCGATTCAAGTTATGATTCTCGTTTGGATTCAAGATTGTCTGGCGGTTCCACGCAGAGTGATATACCACGTGGACCACGTAAAAAGAAGAAGGGACTAATGGGAAAATTGCGAAGTCTCACTAAAAGTGGACGTAATTCCGAGAGCGAAATATCTGTGAGTTGAAGAAATTTTACAGTTTATCTTACTTCATCCATATTAATGTAACATACTATGGTTCTTAAGATTCAAGGATCAGACTCTGATATTAGCGTGGCTAGCGATATGAGGGCCAGTAAAAAGGATTTACGTGGCCGCTTGTCGGGTATGTTCAAACGTTCGGGTTCTACATCAAGAAGCGGCAGCACAGAACGTGCGGCTAGTGAACAAAGACCAGTGGCTGTTACTGTTGTTGGTGTAGCCGATGGACCTCAGCCTAGAGATCCACCCCCAGCTAACGCTATGACACCAAAACCAATTAGATCTGTGAGTATTAATTAGCCTGTCTTCACAAGTGCATGTCGCTTTGTAACTAAACGCCAAGGCGAAATAAAATTCAAATAATAGCCCATTCAGGCTGACGTCAAATTAAGTAGTTTCGTGATTTCGGTCGAAATCAAGTTGAAATTAAGTAATTTCCCATACATTTTGAAATTTTCCAAATTAAGTTATTTCACTTAATTTCGATGAAATTAACAAGAAATTACAATATAAAGGGTCCGCCAGATAACTTTTTTTTTTTTTGAAAACAGGGCGCAAAACATCGAGTGTAGCTTCGGCTGTGTGGCATTAGCGCCGTCCTGTTGAAACCAAATGTTGACAATATCCTCCTCTTCAATTTTTGTGAACAAAAATTCGTTCAACATGGCCCGATAACGATCGCCATTGACTGTAACGGTCACTCCTTCTCATTTTCGAAAAAAAATGGCCCAATTATGCCTTGCGTGCGTCGGCTTTTCAATGTATGCGTGCGGGTTTTTTGTGCCCCAAATGCGACAATTTTGCTTGTTTACATACCCGCCAAGACCAAAATGAGCTTCATCTGAAAAGATGATTTTTTTTGGCAAAATTGGCATCTTCTGTAAGTCGATCGCAGGCAATATTTTCCAGCGTTGTTCAAGCGTATACACAACCATATTCGTTCAGCGGAAGGATAAAACTAATTATCTGTCAAATTAGACATGAGCTAAAAAGGTTAGATGGCGGACCCTTTACAACGCTGTTTTTGTACTAAAAGTACTTTTTTGCTCAAACATGAATAAATTCACGACTATGAGAAACCACAAATAAAAGAAAATAAAAAAATTTTTAATTCAATATGAAATTAAAAGAAGATTGAAAATTATTATCTGCCGTATTCATAAAAAATATTTAAGGTTGTAATAAACCTAAAATGTTTTTTATGAATACGGCTGTATACAAGTATATATGAAGATTTTTGCAAGAAAAACTTGTATAAGTGCAACAAAGAGTTTATTCGACTGAAAAGAGTACTTCAGTGTCTGCCGCAATGACCAACATGTATGCGAAATCAATTCAAATGTCATTCAGTAAACAGCATGAAAACTCTTGATTTCGTTCGTAATTTGAGCTTAAAATTACTTAATTTCTTGTCAGCCTGAACGCACCAAAAAAGAGATTGTCGTAGACAAAGCAGTCTGCGTTTAAGAAGACAGCCTGTTTTTTATTTTTATGTATAAATTTTATTTCCAACATTTTAATTTTTTTAAGATTTCGAAACCTCCCACGCCTACGCCAACAACACCTGTGACCAGGAGAAGAGCCGCCAAACAGTAACGATTAATTAGCGCGTAGGGATTACAACATTTTACTTACCGTATTTTATAATGTATTGTTATAAATTGGATTATTATTATTTATTTTTACATACTTTACATATTTAAAAACTTTATATGATTTTAAATTATACACAAAAAATAAATATTGTTACACCAGTTAAACAAAAGTTAGTTTTAATCTGTAAATAATTCTTCCATTTGTAATTTCATCCAGTAGGATTTAATAACTCAATAAATGTGTTGGCACTTTGGAAAAAAAACTGTAACCCCTTGTGGACCAAGGCATGAAATCGTTGAAAAAGTTAAATTTTTTTTATGAAATATTGAAATTAAATTCCTTAGAAAGCTTTTTTAGAAAATTTAAAAAATTTGGAGAATCTGCTAGGCCCCTAGATGGACCTGGTACTTTTAAGTACCGTCGGGTCAGAGTGAGTCAAAAGTAAAAATATGCCCAATGAGTTTTTAAAAGTTTTATTTATATTTTCAATACTTTAGTTATAACTTTTTTTATAAACTTATTCCATGGTATTTAACGAAACAATTATTTTTTGTCATCACAACATAAATAAACACCACAATGAGAACCTTCCTCGAGTTTCCACAAAAGTTGGCCAATGTGTTCGTAGATTTCCTAATCGTACATCCTTCCGATTCCGATTTTCCTCGGCATTTCTTACAACTTGGAACATATTGTTCATCTGTGGATGCCGCTTTCAAACTTTTACGGCTTATGGTTGGATTATTCTGAGTCAACAACCCCATAGCTACAGAACGTCTGAACTCCAAAAGAGTTACTTTTTCAGAGGACTGACAATATATTATATAAGAGTTAATAAATGTCATTTCTAATAGACTCCAAAAAATTCTGTGCCACCATTTCTTCGATTTACGGTCAAGGCCGTAGGCACTTCGTAATTGATCAGCGTGATCAACGCCACCCATAAACGAGTTTTAGTCCCTGATAATCGAAGAAACAATTGCCGCTGTAGAGCAAAGTGTTGAAGAGGACCCGAATGAATCGATTCGCCACCGTGCACAGCAATAACCGACTATTTTGTTCCCGAATTGGATGGCATGAATGTGGATGAGTTGTGGTTCCAACAAGACGGCGCTACATGCCACACAGCGCACGTCACAATCGATTTATTGAAGGAAACATTCGATGAGCGCATAATTTCGCGGAATGGACCTGTCAATTGGCCACCAAGATCGTGTGATTTGACACCATTGGATTATTTTCTTTGGGGATATACGGCCCCATATGCTCGAAAAAGTGGTTGAAAATTGGACCTGTAGAATTGGCTTTATTCGAGCCAGCCGCGGCGGCCACATGCCCGAAATCATATTTAAACGTTAATGGCATAAAATTATCCTTCCAATAAAGCCAAATTGATGGACATTAAAACGATTTTCTTGTGTTTTATTTCAATTCGAAGTTCTATACCTCTAAAAAAACACCCTATATCTTCAATAAATAAAAGAAAATATTCAGTAGGGGTGTTACTATTTTCAGATATTCCTTCCACAGGTCCGTCCGGTAGGGAGAATTCAGAAATAATTGTTTCACGGGATTTCGATTTCCATCGGCGATTGGGCTCGACATCTTGCTTCCTGCTGCTATATGAAGTATTTTGTCGTCATCATTGTCAGAATGACTTTCATTTTCCATAAGCTCATTGTTGGCTGAAACACCTTCATCTAATAATTCCTCTAAGTACTCCTTCAATGTGTCATAACCCGGGTAATTTTCGTCATCAATCTCAATATCAGTGTCATTGTTGTTATCAACTGGAATAGATTCCAGAACCGTCAGAATTTCATCTGTACCAAGACGTTTACCACGAATTCCAGCCATAATCCTATTAGTGTCATACAATAAACATGTGCTGTAAAAGTAAGAAAAACTATAGCACACCCAGCCCAACGGTACTTACCAGTCCTCTTTAATTATTTCTAAAACAAAAGTCAACTAACAACTTTTCTATATAATAAAAGAACTTTATGTGCACAAAAGTAATTATTCTTCAATAAAAACACACTTTTGGAGTACGGCGATAATATGCTTTTTTTTTGCTAATTGAAAAGTCTGTAACAAAATCTCACGTGTGCAGCAGAATCACATTTGAATTTACCGTTATTCTGAATATTCGAGGTTATTATTCACCCCTATTCTGCGTTTCGATTCGAATCGAAATTTCCTCCGTTTGGCAACTTTTATATTCTGTGTTCCGTTCTTCGATTTCTCTTTCGATTCTATGTATTCTGCACTTCGATCGTAACTACGTTTTTGTAAGTTGTTATTTTAGTGACGGACCGTCTTTCGATTTTTGTTTGTTTGGCTTCAAAAAGTGATTAATTTAAAAAATTATGTAAGTTTTAAATGTAATAGATGGTTTAATTAATGATCTACACAATTTGTTTTGTTTTTTTGTACTGAAATGTGATTCTTTTTTATTTATTACATGTAGAAAACATCAAAAATAGAACAGTATGAAAGGTAAGAAAATGTGATGGCAACGAAAGACGTATTGTCTGCAGATTAAATTAAATTAAAACAAAGGAACTTTATTTTTGTGTTACAATTATATATAAAAAATTAAAATATCTCCTCCGGCGTGACAGGATTCTTCACACTGGAATATTTTTGCTACCTCTTGCTTATTTCATTGTTTTTTTTGGCCTTTCAGTAGTTATTTAATTTATATTTAATATATTATTATTTAATTTATATTTAATATATTAATATTAATTTATATTTAATTCTTATTTGTTTTAATTGTTAAATCACTGGTTTTTTGCACTAAATTTAACTTTTTGCTAAAATTTTTGCAAAATTCCTTATTTTTTCTGTTCCAATTTCTCACGTTTCATAGCAAAGCAGCTGGTTTAAACATACTCTTCTCTTCTTCTTTTTCTTTCGATTAAGTTTTTTGGCAGAATACCATCTTTCGATCCGTGCGTAACTGAATGCGGGAACTTAATCGAAACGCAGAATAGGGGTGATTATTTCAAAGATGAGAGTGTACTTAAAAGTATCTTTCGGTAATAAGAATAAAAATATGTTTCTTTTTCATTAGTTTTATGGTCGGTCGATAAGGGGTGAAGTTTCCACATTACAAGCGGGTAACTTGGCAACAAAATTTATATGAAAAGCAGTAAATTTTTCGAGTGATCTTAATACAAATTGTCTGGACAAATTACCCGTTTGTAATGTGGAAACAACAACTTATCAACAATAAACTTTCTACAGTGAAGTGCACTCAAGGCAAACTTTGTAAAAATTACTCTAATTTCAACAGCTGATTAATAGATGTTGTCTCTTTTTTATTTGATGTAGAAGGCGTATTTATTTTGATTTATTTTGAAAGTCATAGATCAAAATAAAAAGTTTGTTGTGTACAATATTTTTTATGCACCAATTTCACTGGAAGCACTTTTGAGAAAACTAAATAAAATGGTATTAGAATTGAAGTTGTGAAAAAAACATACAAAGAAAGCTTTAATAAATTTCCATGGAAAAGTTTCAAGCTCCAGAAATTTTAGCTGATATTAAAACTGTAATAACATATCTGAATGTCTTGCACGATTTTGATGATGTAATTATCTGTGCATCAAACACTTTTCTGTTATATAATTTCGTTGATTTACTCAAACATCGTCATAACTCGAAAAAACTAGTTTGCCAAAAAAAGAGTTTAAAGTTTTCAATTTACTCACAACTTTATGGGAAAAGAAAATTTTATTTTGCTGTAAAAAAATGAGCAAAAAAGACATTTGTATGCAATTTTTCCACAATATGAAGAACGATTTGAGGATTAATTCTGCATCAGTAACTCAAAAATTCCATGTTTTGAGTTATGACATTGTTTGACTAAATGAGCGATTTCTTCTTTAAAGTTATGCGGTTTTCCATAAAAAGAGTCAATTTCTGATACAAAGATGTTGATGCCATTACTTGCAAAATTGCCTCTATATTTAACTATGAATGAATTCTTTGGGGTTTGTGCATATGTACAGTGACTCTCAGTAAAAGTGGGCCACTTATTAAAACATTGAAGTTAAATAATTTTTTATTAACACTTCCCAAATCTATTTTTTTTGTAGTAGCACTCATTGAATAACCCCTACTCATGCAATTCATTATGCTAGAGCTAGGAAAATATGTTATGGAGAGGAGGATAGAGGGAGCAGTGTCTGTGGACATTCGATTTAAACTTTCCCACGTTGGAAGTCACAGGAAAGACTTCCGCAGGTAGTTCATTTCACATACGAACAGTACGGCTAAAAAAGGAATTCTTTCTGTAATGAGTAGTGCGATTTATTTACCAATCGACCACAAATTGATGTGCCCTGAATGAAGCACGCGTTGCGCGTAAAAATGTTCGAGTTTCAGGAACAAGTTCCCTAATTTCACTAGAACACATTTTATTGTAGTAACGAACAAGGAAACGCATCCCACATTGCGTCGATGCTCAAATGAATCAATAGAGTTGGATACCCTACTCTCACCGAATAGCTTCTTCGCCCTCTCCTGTACGCGGTCAGATATAAGTGGTATAAATAGTAAGAAGATCAGATGGGGTGAAGTATCGCTTGCTCCGTTTAAAAAAACTTAGGCACTTGAATGTTTCTTTTGAGACTAGAAAAATGTGTTCAGTCCATCGAACACCACACTGTATTTTCATGACAACAACATTAAAAGCTTCCGATTCCTTAATATTTATGCCCCGTAGTTACAGAGGCAGCAGCATTTCCGGTCATGCGTCAATGAGTAATCATATAACATTTGGTCTTGCGGGCGTTAAATTCGACCCTGTTCGCACGACCCCATTCAGAAAATCTTGCAAAGTTATAGTTGAAAGTCTCATTCATGGTTTCTTTCATAGCCCCAACCTCCGGCATGCTTGGTCTATTGCTGAATGAGAAAGAATGGTAGATGCTAGACGTGCTAGCGTCGAGGAGCACTGCTTCATGACCAGTTGTGAATTGCTATCCGGCCCTGGAGACTTGTTAATGTTGAATTCCGATAAAATTTTTTTTACTGCCCGAGCTCGAAAGAATATCTTAAGCATAGTAGTGGATACTCTCTCTAGTATATGCAGAGGCTGATTGCTTTCAGCCGGGTCAGTGAATATTAGATCATCCTTTAAAAGAGTGGGAATTGAAGAACTAGCATTATTCTTTACTCTTTTAACGAATGACCAAAAGCTCCTACTACCCCGAGGGTCAGCAAGAACTTTAGCACGGAGACGTTACTCGTAAAGAGCTTTTTCACGCTTCAGTACTTTGGCACACGAAGATCTCGCCCTTTTGCGTAGCAAATCAGTATTGGCGTTTTGATTGTTTCGCCAAATATTGAATGCTTCCTCTCTAGATCTGACTGCATTTTTGCATGTCTGATTAAACAACAGTTTATCTCTGGGCTTAATCGGAATTTGTTTTGATGATATGAAAGTTTTCATTTCCATCAAAATTATATTTTCGACCATTTTGGCAATAACATTGACATCATTGTCGAGGAAACATAGCTTCCAATTAGATGTAGTTTAGTCCTTTTGTAGCTGCAGATACAACGCTATTAACACTCACTTCATACTTATCAGGGTGTGAAGTGAGGAAGAGGTCATGTGTATTCTGTTGGTGCCCTTCAACACACGGAATGTGGGTTGGTTCATTCACAAGTTGCACTAGCTGGTTATGCGCTGCCAACAGCTCAACATATTGGCCTTCCGTAGTTGTACGGCTCGAATTTCGAAGCTAGGTTGGATTGTGGACATTGAAATCACCAGCAACAACGATTTAACTGTTCAGAGATATGGAATAAGAAAGGTTATCGAAGCCAGAAATGGTAGTATCCCTTTCTGCGTTTGGACTTCTGTCAACAAATCCGAAATGCGAACAGTGTGCCCTGATTTTGAATTTAACCCAGAGACAGCTAAATTCAGCATCAGATATGCCTAGTAATTGCTGGCATTGGTACACAACTGCATTGCGAATGTACATTGCAAGTCCCCAATATGAGTTAAAAAGCGATAGTAAGTGATAAACAGGTATCTAAAAATTCTGTGGATCAGCACTCTCAAGCACTTGGCTCTCACATAAGGTGAAAACATCCAGCCGATGGACACAAATGTGTGCATATACAGGGCATACGAGGTCTGATCAAAAAATAACCGTTATTTTAAATTTTTTCAAAAAGTATTTATTTATTCATCAATAACTATCTTCAAAGTAATCCCCCTCAGATATAATACACTTATGCCATCGTTTTTTCCAATCCTCGAAACACTTCTGAAACGCGCTTTTTGGTATCGCCAACAGCTCCTGTTTCAATTTTTCTTTTATCTCCTCAATCGTAGCAAAACGCTTTTCTTTCATAGGTGTCTTCAGTTTTGGGAAGAGGAAAAAGTCAGCGGAGGCCAAGTCCGGTGAATACGGTGGTTGAGGCATGATAAAACGGTTTTGTTTTTGGCCAAAAATTCACGCACAAGCATCAATGTGTGAGCTGGTGCGTTATCATGGTGCAAAATCCATGATTGGTTTTTCCACAATTCTGTGCGTTTCTGACGAATTGCTGCGCGCAAACGGCGCATACTTTGAAGGTAATATCCCTTATTGACCGTACGACCTTGTGGCAAGAATTCATGATGCACCACGCCATTGCAGTCGAAGAAAACAGTGAGCAAAACCTTCACATTTGACCGAACTTGACGACCAGGACGAGCATCGTCATTGACATCTTCTCGGCCTTCCTTAAACCGGTTATACTACTATTGAACTTGTGTTCTGTTCATAGTAGACTCGCCAAACGCCACAGTCAACATTTCAAATTTCCTTGCGCATTTAATTTCATTTTTTACACAAAAATAGTAAAAAATCGCGACATGGCGAAAATTGGCCCAAAATATGTTAGGATATGCGGAGGAATTTGAGAGGAAAACACAATGACATAAAGGGGCCATAAGAGCCATACTGGCATTTTTGGAGTTTTTTGTTTTGCATAAATGCATGTAAGTATGTTTGTATGTATGTATGTGTGTATGTTTATTTCATTGTTTCCTTTTGTTTTAATGTTTTATTGGTATTATTTTTTTTGTTTCTTTTAGTTTAAATTATTTAATTTAAATTGGTATCACGCTTTTGCAGGCATAAGGTTGTTTAACCATACTTTTAATGATGCTTCAGTTGCTTACAAAAAAAGCAATTGTTTGTTATTCCACGGCGGACCAGTTATTTTCTTGGCTATTGTTTTTGGGACTCACAAATCCATTAAAGAGTAAACTTTATTATAGAAGGCATAAGACATCTGATCAACGTCACTACGCATCGGTATAGCACGATATAATGTTGTACCAGTTAGTATCAGCGAATAGCTTATTCAACAAATTATAGTTGGTATGTTTGAAAAAATATATCTTTTGAAAATATTAATTCAAGTGTGGGATTGTAGATATCTTCAGGAGTTGTAATAGGTGGAGAGCGCCTAATGAAGCAATCATCAATGTCGGTAACGAAGATTAAGTCTAATAATCTATAATAATTATTAGTGATGCCATTAAGTTGGTAAAGGCTTAAGTCGTACAAAACGTTGAAACATTCGTCGTAGATCGAACTCTGCTTAATTTGAACAAATATTTATGTGTGTTAAAGTCGACAAAAACAAGAACAGAATCACCATTGAAAGCAGAACGAGCAATTTCTCAAATAACTTCGGCATGCTTAGTATATACAATTTGCGGGGAAGATGGCGGAACATATGAGCAAGTAACGTATACTCGTTTAGAATTAACTTTTATTAAAACTGATATAAATTCTATATCATGCGAAGAATTTACAGCGACAAGCGAAATTATAAGAAACTACAATAAGTACACCACCACCGGTAGCTTTATTACCACGATCACGGTGAAAAATATTAAAATTGTTGCAAAGTATCTCGGTATTTGAAATATTTTCATTCAGCCATGTTTCAGTAAAGACTAAGACATGATGATCAATGTTGAAGCTTTCCAAATATAAAGTTGACAGCTTTGTCCTTAAGAAGAAAAGATAGGTCGGCAAACAAGTTTGCAAATAAAAACCGAGTGATTCAACTTTACCAAGAGAGTCGACTTCTCTCTATGTCTGAGTTGTGGCGATGCCCGCCATAGACCCTTTGTGTTTTCTGCAAACAAGCTAAATGTTTCACTCCAGTTATAGTGCAATTATTTTTACACTTTTCCTAATACTGCTACTAGTTCTTGTTTCTTTTATGTGTGAACGACTCAGAGTTTTGAGAGTAACAATTTTGGAATTTTGAACACATCATTAAAACAGAATATTGTAATATTATAATAATATTGTTAAATACGACCACAGTATTATTCTATATAATAATAATATTTTGTTTTTTAACCATTATTGGTAGATCTTTTGCTTAAAATAAAATGTATATATGTGCACGTGTACTTAAACAAATATGTGCATATACACGAAATGCAGACACGCATGTATAAAGAAATATATGTATATATATTTTTATTGATCTATCCTCTTGTTTATTTTTAATTTATTGATTAATTAAAAATAAACAGCGTGCAATACCGATAGCTTACAAACGAAACACTGAATTGACAGAAGATATTTCTGAAAAAGATTTTTTTTAAACTAAATATATTATGGTTTTGGATAACATTATATTGTTACTTACATCATACTATTTTTACATAATAATACAAATTATGCTGTAGTGATAAATTTTCAACAAAACTATATTGTTAAATTCTAACCATATCAAACTTTTTATGAATATAATAATGTAATTAATAAATTCAAACATCACTTTGTTTATCGTAACGCAATTAATGTTTAAAATAACAATATCTTGTTTTCAATGACCACACATTTGTTTCAGAGAACATAATATTGTTTTCTCAACCAACATATCTTTTCTTTGCGTGTATATACACTTATATAGTTATGTTTTTTTTATTTATTTAATTTATTTCGTTTATTTTATTTTATTCTTCGTCCCAGAAAATTC
This sequence comes from Nowickia ferox, assembly GCA_936439885.1. NCBI lineage: Eukaryota > Metazoa > Arthropoda > Insecta > Diptera > Tachinidae > Nowickia > Nowickia ferox. Next base: position 30,488,995 of record OW387026.1, read on the forward strand.
TAAATCAAAACATAAAAGAACAACTAATATCTCTAAAAGTACTCAACGGACACTAAAAGTTAAAAGTTGCCCAACTTTTTTAATTCGATTTTACTCGACGTGTAACGTATGACGGATTCAATGTGACTCGGCCTTTAGCGCCTAACGTTTCAATTCAGTTCTTATAGTGCTGAGATTGTTATAGAATACAGTTTTTTCTCATAAAAAAATAAAATGGTAAACATGAGATAGAGTAACTTCAGTCACCAACATTAAAACTTATCGTGATGGGTATTGCATTAAGGATCAAAACAATAAGATTCTAGGGACATATAACAAATTCCAAATGGTGACTTGTCCGAATTTTATTAACTCTTTTGCAATGCAACTAAATATTTTATCCATTGTGAATTAATGTGTAAGAATTCCAATAATCAATCGAAAAGTCTTACTTACTATCTTACCCAAAGGCCTGAAGGTATATTTTATTTTATAGAAATAATTCGCTGAATACGAAAATCCTTCCTTTTCGCTTATTTAAATATTTTGTTTAATCTATGCACGGCAAGGATAGGTTAAAGATTGGGCCAGGAGGTATAATGATAAGGTAAAACTTCTGATCGGTTCAATTTGTACTACCACCCAGGGTGATCCTTATTAATTGTACAAGTCGACACACAAACCTCCACATGGTGGCCCAAGGCCGATGTTCTTGACAACCGTCAAGCGTCTGTTCGTCCAGTTGGAGCGGCTGCAAGCAGACGTCTGTTCTTATAACAAGCGGTTCGCTATACAAATGTGGTACTTACTCAGCCAGTCTGTCTGCTTAGAGGGCAGCCCCATCATCAGAATAGGATAAAGTACGCCAATAACCTGCTTATCTGAAAGTCATTCTAATTAAAAAAAATTTAGAAATCATAGAGGAAGATCTCTCGGATAGCAAATTTTAAAGATACAGGTCTATTACCTATTATCCTAATTTGAAACACTGTGCGACGCTCTCCCATGGCCATTGGACGACAAAGGATACTTTCTTATCTTGTAATTTTCAGAGCTCAGTTCTTAAGTAGTTGGGTTTTTGTTTTTTAAGGTTCCATGAAAAATCGTCCAAATATAAAAATGAAAAATCGCCGAAAATTTCAAAATGAAAAATTATCAAAACAAAAATTAAAAATCTCTCAAAATTTCAAAATGAAAAATCACAAAAAAAGAAAAACCCTAAAAAATTAAATATCGCCCAAAACTAAACAAAAACACTAGAAAGTTAAAAATTATACTAATTTCATTTTTATATTGAAAAAAGAACTTACAGAAAAGCATAAATTTTACTCGTTTTTTACTGAATTGCAGTGAAAGTATGAATAAAATACAATATTTTCCGTTGGCCACGAATTAAAGTATGGCTCTCCAAGGGTAATTTAGATAATTGTCATTGATACAACATAAAATAATAAAGTAATGATAATTTATCGAAGGCGGAAATTTAAAAAGTCAAGGAAAGCGCAGCTCAAAATTTTACATATCACATAGAGTCTAAAGTTCTTCCGTACTTCAAAAGCGTGATTCATTTTAAATTTCCAAAGCTGCTGAACGAGTTATCGCTGAAGTGCAATCGAAAAATATTTAGAGATTGTTCATCGACTTTGGCCGACTCAACATTTTTGGATATTTTGGTATTTGTTCATAATGAATAATTAATTGCCAAGTTTCCTCAAAATGTTGAAAAACCCAAAAATTTTTTTGGGCGATTATTCATTCATCATTCCAAATTCGGGTGATTGTACTCAATGAACAAACACCCAAAAACTTCGGGCGAATATTCATTTTACACTTTTGGGTTATTCTTCACTTTTTTTGGGCAATCGGGCACAGTTTTTGGGTATTTCTTCACAATGACTAATCACCCCACAATTTTGAGCGTTCCTTCAGTTAACTGTTTCGGGTGATTTGCACCTGGGCGAGAATTCGTACTGCCTTTCAAAGGCAAGTAATCTAAAAAATTATCGTAAGCGAAGCCGATATTTGATATACCAGAGAGTTTAAAATCCTTATGCCTGGCCGAAGACCGGCTACATGGAAAGTCTTCGAATGAGCACCTCAAGTTAAACATTCCAAGATTCACTAATTAAGAAAATTATCGTAAACGAGGTCTGATATACCATAGGGTTTAAAGCAATAGAGTTTGTGACAATTTTTTATATTAGTGAACCTTGAAATGTTTAACTTTTGAAAGACTTTCGAAGATTTTCCGTTTATCCGATATTTGGACGGGTGGAAGGATCTTAAACTCTGTCGTATGCCAAACGCGGCTTCGCTTACAACAATTTTCTAAACCACTTTTAGTAGTATATATGCTAAACAATAGTGGAGATGAAACACATTGGAGAAACTTTCAATTATTTTTTACAATGTATATTTTCAATTCTATATTCGATTTTGATGATTGCCAGAATTTTTGGGTGTTTTAAATGTTAATAAAATTTTGCGCGATTTTTCATATGAAAAATTACTTAAAATTTTTATCAAAAAATATTTCTCGATTTTTATTTTTGGGTGATTTTTCTTGAAAACATTTTTCATATGAAAAATGGCCCAAAACGAAAATTCACAAAATTTGTATGGAGAAATTTTTGGGCTATTTCTCATGGAGCCGTTTATTAAACTTATTTTTATTTATTTATAGTATGTACATATGTAAGTATGTAAATTAGGGTGATAACTTTTGGCATTTTTTTAAATATCAAAATTTGACAGATAGGCCTGAATAGTCCATGGAAAAATAAGAATAATAGCGTTTTTAGTTTTACGCAATCGTTAAAAAAATGCTCCGCACCAAATGCGATGAAGTTGGAGTTAGAATTTTTTTAAAATAATTTATTTAACGTAATTTTTCATAACGTGATTGCAATTTTTACTTTAATACCTACGGAGGTATTGAAATATATTTAATTTTAATAACATTTAAAATTTTTGGATCGTGGTTTATTGACTTTTTATTGTTATTAAAATTTGGAAGGTTTTAGAAATTCATTCGGTGCGGAAGGTTTTTGTTTCAAACTCGCCTAAGATATCGGTTTTTGTAATCAGTAAAATATTCCCCATAGCGTAGTGACTGTCAAATTTTTAGTAAAAAAAAAGTTATAAATCCTAATCTACATATTGTTACGTTTAAAGGTAGAGGTCCATAGCTCGCTTTTTGCTCGTTATGCTTTACACGCGTTTCATCCTCTTGTTTCATTCTATACTTTGTTCGCGTTGAGTTACATGCACTGCTTTTCAAGCGCCATTTTATTTTTGTTTTGATCAGCTGTGTGCGTTTGTTTATAAATACTTATAAAGAAAAAATTGAGAGTGAAATCGAGTTTTTAAAAGAATTTGTGGAGTTAGTGGTAAAAGTAATCGATAACTAATATGCAAAATTTGTTACTGAGAAAAGTGTGGTGAAAAGTTATTTCACAACATTGCATTGCATTAATGAAAATATTCACATATTTTATTAAACAAGTTTTTTTTTACTAAGAATTTTTTTTTATTGAAAAAAAAAGAAAAAAATTATCTACGGCAAAATAATATTTATCGATAACGTAAGAAATAAAGTATTATTTAACATTTTTAGCATTCAAGAACAGCTGACTTTCTTTCACAAAAGTAGAAAGTATACCTACTTTTTGCTTTGAACACGCCTACGCGTTCTGCGCTTTTTGTAATGTAAGTTGTCACATACTATTACATTGATTCTACTTTTTTGACAGATGCATAGAAAGCGTAACGCGCAAAAAGCGAGCTATGGACCTCACCTTAAGATTTTTAAAAGTGAGTTCTTTTGATTGCTCAAAAATAAAAATAATAAATAACGCACAAATATTTTTTGCTTAATTACTTCCGTTTATTCTAGACTAAACACAATTACAAATTGTCTTTACTTAATTACTTCTTATCGTTATTATCCACCACACGATGTCTTTACTTTCATCGATGTTGACTCTACTGTTATCCGATTCACACTAATTGCTCCCACACAGGCTAGCTCCTTTTATACTACAGGGAGCAGTTCTAGAATATTCGCTATGTGCTTATTGATGGCGTAATGAAATGTGTGCACTTAGTAAAGCCAAATGGAAGAAACTGTAACGATGTTGCTGCTATTCACGTTACTATCTCGTCGGTTTGCGGCACAGTATATACAAAATACATTATGACTGCAGCAAACCAATAACCAACCGACGATCTGTGTTGTCGTTTACTATTGGCAGCCAGGTGATCAAACAGTCTTCTAACACAATCTTGAAAATTCATGCTGCTGTAGATAATTCGATCGGCCATTATTTTGAATTTCAGAGTTATTGTGTAACAACTTTTATGTTGGTAATACTGTGTGTCGTTGCTAATGCAGAGTTGTTTCTACCATGTGTTTGCACTTTTATGTTTATATGTGTACGTTAAGTTCTTTAGCTAAATGCTTCTAGAAGCTTCTTTTAAAAACATGTTGATTAAGGAAATATAATGAAACGAAATAAATTGTTGTTATTTTGCATTCAAGAAATTTATTATTCGACATATTATCATAATTATATTATAAATGAAATTTATTTGCTGGTGGTTAAGCGATGTCTATATGCATTGCATTGTTGCTTTAAGAAATCGTCAGTAGACTTCATCCACACATTTTGAACAGTCACAAACCTCTTATCTTATGCACAAACTTCCAAAAACTATTGAGAGTTATTTTTCATTTTGCCTTATAAAGACTTTTATTGTTATTCGATGGGTTTCTAATTCATAAAGGTGTACTAAAATGAAATAGATTCATATCGAATAAAAACTATTTGATGGGTTTTGTATAAGTTTCTAAGCCTACTACGCTTATATTGCTTTTGTGATTTTCAAAAATATTATTGTTTGTGAATTCTCAAATAGTTTTTGGAAGTTTGTGCATAAGATAAGAGGTTTGTGACTGTTCAAAATGTATGGTTGAAGTCTACTGACGATTTGTTAAAGCAACAATGAAATGCATATAGACATCGTTTAACCACCAGCAAATAAATTTCACTTGTTCTTATTTTGCAATGAATTTGCCAACTAGGTTCCCTTATCTACTTTTATAAACACACTTACATATGTAAACACGTATATGCGTATGTATACATAATAATACATTTCCAAATAAATACACATAAGCTTTTGGCATTCAAAGAATCACAATTCTTCACACAGTTAAGGCAGAGAGAAATCCCTGCAGGAAATGCGAATAGTGAAATCACAGAACATACAGAAGTGTCACGAGACGGAAGATAAGGGTATTTTTCTGTTTGTCTCGTTTGTCTCTCAAGTTTTGTCGGTGTTTTAGTTTTGATTCTTCTTTCTAGTGCAATAAAAATACAACGCTTTATATTAGCTGTGTTAATTGGTAAGTAGTAATACACTACAATATCAAATACACTATATTTTTCTCTTTTTTCCACGAATTTTAAAAAACCTGATTGAAGCTTTCTTTAACTGTCACTTTCTTCACTTCTGTGTATTCTGTGGTGAAATTACAGTGATTTACTAGTGACATTGTCAGTAGTACTACTGACCAGGTGTACCCCAGCCAAAGCAATCGTATATTGACATTTAACATTAGCTTGTCATTGAAAATCCACCACTAGACTGTAGCACTACTGACTAAGTAGTTCTTTTGGGACCACATGGACACATTGGCACCAAAGATTCACTTGTAAATTTTAGGGGCTTTAGTCTACAATATCGATATTTCCTCGCTCGATGTGAATAGTAAAATTGTAAGCGCCTATTGCCATACATACATATAACATAGGGTTGTCATTGAAAATCTACCAGTAAACTTTACCACTATTCTTTTACTACAATATGGAGATATTTTAATCAAAGATTCACTAGTACATTTAAGTGGCCCTTATCTGCAATCTTATAAGGATTGGGGCAACATACATATACATACATACACATATTATTGCACAGAATAATAAAAAAGAAAAACAAACTATTGACGCGTTCATTGACAATGCCACCAGAAATACACTGGAACTATTGTCTCTGACGTATCTCTACTCGCGCATAAAATGAAACTTGTCGACATTTTAACTAGTGCAATTGTCGCTAGAGAAAAGAGTGTTGACAAGAAGACATATGGTTCTAGGCTGACTAGAGAGAGGCCTGCATAGATATACCTGTTTGCATCAGTGTTACGAGTGTATTGGTTCTGGCATAAAGAGATATGTTATGCAGTATTTCAGTTACTACACAGAAAAAATAGACAAGAATTATTTTCAACAAAACCATGTTATTGAAAAAAAATTTCAATTTCAATAATATTTGTCGTTAACTCAATACGATATTTTAGCAATACCGCGCATATTAAAATATCATTTAATTTAATTTGTTTGTGTTGGTATTTATCTTGCTTGTTGATTGACTCAACGCGGTGATGTGCTTTTGGTGTTGTTTATTTTGATTGCTCGTGTTGTATACGTGTGAATTCCGACAAGAAGTCTAAAAACGGCGTGGATTGTTTTTTTACTCAGCAAAGTTAATTTTAAATTATATCAACGCAATGCGCACATGTAGAAGAAACATAAGAAATCATGTTTTGCGGGTATTCATGATTTGCTCGTTAGCTTAGTGGTAAGTACGTTAGTCTATTAGTCAAGAAGTTGCCGGTTCCCAAACACATTTAGTTTTAACCGCAGCCAAGCAAAACAAACAAAAAGAGGTTGAAAAATGTGACATTCATCCACACACACACACACAATATAATTATTACTGAAAATTAAATTTCAGTCAACAACTTTTTTCTTTGATTCATTAAATGTCTTTATGTACTTTATTTTCAATAAAGATCCATACAATTTTATTTATCAATAATGTAAAAATCGTTATCACAGTAAATTATAAATTTTTTTTTATTGAATCAACGATTTTCGTATTTTCTGTGAAGTTCTTAATGTTAATTTTTTTAAGCAATTATTGTATGGTTGGGCAATGACGAAATGAGAAAAATACATTTGTTTGTATTTCTAAAACAAATAATACAAATAAAACTGCTTTTACCATAAGTACCTTATGAAGTGTTGGGAAAAAATTTACATGGCTAAAGGCCATGACTCACTATCATACAAAGTCGAGCGATCTACGAAAAAGTACAACCCTGGTGTGATGAATTGTTATTCTCCTTTAAAAATTTTCATAAACTCCATAATACCAGGTTTGTATTTTTTCATAGATCGCACTACTTTGTATGAATGAACGAATAAAAGTAAAATTGCACATACATACTAAAGGCTTGCATTTGTATACTTATTAGTATAGACAAAACAAATATACCATGGCATGTACCATATAATTATAGTGTGAGCGAAAGAACTACTATAAGAGTTATTGTGTGTGTGTGCTTTTCCAAATTACAATACAATTAACAGCAGATAACAATTGATATAACTGTTTTTACCTCTTTTTGCTCAAAAACGCATGTTGTAATACAAATATATAAAAAAACACTATTGAAACAAACACATGATGAGCAGATGTTCGTGCGCAGGTTCGTTTGGTTTTTTGTGGCGCAGACAAGGATAGAGAGAGAACTTTGCTCTGCGTATAATTACACATACATATTGTATGTAATTTTTGTTTGTATTTGAAGCTCATGTGCTTCGTGTATCATTAACTTACAGATTTACGAGTATGTATGTATGTGTGTATTAAAATTAGTTATATTCATCCGTTCATCAGTCATTTATATTGTTTCTCAATACATCATAAGGTCCTTATGGTAAAAGCAGTTTTATGTCCCAACCATACAATAATTGCTTAAAAAAAATCAACATTATGAACTAGTAAAAGAAACGCTCCATAACATATTTGTTCATACCAGAACTAATACACACGCAAAACTAATACAAAGAGGTATATCTCTGCAGGCCTATAATACATACATACATACATACATATGTAAGCAAATGACCCTGCAGTAGGCATAGCTAGCGAATGTCTAGCTATTTCGTTAACTACCAATCGTTACCACTAACTATCAGCCAATTGACACCATCTGAATAACAATTCGTCAGTGATTTCGCTAGTCAATACAATTCATTTTTCTATTGATAAAAGAATTAATTATTAACAAATTTTTCAATTAATTGTTCTTTTTTTATGCGACGTTTTAAATTACTTCTGCTGCTCATTTTACCTTTCTACAAAAACGCAATTTTTTCACTTAAAATTACACATTCACTGACCACGAACTTCCAATTGTAACTGACGCCAACACAAAATCAAAATGACTATAGTATACTCAAAATAATTATTTCTTGTTGCTTTTCTTTGGAATAACAGCCAGTGATGCCAACACTTGAATCATCAAAAGCACTGTGAGCATATAACAACAGAGTAAGAAAGGGTAAAAATTAAAAAAATTGCGGGTAAAAAAGCACTAATCTAAATATTCTCTGTTATTATGTTTTTATAACTAAATATTCTCTGTTATTTATGTTTTATATAAATAAATATTTATTTTTTGTTTGACTATGACATATTAAATCACTATACCGGAAAATTATTTTAAAATTACATCAAGTGCATAGTGCCTTGAATACATCTTTTGCTGGTCTAAGCCACCTTGATAATTCTTCCAAGCTTTTTCTATATTGTTACGCAAAAGAATATTCGAACAGAGCTAATGTAAATGTTTTTATAAAGAAAACATTTGGTACATAAAAAGAACTATCTAGTATTCAGCTAAATAACTAGGAGTAAACGTGTACCAGAGAATGACAAAAGTATCGTTTTAAGTACATTTTGAGTGTTGGCCGTCAAACAACTACCAATGCGTGCAGCTAAAAATAAAACACACGCAAAATGCAAACACACGCATTAATTTTAAACTGAATGCGTATAATTATAAATCTCCAACAACTATATTTATACACGTTTATTAAATTACCAACACAAACGATAATGGTAGGTACAGACTTAGCAACGTGTTTATGCAACCAGGCAGACTGCATTGTCGGTCGCATAGTGTGTAGTCTTGTTTAGGGTTGCGTTCGAAGTTGCATTCGAAGTTTCGAAAATATCAAAATATGTTGATGTTTATAGGTTGCATTGATGGTTGCAATGTAGGTTGCAGTGTCTGTGTCAAAATATGCAACACGTAATATAAACGTGTTGCGTAAACACGTTGCAAAGTGTGTACCTAGTATAACAACTAAAATTTATAGACTGTGTGAGCTGCAATCACACGCACGAATATAAAAATATTCTGAATATTAAATCGAATACACATGAGTAATACAGAGTTATTTTATTTACACACACACACACAAAAAGCATGTTTTCAAACAGCCACGCACACACAGCAACACGTTTTCCATTCCATTTTATGTACACAAATGATTGTATACAATGGCGAATGCTGATTAAATATTCGGAGTATGGCTGTATTTTTTTTTTGACCGATTAAATATTAATATCCTGTGTACAAAAATACTCAGACTGAAAGTATGAGAGAGAGTCAATTTGTTTAATACGCATTTGCCTTTTTATTTGTAGTTGTAGATTAGTTTAGTTTTTTTGCATACACAAAGTAGAGATGCTTTTGTATGTTCCAATCGGCTTAAGTCTTAGTTGCTTGAGATAAAATATGTGAGAGTACAAATTGTTTGTGGTACAATTAGGATTATGCGCAGTTGCTAAAATTAAGACTACTTACTTATGTACATATATTTTTTTTAAGTACTTGTTGTCATTCTCTGACGTGTACGTCCATATACACCTATACATAAAAGTGCAAACACACATGGTAACAACTCTGTATTACCAGTAAGAAACAGTATTACCAACATAAAAGTCGTTACAGAGCAACTCTGAAATTCAAAATAACGGTCAATAGAATTATCTACAAATGCCTCGAAACAGTAACAAGAATTTTCCAGATTGTGTAAGAAGACTATTTGATCAATTGGATACCAATAGTAAACGACAGCACAGATGGATAGTAACTTGTGCATAGCAGCAACATCTTTATGCAGTAATACAGCTTCTTCCATATTTGGCTTTACTAAGTGGACACATTTCATTACGCCATCTTTAAACACATGGCGAACATTCTAGAACCGCTCCCTGTAGTATAAAAGACATTCTAGAACCGCTCCCTGTAGTATATATAAAAGGAGGCACATTGTGTGAAAGTCAGTTAGTCGAATTAGCTAATAGTGCAGTTGAAAGTAAGGACATTGTGCGGATGTTAATAGCGTTAAGAACTAATTAAGTAATGACAGTGAGTCATTCGTGTTGTATAAACGGTGAGCATCAGCGTAATAAATCTTGTGTGTGACAAACAGCCGAGAGGGAGCTTTGCTACAAAACCAGTGCAGTCAGTTGAGTGAGACCTGTGCTTACAACAGCGAGGAATCTACATATGTGTGTATATTTAAGCTCTTGAATTGAATTAGTTTAATTGTATTTACAAATAAATAAAGTGTCATTCTTAACCTTAACTGGGCTCTTTTATTCATTTGCGAATCTTCGAGTTCACGGAAAAGCATTTTAAAGGGTAATAACGTAACAATATTGTTATCTTAAAGAAAGCAATAATAAGTTAATAAAATTTAACAAAAAATTAATGCCAAATTTACTTTAAAAAAAGTTTAATTTCATAAGAACTAATAAGACACTTTTTTGTTATTTCTTCAATTTGCACAAGTGACAAATCCATGTTGTTTAACTGTATTCACGCATGTGAATTGAAATAGTAAAATCGTTGCTTAGCAAATGAATAAAAAAAATTCTTATAAGGAATTAAAAAAGTTGATTTAGAAAAGTCTAAGCGTTTGCTTCTTTGCTTTGTTTAAGTTTAAACAATTTTGATTATTGAAATAGCACTAAAAAGCACTGAGAGAAATTGTAAAAAGCACTATAAGTACCCCCTTTTTCTGAAACAGGTATTTAAAAATGTTTCAGGTACTTAGAAAGGAAAAAAGCACCAAAAAATATCCGAAGAACACCAAAATGTACGATGGATGCGTTGGTAGGTAAAGCTACTCGTATATAATATAGCAATTCTATGGAAAATCAATAATTTTCTTATGACTTATTTCAGATCAGTACTATTAAAAAAATAGTTGGAAAAGAAGGTATCAGAAAAAAGTTAACATAAATTTTTAGTGAAGACCTGCTCCTAAACTTTAATGTCAATGGACGACAAAACAAGAAGTGTCTCCTCGATTACCCAAAAATATTAAAACCTATATAGGGTGTTTTTTATTGAGGTATAGAACTTTAAGTTGGCATCACTTTTTTAACTGGCGGCCATTTTGTCAGCTGTCAAGTGATTAATATTTAGTTTGGTTTGCCATTTCATCATGAACAGGTTGACAAAAGAACAACGCTTGCAAATCGTGCAAATTTATTTCGAAAATAATGCTTCAGTTCGCGAAGTTTACCGCAAGCTCCGTCCATTTTATGGTCGAAATAATCGTCCATCAGAGCAATTAATTCGGTTAACCATGGATCGTTTTCGCACTACGTTTACTCTATGTGATAATACGCATCCGTTGAAGTCGCTCGTCTACGCCAACAAACCAGAAACGTTAGGGGACTTGGGAGCCAACATTCGTGGCGTTATTGCCAACATATGCTCGAAAAAGTGGTTGAAAATTGGACCTGTAGAATTGGCTTTATTCGAGCCAGCCGCGGCGGCCACATGCCCGAAATCATATTTAAACGTTAATGGCATAAAATTATCCTTCCAATAAAGCCAAATTGATGGACATTAAAACGATTTTCTTGTGTTTTATTTCAATTCGAAGTTCTATACCTCTAAAAAAACACCCTATATATAGTAAGTTAAATATCGCACACAAAATATATGTTCTTTTATGTATATGTATATACATATATGTGCTTACTTATCTATGTACGTTTCCTTTATATACAGAATCTGTTCCGAAAGAAGAAATGCTGACAAAGAAGAAATTTTTAGAAGAAATAAGAAATGGAATAAGATTGAGCAAAAATAGATGCATATTATAAAAACACATCCCTAAAAAAAGCAACAAAACAATTCCTTTTTTGGTGATGTTCCATCCAGTAGCGATGAAAATAATTTTCATTTATTATCAGCCCAATCATGAACGAAAATATCGCTTGAGTTTTTCAACTTTCCCCTTTTCCCCTATTATGAACTTGTTTTTCCCCTTTTTTTCCCAAACTGTAATTGAATAACAAAAAACCTTGAAGTACAAATGAAATTTATTTGCTGGTGGTTAAGCGATGTCTATGTATATGCATTTCATTGTTGCTATAACAAATCGTCAGTTGAATTTAAATAAAATAAATTTCACTTATAGTATAATTATGACAATATGTCGAATAATAAATCTCTTGAAGTACAAATTTTTATAAATATAAATTTCTTTTGTGGAGGGTTGTTGATAAGGCATTACTAAGGGAGCTTCTTTGGCTTACAAAGGAAGCAGGGGTTTCTTTCATATAGGTTGTGACTGAATAAGGCGTAAGTTGAAGGGCTCTTTTAACTGCAATAGAATGCCGTTTTTCTTTGTAAGTCAGAAGGCATGAAAATCTAGCATTTGAGAAGGTATATTATGTGCACCAACAACAACGCACTTTTTAAAGCTATATTGTAAGCATTTCTCTATTGCTGTGAATTCAGTGCAGTTGCAAAGCTGCGAAGGAATCGCATTTAGAATTTCTGGCGCAGAGTTTCTTCGAGAGGAATCTCATATAAAAATCATGCAAAATTTCATGCATCGGGTAAGCACTTGCCTACCAAAGCAAGCACCAGTTTTTGCTGGGTACCATGGAATATTTGTTTTGGCTATACTTATAAGTACGAGTATACAAATGCAAGCCCTTAGTGCGTATATCCTCGTATACGTATCAGACATGCAATTATAAAGTAGTCATATGCACTTTCATATACACACAGAATTCAAAAGCATTTTAGTGAAAAGTGTTTAATTTGCAGATCATGCCACACAAGAGCTACTCAGATTTTTTTTTTTTTTTTTTTTTGCTGGAAAGGTGAAATTTGTACTTCTTTATTTACTTTCAAATAATGTTTAATTAAAGTGCATGAGTAAGTGTTAGAGCTTCTGTAAAATGTTGTGCTGATTTTGAAGTTGATTCTTTTTAATTTCCATGAAAAGTGGGACCATTGAAAAATACAATTGTAAAATTTACTTTAACTTTTAGCTGGGTTGGACTTAAGAAAATACACATAATATGTATATGTATGTATATATATGCCTTTAAATGTCGAATCCGCCATCTCGGACTCTAAAAGCGCATATATTTCCCTTTATATTCAATAAATTTTGCAAGGAAATTTTTACTATTAAAGAAAACAAGCACGAAATCTGTGAAATAAATTCATTTGAAGGGCTTAGGTCACTCCGACAAGTTCTCAAAATTTATTTGATAATGAAAATATGTAATACAATCAAATTGATTTGATATCTCTACTGCCCGTAAAAACCAAGGCCGGTAATAATACTTCGACAAAATAATTAAAATATATTTGAGGGTGGTTCTTACATCCCTTACAATAATATCGAGCCATAACCGGCAAAAAAAAAAAACGTAACCGACACATTTGTAGACCTCCTTTTTTTAACGAATATCCTTTTTAGATTGAGACTAAAAACTGTTTGCTCTCAAAACGGCGAAAGACGGAGTTAAACTATTTCGCTTGAAAAAATATCCAGTAACATGAGTTTCAGAAAAACGGGTATTTACTAGAGCTGAGCACAAGACGTTTGCTTGCTTAATCTTCATGGTGTACATTATTGAATTGTTCTCTCTTTTTAGTGCTCTTGATTTTATGAGAACACTGAAACTGGTGCTCAATTTTATCAAAAGCATGCAACAGCATTTGTTTATATGCCAAGCGGGGGCATTAGTTATTGTAGTGTCGAAGCATGTTTCACTAGTGCACACCGAATGACAATTGTAAAATAAGCACACAAGTGTGAAAATATGTGTATGTATAAAAGAAAAAACAAACAACGTAGATTGCTTGAGCGTGTTAATTCACATGCGATACTGTTCTAAGTTTTATAATTTATTGATTTAAGAGTCTAAAAAATGAAATATATATAAAAATAATATCTTTCAAAATGGATATACAAGTAAAAAGTTTTATTATCACTTAATATTTTATGAAATTTTGAGTTTGTGAAATGAAGTATGATGCACTATGAAGTGTACAATAAAAATATTACACACTTGACACAACTGTCTGTTCAACTGTTGTACAATGGTTTTGTGTGTTTTTTGTTTCCTTGTTCTCCATTTTTACTTCACACTCAATTACGATCACCACTACAAACAATATTCGCTCTTGAAAAAAATACAATACTGTGCACTTTTTCATAGCTTGTGCACACTTCTAGTATTTACAGTGGTTTTACGATTTCGCAGTGCTCTTTTAAGGATAAAAGTCCTTGCAACTGAAACATTTAACTACTATTCTTTAAGCACGTGAAATACTTGTTTTTACCAACTGCGTATAACAAAAATCTTTGTTTTGAGTACTACTCGCAAAAGCTTCTAGAGTTTTCTCGAGCAATTTTTTTAATTCTTTATAAAAAATTATTTTTATTAATTTGCTTAAGATTTTATTTTTTTAATTCACATGCTTGAGCACAGTTAAGCAACATTTGTGCAAATTTAAGAAATAACAAAAAAGTGTCTTATGCTGATTACACATCTGGAGTTTCTTCTGATGTTATTTTGTGGTGCCATTTTCAAAATGTGTACAATTCAGTTCACATCATGTTTTTTATATTGAAAGCAATGCCACACAACGAAAAGTATCGGAAATGACAAACGCTGCCACAAATTCATACTATTGCGATGTCAGAAAATGTCATAGTTTGTACTAGGCATTATATATATTAGATTCCTTAGTTTCTATAAGGAGCATAAGGCCCCAAGTCGTCATGAGAGGCGTTGATTGGGTATTATTTTCATACTTATTTCTTGACGTTTCGATTATCAGATACATAGCTTAAGATGAATAGGTGATTGGGCTACCACCTCCAATCCTGGAACTGGGGCTGCCAGCATGGCCTCCAGGCGTAAGCAGTCAGAATTTGTTAGGAGTCCGGCGCCACCTGGAAACCCTGTGAGACTCTCCACTGGGAACCGATGATTGTCTGTGACTGCTTTAGCAGCTACGGAGCTTTCCTTTATCGGAAACCTGTGGACGCGGACGGTAGCATTTTTTCTCAAAAGTAAATTTTGTCTTAACTTTTTGTTAAATCTTATTAACTTTTTATGACTTTTTTTTAAATGGAAAAAAATATGAAAAACTTGGGAGAATGATGAATGAATGTCATAAAAACTAACTCCCTTATGCAAAAGCGATTGCTGAAGTTAAAGGAAGCGTTAAAACCAGCTTTTCCATACAAAATGAGTTTTTTGACTACGACTCCATTGATTCTACATCATTGTACATAGCATCTGTTAATTGTAATTTTAATGATATGTTTTTAACGAATAATGTTGATGAGCAATTAACTATATTTATTGATAACCTGGTTTCTTTGCACTCTATAGTTCCTGTGAGGAAACGCTATTTTCGAAATCACGATGAATCATGGATCAGAGATCCTCTGATTCAGTTTCATACTTCGGTTAGAGATCTGGCATATAGGACGTATCTAGGTGATAGGACTGATAATAGTTGGAGAGTATTCTGTCGTTGTAGGAATTATGTAAAGAAAATTATTAGAAAAATAAAAAAGGAGGCTCACATTATAATTTTTGAAAACAAGGATAGCAAGGGGATTTGGTCAGTTCTTAATAGAAATGGAGTGGTGGGTGGGATTGACCAGGTTGAGAGTGTGGACCCTGATTTCTTGAATGGTGTATTTCCAACTAACCAGGTAATTAGTGGCGAGGTTGTTGATTTTTCAAGATATCTTAAGAGGGGGTTTTCTTTTCGTACTGTTGAATTGTCGGAGTTGCTTACTGCTTTTGGTCTGATTAAGTCTAATGCTGTAGGTTGTGATGGTTTTTCACTCAAGTATATCAAGCTATTAATGCCATTTATTGAGAACTATTTTCTACATTTGGTTAACACTATATTAACTACTTGTAAATATCCTTTGATGTGGAAAATTGCCAAGATTGTGCCAATAGAAAAAAAGGTACAATTGCTGGTTGTAAAGAGTTTAGGCCAATATCGATATTGCCTATTCTCTCAAAAATAGTGGAACATATAATAAAAATTCAACTTATAGCCACATTGAAAACAATCGTTTTCTGCATGATTGCCAATCTGGATTTAGAAGTTGCAGAAATACTACTTCACTGCTTCTTGGTATGACTGACAACATTAGGAATAATATTTCTAATAGAGGCGTGTGTGTTTTTTGTCCCTGGACATATCAAAGGCTTTTGATAGGGTGAGTCATTCACTTTTAATTGATAAACTGTATAGGTTTTATTTATGTTCTAGTTCCGCTTACCTGTCTGAAAGGAGACAATATGTTTTGAGTTGTGGGCGTGTATCTGGGGTGCTTCCTGTTCATAGTGGCGTGCCGCAAGGATCTGTGCTCGGACCTTTGCTTTTTTTGTTATTCATTAATGATCTCTTTGATATGGTTTCTAGCAACATATGTCTTCCATTTGCTTTTGCTGATGATGTGCAACTGCTTTTTAAAGGTTCAGTAGATTTTCCTGACGTGTTACAAAATATGATTAACTATACCGTTGGGGTTCTACAAAACTGGATTTCTGATAATGGTCTCTCTCTTAATACAAAAAAGACAAAAGCAATGCTGTTTGGCAGAGGTAGTTGTAGCCAATTTTCTATAAGTATCAGTAATGAGTCTGTTGAATTTGTTGATAAGCTCACTTGCCTAGGCTTAGTACTTGATTCGAAATTGATCTTTGAGGGGCATATTAACACACTAGTATCTAGAATAAACTATATTCTACGCAAATTATATAGTCTGGATATGATACTACCCTTTCATGTTAAGAAAAGAGTTGTTTATGGTATTATTATGCCTATTCTATTATATGGCTTGGAAGTGTATTCTGGTACTTTTGGTTATGTCTTGAGGAAGTTAAAGTTAATCTTTAATAGAGTTATTAGGTACATGTACTCTCTCCAAATATGGGAGCATGTGTCATCTTACATTGAAAGATTTTTGGGAGTTTCTTTCGCAGATTATATAAAGTTCCGAAATTTATACCATTTTTATAAGTCATATAGATTGCAAGCACCAAGCTATCTGATTAAGTTATTTGAGTTTAGTAGATCCACTAGAAATAAACAGTTGATTATACCTAGACTGAGTGGAGGTTTGGAACGATCTTTTTGTGTAAGGGTTGCACGAGCTTACAATATTTTGCCAAATTTTTTGAAAACTTTTAATGTCTCACCGTTTGCGTATAAGAAAAAACTATTTCTAGAACTGTCTAGTAATATTTTGTAGCATTGATTGATAATGTTACAAGTAACTATTTTGCAAGTAAGCCATTGTTGGCAATTTCTCAATTCACTTCTCTTTTTTAAAATTTTTTTTCTTAATTTTTTTTTTTTCTTACTAATTTTCCGTTTTGACTAATTGGGATGGTTCTATTGTTCTTACATATTTTCCTAATTGTTAATTTTTTTTTATTGCATATATTTTATTGTTTTTATAATTTATAAGTTATATTTTTACACACTATTTTAAAACAAAATTATTACAGTAGAAATTTGTAACCGTCTATGGCCTGCATTGGCTAGGTTATTGGTAATAAATAAATAAATAAATAAATAAATAAAATTTGTTTGTTAAACCAACTTTAAGTATAACAATCGTTTTAGCCAGGCGGCTTATTTGTTATCTTTCCGTTACGAAAACATAAAAGCACTTTAGTGCTTTTTTAACCGCAAATTTTTTTAATTTTTATTCCTTTCACCTTATTTTTATATGCTCATACTGCTTTTGATGATTGAAGAGTTAGCATCACTGTGTAAAGTATTATAAATGCAAAGCTGAGTGGTGCCGAGCGCGTCCACTGGTTGCCGATAGTGGAACATCCCGCAGATATAAGGGTAGCTGCTCTCAGACTCGAGAGTTGTTTCACGGCGAGAATGTCAGAGCAAGTCCATATACCACTGGGCTTCACCTAAATTATGACTGCCTTCTTATAATTACAAGACAGATAATTGGCATCTGATCACATGTCAGAAGTGGTTGGCAGTGGAAGTCGGTTACTAGCAACAAACGACTCGCGATATAAACGTGTTAACAGAGAGTCTGCCTGCCTGGAGGTAAACATATAAGTAAATCATATTTTCGGAATTTCTTATATACTATTAGTTTTCATCAATACTTAAATAGTATCAATATTATCCGCAGATTTTGGTAGGTCTGTCAGTTAGAGTCGCGCACTCACTTAGATCCTTCCGGTCCGTTGTGATACCACATATACTCTACTTAAGCGGAGAAAGTTCCTTGAACTCTAAAGGATCTCAATGTCCACCATTCTATTTCTTTCATTCAGTCATTTTCTGTGGCCCATATTCTATTTGTTTCTTTCTCAGTCTAGCGCATAACTCGAAGTTTGGACTAGGGTATGGGTTAACCTATACGTTCAAAGTTATTGCAATTATTACAAATTTTTGAGGTCTAGAGTTTCCTTGAAGTTCCAGGATCCAGATGAACTTACTGCTAAACTGCACTGCAATTTTAGAGGTGATCGGCAATCGAGAGTTGCTGTTATTCTTAGAAGCGGATATTCCAGGGTCATGATAGGGGCTCGACTATCAGTATATGTGGTAATTACGATTGTGACATTCACTCTCAACCAATCTGGAACTTAATTTATTGGTCTAACTTAGTCTATGGATATAAGTCTTTACTGACAGCTACTATATAAACATATTTTAAAATTTGGGTTTGAGATATTAAAGGCATTATTCATAAAAAATATTTTTGATTTATAACAGGTTTTTAAAATAGTTTTACACACAAAATATATTTTATAAACCCTTTATAAAACAAAATTATTTTTTATGAATAATACCTTAAGTATTTAAAAACATGATAATATTGCGTTTAATAAAATTAAAAGATAAATCCTTGATAGCGAAGATCTCTGCCTGCTAAGCAGGAAATGGAAGTTGTAATACAAAGACCTTATGTTTCTGAGTAAACTCCATAACCCACACCTACTCGAGTTTCGGAGTCATCCGTATAAAAAACATACTTTTTTCTTCATCCAAGTCCTGTAGAGAACTTTATGAAATAGAGTAGGAGATTTAATTGTTTTTGTTCGATCTTTATTTATTTCTATGTTTGGTTAGGCTAAAGTTCTTCCATCTGCAAGCAGTAGATGTAGACGCATACCCAATGCATCCGTAGGAGTAGTGAAAAGGGCGCTAGTTCTATACCGTCAGGCGAGTCTTTGAACCTTGTGTAACATAGATACCCCTTCTTTTTCAGGGAAGGCCACCATACGATGCCCACATACACGAAAACTAGACGCACTGTGGCCCAACTTCCCAGCTAACGAACGGACGCAGAAGCTGGAAAGAACTTTTTCTGCTACGAACGCTGCCAATGCCAAATCGGTAGGTATGAAATTTGGTACCATCAGAAACTGCTTGTGAAAGCATTATCTCCATAAGGCTAAATCCAGATTGCGCAATATAGACACGTGCAAAGTTGCTGCGTAAATGTAGATTTGCTATAAGGATGGGCGCTCAATTAAATTAACTAGTAGAAACCGCAAGAACATCTCAAGGCTCGTCACAGTCGTAATGGTGCACGAGACGATCGGCAGATACGGTAACAGGATAGGCCTGTCCTATAATGAGTTCCACTGTGATTGTCATGATAAAAGCGAAGAAGAGACGGGTATCCAATAGAAACCTGTGAGAATGTACAACTTTGCTTCTCTTGAGATACAACTTTTTAGGCTGTGATGTACTAGATAACTTTTCAGAGTTATTCGAGATCAGTATAAATGGCCTAATTAGTTATCTTAATGCAATGGATTGGATCTAGTACCTATCATCGTATGCGAGTACTTGTGTACGTCCCAGCAAAGGTAGACTTAGACGAGTGAAATGGTCTGTCAAAAAGGAATCCCCAAAATTATTCTTGAATGCCTGCATGGGGCGAGCATCCACGTAACCCAACCAAACCAACCGATGGCCACTTAGATCCCGTGAACAATTTTATGCAGAGATAAAGTGCAATTGTTGCTCTACCACCCTCTAAGAACTATGAAGATTAGATTGAGTCCTTCCGAAAATAGTGAACAAAATTGTAATCAAATCTAGAATTACTTCTATGAAATCTGTGTCGATAGGCAAATTTATCTTTATAATGCTGTATTATGCTCCAGTTGAAAGCTGCCGTGGTAACAATGCTACAAATGTAAAGAAAGAACTACATGAAAAAACAAACATAAGTTAGAGCTTTTTATTCTCTTACCAGAAGCATCGAAGCTTAAAAAAACACTTCTTTGCTTAAGTCGACTTAAGCGATTATTCCATATTGTTACATATATATATATTCTATAGAAATATGTAATTAATGCTCATGTCTCTAACAATATTTGACACACGCTTGTTTTTCTTTTGTATTATGCAATTAGTAGCTCCACTGTGAAACTTTATTGAAAGGAGTTCTAGTAATAAAAAACTCTTTTTATTTAAAATTACTTTAAGGCTTCAAGAGTTCAAAGACAGACAGGTATTGTTAGTTCAGGAAAAATATACAAATTAGTTTTTCCTTGATGATGTCAAGTCAACGCACAAACAAACCTCAATTTAATTTGCAAGAAAAAAAAGTTTTAAAACCATTTCAACATATAAAACTTTAGTAGTATTATATTATTGCATACGGTTTTTAAAAACTAAGCACTTAAAATTTTTAATAAATTTTTTTTAAACTATAAATAATGAATTTGTTCTTAAACTTAAAATCGGAATTCTGAGCTTTGTGATAATAGGTGTGTTTTATTTTACTTTTGCAGTGAAATGCAGTAAATGAGTAATTAGTGCGACAATTTTAAAATTTACCTTCAAAAGGAGCTGTTGCCGAAGAAAGTACGCAAACGGAAAAATAGTAAAAATTAGTAAGATTAAAGAAACGGCTGACACCAACTCCACATAGTGTTGAAAAATATATAGACTTCGTACTATTCAACTCTTTTTCTTATTGGTACTCGATACAATATTATTTATAACACAAACAATCTAAGAATAAATTTTGTAATTTATTTCATGTAATATTTGTAATTAATTTTCTTCTTGATTTTCTTTATTTGTTGTTAGTTAAATTAATAAAAATTTGATGACTATTTGTTACTGTTATTGATTACCTTAAAAGCAAGTGCAATACTAAGTAACCAGATACTTTACAGTCTTACAACTCTGGGTAATTAAAATAATTTGCAAAGCAAATAAATTACAAAGAGTGAGGTTGGCGTTGACTGAAGTAGTTAGCACGTTGACTACGAAAACGAAGGTCCTGGGTTCGAGGCCGGTATCAGACAGTCATTATATAACAACAATACGAATTTTTCAGATGTACATTAGTGTCCCTTTGTATCAGTTGTTGTAGAAAAGTTCATGTGATAAAAGCATAGTCACTGGTTACTGAATTATACCGACTTCAGCAGATACTAATCCTAATGTAACATCAGAGCGCCCTCCTTCGTTGTGTAGCAGAACCATCGGCAAAGTAAAATAACCGATAAAATGGCTACTAATCACAGCTTCAAAAATTTAATACGCCTCATTCAACATCAGAGGCGCTGCAACAGTGCATTATTAAAAAAAAAAAAGGTGCAAAAAAGCAGGGTTGTAAAAGAATGAAGCTTTCGTCTATCTCTTTCTTCACCACCTGTCTTCTCTATCACTATCCCTTTCCTAAAGAAGGTAACACCTAGTAAAAGTAGTAGGCATTCATTGCCTGAGTGTTACTTCTCTTAAAAAAAAAAAAAAAAATTAGAATTAAACTTAAAAACTAACATTAAAACTAACTACAAACTAAAGACTATGACTGAAAAAGGCAACGAAATAAAATCCAATTCATTCTTAACGAAAAGAAAGGATTTTATACAATTTAACTGTTGCGAAGTGTTATATGCAGTGTTATTAATATCTAGAGTTCGTATTCTACTATGGTAAAATAAAAGATGCACACCCTGAAAAAGGAAACCACCATCCCTAAGGGTCAATAAGTCTACGGGAGAAAAATAATGTTTGGACCGAACGGTCTCCGGATTGGCAGATAATGAGAAGCATTGGCGAACTAATGGATTATCGGAAGACGCACCTTCCAGGAACCGAATTGTGTTCCCTGTCATACAAACATCAATACGTCCAAAGTTCCCCATTTGGTCCATAGTAGGCTCTTAGGCCAAAATCATTCTATCCCATCCTCTAAGCCTCTCCATATGTCTTGAAAAAATCTCAAACAAGACTGGAAAGCGTAAGAGATGACAGGTCGAATGATCTGGCAAACTTTTTTGTCAAGCGTTTCGAAATTCCCTGATAGGAACAGTAAATCCTTTTTGTCATTTCAAGTATGTATATCGTCAATGTATCGATAGTACTCAAAGTTTTCATGAAATCTGACGCCCAAATATTTAATCCTGTCCGAAACTGTAATCATTTGATGTCCAATAAGTAAACATGTACGTCCGACAATTTTTGTAAATGTTTTACGTCGTCCTTTTTTTATAAATGCCACTGTCTTTTGTATGTTCAGGTTGAGTCTCCATTTTATAAAGTAATCTGTCAGTACTGCTAAGGAGAAGTTAATTCCGGCATTAACTGCCCTTGCTCTACCACCCGATGAAGCAGAAGATTATCATCAGAAGGTTCAAGTATATCTGGCACAAAAATATTATAAGGCACGGGTCCCAGCAAAGATCGTGTGGAACACCGGCATAGATTAAACCCTCGTGAGACAGAGTGACGCTAGTACGAACCCTAAGCCATCGATCTCTTAAAAAGCTATTCACCATTCGGCAGATGCCCGAACCAAATCGGTTAATAGTTTTATAAATACGCCTTTCATGCCAGACTGAATCGAAACCCTTAGCAAAATCTAAAGCAACCGATATTGTTCAGTAACGCCCATTAAATCCTTTAGAAACGTAGAAGGGAAAATTGTAAGAGCATGTGCTAGAGTTGTTAAGAATGAAGCTACTTCGTGCTGGTTAAGTTGATCTACATACATACTCGTATGAATGTACGAGTACTTACATATGTAAATCGTAACAGTGAGACCGATTTTGTTGTTTGTTTTTATATCTGTGGCAGTAAATAATAATGGCTTAAGTTGACATAAGTGCTTTTTCATTTTATTATATATTCTTATTCTCTTCTTCAAGTTCTATTACTCGGCTAAATTTCAATTATAAAATGTTATTATTAATAACATAAATTAAAATAAATAAACCCCCGATATATCTAGAAAATTAATTTTCTTAAAACATAGTTAAGGACCTTCTCGATCAAGTCACCTTTCAAATAGAAAAAAACTAAATCAAAACCCGGCCAGCCGTTTGGTCTGTACATGGGATCATTTTATGTAAAAACTTAACACAAAAAGAGACAAAACCCTTAATATCTCAAAACAAGAAATTTCGACTTAAGCCATTATTATTTATTTCCACAAATATTTATTTAGCCTAGAATTTTCCACTCAACTCTATTTTTAATTTTCCAGCTTTTTCAAAACTTTATAAAATTTAGATACACACTTATGTACTTACATATGTACACATATGGTATTAATACCAACGGGCCTTATCTAGACGCTCGGTTGTGCGCCATGCCAAGTTCCGGCCTATGCACGCAGTGTCTATATTTACACGAAGCCATTCGTCGTGTTTTTATTCTCCTCATAACTTTGTTTCCTGCAATTGTAAAATTATGAAATTTAAACCCTAGCTGGAATTTGTTAGTGTTTGAAAGTCTTACAACTAAAGCTTCCTGAGATATGAAGGTGCAAAAAGTGCATATTTTAAGACATTCTCACTAACTCACTGATCACTGATCACTGATCACTGAACACTGACATAACATAAAAGGCATTGTATTTTATCAAATGCGTTATTTATAAAAAAAAAAATATTTTTCGCGTGTCATAAATTTGAAAGGCAACAAGTGTGTTTGCTGGATAAATATTCTTTAAAAGAATATGTAACCATCCGCCTCATGTGCATTCGTCGCTGTCTCATCGACGACTAAATTAAAGAGGGTAAGAATACGTGTGAATGCTCTCACCACAATTGTACAAAGAAACGCCCATGGATGCTTTAAATTTTATGGGCGTTATTCCGCCCACTATTTTAAATTCAAGATTTTGTTGTGAGCAGCGCTTATCATTCATGCTAATTTTCTGCTAAAATCTGCTAAGCCGAAGTAGATTAAACACAAGGCTAACATTTAATGTAGGTGATCATGTCCACTTTTTAAGGTGGTTATTGCATACGTGCAACGTGTGTGCAAGATTTCAATAAAATGGCTTGAGTTAAAAGATGTGTATTAAGTTTATCATTACGCCCACTCTGGTAAAAATGTTTGGGTTTTCAGATATTTCTAGTTGGTTTCTCACCTAGACCTACTTGTGTATCAAATTTCAGCTCATTAGCACAACTTTTAGTTTTTAATTTGTATGGGCGTAGACCCACCCCTCCGGTTAAAATTTCCGCGTTTGCAGTTTTTTTTAGTTGGTTTCTCACCTAGAACTACTTTTGTATCGAATTTCAAATCATTAGCGCAACTTAAAATTTTAAATTTTTATTGGCGTGACCCCTCCCATTTTTACAAACATTCGTGTCAAGTTTCGTTTGAAACGGACAATAATACCTACATAAATAGTATTTTCAAATATGCTGAGCCCATTTTGTTAGCGCCCATTTTTTAATCGAAAATTTACACCCTTACATTATCTCAACATATATGCCAAATTTCTATAAAATAGCTCTCGTTAAACGCTTTAGTCTTGCTTTTTTAATTCTGAGCTTCATCTCTAAACCTACTTACGTATCAAATTTAAATATTAATTTTTATGGGCTTATCCCCGCCCTCCCCCGACTAAAATTTCTGAGTGTTCAGATTTTTCAGATTTTTCTGGGTCTACATGTGTACCAAGTTTCAGCTCTCTAGCTATAGCGGAAGTGCTTCATCAATTTGATGAGTATGTTATCAAGGATTTAAGAAAGAATAAAACGAATACGTATGTCATTCAATGGAGGAGAATTGAAAAATTTTAAATAAAAATACAAATATTTATTTAAAACAAAAAATAAAATGTTACCAGTGCACTATAGGAAATTTCCCCCCTTTTTTTGGCCAAAATTAATTACAGCCGAACGGGTGGACCGATTTGAACGATTCTTTTGGATTTGACTTTTGGTGAACACTTAAGAGAGAGGGAGTGACCGAAAAAGTTTTTCATACACTCAGAAAAAAACATGAGTAAATTTAACTAAAAAATTAACAAATAATTAATTCTAAAAAGGAGTTACGGGTTATAGGTTTCTCCATATACGATTTTTTTTAGATCTTTGATAGATAATCTGGTTTTCTAAACTGCTTTTTTTCTAAAATTTTTTTCGAGTATACACTTACCTTTCGAATATAAGAGTAGAAATTAATTTTACCAATTTAATGAAGTAACAAACAAAGTCATATTTAAAAAGTATTTTATTCAACAATTTGATTTTCGAGTTCCAAACCGTCAACTAAATGTAATATAAATGGCAGATGCAGCAAGAATTAGGGATTCCACTTCATTATTATGATCTTTAGAGATTTCTGCTGCAACTCGTCGTTGTGTTCTCTCAGATTTTTGACAAAAAGGTATTTGCGGTCGTCCAGTTTTCGATTTAATGGAGGCACACTGCTTTTCACGTTTTCTGATCGAAGTACTGATGTTTTTAAAAAACTTTAAAATTTCTGAAACTATTACTATTATCTTATATTCATACTATTATCTTATATTCATATTTGCACAAAATAATCGTGAATGCTCTTTTAATCACTCTCAGAAATGTATGACAAGAAATGGGCGTAAATAGCGGCTCTTTTGTCAATTTCGGTGTGTTTCTCTAGCCATATATTGAATAATTCTGAATTTGCCACGCAATAGTCACCTGAAAAAATTAATTTGTTTTAAACTCGCAAAAAATTCGCAGATGAAATTTATTAAATTTGGAAGATAATTTATTGTTCTAGAGAACTATTATGATATTATGTCTAACATGTGTTATAATTTTTTTAAGTCTATATAAAATTCTAATTCATAATTCCATTAGTTCATTTTAAGGTCACTTTAATTTTTCCAATTTAATCGATTTTATAGATGAATTTACAAACATTTTGCTATAGAATGTAAAAGTACTAACCTTCGGCATTATTTTCCATATTTTAATTTTTCAAAAATATAAATTTTTGTTACGAAAACTTTTATTAGAAGATGTCACAAAATTCACTGCACTTAAAGGTTTTCTGATAACTTGCTTAGAAATCGTAATCAAAGCAACTGTTAAAGTAACAGAAATTAAATTTTTTTGAAAAATTTAAAAATGGTAAATAATACAAAATATTGGTAAACTCACCTATAAAATGAACTAATGGAATTATGAATTAGAATTTTATATAGACTTAAAAAAAAATTATAACACATGTTAGACATAATATCATAATAGTTCTCTAGATCAATAAATTATCTTCCAAATTTAATATATTTCAGCTGCGAATTTTTTGCGAGTTTAAAAATTATTATATTTTATATATATATATATATATGTTATATTTTTTATTATATTAAAGCAAAAAAAAAAATAAACTTTGCAAAATTTCAAATTTTTTACTTTTGGCCTAAAAAAGGGGGGAAATTTCCTATAGTGCAGTGGACCATACCAAAATAAAGTTTGAAAAAGTTTTTTACAATTGAGTGTTTGCTTAGAAAATGTTTTATTTTCAATTAATATTTGAACTGTGTGGCTTTGTGCTTGGTGGGTAGCTCGCAACCTCAATACGTTGATAGTTCAACAATACATTCACCGCACCCACCAATTTAAAGGTAGAATTCGCGCTAGAGAGCTGAAATTTTATACACAATTAATTGTAATAGATGAGCAAGCCAATGGAAAAATCTTAAAACCAATAAGTGGTAGTCAAATGCGCACTACAGAGATAAAATTTGATACACAAATAAATCTAGATCACAGATTACTGAGAAAAATTTAAAAAGCTGAAAGTGTCAATCAGGCGCATGGACAAGCTGTTTAAACTCAAAATTAAGATAAATTTTATTGAAATTTTTCATACACATTGCACTTATCCAAAGTAATAATTTTCAGTTTTGAAAATTGGCCGTAACTACACCCATAAATGATAGCTTTTTATCTTTCATGTAGTTCGGCTTAGCAGCTTTTATTCTATTACTTTTTTCTAAGCCTATTCCTGCGAAACTTTACATGAACTATAAGCACTAGCAGATAGAAAAGTGAGGCGGGGCGAGGTCCAAAAAAATTTAACGTAATATTATAATGCAGACAAACTTTGTAGACAAATAGTCCTAATTGAGTTACCAATCATAAAAATCGGAAAACCCAAAAATTAAAGCACAAGCTACTCTATTGAAACTTTGCATACACATTAGCACTTACGCAAGGCAATACTTTTGGTTTTTAAAAAGTAGGCATATCCTTCTGTTTTATATACTTCGAAATTTTTATTTTTAGAAAAGTAGGCGGAGTCACGCCCACTACAATTGACGCTATTTTTTACAGATTTCTATTCAGACGACTCTTAAGAAATTTCGTACATACTGGAGGTTGTTGTAATGTATAATAGTGCATTTTTATCTTGCACAGTTCTACACTACGCTCTAACCCATTATTTTATTTAACTCTGCTCTTCTCAACTGGCGCAGTGATCATGAATAGAAATAAAACATACTAGAAACTTTAAGTTTAATAAGTTTTATTATAGAAAAATTTCAAATATTAACCGGGTCCTCATAAAAACATAATTTGAAAAATTTCGGCTATTAAAAGTAGTAATATAAATAATGCACGGCAGATTGTAGTGAAAGGTATTGTGCAAAGAAGAATATCGGTAAAAAATTTTTATCTCACTATTTTAATGACCAAAATTTTGAATAGGAACTTGGCCTTATTTTACATTTATGTTTTTGTGAGGATAGTTTTTACAAAAAGCAACACAAACTATGGCCAGGGTGAAAAAGTTAATACAATCGTAGTTTCTTTGATAACATATGATATGCAAAAATCGTGTGACTACTTCATAATCCTAAAATAATCTTAGCATTGTACCAACTAAGCTAACTTGTTTCATATTTTCCGGTATTTAAGACATTCACTCATTTTAAGTTTACTTTTTTACTTTACCTGAAGTGTTTTTATCAATTAAAATTTTCAAACATTTCAGATAAACCAAGCACGAAATTAACTGAAAAGGAAATACAAAAAAAATTTGTCTCTCTATTAATTTCTTAAATGGAAAATGTTAAGACAAGACAAAAAGAAAATTTAAAAAGGTCATATACTCGTATCTATGTAAAAGCAGGCAGCTTCTGCATTTTTTTTTAAAGCAACAAACACAAATTTGATGCTTGTTATGTACTCGTATGTATATAATTTTTAAAGTAAAGTCTTAAAATGTATTAAGTTTTATAGTAGTGCCTATGTGCTATATTAAAGCATTAGGACTAAACAACAAAAAAATGTTATGAAGTGGAAAATGTTTATTCTTTTCCTTTCTTATAAATACTGTGACAGCTCTGCATCTGTTATCAACTTCATGAACCGTACCGAATTCTCTCAGCTTAATAAGAGAGTCGAACTCTATGTGTATCCTCATTTGTTGGAAGGTGTTGCAAGATGTTATCGATAAGAAACATTTTAAAATCAAACATCTTATTTTATGGGCTTCACTTGAGTGATTTCAATTTAATAAATTGTTGCTCCCTGGTAAAAGCATTACGCTGCACACAGACTTAAAGTTAGATTGCCAGCAAGAATAGGGGCAAAATTAAATTGCCCTTAAAAATTTATTTTATATTGTAAATTTAATGTTATTAGTACATCTGTTTAGTTTTTCTTTTTTTTGTGCATTTCAAGTCTTTAAAAAAAATGAATTCTTTAAAGAAAACCAGGTATTGGATGGAAAAAGTCGATGTCGTCTGTGGCTGATGTTATTGATGTTCGTTCTCACTCTTTAAATCGATGAGTTTATGCGAGTCCGACCTCTTTAATCTTTGCAACTTTCATAATATGGGAAAAGCAAAAAATGGTGTCGGTATGTTTAAAAATTTGACCATAAAATTCTGATTCTTTCATATTTTTAATTCCATATGCTAAGTTTTTTAAAATGTTGAAGCTATAACCTCGAATTGGATACGCGAGATTTGAACATACCATACATAAACCTATAACGGCCGTATTCATAAAAAGTATTTCAGGTTTATTACAGGCTTATTTGACAAATTTCCCGTAGAAATATGTCAAATAAACCTTTAATAAATCTTAAATATTTTTATGGATACGGCGATAAGTATACATACACAAACATATCCCAGCAACACATGTGCTTTAAAATATGTTTGAGAGTTTGAAACAAATAAGGGGAGGCAATTACAAATGTACTTATATTTTTACTGAAATAATTATTTACTTACGAAAAATATTATTTATCATGTTTAATAAATTCGTCAACATGCGAGTCGTCTTCAAGTTACAAATCAACCCTTGGCCTTAATTGTTAAAAAATATATATCTCTTATGTGTTGCCTTTGATATCAATCTATACTTTATATTTCATCAAAATCGATTCAGCTGATAAAGCGTAACAAATAAACAAACAATGTTACTTTTGCATACTGGACTGGAGGGCAGACACCACGGACTGCTTAAACGATAATAAATTATTTTATGGGTATGGGGTAATAACCGCCCCCGACCCAATGCCAAGCTTTTTAATGGGACAATAATTAAATAGACTGTTCTTATTGGGATGCTCGATGCAAAATTACTATAATTATTTCATATAATTTTTTTCCTTTGATTTGGGAGTTTTCCTTTTATTTTTGTGTTTAAACCAAAAAAAGAACAAATTAATATTAAAATCGGTCAAGCCGTTTTTGAGTTGTTGTCGTAATATTTGCCATTTTTGTCCGTAATATCATCTTTCTCTACGTTGCTTACATCAATACCAAAATATATCTTCTTAGATTCTTTGTTCTGAAAGTGTTTTCCGCTTATTACATCTAATATGGTGTACTCATCTTTTCCGTCCACTCTTTCTCTTACCACTTGGAAATCATTTCTCTGAAGTGTCATGTGCATGAATATTTCGTGCTGTATCTTCTCCTTCAACGCTTGCTTTGCCACTTTTTATACCAATTACTTGAAAAATCTTGCGTTTTGCAAGCTGTTTCATCTGGGGTGTTAAGTATTAGAGCCTTTGTGTCCCTCTTTTTTAAGCGGATATGTCCAGTAAAGTTCAAGATGTTACGAGCAAGTGGATTAGGATGAGACTCGAGTTTTGTTAAGTATTTGCCTGCGTATTTTTTAATTTCTTCAGTCACTAGTGGCATATTTAAATCACGATGTAAATTTGAATTTTTTATGTACCATGAACCCGATGTTATTAGTCATAAAATCTTGTTTTGCCTTCGTTGGATTCTCTCTATACTGGAAGCTGAAGGAGTCTCACATAGCTGTATTCCGTAGCACCGTATTGGTTTCAAAAGTGACTTGTATATCAAAAGTTTACAATCTAGACTCAGCATGGAATTTCTAGCAATCAGCCAATGTAAGTGAGTTTATTTTATTTTAATTTTTGTTAGCTTAGATTGAATGTGGTGTTTCCATATAAGCCTTCGGTCAAGGTGTACACCAAGGTATTTCACATGTGAGTATTGAGGAACAATTTGATTATTGATTCTAATAGGGGAACAAGTATCTTTTCGTAGGGTAAATGTTACCTGAGCACACTTCTGTTCGTTTACTTTTATTCTCCATAAGTTTAGCCATAGTTCCAGCTGGGTAATATATTCCTGAAGATATCGAGATGCCTTGTGAGAGTTTTCGTGCATACTAAGGCAGGCTGTATCATCGGCCAAATGTAGATGTGTGGATGTTACTACTCACAGGCATATCAAAAGTATAAATCAAATACAAAACTGGCCCCACTATGCTCCCCTGTGGCACACCGGATGATATAGATTCGGGCACACACATGAAGTCTCCTTCAACAACCGTGAACTTCCGGGTAGTAATGTAACTTTCCAATAGTTTTAGAGAATTTATTGCTAGAAATGATTTGAATTTTAAAATAAGGCCTTCATGCCACATTTTATCAAATGCCTGAGAAAAGTCAATAAACAGGGCAGAATAATACTTCTTTTCTTCAAATGTTTTTCTTATAAATTGAAACAATCTATGCGTGTCTTCAATGGTGCTATGCTGACTTCTAAAACCAAGCTGATGGTCTGCGATGCACCCACTACCAATTAGAATTGGGGACAATTTTGTCAGGAGCAGTTTTTCGAAAAGTTTTGACATTATTGATAGTAGACTTTTTGGCCTGTATGATTCAGCCTTGGTAAGGTCTTTTCCCGGCTTTGGAACCATTTTGACCTTGGCAAGCATCCATTGGTGTGGATAATACTCCAGTCGTAAAATGGCATTAAAAATGAATAACAGGTTTTTAATTGCAATACGAGGCAACTTCATCAGCACATTATTACTAATTTCATCAATACCCGTAGCTTTCTTTGAGTTGAGTTCAGCAATTAGTTTTTGTAATCACGCATCTTAAACTTCGAGGGTCGAGGGGGTAGAGCAACTACACTCGCTAAATCAACAGCAGCAGTACATGTGTTTGGGGTAAATACGGATTTTAAATGCTTTGCAAACAAGTTACCTTTTTCAGTATCGCTTTTTGCCCAACCTCCGGTAAAAGTGCGCAGAGGTGGTTTAAACTCAACGGGTGTTTTAAGCACTCCCGCAGCGCGCCAAAAGGAGTAATTACATGCTGATGTGACATCGAGGTTTTCCAGATAATTTTTAAGAGATGAAGGTTTTTCAGATGCAAGCAACTCTTGGAGTCGTTTAGTGCACTCTTTAAACCTGATTTTATGTTGTGGTGATCTGTCTTGTTGCCATTCCCTTCTAGCTCTTCTTTTTTCACATACGAAACCTTCAAGATCCGTAGAAAAAATTCTGTTAAACCCAGTCTGCGGGTGGGAGGTAGTAGCATGTTCAGCAGCCTGCTTAATATATTCACACAGTGTTATTAATGCAGCCAACTTGACAAAACGAATGATGCAGAAGTTCTTACTTTTGTGGCTACTTTCGCGTGCAATTCTCAGAATTGAGTCCCAAAATAATGTGTTGTACTGTGTAATGAAATAAATATGTTTTTATTGAAAAAAAAAAAAATTTCTTATTTTGTTGTCCTACTTTTATGTTGAAAAGTTCGAATTTTTTTAGTTGCTGTCCTCTGTTTTCAAATTAGAAAATAACATCTTCAACGACATATATACGAGTACATATGTATATGTTTTTGTGTCCAAAAGTGATTTTTTTTAATAAGATAATTGAGGTAATTTTACCTCATTTTTGCTAAAAACCCACAGATATTTATTTATCCTCAAGTTTTTATTAATATAGTACATATTCTTGTAAAAAATATCTTGGTGAAGAAGGTTAAAATATTTTATTATATGGGAACATATATTTTATTTCTCCCAAAAAACAAACTTCAAAAATATTTTTTTCTCAAAATAAGTGCCATGATTAAAACTAATTTTTATATATGTGCTCAAATAGGCTAAGGTTCGTATCGTTCAGTAAGCCAAATAACATGTGATAATTATTAATGAGCAAATGACAACAAAGTTAATTGTAAATATTCTGACAAACAATAGTAGAACGGAACAACTAACTGTTTTCGAAGGTCACTGTACCTTCATCATCAGCGTTTTTTGTGTTTGGTCCACTGTGTTGATTTAAAAATCTAAATGAATGAAAGCACAATTTGAAAATATTTCGAAAAAAATTGAGCTTATTTGTATGATCGTTATGAAGATTAGTTCTGCACCACGAACTCGAAAATTCCATTTTTATACCTTTCACCAAAAATGGTAAAGGATATATATATATTTGTTTGAGTTATGACGTTCTTTTAGTAAATGTATGTACATACAGTATATGTATGTACATACAGTGGTGGAAAAAGAGTAGGAGTAACCAAAAGAACTTACATGCAAGTTTTTTCATAACAAATGATATCTTTTGATAAACATCATTGTGATTTAACGACACATATCATGGCAATTTTAATTTACGTCTTTTCAACTCATTTGTACTTAATAGTCGACAATTTTTGCAATTTTGAGCTATGAACAATATCTTTAATTAAAAAGGGATCATTTTCATTAAAGTTTCTTATGTTATTAGTTAAAAACACAAGTACAATGGATCGTGGAAAGCATTCAACTGAAGCAGAGAAGGATGTTATAAAAACGGTAAAACAATGGGTGAAATAGCAAAAACTATGCAATGCTCCCAATCAATCTCATGGTACAATAGTATAGGTACCCGCAAATCTACAACAAATGTACAAAAAATAAAACAACAGGGATTTTTATTGCTGTTTTGAGAAAGAGAAAACAAGGCATGTACTTGTGTTTTATTTTGTCCTTGCAAAGTTTGTTTGTATTGCAGTGTGCGCTTGTATTGGTAAAACATAAACAACATTTGGCAGATCACATCACGAAACAAACAAATAAAAAACTCCATCAGCTGGCGCTTCGAAGTCTACACATTAACAGAATAGACTATTCGTTCGGCTTTACCAAATTTACCCTTTCAAAACTTCTTAGAATATAAAAAGAGAACTAAATATGGAAATTACAAGCAGAATAATTAGGAATAGGCTTAAAGAAGCTAAGGTAATGGGAAGAAGTCCAAGAAAAGTACCAATTCTGTTTAGCAAAAATATAAAAAGAGTCTATATTTTGCCAAGGAACACATGAAAAACCAGCATTGGAAAAACATATTGTGGTCAGACGAAACTAAAATAAATTAAACAAAAATTTTTTCTATTATTTTTTCCACCGCTGTATGTATAGAATTACAAAAGCTGGTTTGAAGGAAATGTGTATGTGTTTCATTGAAACAAGAGAAGTAATGTAACATACAGCTGCATGTTTTGATTTATATTTTGAAACATAAATTTTAAATTTGATTTTAAAATAAAAAGTTCTTGTCTTACGTACATAAACACAAACATATGTACATATGCATGGATGTATGTAAATATTTCTTGGGTCTTGGGTCTTTCCATTGCATAATATTTTAAACGAATAAATCTGGTCCCTCAAAGATTATATAAATACATGCATACATGCAAAGATACACATGTACATACATACATACTTACCTACATAAATCTGGTTGACTTTCCGTCTGTCAGTCACTCAATCAGTTTACAGCACTCAAGTGCAATTAATTTAGCAGAAGTATGCAACCATTACTGCCTGCTCGTTCTCGTTCTGTGTTGGCTTGTTCAGCTGCTACCAGCTACCGGCACTGTGTAATGCATCCTTTTGTTCTGGTTTCCTTTTGTGGCTCCTCTTTCATGTTATTTGTCGTTTGCCATTTTCTATTGTCACTCGTTTATGTTCTAGATTTAAATTTTTTCCTCTTATTTTTGTGTTATTTATGCTGTTTTTGTTTTCTTTTTAATTTACAGTGCAGCCTTACAAAAACTACATTATGTGCGATGTACGACGCTCAGTACTGGACTGTCCAACAGTATGTGGGATTACTGTAATTATTGTTTCCTTCAATATTTGCTGTTATATTGCCACACTGTTGTCAGTCTTTGAGGTTTACACTGCTGCTGATTTTATTGCATCCTCGCCTCCTTTGGCTAAATTTTTTTTCTTAAATGTTCATGTGTGTTTGAATCGCCTGGTAAATCTATCTTTCATTTTATTTCCTTTGATTTCATGATTTTTCATTTCGAAAAAAAATCTTTTGTTTGAAATCAAATTTGTGTTCATTGGACAATGTGTGTGTTTATAATGCTCTGTTGTTACTGAAGTAACTTAAATTCTTGTTTTATTTAATGGTGAAACCTTTTTACAGGATTTTCTGTACATACATGAGGTGAAAGTATACAACTACAGTAGTTTCCGCTTAATTGCTAACCGCTTAATTGATTTTCCCGGTTAATCGCTCTAAAAACAATTGAATGAAAACGTTCCATATAAAACACGTGAAAAAATACCCGTTTAAATGAGTTCAGTAAATACAACTTACAACTAGAGGGTCATTACAATTGTGAAAATACACGTTTTAAAAGCTAAACTGAATAACATTTTTGAAATATTAAACAGCATTTTAATATTTTGTTTGTTATTTGTCTTTCTTTCAATCAGTTTGCTCTACTCAACTGAACTTAAGTTAGCAGAAGTACTTTCAGAAGTTCACCCTCATTGAAGGTGGGTTAGTTGTCCCAACTTACCAACAAGCAACACTGTTTTGGCACCCTTTTATATTGGTTTCCTTTTGTGACTCCTTTTTGATATGACATCGAAAGTTCCAGGGCAGTGCCTTGGTAGTTTAGAGGGTTTAGTCTATGAAAAGCAGGATGCTGCTGATATTGCTTTCTCTCTTATATTCCTCTATTGACAACTATTTTTATTGCTGCAGATAATATACATGTGTAAATATGGTTTGTTGCATCTTTCCTGCATTAGACAAAGAAAATATTTTCATATCACTTCCTTTGATTTTATAATACTTTACTTTGAAAATAATACGTATGTTCAAACTCAAGTGTGTGTACAAATACTGTTTGTAAATTTAATACACATTTTGTTGAGTTCATATGAACGTTAGCCAAAAATATAAAGAGTTATTGCAGGTAAATGAAAATTGACATGTTTTGTCTTTTTCGGTTGCAAAAATCATAGCTTTGGAAGTGATCAAGATATTTTAAAAACTCAAAATGGTTTTGAAAAAAAACTACCTGCTGTCTTTAAACTGTGTATGTACTTCAGAAATACATGGTTTACATACGAATCATATTTAAAGCTGCAATGTAGTAGAGGGTGGCGTTGGCTGAAGTTGTTAGCACATTGACTACAAAAGCGAAAGTCCTGGGTTCAAACCCGGTATCCAACAGTCATTACATAACAACACCACGCATTTTTCTAATGTGCGTTAATGTCCCTTTGAGTCAGTTGTTGTAGGAAAGATCAAGTGATGAAGGCATAGTCACTGGTCACTGAAATATACCGGCTTCAGCAGATACTAATCCTAATGTAACATCAGAGTGCCCTCCTTCGTTGTGTAGCAGAATCATCGGCGAAGTAAAATAACCAAAGAAATTGCACAGCTTCAAGAAATTTAATACGCTTCATTTAACACCAGAGGCGCTGCAATACTGCATTATTAAAAAAAAACGTGTAAAAAAGAAGAGTTGTAAAATATTGAAGCTTTCTTCTATCTCTTCTTTCACCACCTGTCTTTTCTATCACTATTCCTTTCCTAAAGAAGGTAACAACTAGTAATAGTAGTAGGTTTTCATTGCCTGAGTGCTACTTCTCTTAAAAAAAGGAGTTCTTAAAATCGTAGTCAAACTTAAAACTTATCACATTTTTTATTTGCTTCAAAGATTCAGACTTAACAATAAATGTTTTTTGTATGAGATATAGTATACTGCTACAACATTTTGATGTGTGAAACATAATTAATAAAAAACACACTTAAATACGAAGCGTGAAACCCCTTATTTATTATTAACTTTTTTTATATTTAGTGGAATCTCACAAAGTCGAACCGTCGCAAATTCGAACCGTCCAAAACTTAGAACAGGCCATTTCAATGTATTGGACACTGTAAAATTAGAACAACTTTTAATTTCTGAAACATTTTTTATTTCTTTTGTATTTTCACTACAAATTATTATTATTTTTTTGCTTATTAAAGTAAAAATAAAACGGGGAATAACCGAGTTGTTCATGGTGTGTACAATTCGGTCATATGCTTGGGAAATTTGATATGCTTGTAGAAATTTGGATCAGTTGATGACTAAAAGTCAAAGTAAAGTGATCATACTTGTGAAAATTAAAAAAATGCCAAACAAACGTAAAAAATACTTTATCTTTGGATACTAAAGTTAAAATATTAAAAAATACTTAATGATAAGAATGAAAACGCATTTACTGCAAGTGGTGAATGGTTTCCACATTTAAAATCTGTCATGGAATACGGGTTTTAAAAATTTTAATTTTTCTGTAATTTCTACACAGATTTCATGCAAAAGTCGCGGAAATTGGGTTATTAGAAACACAAATTTATAGTGCTGATGGAACCAAATTATATTTCCGTTGCCTATCAAAATCACACAAGCTCAACTTTTTTCATTTGCAAAATTATTTGCTCGTATTGTTTTGATAAAGGTTCTTAAAGAGTGGCATTATTCATTGATTATTGCCTTTTAAAATTTTTCTGAAGGCACAAATAGACAGAAAAGATTGCGTAAGAAACGGTGCAAAATTGCATACTTTGATGTCACGTGCGACATTAAAAAATAACATATTTAATCAGTGCGTCGAAAGTGCGTGCAGAAAGCTTAGCATATATTCAGTGCAGAAATATGTGATACAATTAAATTAAAAAACCTTTGCTGAAAAATATAAATATATGTTATCCCGGTCACGTGCGACATCGTAAAAGCAAAATTAAAAAAATACATTACAAAATGTTTACATACTTTTAAATTAATTAAATTTAGATGCGCCAAAGCGGCAAATAACAATTAAGAGAGTTGCAAACAGTGGAAAGAAAAATTGACAAGAAAAAAAAGAGGAATGCTAGGAGAAAGCAGAAAGAGTTAGCTGAAGGTTCAGCAAAAGTGCGTAATATATAATTTCGTAAAAAGAGTAACAGAAAAAGCATAATAAATATTAAAATTAAAAAAGTCACGTTCGACATGTTGTGAAAAAATAACGCGTTTAAAAAATATTTATACAAGCGTTTATGTTACAGATTTAAGGGATGCTGTTTTCATTTATATTATTCATACAGCTTTAAAGCTTGATAGATATCGAAAGAAAACTGTAAGACGGACTTTTGGCAAATCGCAAACGTCTACTATACAATTTGCAGACGAAAACATACAACTGAATATTTATAGGCGTCAACCGTCGTTTATTCTCATTAATATATTTACAATTACACACAAGAAGGTAATATGGATAATTTTGTAATATCAATTAAAATATTTGTAATATCAATTAAAAAATTAATTAACTTTCACCTATAAACAATTTGATAATACCAATTAAGTTTTTCCACTCAAATTAATTAGTACAATTTAAAATTTAATTGAATCAATTAAATTCTTAATTGAAAACATTAATTGGTGAATACTTTTTTCTGTGTACTTTGATACATCTTGTTGCCGTAAATCTGGCAGAAACTGTACCACTTTGCCTTAAAACTGACCAATTTTTAATTGAAATTATGTAATACTCGTATGTTGAAATTTTTGGTTATTAATATAAAAAACTTTATTTCTGATTGATTTCAAATGTGATGTTGGAGGGAGTTTCTTTAAAGGATTTAACCCATTTCTTAGAGCTCATAACTGATCTTGTTTAATTTATATTATTGTTTCTTATAAGAAGATATGAGCATTAATAAATTTTTTAATTGTATCTCAAAATAATTATATTTTTACAATTTTTGCCCAATTAAATTTTAATTCTATATGCGTACTACTTTTATTTTACTTTTAATTTTATAATTTTATACCCATATAATGAAATAACAGATTGATAAAAAAATATATATATATAGTTATTTACTTTTTGGGAGGAAAAAACAGACGGAAAATCAGTACTTCTGTCTATTTTGATAGTTAAATTGTTGTTAATCAAACCTATTGCAAACACAGTAGTTTTTAGAAATTTAATAGTTAGTTTTTTTTTAATAAAGACTACAGTATGACAGAAGTTTGTAGTGTTTAGGTGTGTTAAAATATTGTATTTGAAATCAATTTATAAAACATTTATTTGTAGCATTTTGTTACTTGCTTTTTCATAAGTTGAAATAAACGATTTTTGGTTTGTTTTTACATAATGTGCTTTTAACAAAATAACACTATATATAACACTAAAAAATTAATTGAAAAGCTCTCTTGATTAACACGAAATGTAAGCGAAAGGGTTTTTAAATGAGATTTTACTTGTTCAATATGATTTTTCATTTGAATTTTGAAGTGGAAAATATATAAAAAATTATTTATCTATCTACCTATCTATCATGGTTATATGGTCTAGTCATTCTGCTCATTCATGTGGAACTACATACATATATCTGCCGCAATAAATAACAATGGCTTAAATTGACTTAAGTGCTTTTTCATTTTATTACATTATAAAATGTTATTATTAATAAAACTATACGCATTTATATTTTAACTTAAGTATTCTTGGAAAATAATAAATAAGCCATAACATCTTAACTCAAGTTAATTTTTTTTAAGGAAGCTACATCAATATTAAAATGTTTGAGTATTAAAACTTGTATGCAATTAAGTTTAGTTATTGAACCCATTTAAATTATTCCTCATAAAAGGAAAACCTTATATTTAACTAATCTTTTAAAAAATTATCTTATCTCAGGTTTTCCGCATTTTTCAATTTAACTGAAAGCACTTATCTCGACTTGCTACCAATAAAAGTTATTTTGCTTACAATATACTCGTAGTAGCTTAAGCTCACTTTAGTTTTTATTATTCTGTAAATGGCTTCTTTCATAACGTCTTAACTAAAAAAAACTAATAATAAATTATGCAAAATAGTTATTAAACGAATCAGGGCGTATGAGCAATGTCATCATTATATAATTATATATTAAGCATACGCTAGTGAATAAAATCCACAAGGAGATATTAGTGAAAACAGGAATTAATAAATTCGCAAATTATTCGCTTACTTTTGCTATTTGCATTTGCTTTTACATTCACTAAAATGTCTGAGAATATTTCAAGCTTACACTAAAGACAAAAATAAAAATTTATACTTCCTTTACGAAAATGGCTTACGATTTTAACAAACGTCAAAATGACGAAAATAATTTTAAGCCAGCATGAAAAAGATATATATACTTACAATTAAAGCATTCTAATTAAAGTTTTAAAATTTCAGCGGAAAACTGTTCTATCAATAAGTTCTCATAAGTAAAAAAATGAAACCAAAATCCAGCGGTGTTTGGAAATTTAATCAGTTTTTTGAAAGAGAAAAGGAAGGCAGTGTTTGATTTGCGCGATAATATTTTCTACTTAAGACCAGTCTGTTCAATATTTTGAAAAATATTGAGCAGCATTAATTACTTCGTACAAAAAATATGAAATGAAAACACTATTCAATTCTACACGAAACAAGTGCCACTCATATTATTTCGCATGAAAATTAAAAATATTGAAAACATATTTCATATGTTTTTCCCCAGATGAACAGACTTCTGCACAATTTTTTCATGAACAATTCATTCATTTCACATGAAATGTTGAACAAAGTACCAGGCTTTAGGGCCAAATTACGAATGGGTTGATTGACTATCATTTTGTAAATTTATTTTTAATTATTATCTATACTAATTTTAATATAATTTCAAACATATATCTTTGTTCTGTTTTAAAAATTTGTATTTTTAATAAATTAATTAATATTTGCTCAATTCAAGACTCAATTTAAATAAAATGTTATATTGGGTGTTTTTTATTGAGGTATATAACTTTAAGTTGGCATCACTTTTTTAACTGGCGGCCATTTTGTCAGCTGTCAAGTGATTAATATTTAGTTTGGTTTGCCATTTCATCATGAACAGGTTGACAAAAGAACAACGCTTGCAAATCGTGCAAATTTATTTCGAAAATAATGGTTCAGTTCGCGAAGTTTACCGCAAGCTCCGTCCATTTTATGGTCGACAGAGCAATTAATTCGGTTAACCATGGATCGTTTTCGCACTACGTTTACTCTATGTGATAATACGCATCCGCTGAAGTCGCTCGTCTACGCCAACAAACCAGAAACGTTAGGGGACTTGGAAGCCAACATTCGTGGCGTTATTGCCAACATACGGCCCCATATGCTCGAAAAAGTGGTTGAAAATTGGACCTGTAGAATTGGCTTTATTCGAGCCAGCCGCGGCGGCCACATGCCCGAAATCATATTTAAACGTTAATGGCATAAAATTATCCTTCCAATAAAGCCAAATTGATGGACATTAAAACGATTTTCTTGTGTTTTATTTCAATTCGAAGTTCTATACCTCTAAAAAAACACCCTGTATATAGTACATCTATGCATACAGCACAACTTCATGTTCTTATACAAATTTATTTTCGTGTGATTTTTGAACGTATTGTAATATTTATATTCGCTTTCGCAAAAACTAAAATGTGTTATTCGCTTTCGCATTCGTATTCGCTAAACTGGTATTCGTTACATCCCTAATAAATACATACATAAATATATACATTCATACATAACAACATGTTGAACTTTTGCAAAAACATATTAAAAATAATATTTTTCCTTTCATGTTTCTTAGTAATTGAGCATAGTTCCATTTTTGCTAAAGGTACCTGGGCTAAACGAATTTAATTGTATCTTACCCTGTTTAAATCAAACAAAGTTGTAATTATTTTTGTTTGAGGAACAAGTAAAATTCTTCAAGCAAGTAATAAAGATTATTTTTACTATTAATCTTAAGTTCGTTAGAAAGATTTTTGAGACTAATTTCTTTACAGAAATTTCTACTTGTTTTGTCAGAATAAAAAACTTTTTTGGTGTAGACATTTTTCTAATGAAATTTATTAAGTTTTTCAACAACAATTATCTTTCAAAACAAAACATAAATCTAAAAGAAATTTAATTATTTTTCCTATTCAAAAATTTTAGACTTAAGAAGAGGCAAAAAATTTAATGTGATATCCAGTAAAAACAACACATTAATTAGAAAAATGTTTACAAACTCTAATATCCATAACTTTGAGCGCAAGTGTAAGAAAACTTTGACCACCAAATGATAGTTCAGTGTCAAATCATTGTTGCGGCCTTGCTGGAATAATTTTATTTAAATAAAACTCTATATACAGAAACATTTCTGCTATAAACATTTCTTTGTATAAATAATCATCATCCTTATGTTGCTTGCTAACATTAAAAGTTTTCCAAACCACTTCAGAGGTTACCACAATTGAGTGACTTTGAATATTGTTTTTATTAGTTTAAACAAACTTAAAAGTTTTTTATAAGCATTTAACTTAAGTATAATAAAGTTTTACTAACTCACATGTATCTTTACTTTATTAGATAAACTATTGCATTTAAAGAAAGCTATTCATATTTTTGCAATTTAAAAAGTCACAAATGCAATTTTTAAGCTTTCTTTTTTTAAGCAGAGCGCAAAATTGTTGGAATATTCTGAATACTTGCTATAATTAACAATTAATGAATTTTAAGGATACAATATTCAACTGAATAATTAAATAATAATTTGTAATAATTGGTGCATTTACTAATGTTAAGTTTAATTGAGACAATTTTAAATTTTTAGTTGACCTATAGTGGATTTTAATCAGAAATAATTTCTTAGTCGGGCTTAAGTTCAGTAATTTCAATTCTGGTTGAATGAAATATTTTTATTAATTAATGTGAGTTTCTAAAGAAGAGAAGAAAAATTAAATTAGACTTTTATTAGCTGGGGGAAATACCGATATTTTTCTGTGCAGCCACGCACTTCATCAGCACCCAAGTCTATCTACTGGGGTAGTTTAATTGTAAAAATACCAAAAACTTGACAATAATTTTATTACCAAACTTCTCAAAAACTAAATTTATGATCCACTGACCATGCCTTCTACTTCGGTCTTGCACGATAGGAACTTGTCTTTCATAGAATCATCAGCATCTTCAGATTATAATGAGTCATTATTATCAGCATTTTCGATATTGCGAACAAATCAAATGGCACCCTAATGGAAAAAAACTGGGAGATTATGCGGTTGGGTGTAGGGATGCCAATCCCGAAATCCTAATCCCAAAAATTCCAGGAATCCCGCGAATCCTGAATCCCGGGATTTAAATTTTTTAATCCCAGGATTTTCGGGATTCCGTCCATCCCGAAATTGTTTATTAAGTTTTGTTTGTTTTTTTAAAATAAATTCATCATGACCTTGCCCCAAGTGAAGATAGTAACCGTGGCAACACAATATTGATCTTTTATAATTGAAATTTATTTGCCGGTGTTTAAGCATTGTCTATATATGTATTTCATTGATGCTTTGCCAAATCATTAGTAGACTTCAACCACATATTTTGAACAGGCACAAACTTCTTATCTTGTGCACAGACTTTCAAAAGCTATTTCAGAATTCACAAATAATAATATTTTTGAAAATCACAAAAGAAAACTAAGCGTACTAAGCTTAGAAACCTTAACAAAACCCAGCAAGTAATTTATATTCGATATGAATATGGCTTTTGTTAAACTTGCTTAGCCTGCTACGCTTATTTTTCTTTTGTGATTTTCAAAAATATTATTTGTGAATTTTCAAATAGTTTTTGACTATATAATATGAAGTAATTATAAAACTTTTGTTTGTGAACCTCTTATTAGTAAATACCAATAAAAAGCATGTGTCTTTTATTGTTCAAAAAACCCTGAATCTCAAAAAATTTCGGGATTCCGAAAAATCTCAAAATCCCAGATTTGACTTTTTGAAATCCAGCATACCGGGATCGTAAAAACCAGTCCCGATTGGCATCCCTAGTTGGGTGTAGACATCTAATATAGTTAATCTAGCAAAAACTTTTTCCTTATTTTGGTCGCAGTGATCGAAGTTTTCCGATAGAAAACTTTACTTCTTTTCAGATATGCTTTTGTGTGGATTAGCTTTTCCGAAAATTAAA
This sequence comes from Nowickia ferox, assembly GCA_936439885.1. Taxonomy (NCBI): domain Eukaryota; kingdom Metazoa; phylum Arthropoda; class Insecta; order Diptera; family Tachinidae; genus Nowickia; species Nowickia ferox. The sequence goes on from OW387026.1 coordinate 30,533,022, forward strand.
TTCGTTTTGGCTGAAGTAGTTACTGTGCTAACAACAAAGGTAATGATGGTCTTCGAGAGCTCGAGTTTGATTCCCGTACTGACCCAGTCGTTTCAACATCATAGATTTTCTGATATGCATTACCCGCCCGCTTTCATCAATATTTCTATCACTGAATCTTTGGTGAATTAATTTAACTAAAAATAAATAAATTCAGTAAAGTGCTCTTGAATGTGTAGTACTATACGAACATTAGCCTATATAATCGAATACCCAATACTGAAAAAGTACTTCAATGTCTGCCGCAATGTCTTGCGAAATTAACTGAAATGTTATTCAGTACCTGCATGAACACTTTTGATTTCGTTTGTAATTTGAACTTGAAATTACTGAATTTCGTATCAGCCTGAATGAACTAATAATTTTTTTTAAATATAATTTGAAATAGAATATTTACTTTAAAAATTGTTAATATATGTTGATTTTTGAAGAGCTTTCGGATTTGATTTATATAAAAAAACACATAAAATTAAGAGAAATATATGAAATCTTTATTTGAGTCAGTAGAACGATCTATATAATTCAATGTTTAAAGATGATTTCATGTAAATGTTGACCACGGATAAGTCTGAAATAGTTTATACTCATACGCTGGGTATAATTTTGGCATAATCGCTCCATCATATCGCCCGGTATCTTACGAATAAATTTGTCAATATTGTCTTCTAGTACGTCAACCGTTGCGGACTTGTCGTTATAGATATGAGCCTTAACATAGCCCCACAAAAAATAGTCTAAAGGCGTTAAGATGCACGCTATAGGCGGCCCGAAAACGTGAAATAAACTGTTCACCAAACTCGTCTCTTAATTGGGCCATTGTTTTGCATTTTGTATGACATGTAGCACTTTTGCTAAATTCACATGTCAGCCAAGTCCAGCTCTTCCATTTCGTACAAAAAAAGTAACAGAGATTGCTGCGAATGGCGCCAAATTGCTAATTCACGGGCATCAACAACATTGGCGGATACAGCTGCGATATCTTCCTCTGTCCGCACTATACATATGGGTGTTTGTGGTTTAATGTTCAATAATATAATTTTGGTGCGAAATTTAGTCACAAGATTCCGAATAGCCGCCTCAGAAGGTGGCTCAAAGTTAAATTATATACCAAACTGAACATGCTTAATAATAACTTTGTACACGAAAACAGCTGAGTTGCCAAAAACAGTGTTGCTAAAAAGAAAGTATCTAAAAATATCACCCTTTAGAATGCGTTTGGGCTATTTGACATGGGTTTCAACAAATCGATTTCTCTACAATTGGTTGGAGTTGCATATAATTTTTTTTTTCTGTGAATGACTATACAAGTATATAGAAAAATTTTGTTATATTCTTTACCATATATTTTTTAAATAGCTGCATACAAATGTCATTCATATATTAAACACATACTCGTATTTATCTGCTAATGAAACTTAAAATGCATTCAAACTACTGCTGCCACTAGAAAACAGAAACAACTTCTTCATAAAATTTGCAACAAAATAATTGTTATCACAAAAAATAGTTTGCATAAAACGGCAAATACTGGTGTATCATAATAGAGTGGGATTCAATATCACAGAATTTTAAAACTTTCATTGAAAATGTTTTACTTGCAGTGGGTTCGGAGCTACGCTTGTGCTTTTCCTTAACTCACACTTTTCAATGTCAGTCTCTTTCATTCCCATAATATTTCTACAAAATATTTAATTTTATGTATGAAAGTGTATGTGATGTATTTATGTGATTACTTTATTTTCCAAGAACCAGCAGATGCGTGCTAAATTCTTCTCATTCGTATTTTAAATAACGTGATGCATGGTTTTGTTGTAAGAATATTATACAAAAATCCTTCTTGCAGACTCATTTATTTACCAAAGCATTTTAGAAAATAGTTTTCCTACTTGGAAAAGTTTTCAGAGAAATTTCGAAAAGAAAAATCAGTGAAAGGAAAAAAACAGTTCTTCCACCAAAAGATTATTCTACGCCTCTGGAAAAGAAAAAAATAGTACGTTAACATACACAAGAAGTAAGCAAAGCAGCATGTACATACATTCATACAGCTTTACATTGAAGTTTTGAAAAGAGGAATTTATTTACATGTCAAGTAAAAAAGAAATATCGTTTTGCACATTTCTAAATTTTTGCATATTCCCCAAAGCTTAAACATCCCAGAGACTACCTCTACCTGTACACTAGCAACACAAAGAAGAGGAGGCACAGACGTAGTAGTCAATTGTATGTGTTACGGGTCGAAATGTTATATTTTTTTATTAAAGACTAAGTTCACCCAGTATTACCAAAATAAATTTTAAAGGCTTTATTATTGTTATTTAGCAATTCTCTATGATTAGTAAATATATTGATGTAAAAATAAACCGTGCAACGTATTAGTTTATTTTTCCAGTCGATGTATGAATCATGCTAGGAACACAACTGCAACGAATGACGAATTTCGTCCACAGCGAGCATATCAACATCAGATGGTGCGAATTTTATAGACACTTACATTTCCACTTTGGAAAACACAAAATTATGCTTGTAAAGTTTCAATAGAGTAGCTTTTGATTTAATTTTGTAATGTTCTAATCTTTTCAGTTGGTAACTTAACTAAGGATATTTTTCTTAAAAAATTCCGCTCTCTATCGTATTATATTATATTAAATTTTTATAGGCATGAACCCAGCTCCTATTCACACAAAAAAGTAATATGAATGAGTTTGTAATATTAATTAAACTATTTGTAATATTAATTAAAAAATTAATTAAATTTTCACCTATAAACAATTTGATAATATCAATTAAGTTTTTCCACTCAAATTAATTAATACAATTAAAAATTTAATTAATTCAATTAAATTATTAATTGAAAGCATTAATTGGTGAATACCTTTTTCTGTGTTCTTAGCTCACCTAGGCCTACTTGTATATCAAATTTCAGCTCTCTAGGTCAAAATGTAATTTAAAACTATTGTGGGTGTGACCCCGCCAACTTTTTTATCTCAGGATAATACTATGGCTGGTGCTAATGGCTCATGTAAAGTTTCGTTGGCAAAGGCTTATGAGAAATACATAAGTAAAAGATTAAATCTACTTAGCCGAAGTGCATGAAAGAGAAGGTTAAGATTTTATGGGTGTAGTCACGGCCACTTCTTAAAACAGGAAATTGTTGCATTGGATAAGTGAGTGCAACCAACGTCTATGAACAGTTTCAATAATCTCTTGATCGAGTTTGAATTGAAGTTAACTTCAATTCTTATTAAGTTTCCAATTGTTGTGGTTTTTCAGGGGATCTTTGATCTAGATTTAGTTATGTATCACGTTTGAGGCATCTAGCACGATTTATAGTTTTAAGGGCTGGTGCCACCTTTTTGAATAAAACTTTCGGGCTTGGAAATCTTTTCAATGGTTTACTCTTCTTCATCTACTTGTGTATTAAGTTTCAGCTCTCTGGCAGAAATTTTTACTTTAATTTTTATGGGCGTGAGCCCACCCACTATTTTAAACTCAAGATTTTGTTTCGCTAGTGTTTACCATTCGTGCTAAGTTTCGAAGAAAACCGATAATAAAAACACAAAAATAAACAATTTTACAATGATTAAAAGAGATCGCTAAAATTTTATGGGTGTGCCAGCGCCCAATTTTTTAAATGAGAGTTTATAGACTTGTACTATTGCAAGATGAATACACAGAGTCAACTAAATTGCATCAAGCTAAACACTTTATTTAAACTGTTTTTTAATTTTTAGCTTTATGGGCGTAGCCCTGCCCACCTGGCTAAAACTTTCGGGTTCTTAGATTTGTCTAGTTAGTTGCTCTAACTAGACTCTCTAGCTATAGCGAGAGTGATTCATTAATTTGATGAGTGTCTCAGTTAGTCAGTTAGTGAGTATGTGAATATTTATAGTTGAACAGTATTTATAGTTTTAGTCTAATGAATTGAAACTGACTGTGAATAACGTCATTAAATTTATTCAAACATCAAACATGGTTGTATATTGGTGTGCTTAGTTTCAGTAGTGCATTTGAATTTATGTTGCTTGTTTATTTCGAGCTTTTGAAGATAGTTAATGAGGACATACCTCATGCAACCCAAGACAAGGTTGCAATGATTTAAATGGCTAAAAAGCCTACATTGGCCTTCTTTGGAGCCGATTAATCCAAAGAAACCCGTTTTTTGACTGCTGTTTGGTATCTTGTGTGTTGTGGTTTCATCCACGGTTACGAATCAGCGCAAAAACTTCCCCATCTTGTGGTTGAGCAACGCCAAACAGTACTGAAAAGATGTTATACAAATGATTCTGTGGTCGATTGCGGAAAGTTTTCTCATACCCAAATGATAATTCAAAATTGAGATCATTAAGCCATATTCGATGCCTGTAGCTTCCACAATCTCTCTCACCTTCAACATCGGATCGGCCAATACGATATCATGAATGTCTTCATGTATATTGGGTGTTGAGAACGTTCGGCATCTTCATTGCTTGTGTTCAGCAAATCACTTTTCTATCATTTATTTAGATTGTGCGCAGTCATCATAGTATTTATTAAGTATACCCCTGCAAAAGACCACAAGAAGAAGTTTTAAGACATGAGGGATTTTTCAAATGATTTACTTTAGCGAAGTCTTCAAAAACAAACGCTGCACAACACTGTTTGTTCGTGACGAATTTGTGATCAGGTGTGATAAATGAGAAAACTAGTTTCGTACCAAAAAGCTTTTAAAATTGTACTTTTTTGACCCAAATAGTACTAAAATCGGTTTTTTGTTTTAATTTTTTTTTATTTTATTTTTAGATCATATCGCTCGTTGACTCAAATAACATCATAACTCAAAAAAAAAAAACAAATAGTGTGCCAGAACACAAGTTTAAAGTTTTCAATTTACACACAACTTAAATAAAATTTTATTTTTTATTTGAAATTTTTGCACAATACGAAAAACGATATGAGAATTAATCTGCATATCGTTGGTCTCAAATAGAAAGGCCCTAACTCAAATAATTGCTACTTTGCAGGAGAATTTAAAAACACAATAGAAACTGTAATATTCTTTTTTTTACACTATTGCAATAAATTTATGTGACGAGGTGCGAAATATATTTGAATGGAATCACTGAAAAACTCAGTTTCGTAAAAATACGAGTTAGGAGCTTTTAGTAATTCTTTTGTTTGTATTAGACTTTCGGGTCTTCATTTTGATTATGAAAAAATTCTTTTCACATTCGCTGATGGGTGAGGAATTGACAATATTCCTCTGATAAGTTTTGAAAGCTACGGAAACATTAAGAACTCGTTATTTATAGTATCATAACTTCCTTTTTCTTTTGGGAATATTTTTTTATAAGAAATCTACTGTACTACAGGGTGGCCCAAATAAGACCAGCTGATGTGAAACACAAATAACTTTTTTATTTTTTAACATAATTTATTTTTTCTTTTTGCAGATTATAACTGAACTCTTGGAAATTTAAAATGAATATGTACAGTCCACAACAACGCATTAAAATTATCGATTTTTATTATTCTTCTCAACGATCAATTGTTCTGACGCAGCGAAATTATCGCCGTTTTTTTAACGTAAGATCAGCGCCCACATCTTCCATGATTACAAGTTTAGTTCGTAGTTTTGAGGAACTGGGTTCAGTTGCCGACCGTCCAGGAAGAGGTGCTCATCGAAATATTCGTACTGTAGACAACGTGGAAGCTGTACAGCAGAGTGTTGCAAATGATCCATATGTCTCAACTCGTCGCCGTTCCGGCCAATTGGGTATACCCAGAACAACATTACAGAGAATTTTAAAGTTGGATCTTAATATGTATGCACACAAAGTTCAAATTGTGCAACAGCTTCTACCGCAAGACCCCCAACTAGTTTAACATCACTAAGTCTCATTTGGGCCACCCTGTACTGACATTTTCGGGAGTAAATTTTGTTAGACAGTTTAAAATTTCGTCATGAAAAGTAACTTTACTTAGTTTCACAAAAGGTTATATAGATTTGTTTAGCATTTCTTTTAAAATCCGTAACTATACAATTTTAAATTTTATTTCTAGATATATAAAGTTTTTCATTTCAAAGTACATTTTAGCTGTTTACATATGGGCATTTCCACGGGAAAGTAAATTTTTTTTATCGCGTGCGGCAGCAAGCAATTAAGCTTGTATTTTGGAACAATGTGACTCGATTATTCTGAAAATTTAGCCTAATGTAGAGCTGCTATCTGACTACACAAGTAAAAAATCTTTCGTTTTCTTTGAAAAAAAAACATATTTTTTTGATGTCACACGCGACAAAAAGTTGACATTCCTGTGGAAATGCCCAAATGTATGTATCATACCTAGCTTCATTTAATTCCATCAATCAAAGGATTGATATGTTATTAATATAACAAGTTTTTTATTTCTCATAAATTCTAAATTAATACCAGAGATAAAATAAATGAAGACGACGCTATCATATTGCAAACGAAACACCGGTGAAGTTAGCTGTAGTTCTTTATAATAAATCAAACAAGTATAATTTATATCTAAAAAGGTGGTTGCTCTCAACAATAAATCCCATTCGCCACTTTTCTGTCAAACCGGATATACTTTAAATTATCGCAATTTATTTTTTGTATAAAAAAAGAAACAAGAGATAGTCTCTCGGGATTATCTGTTATTTATTACCATGTTCAATTCATTAATAAAAATAAATTGGAAAAACTTAAATTGGTAAATTTTTCAAATAGTACCAAATGAGTCAAGTTGGTACGTACCAACGTACTTTTAAGGTTTGAATTGTACAAAAAACCGTAAAATTTTACCAACTTTATCATCCCTGTTTGTGATGCTTGCTTCTTCGTACGTATGGGCGCGTATACAAACGTCATGTACGCGTTGTGTGTATGATCTTTTATTTTTGTGCGCACATCAGTGATCAGTAATGAGTAGTGAAAAATTTAGTAGAGTTGAATCATGAATTATAATTTCATGTGCTTATGCGCACTCATACTTAAGGCAATGTTGTCCAACTTCATATTCACTCGAAAGTTTAAAGTTCTCATCGAACTCATACTTAACAACATTTTTGACGTTGTTGATTTCGACTCTCCTTAACTCAATGTCTAAAAAAGATACAAAATACATAAGTATGGTATGGCAAAGCGAACTTCGCATACGAACGTTAATATACTCATTATGAGGTTATGTGTTTGCTCATTATGAGGTTACATATGCGTTTGTTTATACACTTTATACTAGTTGTAGTAAGACTTAGGTCGAACTCGTTCAATAGTTCATTTTTGCCACACACCAATGATAAAACCCATTTAAATAACATCGGTTTGATCATAGGTTTATGGCAAAAATGAACTAGTGAACGAGTTCGACCCAAGTTTAGTTGTAGTTGTAGTTTTAGTATAATGAATGAGTTGAGTGAGCTGAATCAATCATCCTTATTCCAGTTGTCGACATCGACGTCGTGTTAACACAATACCAAAAAATTAGGGCTTGTTGACTCGCTCTCGAAAACAATTTTGTTCTACTGGTAATCTACTTCTGTTGTCTAAGGTCTAGAAAAAAGCATAAGCCTGCCAACAGGAGTCAGTTGTTTTTTTTTTTGGAAAAAGGGCACACAAGCCTCAATTTTTTGGTATTGTGTTAAAGTGACGTTGATGTCGACAACTGGAATAATGGTGAATGTAAAGGCCTCGTTAGCCGACTGTAAAAATCGTAGATGTTATGTAAATGTAAACTTTTGTGCGCATAAAGAATGCTTAAAAACGTGTCATGTGCAATTCTGAAATTATAAATCACACTGAGGTGATTTATGAGTGTGAGTGTGATATGAGTATGATGTCAACGTCGCATTCATACCCTGCAGTTTTAAAAGTAGCCATTGACTCAAAATCGTTAAGTATTTCCCTAACGAAAACTCAACTACCTATTACAGTTGCCACAAGAAATGCAAGAGTTCGCCTTTTTACTATCTGTCTCATGGATATGTTAATGTCTTCCTCCTCTAATATTTTTTGCGAGTGGTATTATCAGCGTTGCCATTTTGGTGCTTTTCGGGTATTTTTTGGTGCTTTTTTCTTTCTAACTACCCAAAACTTTATTAAATACCCGTTTCAGAAAAACGGGTTTTTTAGTGCTTTTTACAATTTCTTGCAATGCTTTTTCAATAATCAAAATTTTTTAAACTTGAACAAAGCAAAGAAGCAAACGCTTCCACTTTTCCCAATAAATTTTTATAATTCCTTATAAGAATTTTTTTTTATTAATTTGCTAAGCAACGATTTACTATTTCAATTCGCAATATAGTAAAACAACGTGGATTTGTCGGTTACAAGAACTATCGCCCAAAGAACAATCGCCCATAGTACCAAAATGAACAATCGCCCAATGTGCAGGCATAAAATCTGTATTATGCTACGCCGTTTCGGGAAATACCATGGTGGAGAAAATCCTTAAGCCCGGCCGAAGGCCAGCAGTTTAGAAAACATTATTAGGCAGGGAAACTTTGCAAGGCAGAAAATCTTTATTAGGTTCTTAAACAACAGTGGCTTCGCTGTAGAGTGATGTTTCGAAAACGAAGCTATGTAATACTTTTCGTCTTATTGCTTCGAGTTCTGTAAGGAACCATAATCAGAATGCGGTGCCGTAGAATCTCCACAACAGATAAGGCACTTAATTCTCCTTGAACGATTATTCATAGAAACTGTGTGATTTAAAGAGATGGGCGATTGTTCACTTTGTCATTGTACATTTTTGTAATGAACAATCACCCAAAATTTAATAATGTCAAAACACCCAAGACCAATGAACAAACGCCCAAATTTACAAAAACAATTTTTTGGGCGATTGTTCATTATTAGCTTATTGTAGCTTTTTTAAGATAGAAAAACCACATTATAGAAAAAGCTTGGAATAATTATCGAGCGTTCAAAAGGTGGCTTAGGCTAGCAATAGATGCGTTCCAGGCACTATGCATTTGATGTAATTTTAAAATAATTGCCCGGTTTAGCGATGTAATATGTCATAGGGAAACAAAAAATTAATAATTATTTATATAAAACATAAATAACAGAGAATATTTAGCTTAGTGCTTTTTTACACGTAATTTTTTTAATTTTTACCCTTTTTTACCCTTTTATGATCTTTATATGCTCACAGTGCTTTTGATGATTTGTAGTTAACGAAATAGCTAGACATTCCCTAGCTACGCCGACTGCAGGGTGTTTATTGCAACCTATACTTGTATCAATTTTATCATGAGTGTACGTAGATAAGAGTAGTTGAATTTAAGCAATGTATACTCATTTATTATTAAAATTTCATGAGTCAGTATGACAGACTACACACTGTGGCATTTTGTGACAAATATGGCAAAAATAGCAGTGGGAACTAGTGGCAACGTTTGTCATTTCCGATATTTTTCGTTGTGTGAACTCATGTGAACTGCTGTGAGAATAAATTGGCTGCAATGCTAACACAAAAAGAAAATATCAGCGTGTTGACATTTTGACATTGACAAAATACGGAAAGAACATTAAATGTGTGCGGATGTACAAATTAAAAAAAATGGAAAAGGAAAAATCGCAGAATCGTGTAGGGAAAATTCGCCGCATGGACGTAAACCACTTTCCTTGCTGTTTTTTAGATTTTCTTAATTCTTTTCTTATTATTGATAAACACACGGTGGTACTAGCCAATTGAATAATTTTGCGATTATCCATTTGTATAAATATTAATTAATAAACAATACGAAAAACGAAGTCTCGCATTGATAAAGCAAACGACACTAAACGTCAAAATTAGTTCTTGATGTAGACGATGATACCGTAATGCCATTTTTAGGGATGGGACTTTTTCCTGTCACAATCACACAACAAAATAGTGTGTCATCGAAAAATTTTATGGGAACGGCGCTGCACACATATGAAAATGACACCACAAAATTACAACACATGCCAGATGTAAACTCAGCCTATGAATGGCGAAAAAAAGCGATGCATTACCGATCCCTGGCGCACCTACAAAAGCACACAGGCATTAGTTGTGTGCGCTTGCTTTAAAAACCACCCTCAAACACAAACATAATAGCTTATCATCCAGTGATACAAAATGTGGCCAGTGTTGTCAGATATGGCGATATCTCGCCAAACGTGGCGACATAATTTTGTTTTTGGCGATGAAAATTTTGAAATGGCGATTGGCGATTTACTTGGCGATATTTGAAATCCTTGGCGATATTTTTGGCTATATTTTTACGATTTCAATAAAATAGAATAATGTTAAAAACATGAAATTTTTTTGATAAGGAATTTTTTCTTCAATATAAAATATTTCGTGCAAAAGATTATAAATGTTGTAACTATTTATCTCAAACAAAATTTTCTGAAATTCAAGAAGAAGAAGAAAATAATAGACCACAAAATCTCAGTTGGTGCTTATGAACACAGTTGGGAAAACTTCCTTTTATAAATTGGAACCAACATTTTAATAATGAAGCACAAAAAGCCTGCATGAGTTCTCATCTAAAATGAATGATTAAGACGACGATGCGCTGGTACTTATCCCTTCAGTTTTATCACAAGATTTAAATATTAATGTTGATTTTGCTGTTTACGTTCAATTCATCCTATTTAGATTGATCTTTTGGAATAAGTTATTTTTAAGTATTTTTTATACACCAGTATTAATATGTTAAGATAAACTCTTCTTAATTTGTCTTAAACAATATAATTTTTATATTTTACGATACACGTTACGTATTGAATTTAAAATTTAACAATATTTGTAAAGTAATTACAAAATAAATATATATTTTGTAGCTAATATTTAATGTTTTATTACATTGGCGATATAAGACAAGTAATTTGGCGAGGAGGCTGAAAATAAATCTGACAACTCTGAATGTGGCACTATTGGGCCATTTGTGGCACTTTTTGATGTTTGATGGGCCTGTGGTACTTTCTAAGCTATTTTGGACCTTTCAGCTCAAAATTCAACTAAGTACTTCAAACCTTAAGTACATGTTTTAATATAATTTTCTCCCTATTTCAAATACTACTTTTAAATTTGAAAATACATATTTATTGAATTTGCTTTCCGAAATTTGCACCAGATCGTGTTTTGGGTAATGCAATAGTATTATACCAGTTGTTATGAAACCTTTTTCAAACAAAAAACAGACAAAATTGAACAAATAAATAATGAATGGAGGCACTACCGAAATTTTCAGAATTTAAAAAGTTCAAAGATTTAAGTATAAGTAAATTTTGGATAAGATTTCTATAATTTAAAATCGTTTAGATAATATTTTGTGTATAAATTTAAACATAATAGTTCACGGAACCCCTTTATTCCTCAGTATGTGTTGAAAGAAATAAATAAATACTGTGTCATCTTTAATACAATCGTAAGATTCATTGAAATAAAATTCTAATAATTGTTATGATACAGAAATTTTAAAGCTTATAACTCCAAAAAATTTACAAACAGTGAATGTTGTGGCAATAGTAATTTCAAACCAAGCATATACTCGTAAACTTGTGTTGATACGATTTTTGTTTGCCGGGATGTCCTTCAAGCACTTGAACTTGAAAAACGTAGGAAAGATCAATCAATAAAATACTTTAAATGCCTTGAGAAGATTGACAAACTCTTTATTTTAATTCTTGTTTTTATACTTAATTAATTAATTGAATAATAACAAGAATAGATTGCTTAATTTAACTTTATAATTAAAAAAAAAATTAAATGCTTCATCAACTATTGGTCAATGAGTAATTTTCTTATTGACCTATTTTTAATTATTGTGTTTATTGGCGTATTTGTGTTTAAGTAAATAATGGCAAGTTCATTGACATAAATTTAATGCGGAAATTAAATGATCTACTTTTGATGTTAAAGTAAAATTGCTTTTTGGCATATTTAGTAATAATTGAATTATATGTCTTATAGTGACAAACAAAATTTATTATTATTATTTATAAATTAAAATTATATTTTATAGAATAATATCTTGAACTAAGTATCAGCTAACTAAGAACTTAGGGATATTATAGTAAGATTAGAATAACATATAGAATAAGTTTTTTTTTAAGTTTAGGCTTTATTATTCATAAAAAATATTTTTGATATATAAAACGTTTATAAAACAGATTTTCATAAATAAAGCCTTGTAAAACAGAAATATTTTTTATTAATAAGGCAATAAAATTTAATTTTTTTTGAAGCAAAATAATATAAAATATTTATTTCCTTTACTTTAACAAAAAATACTTTTGAAAAATTTTGATTTTTGTCGCTAATTTTTGTTTTTGTTCTTAATAAAACTAAACTTGTGTATTATATTACCATAAGATATTCTTAATTTTGTTTAAATAGAGATCGTAATCAAATGCATTTGGCCCTATCAGAGGAATTTTGGCCCTTTTAAATCTTCAAAAAATTCCAAATGCATCTCTGTTGCCATCTACATCCTACATAGTGTCCACATCTGATGATTTTATATCATAATTCGTAATATGACGCCGACAGAGCAACTGCCATTTTTTCATTAATATCAACACAAAGGGGTAGACGTTGATGATTTTATATCATGATGAATCAAACAAATATTTGAAAATATTTGCCAAAAATATGTAATTTGCGTGTTGTTTATTTTTTTAGTCACAAATAATTGTTGTGCCGTCTTTTTTAAACGAAAATTGTTGAATAAATAAACGTTAAATGCACATTAACACATAAAATGACATTTAATATCAAGATGAATTTATCAGGCCGTGAGCTCTGATGATTATATCATAACGCTGCTATAATATTAATAAATTGAGTCTATACGTGATGAATTTTCATCATCAGGTGTGGACACTATGTTACACACGCACTCAAACGTACAATATGCAAAATAACAAGCATCCACGCATCAAAGGTGAAGACAGTATTTCTTTTGAGTGTTTGCTGTGAACAAGTAGTCTTCGTGACATGGCTTGTAAACACCCATATACACGAACATCAATACATCCATCGTGCTTCGCTTATTAAACGACAGCATTTATTATTGGTTTAGTATAATATATGCGACGACAATACATTTAAAAAACAAGACATATTTAAGGTAGAGGTCCATAGCTCGCTTTTTGCGCATTACGCTTTCTATGCATCTGTCAAAAATGTAGAATCAATGTAATAGTATGTGACAAGTTACATTGCAAAAAGCGCAGAACGCGTAGGCGCGTTAAAAGCAAAAAGTAGGTCTACTTTCTAATTTTGTACGCGTTACAAGCACCATGAAAGAAAGTCAGCTGTTCTTGAATGCTAAAGATGTTAAATAGAACTTTATTTCTTACGTTATCGATAAATATTATTTTGCCGTGGATAATTTTTTTTCTTTTTTTTCAATAAAAAAAATTTCTTAGTAAAAAAAAACTTATAAAATATGTGAATATTTTCATTAAAGTGATGTATTTTAATTAACTTCTCACCACACTTTTCTCAGTAACAAATTTTGCATATTAGTGTCTTCTCCGCTAAATCTGTATTAAATAGCTGCTTAGAAAAGTTATTGCTTAAGCCAATAATGTGCATACATTTATATGTAATTTTCAATTTACGTACATTAAAGTCAACAACAGCCGACAATCTGCTGGAATAGCCCTGGCCGAGTTCTTCAAGACTATCTTTTAAAATGCTGAATAAATAGTCAAAGACATCTGCAGACATTCTTGTCGCGGTTCGAAATTGCTCAGGGTCAGATGTTTTAATTTTTTAAATGTGGTTTCAAAACCCCCACTTAAATTCCGTTCTAAATACAACGGCCGAACCCAAAACCTTTTTTTTTTTAAATTGTTCATAGGCATTTTTTGCACATAAAATTAAATATACAAACTCGAATAACTCCACAAATTCTTTTAAAAACTCGATTTCAATCTTAATTTTTTCTTTATAAGTATTTATAAACAAACGCAGCTGATCAAAACAAAAATAAAATGGCGCATGAAAAGCAGTGCATGTAACTCAACGCGAACAAAGTATAGAATGAAACAAGAGGATGAAACGCGTGTAAAGCATAACGCGCAAAAAGCGAGCTATGGACCCCTACCTTTACTCATGTTTGAACTTCATTTGTTTCTATATTTATGATTTGATCAGACTAAAGTTCGTATGGAATATGTGAATTGTTTTGATTCATCGTATTGCAATTTGCTGAAAGCTTTTTTTGTTATGAAAGCTCATTTTTACCATCTCCAACAGTCTTGCCATTGTCGTAACTAACATGTGCATAGTTAGTAAAGAACAAACAGAAATGGCAAGACTGTTGTAAATTTAGAGATGGTAAAAATTAGCTTTCATTACAAAAAAGCTTTCAGCAAATTTTAATACGATGAATCAAAACAATTCACATATTCCATTTGCAATAAAAGTGGCATATATAAAGCAGAAATCTACATCAACTGACACCACACACAGTGGACCAAACACAAATAACGCTGATGATGAAGGTGTAGTGGCCTTCGAAAACTGCCGGTTGTTCCGTTCAACTACGTGTTTGGCAGAATATGTACAACTAACTTTGGTGTTATTTGTTCATTAATAATTATTATATGTAATTTGGCTTACAAAGCGATACGAAATATAGACATATTAACATTTCAAGACTATTATCAACCTTAACCTTAATTTGACTGATTTATTTTTCGACAAAAATAATGCTTAATGCTCACACAATGCTCTATTTTTCGCATGTTCTTTTCAAATCACGCTGTAGTCTGCTTTGAAACGCTGTCAAGCGCAAATAAAGTGATGCAGCTTATTTAAATTAAATAAAGGCTCAGTTAGCCGACTGTAACGATATTTTTATATGAAAACTAGGTTACATCATTACATCTCTATAACCATTTCCATTACTTTTCACAGAACAGCTGTTTCCTACTGTTGCAGTTACATTACATTACAGCTGACCCTTAAGGCTCAGTTAGCCGTCTGTAATGTAATGGAAATGGTTATAGAGATGTAATGTAACGTAACCTACTTTTCATATAAAAATATCGATCAGCTGTTTCCTACATTACAGTTACATTACATTACCGTCGGCTAACTGAGCCTTAAGAGTTGCTTACTGACAGGCACAGTATTACCCTTTCAATTGAGTTACCATTTACACATGCAAGTACAAGTGCAAGTAACTCAATACATTGACATTTTTTATTAATAACAATCATACTTGAGTTGTGGGCTCACTGGCAAGAGATTTTCATTACAAGTGATTTTTTTTACTTTCGTGTTGGTAAATTGTCAACAGCAAAAACAGTGTTACCCTTTAAACATTTAATTTTAATTTTAATGGATTGCTGACATGGAATCATTGTTAAAATATTATTATTTCAAATTATATACAGAAAAAATAATACAAAAAGTAAAATCAAAAAGTAAAATCAAAAGTAAAATCAAATCAAAGTATAATCAAATATGATTTACTATTGGTTTGCATTATAAATTTATTATTTATTTTGTTAAAAAGTTGTTCACTTTATTTGCTTCACGCAATGTTCAGCAAATGAACATTGTGTGAAGGATTTGGCAACCCAGACACTTAAAACTCATACAGACACACAAAAAGTAGAAACAACATACGGAACAATTTTCTTTATAACCTTCGCCTTCCAAAACATTTTAAAAATAAACTTGCACTTGCATGTGTAAACAATCAAGCAAGTTGCAAGTGTTCTTATTATTTCCTTCGATGTATGTATTGGTTGTTGATACGTACACACAACTTGTAACAAGTTACCTGTATTTATAAATGCAGCCGTACTTTCTACGTAATTTTATAAAAACTTTAATTAACCACTGAAAAAATAATTTCTATTGAAATACATTTTAAATTTGTATGAAAATGAACTTACACTATATTTAAATATTAACTGATTTATTAGCCCTGAAAAATGTACGTAAGTTAAAGAAAGTAATAAGGCATAAACATTTTATACTTTCATTAAATATTATTTAGTTTTTATGCCACTAATTTTATTGCGGATTACAACATTAAATGACAATTATCGCGTCATGAGGTTCTAACAAGATATCACAGAAAATGTTAAAAGTTTTACGGAAGCAGCAAAAATCGCCTCAAGCGTTCGTTTAATCGTGTTGTCTGCTTCTTTTTTAGTTCTTGATTTCAGTGTCTGTTATTAGTTTGGGGTTTGATTGTGTGTTGCGAAGAAAATCATGAACTAAAGGGCACAGTCTTGCTCTTCAGCACTTTTTATTGAATTACCTGTGCAGTGATTTTTTGTTTCATTTCTTGTGTTATGATATTTTACCCGCCATAAGAGAAACTGTCTTACACAAGGGAAAAACTGGATAAATTTTGTATGTTGCATGAACTAGAAATTATTGTTAAGTTTTTTAGCTTTTTAATCCATTGTTTTCATAGTTTCAAAGACTTACAATTAAATAAAAAGATCCAGTGTACAAATTATTAGCAAATAATATTTTTGTTTAACAAATGTTCTCATGAAAACATTTGTATTTTGTTAGTGTGATAGTAAATTTTGTCACAACATATTTCATGGGATTCTTATAACGTTTTTATTTGTAAAATTAGTTTGACTCACAACACGGAATCTTAACAGAACAAGTCAATACTGAAAGTATACATTTATGTTATTTTGATTATATATTGAAAAGGAAACGTGTGTTTCTACCCAGTTTGGTCCAATAACTGGTTCCCTTGTCTTGCTCGAAAGTAGAAAAGGGGGCTGTGTTAGAAGATATGATAAAATGATAGGTAGTGAATATTTTAACCCTCCGATACTGTGGCAACCCACATGACCTACTTATGAATGCACCCCTTCATACGTATGCACCAAAAATAGCAACACTATTTGCAAAAAGACACGTATAGGTTGCCACATTTTTCACTCGTCATTTCTTTTAGCAGCTATCGCCACGTGTGCATAAAAATCTTGAATAACAACATTCTCGTCCTTTGTCTAAAGGCTGGGTTACCCGAACGTTGCTGTTGCCGTACTGTACCGTACCGTACTGTTAGCACGTTAGCACGTTTGTGCACTTATAGAACATTTAAAAACGTGCATACGCTTTACTTTATTTTGTTGTTTTAATATGAAAAAGAAACAGCTGTTCACAAAACAGTGATGGGAATTAAAAAAGTTCAAATAGTGACGGTAGAAAGAAGAAAAACATGAAAAATAAGAAAAAATAATTAATGAAAAAAATTTGTTGCGACCCATATTTCCAGAGCTATTAGTCTTAAAAGTTTAGTGAAACTGCTCCAAAAAACTAAAAATGTCTTTTTAATACATATTCATTTCTTTCCTTAAAAGTTTTGTAACATAAAACACATTGAATGTCGTGAAAAGCATTGGTGACCATAGAATATTTTTCGTATACCACTTCTTTTCTTTGCCTGTACATATGAATAATTTAACACACCCGCTACGCATGTGTTATCGTCGCTGTCTCATTGACGACTAAATGTAAGAGAATAAGAATGTGTGTGATTTTAGCTAGCACAATTGTGGTATAAAACTTACATCAATTATTTACACGTACTTAAACCAGTCGTGGGCACTGTCAATGTATTGGTAAATTGTGTATGTGTTGAGGTTGCGAGCAAGCCACCAAACACAAAGTCAAGCGTTTGAAAGATAATGGTGCATTATATATTTATACATAAATAGACATATTTTCTATCTTAAAAAAAAAGTTGATTAAGTAAAATTATTAATTGAAAATAAAACATTTTCTAAGTAAACAGTCAAATAAAAAAAAATAAAAAAAACATTGTTTCAAAAATATTGTAGTCATGATCTACTCATCGAATACAAATTACAAGTTCGCAAAGGTCATTGATGTCTGTGCTTTCATCTAAACAAAAAGAAACGAATTTGCAATTTATTAATTTTTCTCTAATAACAGACTCTACTAATTCTCCTAATTTAGTAATATGCTGTATTACGCTGCTGCGAGACAAGAAAAGATATTGTAAAATCTTATTTTTAAAATTAAGTTTTTGAAAACTTTTATTAAATTTTAAAATTTTGCTTGTTTTTATGGTTAAGCGATTGTCTATATGTATTTCGTTCCCGCTTTTTGGAACTCGTCAGTAGACTTCAACCCAAAAACATTTTTGATTTTAGCTAACAAACTTCGTATGTTTATAGTAAGACTCTTAATACTATATTGAGAATCACAATATACAATCATAATAAGTTTGAAAGCCTCAAACAAAAATCTTTACAAAACAAGCATCTTTATTCGATTGTGAATCTATTTTATTTTCCACCACCTTTTTACAATTAGCTACCACATTGGGCAACAATAAGAGTATTAAAAGGCAAAAAGAAAAATAACACATTTATTTTCATACATGAAAAAATAAAATAGATTCACAATCGAATAAAGATGCTTGTTTTGTAAAGATTTTTGTTTGAGGCTTTCAAACTTATTATGTTTGTATATTGTGATTCTCAATACTATAAACATACGAAGTTTGTTAGCTAAAATCAAAAATGTTTTGGGTTGAAGTCTACTGACGAGTTCCAAAAAGCGGGAACGAAATGCATATAGACAATCGCTTAACCATAAAAACAAGCAAAATTTTCAAATTAAATAAATAAAGACTTTATGTCAAATAAATATAATTCGGTATTTATTTCATGTATGAAAATTTTATTAAGCATATTTTTAAAAAATATCCCATCAGAAAATGGTCGTCCTTGTCTAACAATATCCAAATTTATTAAATTTGATAGGTACTTCCAATTGCATTTTTCAAATTTTAGTTTGGTATCGTCCACTGATTGCATCCATTCTTTTATTTTTTCAAAATAAATGTTTTTATTTTTATTTAAAAGGTTTTCCCTTTCCTGAAAAGCATCATTATGTCATATGTTACCAAATGCATTATTTATGACAAAATATTTTTCGCATATCATCATCAATTGAAATGAAACATGTATGTTTGCTGGACAAATATTCTTGAAAAAAATATAAAAAGATATATAAGTATCCGCCTGATATGCATTCGTCGCTGTCTCATCGACGACTAAATTAAAGAGCGTAAGAATACGTGTGGTTGCGCTTAGCATAATTGTGCAAAGAAACGCCCTTGTCTGACTTAAACACATGCACGGAAGAAAACAACTCAATCTCTTATAAGATTTCGACAAAGCATACATTTTACTCTCTTTCAAATTATCACTAATACATAAATAAAATAAAAATGTATGTGTGTGCCTGACTTTGTTTTAGGTGATAAATCTTTTCAATTGTCATGGCGTTGGACTGGATCGAACTACCGTCATATTAATTGTCGAACTTCTGCCTCAAGTAACTTCATTTCTTTCGAACTCCCTGTTGGTGCACTTAAATTTCGAAGCAATCGCTCACCGTCATCAATACCCTATTGCTCTATTTTACTGATGTAATAAGTCGTAAAAAATAATTGAAAAACACGTTTACACTCTAAAATATGAAATATGTGGCTTCTGCAGGTACCTTTGCTAGCAGTCTTATTGTTTTCATTTCATACATATTTTTTCTTGGGTCTGTTCAGACACAAATATAAAAAGAGTTTAATTTTACTGTTTCATGACTTCCTCAACACAAGTCATGAAATATGGCACCTATATTATTAGAAATAAGAAAACTACATACTAGTGATGTAACGAATGTCAATTTTGATATTCGCGAATACGAATTCGAGTACGAATATTTGAAACGATATTTGGGAATACGAATACAAACATTATATGTGAGACTTATAGACATAAAATTGGGGTTCTATTTACGCCTGCAAAATGAAATATGAAAAGGTTGTTATGAAAAAGAACTTCATACTCCTGTTGGCGTACTTTAAAGTTAATAGAAACTGCCCAACATTTTAATGATCGTCATTAAATAATATTTGAAAATGATACAAAGCAAAAATTTCTATAAAAAATTTTATGGATTCGTACAAAGTACGACAAATTTTAATATGCAAGTTTTTTCAGAAAAGTCACTTTCATTTCATCATTTCTTTTCCCTCTACATTTTTGAATATTATTAATGCACTTAAATAACTTCTTTACATGTGGAACTTCAACATTTATTACCAATAAAGATAACAAATACATAGAAGAAAATGGTCTTACAGAAGATTATGAAACTATTTCTTTCAATTCTCATGGACAAAAAATATATTCTTACATGGATATGACAATATCAAATTTTAAGCTTTAAAATTTTGATGTAAAAATGGCCGAATATTCATCAATTCGAGTACGAATACGAATATTCGTGCATTATTACTACATACATTTAATTAATCAAATTGGTCTGGCCACACCCATATGAACATCCGAGGATTAAGAAATATAGCAATTTTATTGTTAATTGATTTTACCGGCTATTCATTGCTGCAAAACATTGACAAAGAAGGGCGTTGAAGTATTAAGACATTAAGATATTATTCAAGACCATTAATTTTCTCTTCGATGTCCAAATTCTTTAATTATAATAGATATTGTTTTCTAAAAAACTATTGGACTGTGGTATAGAAAAATGTAATCTTAAGCCAGAAGTTGTTACAAAATATATGGTTCATGATTTGTTTTACATTGTTTCTGTTCACTTAGTATATTTATAAAATTTTTTTATTTAAAATAAGTTGAGCCACTATCGCTTGAAATACTTTTTTTGGTTTTCGAATTAGTAATCTTTTTTCAATTTAACGAATTGACAAACACAGTTGTTCTGGCAAAATTTCTACATATCGCATATGCAATGCTAAAATTTCAATTAATTTTGCAAATACAAATTTACTTGAAAGTATGAGTAACAAATTTTAACGGAAAAATTGGAAAAATGATATTACAAGCATAAAATTTAGTTTGAACGTGACATTGACATGCCGATAGACACAATTAAGCCTGCGGGCACAATGCGAAATAAGCAATGCGTTCTTGGGCACACATCAATTTGCATAGACACACACATTAACTATTCATAGATAACTTAACTTAAAATTGTGTAACATGGCTCTGCTATGCAAAGTATTAATAATTCAAAGAGTACAATATAAAAAAGTATCTAATGCTACATTTCAATTAACTGCGTTTTAAGGACTTGCAAATGATTAAATTTTGTAGCCTTAGCAATCGCTTTAAATGATAATCTAAGAAAAAATAAAAAAAATATCTATACGACGATGAAATATTTGCTGAATTTAAATAAACAGTCCTCAAGATTTTTGGTAATATCTTTATATGCTGCAAAAAATACGTCTTTCGCAGAGATCTCGCAAAGACTTTTTAAGAAAAGTAAATGAATGCCATATTTGTGTTAAGCGGCCCTCAATTAGCTAAGTAAATATTTAATTTTTGAGATTATGGCAAAAAGGCAAAAATTTGTTGAATAGTGTAAAGGCCTCATTAGTTTTTACTTTTCGTTGTCGTTCTGTGCCGTTCTTTTCCGTATAAAATATTTTGCAATTACTTTTTCTGTGCAAGGAATCAGCTGGCAACCTATAGAACTGATTTCAGTTGTATACAAAATATCACAACAAACTAATACATACTTTTGGCTGTCACTTAACGTTGAATTCTATTTTCTACAGATTTGTCCGCAACGGAACAGAACGAAACAGGAAAAACAAACCACACACACAGACTTTCAATTGAACAGAAACAAAACAGCTGATTCAGAACAGAACAGCACGTACAAACTAATTCTGCCTTAATTCTCGCAAGCAGGCTTCCCAGATTTCTTTCGACTGACATCCGCAATTTATAAACTTTTATCCTCAAAATTCCCCAAAAGGTAATTTTTACTAAGTTTACCATTTCTGGAGATGGATCAAAAGTGCCACAACAAATTTCATTATTTTTAAAATGTACATATAAAGGGTGTTTTTTATTGAGGTATAGAACTTTAAGTTGGCATCACCTTTTTAACTGGCGGCCATTTTGTCAGCTGTCAAGTGATTAACATTTAGTTTGGTTTGCCATTTCATCATGAACAGGTTGACAAAAGAACAATGCTTGCAAATCGTGCAAATTTATTTCGAAAATAATGGTTCAGTTCGCGAAGTTTACCGCAAGCTCCGTCCATTTTATGGTCGACAGAGCAATTAATTCGGTTAACCATGGATCGTTTTCGCACTACGTTTACTCTATGTGATAATACACATCCGCTGAAGTCGCTCGTCTACGCCAACAAACCAGAAACGTTAGGGGACTTGGAAGCCAACATTCGTGGCGTTATTGCCAACATACGTCCCCATATGCTCGAAAAAGTGGTTGAAAATTGGACCTGTAGAATTGGCTTTATTCGAGCCAGCTGCGGCGGCCACATGCCCTAAATCATATTTAAACGTTAATGGCATAAAATTATCCTTCCAATAAAGCCAAATTGATGGACATTAAAACGATTTTCTTGTGTTTTATTTCAATTCGAAGTTCTATACCTCTAAAAAACACCCTATACGAGTATTAATTCGTAACAGTGATTTTTGCAATCGTACTTCATTGCCGAAAAAACTAGTTTAATGCAAGCGGTGCTCATTAATACACAAAATAAATTTAATATGTACAATACTCTACCAGTTTTTTAAACGGCCGTGATCCAGCGCCATCGTGATATGAATAAACTTCTGCCAAAAACATGTTTAAATTTCTTTGCTATTTGAATATCAGCCTTGTTCGCCGCTGGTTGTAGTATTTTTATGATTGAGCTAAATTTAGGTTGTCCCAACCCATGTTTGGAACAAATTGCTTATACGTTTTGAACATTCTGAGATTTGATGGAAAACGTTTTAAGATTTGCTGCAATAAGCTTTTTAGTTGTAAAAACAAGTAATCTTACTTTTAATAATTACGTCGACTTTAGTTTTCCTCAAATAGTAACCCAAATCCACTGAATTTAAGTGTAAGTACGATTAATTAAGCTGCATTGAACATTAAAATTACATGGATTTGATCATAGGTTTGTGGCAGAAATGAACGAATGAACGAGTTGGACCCAGCTCTAACAGATACTCGCATTAGATGCAACTCTGCGATTTTCACAAGGTAAGTGTCTTAACATTGTAAGCATCAAGCAAGGTAAATATATAATTGTAAAATAATTTGCAAGATACATAAGTTATATACATGTGAACAAAAAAATCAGCTGATGAGCAATCTCGCCAATGCGAGTACCTGTTTGTCTTGAAATAAACCTTATTTAAATCTTGCCATCAAGAAATCTTAAGGACGAGTTCATTGTTACCATTTATCATTTTAAATTATTTATGAACTAAGAAACAGCAATTGGAATATGTATTGAAATTAAAATATTCCGAAAAATAAATAAAAAAATATTAAGTAAAATACAAATCCCCAAAAATCTCATAAAGTCCCCAAAACATAAAAGTTATCCCCAATTAATTCCTTAATCCCCAAACCAAAATTCTTATCCCCATTTCGAAAACCATTCCGATTTGGGGATAAATCCCCTAATCTGCCAACACTGATCGCAAGTAAAAATTTTACTAGTAATAATGTGTAAGAATTTTTTTGTCTCTCAATTTTTTTCTCTATTTTGACACTCTCTATTTGCAATTTTTTTAATTTAATTAACCCTTTACAGTAACAATTGTTACAAATTCGTGAAAAATTTTTTTAAATGCACTAAACTATTTGCAATTGGAAAAAATTACAGGCTCTGTAAAAAATATGCACATGAGATAAATTCATATACATATTAAACATTTATTCAAATGTTTAATATGTACATATATAAATCCTATACCCATAAAAAAATTTAAATAAAGCACACGTTTTTGACGTTTTTATTATCATACTTAATGCCTCTAAGATCCATTTTTCCTTATCTCTGGAGATTATGATTAATTATTATATAGGCTATAAAAAAGTTATAATATATATATTATTTCCTAATATATATTATTTCCTAAGTCCTAATTTACACTATGCAAGTCTTATTGCTAAGCTGATTAGTTTGTTAGGAAAGAGGGACGAGGGGAAAAGAAACGTTACTGTTCCCCTCGTCTCTCTCTCCGTCAAACTAATCAGCTTAGCAATAAGACTTGCATAGTGTAAATATGGACTAATATCGAGCCATAATCTCCAAAAAAGCTTAACCGACACATTTTTTGGACTTAGTTTGTTTTACGAAAATCTATTATTTACGATCGGAAATTATCGACTTTGGTCAAAAAATGTATTTCGAAAGTTATGTCGCTTAAGCTTTTTTGGCAGTTATGGCACGATAACTTATTTCATATTTTCCGGTATTAAATAAAACTTGATATTACAAAACTGCTTAGGGCTAATGAATCAGTAACCTTTATTTTTAGTTTAAAATGTGTTTAAACCAGCAAACCTATAAATCAGTGCAGTATTTAAAACATCTGCAAACGCATAAAATTGGGCGTTTAAACTACCAATGCAGGCCATATGATTTTGTTACTTAAATACTATATGATGTTTTGCATTTAACTATTTGCAGTTGGTGCCAAAAACGG
This sequence comes from Nowickia ferox, assembly GCA_936439885.1. Lineage (NCBI taxonomy): Eukaryota > Metazoa > Arthropoda > Insecta > Diptera > Tachinidae > Nowickia > Nowickia ferox. The sequence continues at coordinate 30,557,572 of OW387026.1, forward strand.
TGTTAGCTAAACCCAAAAATTAATTTCCAGGTTGTTAACTAATAAGATATATTCTTCCTTCTTGGCACCGATTGGAAATATTGGGTGTTTTTTATTGAGGTATAGAACTTTAAGTTGGCATTACTTTTTTAACTGGCGGCCATTTTGTCAGCTGTCAAGTGATTAATATTTAGTTTAGTTTGCCATTTCATCATGAACAGGTTGACAAAAGAACAACGCTTGCAAATCGTGCAAATTTATTTCGAAAATAATGGTTCAGTTCGCGAAGTTTACCGCAAGCTCCGTCCATTTTATGGTCGACATAATCGTCCATCAGAGCAATTAATTCGGTTAACCATGGATCGTTTTCGCACTACGTTTACTCTATGTGATAATACGCATCCGCAGAGACGTCGAACAGTGCGCACCGAAGAAACAATTGCCGCTGTAGAGCAAAGTGTTGAAGAGGACCCGAATGAATCGATTCGCCACCGTGCACAGCAATAACCGACTATTTTGTTCCCGAATTGGATGGCATGAATGTGGATGAGTTGTGGTTCCAACAAGACGGCGCTACATGCCACACAGCGCACGTCACAATCGATTTATTGAAGGAAACATTCGATGAGCGCATAATTTCGCGGAATGGACCTGTCAATTGGCCACCAAGATCGTGTGATTTAACACCATTGGATTATTTTCTTTGGGGATATGTGAAGTCGCTCGTCTACGCCAACAAACCAGAAACGTTAGGGGACTTGGAAGCCAACATTCGTGGTGTTATTTCCAACATACGGCCCCATATGCTCGAAAAAGTGGTTGAAAATTGGACCTGTAGAATTGGCTTTATTCGAGCCAGCCGCGGCGGCCACATGCCCGAAATCATATTTAAACGTTAATGGCATAAAATTATCCTTCCAATAAAGCCAAATTGATGGACATTAAAACGATTTTCTTGTGTTTTATTTCAATTCGAAGTTCTATACCTCTAAAAAAACACCCTGTAGTTAAATAGTTAACGCATATAATACTTTTTTTTTATCTGTTGGAAAAGGCGAAGTATAGCGTATGAAGGATTCTATTTGAATTGGCCTTCACTCAGTTTTAGTTTTTTTCCATAAAATAAAATATTCTCCATATTTATATCAGTGCTGTTTATGTCAGTCAAATGCACTGATCACATTTTAGAAAGTCCGAGTATATTAAATGTCTGCCTCACCAGTTTTTGCTTTTTTATTAACAAATTAATATAGTATGGTTTTTAATACAAATTTATTTTCATTTACATTAACTTTATATATTATACTAGCTTACCCCGGCAACATAACTTATTTCTAAGGTAGAAAATCATAACTAACTCATTTTAAGTGTGCAAAGAAGTGGTATGTATGTAAGTGATAGAGGCAGGGAGTGCTGATAACGATGACGGAATATAAAAATAACGAAACACCAAATTTTTATTGTTTTAAATTACATAATATAATTTATACATTTATTAATTTTTTTTCAAATTAACTCATACCAAATTTGAAGACTCTTGCTATTATAGCTTCCAAGATATAAGATTATTATTAGTTAGTTTGTATGGGGGTGACCCTTCCCCCGGCCCTATTCTACCAATTTATTGAATTACTACGCACCTGACTCTTAAGAAAGTCCACACCAAATTTAAAGACTCTTGCTATTATAGTTTTCAAGATATAAGATCATTATTAATTAGTTTGTATGGGGTGACCCTTCCCCCGGTCCTATTCTACCAATATTTTGAATAACTTCAAACCTCACTCTCAAAAGAGTCATATGATGTGTGAAGACTCTTGCTGTTAAACCTTTCAAGATTTAATATTATTTTAAATTACTTTGTATGGGGAGTGGCCCTTCCTCCGGTCTTATTCTACGGATGTTTTGAATTGCTTCGCACCTTGCTCTCAAAAGAGTCCATAGTAAATTTGAAGATTATTGCTATTACAGTTTTCAAGATATGAGATTATTATTAATTACTTTGAATGGGGGAGCCCCTTCTGCCAATATTTTTAATTACTTCGAAACTTGCTCTCAAAAAAGTCCATACCAAATTTGAAAACTTGTGCTATTATAGCTTTCAAGATATAATATATTTCGATAATATGGGCGGGGCACTGCCCTCTTAGGGATAAGAAAAATAAGTAAAGATTTTCTTTCAGACCTACCGAATACACATACAAAATTTCATAAAAATCGGTGAAGCCGTTACGGAGCAGTTCAATTACAAACACCGTGACACGATAATTTTATATGCGTAGATTATTCTCTCCATATACAATTTATAAAATTTTAAATTTAAATACTTTGCGTGCAAGAGACCAAATAATAATTTTGTGTCAGACAACTATAATCTTTTTCTTATGCTTTTTGTAGTATTTTCAAAATATTCTTCTCACTAGAGAACTTAAGTATATACGAGTATGTAAATGTGCTTAAAGAACCAACCATATGTCTAATGCAATATCCTGCCCATATCCTGCACCATAAATGGTGTTGCTTGTGTTGTCATGCTTTGAAGAAGACACATGTGCGTAAAAAATGGCAAACTTATTCGTTTGTTCTGTAGTTTTGTACAAACTGACGGCTTCCTGATATGCATATGTTCATACTTCGTTTTAGTAGATGATGGTGGTAATAATTTAAGGTATTTTTTAAAATTTTTAGGAATTACGCTTTATTGTGTAGGTTAAACATTCTTGTTTTCTCTTCCTTTTGTTTACCCTGCAGCACAGGTAAATATGCAAAGAATGAGTTGTTATACGAGTATATCCAAAGGAAATTTTCGTGTATTTATCATACATGCTTGGTAAAATAGTCAATTGGAAGGAAAATGATCAATTGTATTAATTGAAAACTTTAAACTCGTTTTCTGTAAAACTACTTGTTTTTCTTAAATTATGACGTTATTGTATTAAATGAGTGATATGAGCGTATGTACTCGTATTTGAGTTGTCGCATATGCATACTAAACTCAATTCAAAATTTACAAATTCTCAGTAGAAGAAAGCAACTTTTTTTATGTTCTCTTATATAAAAACAGGGGAAGTAAGATGGAGAGATATAACCACTAAATCATAAAAAGTAACAAGTCAAAATTATTAAAACGGGTTTTTTCATAAACCACTTCACTTAGCAAAACTTTTTTTTTTTTTGTTTTGCAACACAGGCAACGATATAAATTAAAATTAAGCCGTTTTCATGTTATATACTTGCGTCATTTGTGTAATGTGCACCCTATAGATGGCTAATGCAGTGTGCTTGATAGAACATAAACAAGAAAATATAAAAATTTTTGTGGTAAATGCTATCAACTAATTGTGATTGTGGAAGTAAGAGGAGGAAAAAGGCTGATGATGGCTGGAAAAACAATGTTTAGGAGGGACGAATTGAGGTTACCGAAAATGGTGTGTAGGGTTCACCAAGGGCCGAAGTATATATATATATATATATAAAAGCAAAACGGGATTAGTGCGGTAACCGCAATATTGGATGTTTTGAATCATTCTTGTGATACCGAAGTGAACGGAAGAAATAAGGTCAGAGTGTTCTTTTAAGAAAAACAGTTTTATATAACTTTATTTTTTTAAAAAAATATATACACTTTAAAAAACTACAAGTGTTTTGTTATTTCATAAAAAAGAACAAAAGAAAACAAAACAAAAGACATTTCAACTAAACATTTAAAAATTTATGTGTTTCATAATTTGACCAAATAAAAACACTGAAAAGCCAAAAGAAAGAACATACAAAATACATCCTAATAAGAGGAACTAGCCTAGAGATGCTGAATTTTTCCTACCACTAGAATAGAGGGGAAGCACCATAAATAGTGGGCATTAAACGCCACCAAACACCATCATCCACCAGTACTGAAATTTAAGAAAAAGTCAGATATCGTGCCAATTGACAAGGACGAAATACGACTGACATTTACAGACTGTATTAAATAAATTTTTATATATATTTACTTTTTTTATTTGATTATTTTATATAAATTTTTTTTTTAACAAAACATTCCTTTAGCAGTTTTTAGGCTAAAGTGCGCGGTACTTACTGTAAGGCTGAGCTCAAGCCATAGGTAATCGATCGGGTAGGGAGTTTAATCCCATGTATATAAAAAGGTTTTCCCTAAACATTTTTTTTCTATAAATAAAAATATATATAAAAAAAGTGAAATAAGTGCATAAGTATATTTTTTTTGTACTTAACTGAAAACAGTGAACGCGAACTGTGGACACAGCCACGAACAGACGGTCATACCAATGACCAATGTGGCCCAAAATGAGGAGTTGGCAAGAATAAAAACGTTATTTTTATATCCAGAAGAGCTTGAAATATACAAAGAAGTAAGATCGCATAAATCTCATTTGTGAAATTTTGTTAATACATACATATATTTTTAATGATTAATTTTTTTATGCTAATTAAATTATAATGCAAAAAATTGTTTTTTTTTATACAACTTCCATTTTATCACTTTTTTTTTTAATTTCAAATAATTATTAAATTGTCAGTAATTTCCAAAAAGAATGTTTTGCTTTTCAATATATAGTTTATTTTTAAGTCATTATATTTAATAAATTATAAGGTATGCAAATGTATTGCTTTATTAGAAAACTTCTGTTTGTTTTAAACATGAAGGTTTAAGTTTTTTAGCGGTAAGTAAAAGGGGAAGGTAAGGTAAAAGGGGTTTCGTATTTGGGGCATCAAAAATTATTTTCCTTATGATGCCATGGTGAACATACATAAGTTCAATAGGGGTGGGCAAATATCCTGGCAGACCATCAGCCAGAGGGTTTTATAGTGTGTGTGCGCAGGAAGTAAACCAGACTTACTTTGGCTCCTTTTTATTATAAATTTTTCTCTTATGACACCATAGAACAGCTGGCATGATATTCTTTTTTTGTAGCTGTATATTACCAAACTGGTTGGCAAGATCCCTCCCCAACGGCGAGCTTCAGCCGTAGCAAACCTTTGATATAAAATCAAAAGCAGCTATTACATTTGTACAGTATCATCAATTATTAAATATCAAAGTTTTACCATTCCCTAACATCTGGAATTTTTTGAGTTATGACTGTTCAGGATTTGGTGTGGATATAGAAAATTTTTGAGTTGACCTACTTCAGAGGAATATGGGCGATATGTATAGTTCTGCTTATGTGTATGTTAGCGTACAAATTTGCACAAATAAGAGGGAAAATTCATTTGTTTGTGCGTACATTCTTTCACTTGTTGGATTATTATAAATTTTATTTAACGATTGTCTGTTGCATCAGCCGGTTCCATGTCGAATCGCATATTTATACAGAAATATATAGTATTTTTGCATTAAGGTAATGCAAGGTAAGGTAACATACAATGAAAGCTTTGACTTTGACCGTACACCTAACCATGAAAATTCATAAGCAGGGTGGCATATTCGTTTTATGCATTCTATCTAAATTAAAATAATAACATAAATATAACTCATGTACACTAGAGTAGAGATTCTCACCAAATTCCTGTCCAAGTCTAGGATGTACACTTAATAATGTATGTATATTACAATATTTTTTAGGTTGAATTAAATATGCGAAACCGTGAAAGACAAAAACATATTTTTTAGGTTAATTTACAATCTATGAGCCAATTCACAAAGTGTTCTATTGCGTCATATTTGTTGTAAGTCATAAACGTTTATGACTGTCGAAGGATCTTGCTCATATTTTTCATATAAAAATATTATATGACAATAAAACTTTGTTACATATGTTTTTTCAGTCTGCTATTTATTTTACATAAATATTATTTTCTTTTACGTTCAATAGTTATGCTAAAAACACAATTGGGAGCAACGATGAATTTTGCATAGTTCGACAAACTTGCCTTCAAGAATTCGTTGCGTAAATTCGTCTTTTGCAACACCATTAAATTTTATGACTTAACAGCACTAGTCAAAATCTCTGCCTGGCTATGGATATTTTGTATACCATGTGTGCATAATTATGCAAATATTTACCATAATTTTATTAAAAATTCCTAAAACTCTAATGGTCCAAATTGCTAAAAATTTGCTAATACAAATAATCGGCAAAGTTTAAGATTCGCGAAAAACTGTTAAGAATCAGAATACTTGCAAAACTCGCATTCATTGCGAATATTACAAAATTTCGCGAAAATTGGCAAAATCGGAAACATTCCTTAAAATTCACTAGAAATCGCAAAATCGTTAAAAATAAAAGAACTCACTTTCATTGCGAATATTGCCAAATTTCGCTAGAATTCACAAAATCGGCAAAGCACATCACCACAATGGACATTTTTTAATATTTTCGAATTAAAAACAAAAAAATTCAAACAATTAGCCGTCTTTCAACGACGTAAGAAACAGAAATAAACCTATTTCTTTATTTTCTGTCATTTGAATTTAAAGTTTATGACAATTTTTTATATTGCAATAAAACATGCCGTTCACAACGGTGCTGTTTGGTCTTAAATAGTAATTTATCACTTATGACTTTAGAAGACTTTGTGAATTGGCTATATATATATATATTTTTGAGTGACTGACTGACTGATTCATCATTGCCCAGCCCAAACGACTATAGATAGAGAGCTGAAATCTGGTGTGAAGGTTCCCCTTACAATGTGTAGATCCACTAAGACGGGATTTTTGGAAATTCGAATGCGAAGGGGGTAACAAAGGGCAAAATCGGTATCTTTATGCCTCGGAAACTACGATAGAAAGACTCCAAATTCTAAAAGCACACAAATGCTGGTAAAAAATAAGCCAACACGTGTTTGGTGCTTTTTCATATGTGTACTGTTAGGGGTCGCCATATATTCTAAATTATTGACAGAATCTGGAATGACTTTTGGCACTTTCTGAAAATTCCGATTTAAAAAGAGGAAAATCGTACCCGTTTTCCGTACTTTTTTCTTAATGATAAGGTACATATAACATAATTTACTATGACTTATTCAAAGCAGCAGTTAGTCAAACCGAAAACTGTACGAACATGTCGACAGCTGGAGCTCTTCGTTATGTATATCTACTCGTTTATTGTGTTAACACTTCGATTATGACTCTTTGAATTTCAGTAACAGAAGTATGAGCAATAGGTGGGGCAGTCAAAAAAGAAAAAGTCGAAGAAATAGCACAATTTTACGACTTTTGTTATTTCGTCTGCAGCTTTTTTAACACTGGTAAGAACTAAGTAAATCATAAAAAAAAATTTAAACTTCAAAGCAATCAAATGAGTGCAAACTAAATTGTTTTGTTTGAACTTTTTCTCATTGGAAAATAATTTTTTGTTTGTTTTTTTTCTTACAAAGCAATTCAAACATTTTAAAAATATTTGTCTTCACAGGAAAGGTTTGCGAAATAATAGTGTTGTGTACGATGTAGATGGTAAGCTATTATGTTGTGTTTAAGGGTGGTTTTTTAAAGCAAGCGCACACATCTAACGTCTAATGTGTGCGTTTGTATGTGAGCAGAAAAATATAAGAGCATAAACAGCGTGTGTGTGTATGTATACGCGCCCATGCGTTGGTAGAAGCAAGCATTACAAATTCTTTTGTTACGAGGTATTTGCTTCTTTACTTCTACTTCTAAGTGAAAAAATGTATTGCAAACAGTGTTGTTCAGCGTTTGTTTTAGAAGACTTCGCTGCAGTAAAGCATTTGAAGAATCCCTCATGTTTTAAAAGTTCTTGTAAGTGGTCTTTTGCAGGGGTCTAGTCTCCAAAACGTATACATAATATTATATTTTAATTTATTGCGTATAACGTATACGCATGTTGCTTTATTCTTCAGCCTACAGTACACGGCATGTGAAAAACCACATGGGCATGAGGTTCTGACGTAATTTTTACGTCATCACGATTCTACATTTGCTACATGCCATGTACTAGCAACATATGTACATGTATAATATTCACATGCTTACAAATTTTCTGCCTCAGAAAAAGTCTTCGATTCGGTTACCTAAAGCACCCCATACACGTTTCAATTCGATTGTCAATTGAGTCTTTCAATTGAATTGGAAGATTTTCATTCAACTGCCAAATTTATATTTTTTCACAATTACAAATTTATAAATTTAAAACTTCTATTGCATTCAATCATTAGTTTTTATATTTTTTATTTAAAATTCAATGAAATTAAATACAGTTTTAAAAATACATAACTTTTTCTTTACAAAATAATGCTACAAACATAAGATTTGACAGCTCATCTAGAGACTCGAACACACAGAGCAGAATCGAATTAAAAGATTTACTGCCTTATTCATAAAAAATATTTCAAGTTTATTAAGCTCTTTGAAATTTGTCAAATACACCTGTAATAAACCTAAAATATTTTTTATGAATTAGACCATAACTAGTCAACATGAAAAATCAAAATCTTTTGATTTTTATTCAACCAACTCGACAACTGCTAAACTAATAAATTGACAGAGACACGCCTTGATTTGGACAATAACAGACTCAATTGAAAAATGAACTGAATCGTAAATGGGGTTCTTAAGACGTTGACGATGAATATCTTGACGTTTCTATAATAGATTAAAGAAAAGTTGCACAAGCTTCCTGTAATCTATTACAAAAACGCTAATGTTTCTAACATCAGCGTCACAAACAGGGATTTTATGAAAGTATTATTCAACACTTTTATTTTATACTCGCAAATTTCTAATAGAACGAACAAAGTTGTTAAGCAAAACATGCAACAACATGCTGTTGCAGTGCGTCTATTTTGTTGAATTTTTTTTCATTGTTCAATATGGGTGTATTAATTTTGACATAATTATTAGTAAGTTTAAGAATAGCGAGAAATACTTGAAATTTACAAATTGACAATACTTTCAGTTACAAATACGTAAAACAAAAAAGTGGCATACGCAATTATAATTGAAAGAAAGCTGACGACAAAGTGCAATAAAAATTTATTAAAGTTCGAGTGACTAATTTTCTTTCGCAGGGGTTTTCTTTCGACATAGTGGAAGGGAGCCAGTTAAGAAATTCAAAAACAAGTACAGTATGTCAAGAATATCTTTACGGATTAATAATAATTAAACAACAAGATATATTAGAGGTGAAAACTATCGATAGCCCTATCGATACTCAATTTTTCTGTGGCTATCGATGGTCTAATTCTGCAATCGATTAATACTTGAAACAATCTATATTTTTAAGCCACTATCGATAGTAAATGATACACTACTAAAAGAAATAAATATAAATATGTTGATTTTCATCAAAAACTTTGTTATTTATTGCATTCAACTTTCATACTAACGCGATAGTACCGTTGGTATATAGGCAGTTTTTCTAAGTTTTGATAGTCTTGAACCGATATATCGATAAAGTGTTATGAATTATCGTAATTAAATTGTTATATCGCTCATTTACTCAAAAAAACTTTATAACTCAAAAAAGTTGGTTAGCCAGAAAACGAGATTAAAGTTTTTAATTTAAACAGAAAAGAAAAATTTATTTTTAACATTTGTTAACGCACTTGTAATCCCAAATTTTTACTTAACTTATTCAGTAAAATATTGTTTTATTAAAAATACATTAAAGTTGATTATTGGTGGATTCTTTGGATTCTATGTGTATTTCACTGTTGCTAAATGTAAAAACCAACAACCACTAATCAAGAATAGAGTGTTGCCACATAAGTATTTTTGAACGAATGCAATCAAGTTGATAATAAGTGTTAAATTAAAAACAAATAATTATTTTTAGCTAATTTTAATTATTATTGTTCGAACTTTATTTGTTTCTATATTTTATGATTTTATCAGGCTAAATTCGTATCGCTTTGTAAGCCAAATTACATGTGATAATTATTAATGAACAAATAACACCAAAGTTAGTTGTAAATATTCTGACAAACACGTAGTAGAATGGAACAACCGGCTGTTTTCGAAGCCCTCTAAACCTTCATCAGCGTTCTTTTGTGTTTGGTCCACTGTGTGTGGCGTCATTTGATGTAAATTTCTGCTTTATATGTTTATAAAGGTACGTTTACACTTGACAAACATTTGCCCAAAAAAGCGTAACCACTATATACGAATGAAAAATCCTTTGATTCAGACACACGGTTATTAAGATAAACTGTTTCCAATAATGTTGAATTCTGTGTCATTTACTACTTTCATACACGCACTATTTGCAAATAAAAATATTTGCAAATAAATTAACTCACTGCTTATACGGCATTGTAAATGTATAAAATTTTGGTAGCACTTCTGTAGAAATGTTCCTTATGTTTACAAAAAAGTTTTATAAATATATAAAATAACAAATATTAAATTGTTTTTATTGTCATTATTTTCTTCAATGAATATTTTTGTGTAATATTTATCAATTTATTGTTCTTTATTAGTAAAAAATTGTAAGTGTGGCAATCTCAGGCATCCCCATCGGGATAACTACCTTGTCGTGTTGTGGTGGCTTAACTACAGACCGAGGTCTATATCTTTCACCAAATGCCATACTTGACCTTTTTTAGTCCTCTATGACTAGACTCTAGACTCTAAAGGTCTGTTGACCAAAGATTATCCAACCCTAAACCGGTGTGTCATGCGACCCGTGCCCATCGGATTTTCGGAGTCAGGGTTAAAAGGCTGTCTTAGAACGGAGCCTGGCTGACACTTCAGCAAGAAGACGACTCCCTCACCACCTTATCGGGGGCTATGACATGGTGGCCTTCAAATCCCCCATACTCATGGAACCAAAAATGAAGAACAATTAAAAAAGAAATTGAAAAACAAAAATTAATAACATCAACTGACACCACATACAGTGGACCAAACACAAAAAGAACGCTGGTGAGAAGCTTTAGTGGACTTGTTCCGTTCAACTATGTGTTTTGAATATTTACAACTAATTTTGGTGTTATTTGTTCATTACTAATTATCACATGTAATTTTGCTTACAAATCATAAATATAGAAAAAATAATTATTAACAGCCTTATTTATAGAAAAATTTTGTATGGAAATTTGCTTTTATAATGCCTTAATAACACTGTGGAACATTTTTGGGATTATTGTATGGGGGGTGAGAAATTCCAAGTCAGGGTGATGGTACTAGGTCAGTATAGTAAAACCCTCAAAGGGTTTGGCGTTCGTATGTGTCAGTTCTTTTTTATGACCTTTTAAATTTTTTCTTTTTCACTTGTCCGATTTTGATGAAACAAATTTAGAAAAATTAAGAATTACAATTTCTCTAATCTGTTTCTATACCGTTTTCCTATATGTGCAACACTTTCGAAGTTAAAAATAAATTTGTGGAGGCAAAAAAATATTTTTTTGCCTAAAAATTTAAATATTTTTTTTTTTAAATTCATAAAAAATCCAAAATGGAAAAAAGTGCCAAAACTAATTACTTTCGCGTAAAGTCACATAACTCATGAGCAAAAAACACGAAATTAATAACACTTGATCCTTTTTTCCGTTTTGGATTTTTTATGAATTTAAAAAAAAAAAAATTAATTTTTAGGCAAAAAAATATTTTTTTGCCTCCACAAATTTATTTTTAACTTCGAAAGTGTTGCACATATAGGAAAACGGTATAGAAACAGATTAGAGAAATTGTTATTCTTGTCATCAAAATCGGACAAGTGAAAAAGAAAAAATTTAAAAGGTCATAAAAAAAACTGACACATACGAACGCCAAACCTTTTGAGGGTTTTACTATACTGACCTAGTACCATCACCCTGACTTGGAATTTCTCACCCCCCAGATTGGCTGTTGTACTGTAAAATTTAATAAGGCCGTAATTTATTAACTGATTAGCATTAAAACGTATATGTGGCTACAGGGCAAAAATTAAATAACGCACAAAACAGTTATTTGTAAGAAAGTAATCGGGAATCCAAAAATTTTCAGGACACTTGGGAAGAAGTTTGAAGAAAACTGTTCTCATGAAACTATTCGGAAGTCTTATTAAAACATAAAAATCTTCAAAATCATCACGTAAAAAATACTTCTTTCTGCCGTAATTATACAAAATTGTTTTTCATGCGCTATGATGAATATTTTTCAACCCGAATATTTTTCAACCCGTTGCGATGAGACCAAAATAATGTTACAATATAACATTATTTGATTATTATTTTATGTGCGTAAAAATGAATACAATAGACCAACTAGAGCTTGGTAAAAGCAGTTAACATCATTAAAAACTGCAACATCATTTCAACAGTCAAATGTATAAAAAACGGCAGTGATTTGGAATTAAATCTCGAGAAAGAAATTATGAGATTTATCCTTCATAAAGACCACATTGTATGCGCAATAATATTTAAGCTAAACTGTTTAATTAGATGTACAAAAAAAAAATGTAGATTCATATGAGAAAATAAGCCACAAGATAAAGACCCGTAATACAAGACGCATATGGTCAACCTTCATTAAAAGCAAACGAGATCTTCATTATTCTCTAGGTAACAAAATGAAACAATGTTTGAGCAAATGCACTTAAATATGCCGCAAATTCAGAAATACTGCCCTCATTGTTCAATCTCTCACTTTTATATTTTCCCTACGCTGCATTGAAATGATCTTTGATAAGGAAAATATTTAAAAAAATTTAACATATAAAAGCTGTAAACAAGTGCTCCATTTGTGATGTCAAACTACCCAACGAAAAAAACGTACCCTAAAGGGAATGACAGGAAACGTGAAACAAGGTATTTACCGAAGGTAAACTTTAAATTCAAACATTTTTTGTTTATCTCATTCAATGTGATCTTATCACAACCGTTGACAAAATTAACACTTCCTTTAGAATATTTCAGACGATGACAAACATTATCATGTTGCTTATTTTGTTGCTGTATTTTTTCACAATTACATACTTACACACATATATACAAAAAAAAAATCAACAAATTATAAAAACATAATACATAAAACATTTTCAACTTTATGTTACACTTGCCAAAATGGTAGAGGTTTTCACCACAGATGGGAGAGTACTCGTAATATTGTATGCATGCAAAGCTTTCTGTTTAAGCTCAGTGACAGTGAACGGAAAGCTTACAAGCAGTATCACTAGATAAATTATTTTTGCACTGTCAGTTTTCGCTGCTGCATCATCGAGAACGGTTGTACATTTGCTTTAGACATTTTTATATTTTGCTTAACAACAATATCTTCCAATCATTACGTATTATTTAACTTTAACGTGTGTATAATAGTGTTTAGGAGAAATTAAATTAAAGCAGAAGGAGTTTACAAAATTATACATTAAGAATTAATTGAAGGAAAGATGGTTTGCGTATAAGTTTGAATACACATATTGCTTAGAATATTAGATTTATTTCCTTAAGACGATATCCCACTATCGGCACAATGCACCGATTTCCGTCAGCTCGCTGCAATAAAGTCAAAAGTAAACAGTCAAAATGGCCTTATTTGGCTATTAATTCCGGAATAAGTCTATATGGCTGTTTTACCAATGCAGTGTGGTGTAATTATGTCCTTACATTTCAATTAGCTGAAATATAAAAGGCAAATTTTCGTTATTACTTATGACTTTATTCCAGTGAGCCGATGAATATCGGTTCATTGTGCCGATAGTGGGCTCTAGGTTTTAGTCTGGGTTTTGAGTGATGAAAAACCTGCGAAGTAAAACAATTTTTTAAGTAAGAAGAATTTTTGAAAATAATATCAAGCTCTTTGTAAAAACGTACTGCATGTTTGTGCAGGGTGTGTTGCTTATTGTCTTTTAATATGAACATAGTGAAGTTGGTTATAACGAATAGCAATATCGAGTCTGGGACAACTTCTCCGGTCATATCAGCTTTGCATTAATATTTAATAAACAGTAAGAGCGCTTTAAAATTGAACTCCACTTTTAGAGAATTAAAGCTTATTTTTTTTCATATATTTATTTATTGTATCTTCAAAAATAAACTAACAATAAGTAATCAAATCTTAAATCTAAATATAATTATTAGGCTCGACCAGTGACGGAAATAAACTTAGTGATAGTTTTAAATAATCAAAAAGGAAAAAAAAATTAAAAGTATTTTCAAGAAGTCCCATCTGGAGTGTTGAGAATAAGAGCCCTTGTATCCTTCTTTTTTAAGCGGATATGTCCAGTAAAGTTCAAGATATTACGAGCGAGCGGATTAGGATGTGACTTGAGTTTTGTTAAATATTTGCCTGCGTATTTTCCAATTTCTTCAGTCACCAGTGGCATATTTAAATCGCGATGTATATTTGAATTTTTGATGTACCATGGAGCCGATGTTATCAAACGTAAAATTTTGTTTTGCCTTCGTTGGATTTTCTCAACATTTGAAGCTGAAGCAGTGTCCCATAGCTGAATTCCATAGCACCATATTGGCTTCAAAAACGACTTGTATATCAAAAGTTTGCAGTCTAGGCTGAGTGTTGAATTTCTCTCAATTAACCAATATATTTGAGTTAATTTAAGTTTCATTTGAGTTAACTTAGAGTCAATATGATATTTCCATGTAAGCCTTCGATTAAGGAGTATGCCAAGGTATTTCACTTGAGAATGTTGAGGAATACTTTGATTGTTGATTCGAATGGGAGAGGGTAAACGTTATGTGGACACACTTTTGTTCATTTACTTTAATTCTTTAATTAAAGCTTATAACCAACCCCTTTTAAAGTCCTACAAACAGAACTATATGAAGATTTATACGCTTATAACTATATACATATGTATATACAAATAAGTATTTTTTTTGTCACGACATCACGCGTGAATAGCTGGATGGATACCCGCCATTCCTTTCCTTTTTTAATTGTTATAGTCTGGAGAACAATTATATGAAAGAAAAAATTAAGAAAATTGCACGAAACAAGATAAAACGGGAAAATCCGTGCTGTTATTATTTTTTCTGTTTTTAGTGACATTGGTATAAATGTAGTTTAAAGTCTACTCAGTTTCTTTCTGCTACGAAGTCGCTGGAAAATGCTAGTAAATGATAAACAATTAATGTCATTGTGTAGAGTTTTTTAAAAAAGCTATAACTCTTAGCTCAAAAATAAAAGAGTTTTCGTTAATTTCTAATTCTTTTTTTTTAATTTAAAGAAAGGATGTAGTCAGAAGATTTGTTTAATGTCTATAATTATTAAAATTTCTAGCTCTCTTGAAATTCGTTATAACCAAACTCCATTGGACTATATAAATTTATTCAAAGGGATTTTAACAATTTAGTGCCGCTGCAAAATTCTAATGATATTTATTTACCAGCGGATAACCGGTATGTGCTACTACCTAAATAATTAACACATTTTGTTAATATGTAAGGAAACTTAGTCCAACTATGTTTCAAAAAGTATCTCACTATGCGTACTTGCCGTGTTTTGGTACATTTGATGTCCCTTTATATAAAAAACATGGATTTCTTTTCATTTAAGTTATATTTGTTCCAGCTTTGTTTGCTTCTCTGCTTATGATCCGATTAGGCTAAGGTTCGCATCGCTCTGTAAGTCAAATTAAATGCGATAATGAGAAAAAATTGCATTGGAAACAAGTGTAAATTATAAAGACAAACACCAGAAGAACGGAATAAGATGCTGTTGTAAAAGGCTGCCACACCTTCATTATCAGCCAAATAAATGGTAATAAACCTACAACTTCTAAACTACTGATTGGATTTATATAAAACTTCAAACACCCTTAGAAGAGAACTTAGACTTAATGACACATGACTTGACAGTCTTATAGCTTAAGCTATAGAGGAGTTAGAGTGGACCAAAGTTGACCACCTGGTTCTCAAAAAACTTCTGAGGTTTGTAACTTTTCTAAAAATCAGATGCTGCTGTAGAGTAATGCGCGAAAACCCTTTTTGAAATCTATTTGTATTTTGTTATGCGATAAATACTACCTGTTGTTAGCACTAAGAACACTTACACGATAAAACACATCGTATAATTGCGAAAAGTGTACATATACTTAGTGCTAATTTCTCCAACTTATTTAAATATCGATTCATATTTAAAAGTAATTTCTCCACACAAAAATTAATGAAAATCGACATTTAAATATGAATTGATATTTCAATAGAGTTATACTGCATTTACATTGTCTCAAAATCTAGTATATTTGCTTAGAAATCTTTAACGAAATCTACATCGTTTACACTAACCGTTTTTGACATTTTCCAAGATTTTGTACCCGAGACAAAATCCTTTGTCTGAAATTTAGTTTTAATTTTTAACAAATAAATGCCTTCAATATAAAATTGTGTAGAGCGTAGCTAATTAACTCACCTTCTGTATATATTATGATGTACAGTGTAGTAAAAAATATATAAAAATATTAGATTTTTAGTACAAATCTATTGAAAAATTAGATTTTGTTTTGTATGGGAGATCTAGCAAAAAGAAACTAGATTTAGCTCGGAATCTCGTAAGTATTAGATTTTGAGACAATGTAAATGCCCTATTAGTGAAATTGGCCATTATTGTATAACATTACAAATTTATTTTTGATTTTCTATTTAAGTAGAATTTTAGAAATCACAACAGTTTCAAGCAACTGATGTGTGAATAAAGGGAAAAAAGTTAAGAGCATTCTATATACTTTATGAATTGCGCCCTTCAATCGGAATATCTCGAGATCAGTTAAATAAATTGGAATCTTTTTTTAGGGGCAGTTAAAAGATGTGAAAGTGCTAAATGCCAATTGAAGAAAATAAAATTTTTTTAATATATAATTTTTATGGCACAAAGCAATATTTTTCCCAAATTTTGACTTTCCGTATTTCTGAAACAACTGTCTTAAATTCAAAATAAAATTATTTAGAGTTATCCACATAAATATAAAGGGTCCGCGAGATAACTTTTTTTTTAAAACAGGGCGCAAAATATCGATTGTAGCTTCGGCTGTGTGGCACGTAGCGCCGTCCTGTTGAAACCAAATGTTGCCAATATCCTCCTCTTCAATTTTTGTGAACAAACATTCGTTCAACATGGCCCGATAACGATCGCCATTGACTGTAACGGTCACTTCTTGCTCATTTTCGAAAAAAATGGCCCAATTATGCCTCTGGACCAAAATCCGCACCAAACAGTGACTCGTTTTGGGTAAGTCGGCTTTTCAATATATGCGTGCGGGTCTTCTGTGCCCCAAATGCGACAATTTTGCTTATTTACATACCCGCCAAGATCAAAATGAGCTTCATCTGAAAAGATGATTTTTTGGCAAAATCGGCATCTTCTGTAAGTCGATCGCAGGCAATATTTCCTAATTATCTGTCAAATCAGACATGAGCTAAGTGTTACCATTTACGAAATAAGCACTAGTTGAAAAAACGTTAGATGGCGGACCCTTTATGTTATAGTTGAAAAAATCCAACGTCACAATTTTTTAAAAGCGCCTAAACACAGAAAAACCTTTTTAAAAATTGACGATTTTCGGACATTTCCAGAATACCAAATAATTGGCTCTTAGCATATTTTTAATGGATTCTTTGTTTAACAAAGTTTTTTAAAAATTTATAATAATGAAGGTACTTAAAAAAATGCCCTTTTCAGGGAAATTTTAAAATTTTGATTTTTTGCCTTTTCTCGATTTCACGAATGCAGATATTAATAAATTTTTTTCGTCAATTTAGCTCAGAATTTTCTAAAAACTTAAATGCCGTTTAGCTTAGCTTCAAATCCAACAATAAACTTAAAAGTTACAGGCGAAATACTAAAAAAATCAAAACAAAAATTTAAGCAAAAATTTGTTTCTCTGTGGCCCAATTTCAAGCATAAATCTTAATGGTTTCGAGGATAAAAGTACAAAATTCAAAGAGTGCGGTTTTTTTGCTTAATTCAGGTTCAGTTGAATTTTTGGTTTACACGTTTTTTTTTACTAATTTTTAATAACCTCTTAAATATTTTGTTTTCATAAATCTCTTCTTGACGAATTTATGCGTCAGAAAAAGTGCTGACATATAGAATTTCAAGACCTACAACTTCAAAAATTTACAAACCAAATTTTAAAATCGGCCTCACGAATGGATCGAATACACCTATTATAGTGCAGTAGATATCTGACCTCATCTGTCTCTAGTTGTGTTGTGAATCAGAATTGAACAACCCTCGTACCCGTACATTGCACTAATTTGTTAACGCAGCAACAACCAGTTCATTCACTTGATTGTTTGCTAAATTCTTTGCGTTGACAAATTGTGCAATAGCGATATTTCGTAATTGGGTCAAATGCTAAATAATATTAAAGAATTAGGTTAGCAAGTTGGCATAATAATATTAACTGTTAAGCATAATATTAATATTTAAATACATTAAATTATGATTAAGTTTTGTATAAGTAGTTCAATTTAAGAGTAGCAATAGGCAGTTGTAATTATTTAGTTCCAATAAGTTGTACTTAGCAGTTAAAGTTATAGAGCCATACCTGCGATTCCCACGGGACCCTCCAGGTTTAAAATTGTAAATTTAAAACATAAGATACTAGTTATTAGTTTTAGAAAGCTGTTTAATAAACCAATTAATATATTAATTAAAAAATCCGTATTTAAATTCAACACAACAGTTGCCTTTCAACCAAACCCAGTTTGGAGCACATCTGTAAGAAGGTTTCAGAGTCTTTAATGAACATACATGCATACATATCGTCACCTAAATGCAAAATAACGTAATATCAAAAAATTCTTATATAAAAAACACCAAAGTTATAAGCAAAGTTCAAAATAACGTATCATCAAGTGCACGATTTTTTTAAACAACATAACGTATCATCTATCACTCATACGAATTTAAAAAACTAAAGAACATTTATTTTCCTGTTTTTAATGGAAGTAAGCATTGACTTTTTAGTTATGTAAATTTAATTTAAATTCATTCATTTCAAAAAAGTGTTGTAAAATCAATAAATTGTGTATGCTTTGGCGTACGATCCAACAGAAGTCATATATTACAAAACCAATATTAAGGACGACTATCAGCTTCTTCCATAAGGGACTACCAGAAATTCTGGAAGTCAGCAACATAAGGGACTGCGTTCGCAAAGCCTTACCATTTCCAAAAAGAAATGCCAGCAAATATAGGATCTAAAATCTTTGCCTCCAGACTGACATTTTTTCTATGATAGTATACCTTTTGAGTAACTAGTAAATTAATAGCTGATTATCTAATTTTTGTTATCAACTTATTCTCTCTTAATAAATTAAAAACTACTTTTTTTCTTGTTGTCCTTATAAAAGTTAAAGAAATTCTTTTTTTTTCGATTAGTTTTGTCAACATAATATTCAAAGTGAAAAAAGCACAAAAACTTTGTTCAATTAGTAATAAAACTATAATTTTATTTTAGCTTTGATATAGGGAGAATAACAGCTGACCCTTATAGATGCAAGTGCCGAAACTTTATTAGATTCTCAATAATCTAGTGGGAGTTAATATATAAACTTTTTGAAGGAATCTGTTGATGTGTTGCTTAGCAGCAACAAAATTCATTTGGACGTGCTAAACCAGCAATCAATATATTTTTTTAATTTTATGCTATAGAACATGTTTATGTGTATTGTTTTAATAATAAGAAATTTAGCCGTTCGTATTGTCAAATATAAATATATTTGAAATTTTAATTTTTGCAAATTATTACGTATACTTTATTCGTGCCTCAGTATTAGTCATACGTACACATTTTCAAAAGGGTGCTGAATAGTAAATAAATTTGTATTTCCATACAAAATTTATTTTGTAAACCAAAATAATTTTTTATAAATACAGTCTTGCACCCACTATTGCATAGTCATCATTATCATCATCCTAAATTGTTTAAATTAAGCGAAAACTACAAAAAGAAATGAATAACTCAACAGAATTGGAAGCTCTGGTTGCAGTTCCGTTTGAAGCAGAAAATAACAACTTTTGCTTCGCTTTGCGTTGCAGATTCGCTTTGACATCTAAGATGAAATGTACATGCTTATATGAAACATGTGACATAAAGTACTTTTAACGCAAAGCGAAGCGAAAAGTTAGGCAACTCTCAACTTTTTGCGTTCTTTGACAATCAGTTGGTATAATTATCTTAATTTGGTTGGCCAAAGTGGCATTTAAATATGAAATTTTATTGAACTTTTGGTAAATATACATAAAAAAAACAAGTTAGTGGCATCAGAGTAATCAAAATGTGCTGTATTTTATGTATTAAACAAAACAGTTAAACAAAAAGTGAGTGATGTCAAAGCTTTTATTGTGTCATACAGATTTTGCTTTACGGTTTTCTGCCAACGCTAGAAACGTCTAAAATCTTTCAATCAATTTTATTTCAAAGGTCACAAGACCTTTTTTAATTTAAATTTCTTATTTCCAAATTTACATTTTTGTTATTAAAGGTCTCATTTTAACTCTTTCAGCCACGGTCTTACATACATCATATTATAAATAAAGAAATTTCATTTTTAGTTTAATTACGGTATATTTATTATAAAAAACAAGAAATTAAAAGAAATTGAGTATTCAGTATTTTGTGTGATAGAGTGGTTAGTTAAGTAACCACCGTGGCGGTTGGCATAAAAAATTATTACGAAAAATTAGGACTTCCGGTCAAAAAAATAATAAAATAATTGGTTTGTGTATGCAAAAAGGGACTTTACAGTCCTTGCATTGCCATATGGTGGTACTGGGTTTCTTTTAGTGCTGCACTCAAATAAAATTCAAGGGTCGCAATGCCCTAAAACAATAGGTAAATTTGAATTTTTCAACTAAAGCTACTTTTTCTGTAGCATTGTAATTTCTTTTTAAATTATTTTCGTACATTCAACATCCTAGGTTAGGTAAAGAAGGATTATGCTATAACGCAACCCACTCGAAGACCCAGTTGGGTATATTTTGACTACCTTCTAAAAAAAAGCAAACTATACAATTTTTTACTAATAGATATGTTTTTTAAGTTGTGGTTCGAAATTTAATTTTTTTTCTTGCAAATTTATAGAAGACACTATTAAACTTCAAAAACAAGAAAAAGCCAGAAAACCATATTTTTCTTTTTTGTTATATATTCAATCAAATTTTAGGAACTTTTTCACGCTAAGTCAATTACATGCGATTTTTAAAGCAATGAAAAATGATTAGAGTGCAACTTTTTAATACAAACTGTACATGAATTTTACGGGGAATATACTACGCAATAAAAAAATAAAAAGTTTTTATTCTTATTGGAAAAATAAAATTTTTTTGCTATTAATTTTTAAAAACATTAAAAAACTACATAATTTGTGACTTCAGCGCCCTCTTGTAAAGTAAAACAGGAAGAGAATACAATCCGTTTTTTATTAAAATTTTTAATTTATTATCTTTTGTTGCAAACAGTCAAATAATTAAGTTTTTTTTCAAATGATTTTAGTTTTTTTTTTTCTTAAATCTCATTGAAAAGTAGAGAAATTCGAACCAAAATCGATAATTTGTGCTTGTCAAAAAGTACATACATTTCAAAGTTGTCGAAAAAATTTAAAAAAATTTTTTTAATCAATATTTAAAAAAAATCTAACAAATAAACAAAAACAGAAAAAAACCAGAAGATCAAATTTTTGTTTCTTTTTAATACTCAATTAAACTTTAAAGTTCTTTTAATTTTAAGTTGAATAATATGAGTTTGCAAAAAACTATCAGTTTAAAAAAAATATTTTTGGTTATTTCTGGTTATAACATATTATTTTTTATACTTTTAGCTATCAGAAAATTAAAACTTTAATCTTTAACTCGTAAAACTGAAATGATCAAAACTACACTTTTTTCTTAGTAATTAAGGGACAAAATTCACTGACTTTTAACCCTTCTGTGCTGTTGCCACTCCCTTCTAGATCTTATTTTTTCACATACCAGACGTTCAATATCCGTGGAATAAATTCTATTAAACCCAGTCTGCGGATAGGAGGTAGTGGCATGTTCAGCAGCCTGCTTAATATTTTCGTTACGATTGAGAATGTTAGATTCAATATCATCGTGTGTAATATTTTTTTAATCCCATCCAATTAACACAATTGATCATCTTCACATATGAGGTAAAACAATTCTTAGTGGGTTACAGACTGTGACTATAGTGGGAGAGTGATCGGAGGAGAGATCTAAAGAAGCTTCAACATGAACTAAAACCTTAAAAATATTTTTCATGATGCCAAAATCTATAACATCCGGAATTTTTTTATTTAAGTAGGGGATTAAGGGGGTTCCCCACTCGAAATGACGTCCAATCCAATTTTTGAAATTGTGTTGAACAACGCTCTACCTCTAGATGTAATAAGGCGCGAACACCAGAAGGTATGTTTTTCATTGTAGTCTCCAGCTGCTACGAAACAAGGTTGAAGTGATTTGTATTGATTCTCAGTGATTGAGAATCTGGGAGGGGAGTAAATTGATGATATAACGAAATTTGTAAAAATATTTTCGACACAAATATTAGTTGCTTGTAGATGTTCTGCACAAATGTTATCAATAATAAAGTGCTTGAGTCTTGACTTTATTAGAATTGCTGATCCACCTCCTCTAGGGTCCTTTGAATCATATACATTTCTTGCATCTAGCTAGTCATATTTGTTGTGAATTGGTTTATAATTTGCACCAGATTATCAATTGTGGCTTCAAGGCGAATGAAATTAAAGCTTGTGCTAGCACTTGTAGAATTATTTGATGGTGACACTTTCTGCGTGGGAATAGAATTGATCGTCACAGCGTCGGCATACGATACATTTGTAGTAATTGGCTGGACCATTTGAGGATAAATGGCGGAGTAAGTTATTTCTGTATGAGCTCGACTTACTTTACGTTTTGACTCATTGTCTGCTTAACAAAAGAGTACACAGGACATCCTCTGTAGTTAGTATTGTGATTACCATCACAATTAATAATAATTAATAATAGTATCGTGCAATTCACCGCACACAACGCAAACAGTAGGTAAATTACAGTAAGTTTTTGTGTGGCCATATTCCTGACAATTATGGTCCTGAACGCTTGTGTGGTTCTTCAACTGTGATTTTTCGGTATAAGAGATATTTCAAGGTATAAATTGGATGGGTCTCATTTTTCTGCAGTTTTATGTCATTTGGTTCTAGTTCAACGCAAAATAGAGTTTGGAGGATCTTCTCCCTATTTACTATATTAGATAAATTTTTTACTTTAAATCCCTTAAATGCATCTTTTATTTCTTTAATATGAAATTTTGCATGTATACATACATGTCATACGTTTGAACATAATTATATACATGCATATGTATGTATGCATAAATATAGATATTCTTATGACTACTACATATAAATATTCATGTATATCATACATGTCTGTGGAAGAAAAAATGTAATGTTACAATGGTATGAGATTTGATGAAATTTTGAGATTCTGTGCGAAGTTTGGTAGATAATAAAACAAAAACGAAAGCAAAATAATATGAAGCGTTTTTCATTAAAACGCTGTATATTCTAGAATTTAAAAGAGGTTGGAATATAATCTGCGTCTTCAGTCAAGGCTTTTAATATAAATTTTTGCATTTGTAATTAAGATTCCTTAAGTATCTTATCTAATGTTTAAGTATCTTCTTTCGCTTAAAACATGCAATGTTGTTTTATATATTTAATAATATTGAATAAGTATGACGAATGCCTTATTTTATAAAGTATTGCTCACAATTTTTATTTTTATTTTATTTTTAGATACTTCAAATTTCTTTGATACAAAAGAACTCAACTTTTCATATAACACCATCCATTCAATTGACAAACGGTGCTGGCAATATAAAACAGGCTGTTAAGCAGTCTGCATCTGAGTGAAAATCAAGCTGCCAAAGCAACAAGAGTTATTTTATGCTTGAGCCGTCAGAATTTTTAGTTTTGTCGAAATTATTTTAGAGACAAAGTGAAACCATATTATCCATAAATAACAACTTAAAAAAAAAAAAGTAATATTAAACTCACATTAATTAAACAAAATATATTCCTGTATGGGTGGTTTGGTAATATGGGAGTACACAAAAAAAGTATTTGAATGGAAAAACTTAATTAATATTTTCAAATTGTTTAAAGGTAAAATTTAACTAAATTTTTATTGATATTACAAATATATTAATTGATATAACAAAATTAATCATATTTTTTTTGTTTGTGGTAAGAATTTACAAATCATGATATCACAAAAATGTTTTAAAATTTTCTGGAAGTCGCCACCGGACGAGAAGGAGAATGTTGTATTTGAAACAAATTACACCATCCTAAAGATTCGTTAAAAAAATGACAGCTCTCTTTCAATAATTCAAAAATTTATTTGCGCTTATTAGATTCTTGTTCGTGTCGTGACTGATGCTGTAAAAGTACTGTCCCCCAATAACAGATTGATTTCAAAGAATATATACGCAGTTTGGAATAAATCGGGCCTATTCGTAAATGAATCACTGCAATACAAGTTCGCTGATAATCTCATTTAGTAGCAGCCATGATTGTATGCCATGTTTGATATTTATTTGTGCGTTATCTATTTCAGTGCAGTAATTTAGGTCATTTCAATTTCCATTTACAGCGCAGTGATTCATTTACGAACAGGCCCATCATTCCTGCGCTGAATTAAATGGATACGCAAAATAACAAAGATTAAATATAATGAGAGACGAAGTCAACTATTTTATGCCTACTCTCTGAAATATTTTCTTCTAGCAACAGTGTTTTAAAATACAGTACAAAAAAGAAAAATAAAAAAATACAGAAATAAGCCTTTTTGAAGAATGTTCGTTGCTGAGCTCTGCCAGTATGAGCCAGATAATGACCCGCCAACAGAAAAAACTATCGATAGTAATATAAGATATTTTCTTACAAAATTAACTGAAATAACTGAAAGTGTTAAGAGTTAAAAGAAAAAAAAAATAAACAAGACTCTAATGGCATAATGAAGGAAAGGACTGAGAAACTAGATATTATATATTATGTATTGTTTTCGATTTCCTCAACATATACGATAAGTAAAGAAATTTTTCCAAGTCAATTTTTAACAAAACTAAAAAAGAGAATCGTTTAAATCCTAAGCACTTAAACAAAATTATTTTTCTAAAAGATTCTGTTAGATGATCTCTTTAAACCAGGGATCGCAAATAACGATTATTTTCCAAATTTAAACTGAAAAAATCACAATAATAGAGAAGTGCTACGGGCACAAGGAATATACCACAATACTCCATGTTATATGGACTACCTATAGATGCAATGATTTTTATTTTTTTAATTTTTATTTATTCCTCACAAAATAAGAGTTATTTCTTGATTTTTATTTATTCCTCACAAAATAAGAGTTATTTTGTGACTTTTATTTATTCCTCACAAAATAACAGTTATTTTGTGATTTTTATTTACTCCTCAGAAAATAAGAGTTATTTTTTTATTTTTATTTATTTCTCACAAAATAACAGTTATTTTGTGACTTTTATTTATTCCTCACAAAATAACAGTTATTTTTTGATTTTTATTTATTCCTCAGAAAATAAAAGTCATTTTTAAAATGTGTTTATTAATTAATTTAATTTAACAAATAAGAGTTTTTGCATGGACTCTGGTGATAAATTCGATCTTAAATCTGTCAATATTAATTTTAGCGCAGAAAATGCTCTTTCCACAGAGACTTGTGTTGCTGGCGTGCTATGCAAAACCTGTGCCAATCTGTACAGGTATGGATATATATATTTTTTTCCTCTCAATATTTCATTACATCTGCATCCACGTCAATGGGCTTAGGATTGTAATTGTCTATTTCGCTTATCGCCCTTTTCATTTCCTCCTCCAGATCACCATCTGAGTCTTCATCCTCTGAATTTACTTCAATAGAGTTTAAGAACTCGTTTAATAATGAACACGTGTTTGTGTCTTCAGAAGACGGTAAAGCATCTGGTGTTTCAGCGTTTGAAGATGATGGTAAGTCAGAAGACTCTTGCGTTGCATCATTCTTCACAAAGAGTAAAATTTATTAAATTCATGTACATTAGACCACCCAATGGACCGAAGTTTTTATTTTATTCGCTAAAGCCCATATGACATTTCATTTTTCTTTCATTTATCAAGTTTCATTTATCAAGCTGGTAACTCTTATGTGTTAATTATGAAGGTGTTGAGATATTTAGTACATTAAAAAATTTTGACAAATCAAAAAATATTTTTATATTATGCAACAAATTAATTATAAAATACATAAGAACCGGTCTTAAAACCCTAACCAGCACAAAAATGTGTTTTTCGGACAAAATCCGTACCAAATATAAGAAATCCGGTTCCCAACCGGATAAAAATATCTTATATTTGACGCTGGTAATGTAGCTTTCCATTGGTGAAAGAATTTTTAAAACCAGATGAGCGGCTTGGGCGTGAAAGCTTAGCAAAAAACAAACTCACTTTCTTATAAATTGGTTGTTTTTGTAAATGAAATAAAATTATTTGTAATAAAAAATATCAAATTTTTTTTTTTTCAATTTAAATAGGCATATTTTGTAAAAAATTTCATTTCTACACGTTACCAAATTGTATGAAAAATAATGACAATTCGTTACAAACAATATGTTTTTCATAAAAATTTCAAAAGGAAAAAATTATTGTACGAATATATGCAGAATCTATACTAAAGTCTCTATTTTTCATTTTATTTACAAAAACATTGAGTTATTTTTTTATATTTTATTTACTGCCAGTTCATAGAAGCCATGTAAAAATTCTTGCTTGGCTATTTATATTGAAAACACAAACAAAGCACTCAAAATTTGTTTTTGATTTCAATGTAAATAGCCAAGCAAGAATTTTTACTTGACTTCTATGAACTGGCAGTTATTAGTTTAAAAATGACTTTTATTTTCTGAGGAATAAATAAAAATCAAAAAATAACTCTTATTTTGTGAGGAATAAATAAAAGTCACAAAATAACTGTTATTTTGTGAGGAATAAATAAAAGTCACAAAATAACTCTTATTTTGTGAGGAATAAATAAAAGTCACAAAATAACTGTTATTTTGTAAGAAATAAATAAAAATAAAAAAATAACTCTTATTTTGTGAGGAATAAATAAAAGTCACAAAATAACTATTATTTTGTGAGGAATAAATAAAACTCAAGAAATAACGATT
The DNA here is from genome assembly GCA_936439885.1 of Nowickia ferox. Classification (NCBI taxonomy): domain Eukaryota; kingdom Metazoa; phylum Arthropoda; class Insecta; order Diptera; family Tachinidae; genus Nowickia; species Nowickia ferox. Next base: position 30,584,652 of record OW387026.1, read on the forward strand.
AAAAAGTAATTTTTAAAATAAAAATTATAACCGTTACGGTCCCTGCTTTAAACTATTGAAGTACCAATATCATGAGCTCGAAACCTTGTTAGTTTTTGATAAATACATACGTGTATGTACATATATTTTGTTTTTGTTTTTGCTTGATTTTGTATAAGAATTCTTAAATGTGTTTTTAGTTTGTTTTACTAATAAACGCAAATAAATATAAAAAAATAAATAATTTATTCACTTTTATTTGTTCAAATTACTTGATTTATCAAAAAACTTTATTAATCGGTTAATACCAAAATTAACATTTGTTATTTGCAGACAAAAAGTATTTCGTAAAGTAAACAAATACTATTTCTACTATTTACGAAGTATTTCGTACCGTAAAACAACGAATATTTTCGTAAAATACTCTTAAACCACATTTTTCGTTTATTTTACCTATGAAATATTTTGAGTGTACTTTACCTATTTTAACGAACCTTGAGCTCTGAAAGTGACGAGATGTTGAATTTAGAAAGTTGAGCGGACAATAATATTTGCAATGTTGGGTGTGACCACGCCCCTAAAGATATAAGCTTGGCACTAAAATTTTGCAAATAAAACTTTAAAGAAAAAAATTAAACCGACATGAAAAATAAACACGAAAAAGTTAAAATAATAATTTAGTTTGTCGGTGACAATAACCATGATAACTAAACGGATATATATACATACACACATACATAAAAAAATTATAGAAATTGCTAACCTAATTGGCACCGACTTCGAATAGCATTATAGTTAATGCAAAAATCATACATCGTGCTAACATATTCCTTATTTGAATGAACAAATCGATTAGCAAAACGTTTTCGAAACGTTTTTTCTCAAAACAACTCTATTTTGTTTTTATTATTTGCTTTTCTAGCTGCGTAGTTTTTGATTTACCCACTGTGCAGTCGAAAATAAAACGAATGAAAACGTTTCCGTTTATTCATTTTTGCACTCATTTAAATCCACTAAAAATGCTCACAAGGTATCCAACCACATAAATTTATGAGAGATTTTAAATTTGAGGAATGTTAAGGCTTTGCACCAAATAAAAAGTTTTAATTTGCAATTTATCAGATTAGGTCATTTGAAAGGCATCCAGGTTTCATAAATTGAAACTAAAAGTTTTCTGTTGTGTGTGTGTTTTTTTTTATTCGAGCAGATAACGTTTAATTAATGTTTATTTGTAGGAGATCTTATGCAGTTTTATAGAAATGCTTATTTACTCGAAATAAATTTACATACACATACACATGCACAAATACTAGTAGATCTACTATTATTCAAAAAATATATACAAGCTTCAAATCTATAAAGCCTTACATTCATTGAAATTTATTGCTTTACTGTTCAGAAAACACAAGCAAAAATTTAATTTGCTGGCAAGAATAGCAATAAATTTGTTGTTTGCTTTGGCTTAGAAATATTACCTCCTTGAAAATTTTACTAGAGCTGCTGGTTTTATTGATAGACGAAGAATTTTTATGTATCTAATCTGGTCATTACGCGTAATTTTTTATAACAAATTAATTTAATTGAAATTGTCTAACGTTTAACAATTGCAAGCCTGCTTTGAATTGTAAATAAAATGAAAAATGTTTCTACGATTTAGTTGTAAAACATTTATCTTAAAGTAAAGCTTACACCTATGTTAATTAATATTAAGACAGATGACAAATTAAAAATTAAAAACCAAATATAAATTTTTATTTCTATATTTATGATTTGATCAGGCTAAATTTCGTATCGCTTTGTAAGCCAAATTACATGTGATAATTATTAATGAACAAATAACAACAAAGTTAATTTTCAATATTTTGACAAATACTTAGTAGAACGGAACAACTAGCTATTTTCGATTTTACAGTTTTTTATGTTGGTTTTTAAAATATGGATTTTGACAATCATAGAATAAAGGAAAGATCTGGTCAAAAGACCGACACGGCGACACCTGATGGATCTTTTGTGCCATGACACTCATCATGGTATACGTAAATTAACCGGGTGTGCAATTTTCTCTAAACATAAAAATGGGTGATGCCAAAATAATATGTTTCTATCCGCGATTTACAGATCCAAATTGACAAAAATCAGATATTTACATCAATGTCACAAAGAATTTTTTTTTGTTACGCAGTATTATTTGCTAAAAATTTCGTACCCTAGACTAACAGTAATTGTAAATAACATACTTTTAAGGCTCAGTTAGCCGACTATAACGCAATGTAACTGTAATGTATGAAACAGCTGATCGATATTTTTATATGAAAATTAGGTTATGTTAAATTACATCTCTATAACCATTTTCATTAATTTTCATATAACAATATCGATCAGCTGTTTCCTACCTTTGCAGTTATATTACATTACAGTCGGCTAACTGAGCCTTTAGTCGGAAGCAATACACGATTCATAAAGCCTTGCACTCAGAGAAAAAATGACACCATACATGCTCTGTTTTGTGTCTGTATGAGTCCCCCCAGGGGAGTCTATTTGGACTACGGGTGTTGGCAACCCCGGGGCCCCAGCTGGGGTGATGTGGCTTTTTCCGTTGACGTACCTTTGGTACATTACCCATAAAACTTATGTGTTACTACCCGATCTCTGGCAACAGAGCAAAGGATGTGCACATATTTATAAAAGGAAAACAGGTCTGTTTATGCCAACTAGGTGCACCGTCACCTAGAACTGCCCTTGGGTTCAAAAGACGATAGTGGTGAAGCCTTTATGGTGGAACTGCGAGGTCTCACCATAGGCTACTTCTGGTGCCACGGGTGCCGGTTGCCCGACAGTCGAGCTGCTCTGAAGTTTTGAGTCTATGTAGTGGTCGTCAGGATCCTTTGCTAAAACGCCGAGTTCGTCCTACCCCATGGGGTTAAAGGGATGATTTTGGTGTGTGTGGAGTAGGCACTGGATTTTTGGCGACACAGGTATGCGTTCATCTCGGATGAGTGGTTGAGCTGTGCCGGCAATGGTTGAGGAATTCTCTTGGGGACCTCGCTATGGGTGTATACACAGCACCCTAGCGTGGAAGCCGGAGAATTATCGTGGTGGCTGTGGTTGCTACCAAAAACGCTGGGAGAATAGTCTTGGCTTCCCAGTGTTAAATCAATGCTAGTGATTGGTGTGACGCGGTCAGCCAGACACTATTCTAGGTGCTGTTGCCATACAACAGAAGCTGCACGGACATGGGCACGGACATAGCAGCAGAGTTTAGACAGCTGAAATTACCTAAGCAAGGTAATTGGGTATAGTACAAGGATAACTGTACACAAAGATTGCAACCTATGCGCCTTGAGGAATGGGCCATAGGTTCATTCTAAAAGGGTGCATGGGGGCGTTGGTCTGGCGTCTAACCCAGCACCCGGTGCTTGGCACCCGTGAGATTAGGCCGTAAAGGCAGGTGCTCACGGAAATCCAAGCACATCTGTCTGTATGAGTATTTTTTCCTTTGTGTACAAATATAATAGTGAAACAAACAACAACAATATTTCTTCCAGCAAGCGATTAAATACGCAATTGAAACTGCCAGACGGAAAGAAGAAAAAACACAACATCTCTACTACTTTAACTTCCGAATTTATTTAAAGCAGCATTCAGACAAACAGAAAACTTGTCGAACATGTCGATAGCTGAAGCTCTTCGTTGCGTATGGCTATTCATTTATTGTGTTAACTTCACAGCCACACTTGAATTTTCAGAAGCAGAAGTATGAGCAGAAGCAAAGGAAAATACTCAAATGAGAAGTTTTTAAACACTGGTTTATACCAGGGTAGGAAGACTGCTCGAATTAATATCTTTCGCAAACGCACTTAATGCGAACGAATTTTATTTTCAATATTGTAAAGTATTATTCTTTTTTATTCGTAAATTTTATTTATAAAATTTGCGAAAGAAAAAGAACAGAAAATGCAAAATAAATTTCTCTCGCAAATTTAAAAATAAAATTCGCAAACGAAAGGAAAATTTGTGTATGTACACATGTATATACATACACAAATCCATACGTACATACAGATGTGCATCTATATTATATGTCTACATATACAGGGTGACTAGTAGCAGATTTATATTTTCAAACTTAAATCAAAAACGATGAACGATAGAATGAAAATGCGGATTTCATTTTTTAAAGAGTATGTCATCCAGATGTCTTTCATCGAATTGAACACACTGTTCAAAACGGAGCCTTTTATTTTGCGCCACACGCTGCAGTAAACTTGGTTCAATCGAGCTGATTTCTCGACGAATATTTTACTTTAAAGCAACAAGAGATTGGGGATTGTCATTATAAACCCTCTCTTTGAAATAGTTTCATAAGAAAATCCATGGGAGTTATTTCGGGCAACCTCGGTGGCAATGGAATATTCCCAAAGCTACTGATCAGTTTTTTGGGGAAAATTTTTCCGAAGCAAAATCATCGAAGCTCTGGCTGTGTGTGCTGTCGCCTTATCCTGTTAAAACCACGTGTGTGAAGAGTACTATGGATGAGCTCGGAGGTTTGGCAAAAAGAATTCCGTAATCATGCGTCGATAATTTTCACCGTTGACGTTCGTCGCCTGGTCGCGAGAATTTTCGGAAAAAAATGGTGCAATTATCTCATGCGTGGATAAGACACAGCAAACAGTTGCCCTGGGGCAATGCAATGGTTTTTGATGTTTCAATCGAGGGTTGCGTGTTCTTGAAGACCAGTAACGGCAGTTTCGCTTGTTGACATGGCCGTTTAGGTAAAATTTAGCATCTTCGCTTCAAAAAATAGGATTTACAGTACGAAAACGCTCCAACATCGTTTCACAAAAATCTTTACGTAAATCAAAATCACTTTCTTTCAGAATTTTAAAAGAATGGAACTTCAGATCCTTTTTTAAAATTTGGAAGTCCCAGTGAGGCTGCTCTTTTCCGTATTGAAAGTCGCGAATTTTCACGTAAACGGCTTTCAACCAGTTCAATGTTTTCGGGAGTCCTTGAAGATCGACTGGGCCCTGGTCGTCGGACATTTATATCCGAAGCAGTTTCGCGGAATCTCTGCACTCACGAACAAATTAAATTTACACTCGGTCCATCACGTATTCGCCGAATACCGAACTTTGAATATAATTGTCGACGAGAATTTACGTAAGAATCATTACTTTTAAAAAATGTCTCCACAGCGAATTTGCCACCAGACCAGTGTTGCCGTTTGAATTTTTTTTCCGACCAAAATTTTCCCAAAATCCGACCAAAATCGCCTGCTTCCGACCAAATTTGAAAATTTAATTAATATTTGTGTTTTTTGATGTACATTTTATTTAATATTTAGGTAAAATAAAAATGTCAGATATAAAATATTTGCATTAAAGAATTCAGGCATGTAAATTAATATTTATGTAATGTAATTAATAATTAAATACATTAAAATTGTAAATTATAAGAAAAAATGTTTATTCAGTCTTTTTAACATATGTTGTTTTCATTTACTTATGTTATAATTCAGGCATGTATTAAATACATCACATTAAAAATAAAAACTTAAAGTTCTTGATTTTACATTTGGTTATGTAGCTCCCTTTTGGCTGACCAAACATAGTGCGGATTATTCATTTTGATAATTTCTTTACACGACATAATACCGTTGACAGTATTTAATTAAAATTAAAAATAAAATAAGAAATATTTGAGAAACTTTTCTCGTTTAATCCGTTTTTTATAGAAGCTATTTTTTGCCAAAAAGCATTAATGTTTAAATTGGCCAAAATTTTTATACCGCTGAGCCGTAGAAAATTCCACTCAGTAATTATTAAATCGGGGTCACAGTCAACTAACTTAAGGAATTTTAAAACAAGATCCAGAATTGGTAAGTCGTCGTTTGAAAGTTCCTTATCAGGAGTTATCATATTTCAAAGTTTTATACTATCGTTTTCAGTATATCAGTTCACTGTCACTGATCTAATATAAACGTCGTTAATGACTACTTACCCGGCATCGAAGTGCATAATTTATTGGTAAATGGTAAACAGTGTGGAAAAAATATTTTTAAGATAAAATATATGAGATTTTAAATAAATTATGCAAAGAAAATAATAGTTTGTGATTAGAGACAAAAACCGACCAAAATTGAATTGATCCGACCAAATTAAAAATTTTAAATTTTTTCCGACCAAATTTGGTCGGATCCGACCAAAACGGCAACACTGCACCAGACACCATGTATATAAAAGATTAACGTTATTGCGTGCCTGACTGACTGACTTATACATAGAGCTGAAATTCGATGTGGAGGTTCCCTTACCAATGTATAGATCTACTTAGAAGGGATTTTTGGAAATTTGAACGCGAAAAGGAATAAAAGGGGCAAACAGGGGCAAAAAGGCTTTATTCGGTATCTTTATACTTCGGAAACCACATTAGCTACACTCCAAATTCTAATAGCAGACGAATGCTGCTAAAAAAAAATAAGCCGACAAGTCTTTAGCACTCTTTTTGTACGTTTTGGGCTTAAAAAGGGTCAAAAACTGAGTTTTCGTACCTTTTTGGACTAGACATATCTTTTAAATTATTGAGCACAGCAGAAAGCTTTTTAGCGCGTTCTTTTCTTTTGGACATAATCTCGAATGGGTTTTAGCAGTTTCTCAACATTCTTACTTAAAAAGGGATAAAATCTTACCCGTTTTCGGTACTTTTTTGTTAATGATAATGTACACATACACATTCTGTTATTGCTTCCAACCGCTGAGTAGAAGCTGAAATACTAAAATGTATGGATCTTTCGAAGGTCCTAAGAAAAGTACTAAAGATGGTAAATGCGGGACACGGTATTAAAAATTTAAAATTCCGGAGAGTTCATAGAACTGAAACATTTTAAATCTGAGTTAATTATAATTAAGTTATATACTGGGGGCTAATTCTCACACTCGTGATCGAAATAGTATTCGTATCGAAATTAATTTCGATACGAGTTATTTTTCTGGTGATAACTCTCGATACGTAACGAATCGAGTTATTGCTTCAGTTTTGTTAAAAGCGTGCCGAAATACGTTTGCCAACACCGAATAAATTGAAGTAAAATGCAAACAAAAAACATATGTTTGTATGCACAAGAAAAAGGAAAAAATTACAATCAAATTTTAAATAAATAAGGAAATGGATCCCGTGTTGTTTTTTTATTCAGAATCTTCTGATTCTGACGAAGTAGAAAACCTAAACATTATAAGAAAAAAAATAAGATGCAGCATGGATCCCTTAAGTTTGTCAAGAAACGAGTAAGTGTATTTTACTGTTTATTTTAAAATTTAAAGATATGCGACCACAAGCACAAAATCTTGGCAATTAATTCAAGATATGGAGGAGCAGCCCATGACTCTTTTGTGTGGAAAAATTCTGACGAAAGAATTCTAGTTGAGCAAGAGTACAACAACAATTTAAGAAACTTTTGGCTCTTAGGTAAGTAAATTTAAAACGTTATTCAGAAACTTAAAATTAAAATGTTTATGTATTTAAAAATGTATTTATAGGCGATTCAGGATATCCATGTGAACCATGGTTATTAACGCCATACCGAAACCCACAGGAAAACACAATGGAATCGCGGTTTAATGAAGTACATTCAAAAGCAAGGTGTACCGTTGAGAGGACAATTGGCATTTTAAAGGCTCGTTGGAAAATTTTGTGCCACGACAAAAGAAGTCGTTACAGTGCCGAAATTGTCGCCCAATTTTCCAACGTATGCGCTGCATTACACAACATGTGCATACATTTTAAAGTGCCGGATTATGAAAATGTACAACAAACAACTGATAGGTTCCAGGTGCCTGTAGTCGATGATGCAACAGAAACAAATATAACAAAAATTGGGGAAAAAATTCGTGACAACATAAAACGGAGTCTGTGTAACATTTAATTACATATGTTCATACATTTATTTAAATTATTGCTAGTTCATTTTCATTAAACACTCAAAACTAACTAAAATTATCACATATTCATTTACATTAAAGACTTGAAACTAAAAGAAATTAAGAAAATAATAATTGCATAGGTACTTTGGTATTAAAAAATAAAAATAAAATAAATAAAATTAAAACTAAAAAAGACTATTATTGCATCTCATGGTTTAACTTCTCCAATTCCCTTTTTTTATCATAAGCTCCATTTCTTTTATTTGTATGGTAAGTTGCTGTTCCCTTTCTTTCATTTTAAGGCTTTTTGCTTTCATATCATTAAGTTGACCAGAAAGTTCTATTTCTTTTTCCTTTAACTGGAGCTTTTTATTTTTAATTTCAATTAGTTTATCTAATCTGCTTAACAACTCTTTCTGGTATACTTCTGCAGATATCAAATTTTGTTGCAACAAAGTTGTTTTACTTTGTTTTAGACCTTGGTCATCGGTCTGTAGTTTCTTAAAACGAGCTTCTTTTTTAATAGGCTCTGATTGTATTTCGTCTTCACTTGCAATAATATACGAAATGTCAGCAGGTAGCATATTCTCATCTCCACTGTCATCCAACAACTGTGGGGATGTGCACAAATACGTGGTACTTTTTTGTTGGGATGTAGATGGATAATTATCGTCGTCTTGCGGCAGATCTTTCAATATTTGTGATCCAAAACTTTTCACGTTTTTTAGACCTTCGACCGCGACTTCTATACCCGCAGCAGCCAGAATTTGTTCTTCTACATGGGAAAGAACTTTTTCCTCATACGGTCCACCACCAGTTTTTTTCTTTGATAATTTATTAAAAGCAAATTTACTTTTCACGTTTTGCTTTTGGTCAGAGTAGACCTATATATGTACATATATGTAAATACAAATTAAGTATTAAAAAATGTATTTATTTTTTATTTATACACATATTTACCTTGCGCCACGACTTGACATCTTTTGTTGGAGGGCCAGAGGCGTTTAGCTTGGCTGTCATTTGCTCCCAAAGTTGGTTAGCCTTTGCTCTCCCTTGCGAATTATTTGGCAATATGCCCTTTGCCAAGTCTGTGTGCTGAGACATGAAATTTCCAAGAATTTCCTTTTGAGTATAATTAATTTTTGTTATGCTTGACCTGAAATGCAAAAACTATAATTTTTTTCTTAATTTATAAAATTTTACTTACATTTCCTTTTTTATTTTTCTTTGCACTTAAAATACGTTACTGTTGTTTTCTTGTTTAAGAATGGCCTTTTGCTTGCGAGTAAAAACTCGCACGCATGCGAGTTAATGATTACTCGGTATCGAGTGTCATCATTAGAAATTTCGATACGAGTTACTCGATAGCGAGACAGAGAATCCCAAAAACTAAAAAACTCGATCCATCGAGTAGGATTTCGCACGCATGCGAGTGTGAGAATTAGCCCCCTGTGTTGTTGATCATTGGAAAAAGGTACTTTCCTAATTATGCAAAATAATATATAAAAGTCTTTGAAAGCAGACATTAATAGAGGCAAAGTGACAATCTTTGAACACCCAAAGATACATGATGCGGAAATGGAGGAGGTCGTCAAAAACAAAAAACGGAAATTTCCAGTTGAAGTAATTGTTGATATAACAAAATGTAAAGTGGATGGAAAACCCCAGGCAACTGAGAATGTTAATCGTGTTTATACATTCACATTATTGGGGGATTTAGATTTAGAGGCAAATAAGCCGATTACTAATACAAATTCAGGGCAAAAAGAGTATACGAGTAGAGTTAATGATTCTACACAAAACACCCAGACATAAAGTAAAACTGAAATTTCATATTGTCTCCCCCCATAATTATTGAAAATGTCAATGTAAAATCTCTTATTGACCAACTAAAACAAAACAACCTTCAATTTAAAATCAAAAATAAGTCACAGTATAAAAGTCAATTGAATTTCAGAGAATTGTCAGCACATTTAGAAATGGTTGAATTGCTTAAAAAGAAGGAAATTTCAGCTCACAGTTTCACTCCCAAGGAGTTATGTAAATGACATAAAGGTAGAACTAGATAAACTTGTTCCTGATAAAACTGATTCCGTATCAAAGTTTTCAACTGAATTGTCAAGGAAAAAGGTATTGATACTGGCTTATTTCTGGTAGTACGTAAATAAACCAAGCCGAAAAGTGAGTAAGTTAATTGGTTTAAAGGCCAAAAACTAGTACTAAGATTTCGCAGTGTTGGAGGTGCCAGTAGCGGGGCCATTACTCAAGAAACTGCAGTCGGCCAATTGCTTGCTTGAAATGCGATCAAAAACATGGACCAGGTTCATTAATTCAGGATAGAAATAATTTGCCTTTTTGTGTAAATTGTAATGAAAGTGGTCACACTTCAAATTACGGAGGTTGTCCGGTGTACAAGGAATATGTTAATTTTAAGCAAAAGTCATTTGTGCAGGCTAGAAATAGGAAAGATTTAGCTACTGCAAATGTTGAAACGGCTTTGAATCAGTCTGTTGTTGTTGAGAACAGGCCTTTTGTAGTTTATTTAATAATGCTTCAAAGCGGAGCAGAACGGAGGAACTTGCTTTGATTTAGGAATTCATGCAAGTGGCCAAGTTATTATGTGCTATAGATCCTCCTACGTCAGAAGATATAATTTAAAACTTTTTGGAAAACTACTAATTGTTAACAAAGGAGCAGGCAAAAAAAGAATGCTTGATATTCATAAAATATATCCAAAATGTATATGGCCCGTAAATCTCTCAATTTAGTAACTTTTAATGTTGATTCTCTTGTCCACGTAGGAAGAGGGATTGAACTTAATATAACATTAAATCAATTTGAGATTGATGTAGCATTTCTAAAAGAAATGCTCTTGTCTACGGGGACAAGTGTATATCTTGGCGACTTTAATATTGTTAGAGACGATAGCTCAGTGGGAGTTGGCATTGCGAATAGAAAACCGGTTGATTATTCACTGGTTGTTGTTCCTGGGGTATGTTTACCAAATTCATTCATTTAAATTAAAATTTCATTAAATGGTACAGTACGGCGAATTCTATTCGTATGTGGTTCCGTTTATTTTCGTAGTAATCTCAACCGTATCGATATGTGTGACGGACTATCTTCAATTTTAAATTTCTCACACAACTATAGTGAGCTTAAATTAGGTGGTGATTTAAATGTAAAAATTATTTCGTGGGGAGATTCGATTAACAATTTTAATGGAGCATTTTCAGTGACGAGAGCTTATGACACATTTCCAACTTATCCTGGAGGGTCATCGCACTTGCACCAATATTTATACTTAGCAACGATATTTTAGATAGTTATCAGCGCAACTATAGTTTCTCTGATCATACCCCTTTAGCTTTAAATATATCAATATCAGAGTTTAATTTTGTTTTGAGATATACGGACTATTATGTAAGTTATAAGGAGACAGATTGGAATGCATTTAAAAATGACATAAATATATGCGATGCTTAATCATTTTCCTTCGGAAACAAGAAACTTATCTAATGAGGAAACAGATTATTTTTTTGACGGGTTCGTGCTTCTGTTAATTTTGTATCGCATATGCATTCCAAAAATGTGGAGAATAAAAATAAGAAGTTTCTGGCTTCAGATAAACTTAAAAGGATGCTTAGAGCGAAATATAACTGGCAGAAAGAATTGAAATTGATATTTGCAAGGACTTTACATATGCATCATCCTCAATATTTATTAATTTCTAAGCAAATTGATCTGATTAAGATCGTGATAAAGAAACAGATTGAACAGGAAAAGGCAACTAACTATCTTCAATAACAAGTTGAAGGATATAGTACCTGGGCCACGTGCATAAAAGGAAATTTTTTAGGATTATTGAGAATAGGAATCGCTCAGGGGTGAAAGATATTTCTGTCGGCGGAGTTAAAATTACAGGAGATGATAGGAAATTACACATTTTGAAGTACAATTTTACAGGCCTTTCCAGAATTTAGCCCCTGGAAGAAACGTTTCGGTCATTCATGAAAGAATTAATGACACGGTTCTTTACGCATCTCATGTTGTATTAAGTGATACTAATACATCACTGAACGATTTATTGCTTTGAATTTTATTCTGGACATAACCAAAATGCTTAATAGCAAAAAATCTTGTGGTTTGTATACAATTTCTAATTTCCTCATAAAAAAATTGCCAGTTAAGTCTTTTGAGTACTTGACAATTTTGTTGAACAACAACTTGACTAATTGCTACTTTCCTTCTGCTTGGAAGTTAGAAAGTACCAATTCCAAAATAAAAGGTAACAATAAAATAAATAATCTTAGGCCAATATATTTACTTTCTAATTTAGGCAAAATGTTTGAGATAATTATTACCGATGTATACTCGTATATTCCACAAAGGAAATTTGGTTTCAAATGATAAAAATTAAAAATTTTAAAAACCCCCGATATATCTAGAAAAGACGTGATATCTTCTAAACGGCTGGACCGATTTTCTTAAAACATAGCTAAGAATTCTCTCCATCAAGTCACCTTTCAAACAAAATAAAAACGAAATCAAAATCCATCCAACCGTCTGGTCTGTATGTGGACACAGACAGACACACAGATACACACTATCGGGGGTTAAAAAGGAAATTCCCGTTCTCCTCGCAAGCGAATTAAATCAACTTTTGTTTGCGAGGAGAACGAAAAAAAACCAAGAATTTGAAATAGAATTCTTAACGAATTTTATTTTTAAAATTCCGAAAACAAATTTTGAAACGAACAAAAACAAAATAAAATATCATTTGCGAGTAGAATTATTTTTTATCCTGGTTTATACACATCCGTGTACAAGTTGATATCCAGCGTTGTCAATAACCAAAAGTTGACAACGTTCCGTACATGACCGTGTATAAGTTTATTAGAAAAAGTTAAATGAGTGGTTTTATATTGATAACTGACGTTGTTGATTTTACAAGTTCTTTTTTGCTTCAGTGTACAGAAGAATTAAAATTAATCGCCTGCTCACGACGTCGACAAAAAATTTTCTTTCCCTTATTTATATTGAAAACAAAAACAAAATAAGAAAATTTGTTTTTGTTTTCAATCGGTCTAATTCATAAAAAATATTTAAGGTTTATTACAGGTTTATTTGACAAATTTCCCATAGAAATATGTCAAATAAGCGCTTAATAAACCTGAAATATTTTTTATGAATAAGGCAGAATATAAATAAGCGAAAGAAAATTTCTTGTCGACATCGTGTGCCCGGCCGTAAATTCATTAAATTATACTAAAAGTAATCCTGAATTTTTGTGTCTATTAGACCTCTTTAAACAATTTATGTAACAAAGTTCCTTGAAGTAGCAGACTTTTTTTTTTAAATTTAAGTATTGGGTTCCCGAGTAGAATAGAGAGTGGATAGTGTATTATTCTATTAGTCTGGGTGTCAATTCTTGTCAAAGTCTTTATTTAGTATGTTTCACAATAACAATTGTAACCAAATTGTTTAAGCTAAGTTACTACTTAATTCATAATTGTATTTGTGGCATGAATGAGCGTGAAATACGGAATAAGGAAGGGGATGTAATGAGCATGTATAGCATCAAATAAATAGATTTGCAAATTTCTTCTGTTTGATTTACCAAAAAGAAAGAAAAAACAAAACCAAAAAAATTTCATGCTACATAACGAACAACAACTTTACAACGTTACTCGCACGAACGCTCCTAAAATTTATCGCTTTCGCACACAACAAATTTGCGCTATATTCGGTGGGCAAAATTCAATTGACCTGCAAAAAACTTCAAGTTTCCTTTACTTAATGTTTATATAAGTTGTGTTCGCCTAAATTAAAATTATTACACGCGAATGCACAATTTAATTATTGTTTCATTTTCTTTAATTCTACTTTCTATTTTTCTTAATATAAGTTCTGAATCATAAAAAATATAAAAAAAATTACAATTGGTGATTGCGATTACGATGACATTTTCGTAAGCGGAAATGAGAAAACAAAATACTGGACATACTCAGTAACTGGGCTACATACTGTGAGGTACACTCAAAATATTTCATAGGCAAAATAAACGAAAACAAATAACAAAATAATGAATCTTTACAATTTTTTTTCGTAAATTTACAAAAAACAATGTTTATATTACGAAATAAATTCGTGAATCATGAAAAGCAATTTTGTGTTATATACGAAACTTTGAGTAAAATTAAAAAATCTTTAAAATATAAAAATCTGCAAAAATTATGTATTCTTACATTTGAAAATTATATTTTCTCGAAATTTAAGTTTGTAATAATTATGAAAATAAAAAGATAATTTAAGGCGAATTGTTACAGACTCTGTATTCCTCATACATCACATACATACGTACAAATTTGAGCACAACTGGGACGAAGAACGAATTTTTCTTTGCGAACTTTCGTCATAGAAAATAAAACACATTTGTTCATACATACGAAAATTAACACAACACCGCCGTCGAACGAAATTCGTCGTGCGTGACGAACTCCGCGCTAGATTTATTTCTAAAAGCAATTTTCTCTTCCTTTTCAGAAACAATAACCAATTATCCAATTATCAATTATAAGATCTATTAAATATTCGTAGTTGATGTGCCATGGACGAAATTTGTCATTCGTCATAGTTGTGTTCCCAGCATAAATCAAAAACTAATTTTTTATCACAATAATTTTTTATACAATGTATACAATGACAGGAAAATAAATGCAGAAAATATTAAAAAATAAAACAAAGTCAAACAGTCTTTATTCTTATATTTCAAAGTTTTTTTTTTGTAAAATTTACGAAACTTGTGTATACTTAAAAATAATTTTGTAGTTTGTAATGATAGCAAAACAAAATTTGTTTATTTTACAAAATTTCCAACTTTACAAAAATGTTTTTTTTCTCCAAAATTTAATAAAATAAACGAAAAGTATGGTAAAAAAATTCAAATTTTGTAAGTAAATTTACACATCCACACTCATTTTACTACTTTTACAAACGGAAATGAAAACCAAATTAATAAACTACACACACATTTAAATCCTTATACATATACGAGTATATACACGCATGCACGTATTCATATATTTATACTTAAGCAAAATAGATCAAAATAAGTTCCAGAAAAAAAGTAGAAAATACGGAAAGCAAGACAATACGGTTTCAGCTCTAAAAACATCTATTTCTTAAAAAAAAATAATGTTTGTTTGTGTAAGACTTTTGACAATTTTCCTTCATATACTCTTCACCAAAAATTATTAGAGTGGTATATAATGTTAATGCCAGATAACAAAAATAAATACCAATTGAAACATTTTGAACAAAAAATAATAAAAAAAATTGTGGAGAAAATGACGAAAAAATTTTTATTGACCTCTGGGATGAAGAAATATATGATATGGCTGACATCCATCTGCCGATCAAAAAGATTTATCTTATAATGTATTTGTGATTTTTTTATATATACCCTGCAGTTTTAAAAGTAGAAATTGACTAAAAATCTTTAGGTATTTCCCTAACGAAAAATCGACTACCTACTACAGTTGCCACAAGTAATGCAGGAGTTCGCCTTTTGACTTTCTCACTCATGGATGTAATAATTCTCAAAATTTTTTTTTCGAGTGAAAAAAAACTGATGTTATTCCAAATTAAATACAAAAAAAAAAGTATTTTAAGTATGTACATAATTATTTTGATTTTGTGTTGGCGTCAGTTACTATTGGAAGTTCGTGGTCAGTGAACGTGTAATTTTTAGTGAAAAAAGTGCTTTTCTTTTAGAAAAGTAAGAACAATTAATTTAAAAAGGTATTAGTTACCCTTATCGGGATTGTGATGTTTGCGTTGTTGCTGTGCCAGTATACTACTATTTAATTTTGTTCACCATTTTCTGTTCACGGAAAATATTTCATGTGACAAAATGTTTGGCTTTTCTAACCAATAAGGGTGAATAATTAATTGTTTTATCAATATAAAAATTTATTTTATTGATTAGCGAAATCACTGACGAACGGTTATGCAGATGGTGGCAATTGACTACCGTCAATGTCATCCCCATGTTAAAATCGTCAGTTGTATGCGTTGCTAGTAGTTAAGTTGGTAGTTAAAATAGCTAGACATTCGCTAGCTACGCCGACTGCAGGGCAACAACTTGATTTCCAATCACTTTTTCACTTTGTATAAGTAGTTATATAATTTTAAAATCTTAATGAACTATATATTAAATTTGTTAAATTTTAGAGCGCATTGTTAAATTTCTGAGTTTTTCATACAAACAATATGAACTGTTGTACAGTTATTCAAACATGTGTTAAAAAAGTAGAAACAGATACAGCAGCAAATACACGTATTTCAATAGGAAAATTGTGTTATTTTTAACAAATTTATTAGATAACCTGTTCTTTAAAACCTGAATTCATCAAACTTGCAGTATGAATGCAAAATCAGCTGTTTATGATTTTAACTTTAAAACCAGGTTTTAACTTTAGATGTGAAAACACTATATGTTTTTAATCAAAGTATATTTAAATGAAATATGTAAGTGAAATTTATTTGCTGGTGGTTAAGCGATGTCTATATGCATTTCATTGTTGCTTTAACAAATCGTCAGTAGACTTCAACCACACATTTTGACGATTTGTTAAAACAACAATGAAATGCATATAGACATCTCTTAACCACCAGCAAATAAATTTCACTTACAATATAATTATGACAATATGTCGAATAATAAATTTCTTGAATGTTTAAATGAAATATGTTTATGCAACTGTATAAAAACTAAGAAAATACAAAAGCAACAGGCATTTTGTTTGTGTAATAAAGCTGACGTTATGTCAAAAACATGAATATTACCAGACCTGGATAAATATCATTACTATTGATAAATATCATTACTAAAATAAAAAAAAACAATAAATTTTTTTTTGAACAAATGCATAACATTCATTTAATGAATAAAAAAATTGCAAAAATAGTTTTAGTTAGTTAATTTTATATGACAAATTTAAACTTTCCATACTTGAAACCATCTTTTTGATTTTTCTAAACTTCGATACTAATCTATTAATTATATATGAAATATAAAATAGGTTTAATTAAAAAAATAATAATTAAGTTTAGCTAAATAGATACCCTAAACTGAGTTTAAATTTTCCTCCAAAAACTCATCTCACGCATAGACCGATGGACATCGCTTATTCAACTACATGAATATTGTGGAAATTTTTACACGGAATAACAAATTTATACATATCCTTATAATTTTTGGTGAAGTTTCTAAAAATATGTAAATATGTTGTGTCCATTATTTGTATTATGCAAACAAACAAAATGACTTAAACGAAGGTGTAGAAAATGACACAGTTTTACCAAAAAAAAGTCTGGGAATTATGTAAAAATATTTTAAAAATACGAGGAAAAGGACAAAACTACTTGTATTGCCGTATCACAACTTCAATAATTATTATATAATTATAATTTGTGAAAGAATTATTTCCACATGCACTTTTATCAAAACTAAAAAGGATCGCTTACCAGGTGAAAACATCAATTCTATATTTTTTTTAGAATGTTATTTTAAAAGGAGTCAATAAAGCGTATTTACTTAGTGGCATTTCACAATATTCCTTTTTAGCCTGCCTGGTTTTGACAATTTTCTTTTAAGCCCCCTAAGGAAAGTCACGCACATTTACATTAAGATTTTTTTCTTCATGCCTTTTTGACAATTATATACACGATTAACACTGAGAGTACGAAAAGGGCAAGGAGAAAAGTAAAAAATTCCCTCGAATTTTCATTACGCGCCTTTTGTTTTACCCCGCAAGCATTTCACCCTTCTCACCCACAAACTAAAAAAGCCTGCCTGCACAGGCAAGCAGAAAAGGCACAGTGTAAATTGCGTCTTATGTATGTATTTATTACTTTTCTAAATATTTGGAATAATTTTTTTTGAAATTTATTCACTTGCTCGAACCAGAAAATAAACTGACAGCTTTTGTACGAACAACTTTAATTTCGAATATTCTGACAACACTGTTAAGCACATATACAGACAGGACTTAGTCCCAACTCACATATTGGAAATTAATTTCCTGAAATTTTTTCAATACTGTTTTGAACTTGTCTGTAGCATTTACATGTTGCAAATTAATGGATAGGCAGATATTTTATTTTTTACACGTTTTGCTACATGCACTCAAATCAAGTATCCATACATCCGCTTAAACGAGAAAAACCATGTGAAGCAACAAGAATAAATTGCTAAAAATAAAAAAGAGAAACAAAAAATATCAGGTACAGAGAGTCGTATACTACACACTCTGCACCTTCAACCCCCTTTTCAAGAAACTTCGTCTGTCTACCCGTCAATTGCCAATATGTAATTTGGGACTTAACCCGATATACATACATACGTACACTTGTATATTTATTCACTCATTCCTTTGAATTCGTTCATATATATTCTCAAATGTTACTACAAAGTTTATACACACGGATAGTATATGAACAACAAAAAGAAACAAAATTTTCATAAATTATTCTGCTTCTCCCTTCTCTTCAACACGCAAGCAAAAAATTATGCATCAAAAGCAATCAATTTTAACTTAAATCCAGCAAAATTCCAAATTTTTAAAAAGAAAAACTAGATGAAGGTGCATAAAGGTTTGACCACTCTACTAAGATGGGCACGTGAATGCATTCATTTACTGCAAGAGTATCACAACTAAAAAAACTTGTTTTACAGAAAACAATTTTAAAGTTTTGAATTTACTGACAATTAAATGGTGAGTATGCAAGATATTTTATGAAATTTTTGCATATTATAATGAATGATACAAAAATTAATTCTGTTAAATCAACTTAAAAATAAACGTTTTCTTTTTTCAGTTATTACGTTCTTTCAGCAAAGTCTCGACACATACATACAGAAGTACATGCCTTTACATATTGGGTAATTTGAACCACTTTTTAGCCAAAATTAATTTTAGCCAAAGTTTTGGACCGATATGGCTGAAATTGAATTTAAGACTTAATAAATTAAGATTTTTTCAAGATTTTTTTAAACGCAAATTTTTTTTAACTGTTTTTCATATGGCGGCAACTCTCACCATATGAAAAAAAAAGTTAAAAAAATAAATATCTTGAAAAAGAACGGATAATTTTGTTTAAATTTGGCGTACAAGCCATGTAGACAAAACTTGCTCGGAAAAATCGTTAATTTTTATGTAGGCTTATTGCCACCTTAACGATTAATTTTTACAAAAAGTGTGTACCATTTGCTTCAACAAACTCAAATCTTGTTCACTGATAATAAAATTGTTAACATCATCAGTTTCTTAATTTTTATTCTTTTCACAAATCCCAACTTAAAAAGTTCACTAAATTTCAAGCTGAGGCTGTCTGAAAGAAAATAATAAAAACTAAAAACCCAAAAAACCTAAACGAAAAAAAATTAATACAGAACTATTTTCTTAATACTTTTCTTAAAGGAAAAACATGGCAGTTTGCGGCCAACATTATCAAAAGCTTATGCAATGTTTATATATGTATATGGAAAAAGTCATTTATTTGAGCTTAAGTTAGAATTATACGTTTTATTAACAAAAACAACATGTGTGATTTGACAGATAATTAATCCTTCCGCTGAACGAATATGGTTGTGTATACGCTTGAACAACGCTGGGAAATATTGCCTGCGATCGACTTACAGAAGATGCCGATTTTGCCAAAAAAAATCATCTTTTCAGATGAAGCTCATTTTGATCTTGGCGGGTATGTAAACAACCAAAATTGTCGCATTTGGGGCACAAAAAACCCGCACGCATACATTGAAAAGCCGACGCACCCAAAACGAGTCACTGTTTGGTGCGGATTTTGTTCCAGAGGCATAATTGGGCCAATGAGCAAGGAGTGGCCGTTACAGTCAATGGCGATCGTTATCGGGCCATGTTGAACGAATTTTTGTTCACAAAAATTGAAGAGGAGGATATTGGCAACATTTGGTTTCAACAGGACGGCGCTACGTGCCACACAGCCGAAGCTACACTCGATGTTTTGTGCCCTGTTTGGAAAAAAAAGAAGTTATCTGGCGGACCCTTTATATAATACTATACGAACTTTACGCTATATAGTGGAATATAATGTCGACCTGATGTAGAAATTTGTTAAAACAATTTAAGTACCTGGTTAACTTCTTTTTCGGTTTTTGACGATTTTTCTAGTTTTGTCGGTTTTTGTTATCCCTTTTCGTTTTTAGGATTTTTTTTTCGGTTTGTAGAATTCTTTAGTCTTGGTGTTTGTTTTAAGTTTGGCGATGCTTTCGGTTTTGGGCGATTTATTTAAGTTTTAGATATTTTTTAGTTTGGCGCATTTTTTCGTTATGGCGTTATTTTCGGATTTTGACGATATTTTTCGGTTCGGCAATTTTGGGAGTCTTAGTAAGTTTAATAATTAATTAATTTAATATTAATTTTTTTTTAGATTTCAGTCTTAATTGTTGAATTCTGTATAAACAAGTAGTAATTAAAAAAACTTTTTTTAAAAACAACTTTTTTTATAATATTAAAATTATCAAAAAAATAAAAAAAAAATTTTCCGGCATCATCAGCTCAGCTCTGTCATAATAACCGTAATTAGTGGATCAAATTTAATTTGAAAGATTTGATTACAGACAGACAACGGGACAGGTAAAACTAAATAAAAGCTTGTAAAATACAATGACTTTGCAAATGTAAAGTGTCTATATATAATTTAATATATATAACATGGGATTTTAATATTTTTCGTTGCTGGTTTTGGAGCACCCTTTAATTTTTAACTGTCATATATTTGTTGTTGTAGCGGCCAAAGTTCTATATATATATTCTGTAACGGTTCTCTGACACACAGATGGACAGCGTAGCGAAAACAATAGGGTTCTGTTCACCAAAGGTGAAAAAGAGGTTGTAAACGGAACCCTAAAAACGTTTTAATTTATATCAAAATTACACCTTCTAAGCTGCACTGAGCCCGGTACTTGCAAATGTCAAATTTGATCGGCAAATCATATCATAAATCGGCTGATATGTACTTGTTTTTTACTAAAACCGAATATGCAGTTATATGCTTTGATACTCGTATATTCTTAATCGAACTTTATTAACAAAAACATTATTATTGTTAGTGCAAAAGTTATTTTTGACAAATATTTCGGGTCAAATTATCTACTGTGCTTTTGGCGGATTCAATTTCGGTCGAAGTTTGCCCTTTTGATATCCTCCTTATAAATATTAAATGACACTTTAAAGCTACATGATTCTTTGAAATACAGCCCTTTTTTTTTTTAAAAAGGTTCACTACCAGACGACAAGCATTCGTGTCTTTACATTTACGGTAATCCATGTGGCATAGTTTTTGCATTAGTTCCATATAATGAAGTAATGCATGATATGATCCTCCTTACTTTAGGAGTAGTATTTCTTCCTTTTTTAATGCACCTTTCAAGCAAGTATGACCTAATTGTTTTATTTGCAGGGGGCTTAACACTTATGAATAATAATGTTTTATTTTAGAAGAAGATTTGCATTACATTGAAATACATGATACGCCATTTTGCCCATGTCGTTCTCTTACTCCAGTGCTGCTATTCGCAAATATAAAAAATCTCGTGCAACAAATTTAATGATTCCAGTACCTAGATTCAGTAACGCTAATCGCACCGCTATGATAAATATAGCGAAAATTTATCGTTTTTTGCTATTTTATCCAGTAACATATTTTAACGATATTCGCTGTCGGTTGAAATAAAAAAAGTAAACTAACAAGGTCAAATTCATAAAGGTTTTCTTTAAAGCTAGAAGAGGTCCATAGCTCGCTTTTTGCGCGTTACGTTTTCTATGCATCTGTCAAAAAAGTAGAGTCAATGTAATAGTATGTGACAAGTTACATTGCAAAAAGCGCAGAACGCGTAGGCGCTTTCTACTTTTGTACGCGTTACGAGCACCATGAAAGAAAGTCAGCTGTTCTTGAATGCTAAAGATGTTAAATAATACTTTATTTCTTACGTTATCGATAAATATTATTTTGCCGTGGATCATTTTTTTCTTTTTTTTTCAATAAAAAAAATTTCTTAGTAAAAAAAAACTTGTCTAATAAAATATGTGAATATTTTCATTAATGCAATGTATTTTAATTAACTTTTCACCACACTTTTCTCAGTAACAAATGTTGCATATTAGTTATCGATTACTTTTACGTACTGAGTGTTATCTCCGCTAAATCTGTATTAAATAGCCGCTTAGAAAAGTTATTGCTTAAGCCAATAATGTGCATATATTTATATGTAATTTTCAATTTACTTACATTAAAGTCAAGAACAGCCGACAATCTGCTGGAATAGCCCTGGCCGAGTTCTTCTCAAGGCTATCTTTTAAAATGCTGAATAAATAGTCAAAGACATCTGCAGACATTCTTGTCGCGGTTGGAAATTGCTCAGGGTCAGAAGTTTTAATTTTTTTAAATGTGGTTTCAAAAAACCCACTTAAATTCCGTTCTAAATACAACGGCCGTACCCAAAACATTTTCTTTTTTTGCAATTGTTTATAGGCATTTTTTGCACATAAAGTTAAATATACAAACTCGACTAACTCCACAAATTCTTTTAAAAACTCGATTTCACTCTCCATTTTTTCTTTATAAGTATTTATAAACAAACGCAAACAGCTGATCAAAACAAAAATAAAATGGCGCATGAAAAGTAGTGCATGTAACTCAACGCGAACAAAGTATAGATTGAAACAAGAGGATGAAACGCGTGTGAAGCATAACGCGCAAAAAGCGAGCTATGGACCTCTACCTTAATTCTTCTTTGTGCTTTTCGTTTATTTTGCCATTTTGTGTGCAGGAATGCCACAAGAAATACAATTAAATGGCGTGTAGAACACAGATCTAAACTATCGTTAAAAAAGAAATTAGAGAAACACATTATCGTTACTGCAAACGAATAAATATGTCGATAAGTATTACGATTATCTGTTCGCAAAAGTTACAAAATCCAAGTACAGGTGGATTTATTTAAATTTTTTTCTTAATGCAAATAACAAAGTGCAATAGATATGAACAGATTATTGAAATAACATCAAATGCCGCAAAAAAATTACTTTGAGAAAATCGACTTTAAAGGTAAAAAGATATTAATAATAAAAAAATAATATTAATACCAAAAAATATTTTTTTTAATAAAACTATTTGTAATATATAGATATTTGTGCCCTACACTTAAATCCGTTTTCAGTTTTTGTATATCTCGTACATATTTTTATTAGTCGGCGTGCTCCCTATATAAAGTATTCATTGTGCCAACCTTCTCTGTCGTTGCGTTAATGTAATGTGTAATACTTTTGCATCTTGTGGTTCAATTGCTAAGTCATAGCAAGTCAAGGAATCCAAGAAATTTATTATTCGGCACACCGCCATAAGTCCATCCCAACCGAAATTCCCTTGCAGGTGGTCAAGTATTGTCTATACATTCAATTGTTGTTCAGCCATATCATCAGTAGACTTCAACTACATTTTGAAAAGCCGCAAACCTGTTATCTTATGCACAGACTTTCAAAAACTATTTGAGAATTCACAAAAAAAAATATTAAAAAAAAAACACAAACAAAATAAGCTTAAAAACTTTAACATAACCCAGCAAATAATTTGTATGCCATATTTTTTTATACATAAATATTTATTTATTGTATCTTCAAATATGAACAAACAATAAGTGTTCAAATCTTAAATCTAAATATAATAATTAGGCCCGACCAGTGTCATACATAAATTTAGTGATAGTAAATTAATAATCCATAAGAGTCGTGCTAAGCAAAAAATAAAGAAAAAGTATTTTCAAGCAGTTTCATTTGGATTGTTGAGTATTAGAGCCGTGGTTGTCTTTCTTTTTTAAGCGGATGTGTCCCGTGAAATTTAAGATGTTGCGCGTAAGGGGATTAGGATGGGACTCGAGTTTTCTTAAGTACTTGCCTGAGTATTTTGAATTTCTTCAGTCACTAGTGGCATATTTAAATCATTATGTAAATTCGAATTTTTAATGTACCATGAAGCCGATGTTATCAAACGAAAAATTTTGTTTTGTCTTCGTTGAATTTTCTCAACATTCGAAGCTGAAGCAGTGCCCCATAACTGAATTCCGTAGCACCACATTAGCTTCAAAAGCGACTTGTATATTAACAGTTTGCAGCCTAGGCTGAGTGTTGAATTTCTGCCAATCAACCAATGTATTTGAGTTAACTTAAATTTCATTTGAGTTAGCTTAGAGTCAATATGTAAGCCTTCGATCAAGGTGTATACCAAAGTATTTTACTAGAGAATATTGAGGACTGTTTTGCTTGTTGGTTCGAACAAGTATATCTTCTTAGGGTAAACGTTATATAGACACACTTTTTTTCATTTACTTTAATTCTCCATAAGTTCAACCATATTTCCAGCTGGGTAATATGTTCCTGAAGATATGGGGATGCCTCATAAGGTTTTTCGTGCAAACTGATACAGGCTGTATCATCGGCAAATGCAGAGGTGTGGATATTATTGCTCACAGGCATATCACAAATACATATTAAATACAAGACTGGATCCAGAATACCACCCTATGGGACACCGGAAGATAGAGATTCGGGCACACTCATGAAGTCTCCTTCCACAGCAGTGAACTTCCTATCAGTAATATAACTTTTCAAAAGTTTGTGTATGTTTATTGGCAGATACGTCTTCAATTTTAAAACTAGGTCTTCGTGCCATACTTTGTCAAATGCCTGAGAAACATCAATGAAGACTGCAGAACAATATTTCGTCTCTTCAAATGTCTTCCTTATAACTTGCACCAATCTATGCGTTTGTTCAATTCTGCTATGCTGACTTCTAAAACCAAATGGATGGTCTCGGATGCACCCATTATGAGCTAAAATTTTGGAAAATTTAATCATGAGCAGCTTTTCGAAAAGCTTTGAGATTGTTGATAGTAAGCTTATAGGCCTATATGACTCAGCGTTGGGAGGATATTTGTCCTGGTTTGGAATCATTTTGATCTTCGCAAGTTTCCAATTATGTAAACAATACTGCATTCTTAAAATGGCATTAAAAATAAAGAGCAAGATTTTCATTGCAATTAGAGCCAAATTCATCAGCATCTTGTTACTAATTCCATCAATACCTGGAGGTTTCTTCGGTTCAGCAATTATTTTTTGTACTTCACGCAGCTAAAACTTTAAGTGACGAGGGGGTAGAGAAGCTACACTCGGCAAATCAACAGCACCCGTATATGAATCGGGAGTGAATACATATTTTAAATGCTCACCAAATAAGTTACCTTTGTCACTCTATGCGTAATAAATCGCGAACCCCAGAACGTATATTTAGCATTATAGTCGCCAGCTGCTACGAAAAAATGTAAATTGATATCACGAAATTTTTAGAAAAATTTTGAACACAAATATTCGTTGCTTGTAGATGTTCTTCACTTTTGTTGTCAAGAATAAAATGCTTGAGTCCCGACTCTATTAGAATTGCTGATCCACCGCATGCTCTTCCTCTTGGGTTCTTTGAATCATATAAGGTGTAGCCATTAATTTTAGTAAGGCTTGTCAATTTTAATAAGGAAGTAAAATGAATCTCAGATACCAACATTATATCAATATTTTTTCTATAAGGAAGTGCTCAAGTTAATTTTTATGTTCGCGAATGCCGTTTGCGTTCCAGAAACATATTTTTAACGGGTTCATGGCTTGTTAATTAATGCTTCAAGCAGAGTATTCTGCATTCGCAGCATTTCTTGCATCATGCTTGTCATATTTGTTGTAAAGTTGTTTATAGTTTGCAGTAGATTATGAATAGAAACTTGAAGGCTACTGAAATTAATATCTCGATTATGGATGGCAACAGAACTTTGGTTGCGTTGCTAGTTGCCGAAATGGTTTTATGGATGGCAACTGGCAACTAACAGCTGGTAATTTCAATTGCCATATTGGCAACCACGAATTTGTAGTTGCTGCATAGTGTTAAAACAACAAATTCGAAAAATTAAAAGTTATTGCAATATTATTTTTATTTTTTAATTTCTTCTATGCATATTCAAAGAAAATATGCTTTACAGCTAAAAAAGAGATTGTTAAAACTTATTTTAGGCAATGACTATACTCACAGTAGAGGGGTAATTCTAAAGGGCCGCCGTCTAAAAAATGATTCGACTTAATTAATCATTTTTATGATCAGTAATGTTATTTAAGCACTTTTACTTAATAATTTTCTTTTTAGCACTTGTATTTTTTATATTTAGAGTTTTTTTCACATTATTTTCAGTTGGCAATCTGTCATAGTCGTGTTTTCGATAACTTTATGGCAACTGAAGGAAGTTGCCATACATAATACCAATTTTAATTTCAGTTGCGTTGCTAGTTATCTCGGCAACTGAAGTTCGGTTGTTATCCATAATCGAGCCATAAAGCTTGTGTTAGCATTTGTTGAATAACTTGGTTTGGACACTTTCTGCGTGGGAATAGAATTTGTCTTAACAGCATCGGCATACGATATATCGTCGCAGTTTTAACTAACCGACCTAACTGACATTTTTTTTGAAAAATGAGTTAAAACCTTTACTAGACTTTATAAGTCATAATACAGCTTGTCTACAATTTTCATGACTTTAAGTATTGCTGTTGTGCCGATATAAATAAACAGATTTCAGACGCAGCCATAAGAATTAATGTATAAAACAACCGTAAAAGCTGCTCTCCTGTTAAATTTTTAAAATGTTAGTTAGGTCAGTTAGTTGTTAAAACAGCGACGATATGTGAAGTAATTGGTTGGCTCATTTTAGGAAAAGTGGCGGAGTAAGCGTTTGCTGATTGAGCTGGAACTAATTTAGGTTTTTGTCAAATAGTCTGGTTATTGAAAGAATATACAGGACATCCTCTGTAGTTAGCGGTGTGATTACCTACACTATGACTACATTTATGATGTAGCCTAATTCAGAAATTAATTGGAAAATAGATTAAATCTTTCGAGGGGATTTTGGAATTGTTGTAACGAATAGGAAAAATACATAAAAACAGCTTTAATTCGTGTGGCTTATGATGTTATTACAATATGCCTTCTATATATAAAACGAAACACTCTTCTTGGACTTACCTCTTATTGTAACACGCTCTACATTTGTGTACATACATAAATAGATATGAAATGTTCTATGCCTAAGCGATATGTACATATTTATGCATGCATGTGTACATATGCATGCATTTTTGTTTATTTGTGTAATGGATGCTTATGTTTGTATTCTTCTATTTCTATTTACAGCTGGTTCTGTTTCTGAAAACATTTTGCATTTAAACAGAATAATAAAATCAACAACCACAACCGGAACTTGGTAATTTTCATGTAAAATTCATTTGATCTTTTTTGCGTTTAAAATAAAGTTTTAGCAAAACGTTCTAGCTTTAATTAAAGTGAAACTTTAAGATATCGAAACTTTACACTTTGTAAAGGGTGTTTTTTATTGAGGTATAGAACTTTAAGTTGGCATCACTTTTTTAACTGGCGGCCATTTTGTCAGCTGTCAAGTGATTAATATTTAGTTTGGTTTGCCATTTCATCATGAACAGGTTGACAAAAGAACAACGCTTGCAAATCGTGCAAATTTATTTCGAAAATAATGGTTCAGTTCGCGAAGTTTACCGCAAGCTCCGTCCATTTTATGGTCGACACAATCGTTCATCAGAGCAATTAATTCGGTTAACCATGGATCGTTTTCGCACTACGTTTACTCTATGTGATAATACGCATCCGCTGAAGTCGCTCGTCTACGCCAACAAACCAGAAACGTTAGGGGACTTGGAAGCCAACATTCGTGGCGTTATTGCCAACATACGGCCCCATATGCTCGAAAAAGTGGTTGAAAATTGGACCTGTAGAATTGGCTTTATTCGAGCCAGCCGCGGCGGCCACATGCCCGAAATCATATTTAAACGTTAATGGCATAAAATTATCCTTCCAGTAAAGCCAAATTGATGGACAGTAAAACGATTTTCTTGTGTTTTATTTCAATTCGAAGTTCTATACCTCTTAAAAAAATGAAGATTTGTGTATATAAGCCATGTGACGATTTAATATTTTCCATTGGATACCAAAAACAAGTCTAACTAAAACTGTAAATAAAAGTAAAATAAATAAAATAATTTTTGCTTACCATATCGAGCCTTATTTTCGATATAATCGTAAGCGACAAAAATTAAAGTTTTCAGTAGGAGGTTTTTTTATAATATTAAAATTTGTTTGATATGCGTAAATTGTCGCTTAAGATAAAATTTTACAGCCCATATCTTAAAAGTTTTCAACAATTTTGGCATTTTGATAATTCTAAGCTATGACCCATCAGACTTCAATTTGAATAAAAAAGTCTATTTTCGATTACATGTCGCTTACTATAAAATCGAAAATAAAGCTCATATTCATATTTACAAAATTACAAAAAGTTACTGATGAAACAAACCATGCATATAAACATACCTAAAGTTTTCTTAGATATCGAAAGATTGGTTTTACTTGTAATCGCTAAAGTAGAAACAATTAATTGTTTAAAATATTCGCTTGTAAATACGCAAATATTTAAAAATGTTAAATCAGTCAAAGTCACAAACAGTTGTACCTCCAACCGTGATATTAGAAAGTAAGGAATGTACTTTATGTATTATTGAAATACATTTCAAAAACTTAAAAGTTGATTATAAAAATTATAAAATACATTTTAATAATCATAATTATATCTGAAAATGTTTGTAAATCCCAACGCAACATCGGCTACGTAAAAAATTAAATAAAAAACGAATTTCATTTAAATTTTAAAGATACTTAGGGCCTACTTCACCAACTTATTTAAATATCAATTCATATTTAAAAGTAATTTTTCTATAAAAAAAATAATGAAAATCGACATATGAATTGATATTTAAATTGAGTTGGTGAAATTGGCCCTTAATAAGCTGCAAAATCTAAATAAACTCAATATATATGTTTTTTTTTTGGAATTGTTGCAATTAAGTTTAACATATTAATGATTTAAAATTATTATTAGTATAAAATATTTTTATTATGTGATACATTTGGAAATTTAATTGAAGTATAATGAATTTTAATTTAAATAATTTCTTAATTTAAATAATTTCTTAAGCCAGAGTTAAGGCTTCATTAGTTTTTACTTTTCCTTGCCGTTCTCTTTTTTAGAAAAGATTTTGCAATTACTTTTTCTCTAAAAAAATTCTGCTGGCAACCTGCATGTTATTAAATTTGTTAAAAAATTTATCATTTTCTATATTTATGATTTGATCAGGTTAAAGTTCGTATCGCTTTGTAAGCCAAATTACTTGTGATAATTATTAATGAACAAATAACACCGAAGTTAGTTGTAAATATTCTGACAAACACGTAGTAGAACGGAACAACCGGCTGTTTTCAAAGGTCACTAAACCTTCCTCATCAGCGTTCTTTGTTATTACGTTTATACGCACAGCTTATTTGCAAATAAAACTGTAAATTGTTGCCATATTATTGTTTTTATTGCGACTTACTAATTCAGAAAACTATTCACGATTAACGCACTATTTGCAAATAAAATGCTTGACGTTGCCACACTTACAAATGTTTGCTAATAAAAACAATAAAATGATATATATTGCACAAAAAACCATTGATAGAAGAAAATAATGGCAATAAAATCAAATGATTATTTATTACTTTATTGATTTACACAATTTTTTTGTAAAGATAAGCAATATTTCTACAGAAGTGCTACCAAGTTTTTATATATTTACAATGCCGTATAAACAGTGAGTTATTTTATTTGCAAATAGTGCGCGTATAAACGTGTTTGGTCCACTGTGTGTGGTGTCATTTGATGTAGATTTATGCTTTATATACGCAACCTTTATTGCAAATGGAATATGTTTGTATTATCTCACAAGCCTTTTTATACTATATATGGAAAAAGGCTTCGAAAAGTCTTTTGAAATAACGTTATTTTTTTTTGTGGATACTTAACTCTAACCATTACTACATTTATAAGCGCACTATTTGCAAATATAAATAATTGCAAATAAATTCAGTCACTGTTTATACATACAGCATAGCACTTGTAAAAAAAAACTTGGTAGCACTTCTATAGAAAAGTTACTTATGTTCACAAAAAAAAATTGTGTTAACATATAAAATAACAAATAACTATCTATTTTTATTGTCATTATTTTCTTCTCTCAATGTTTTTTTGGTGAAATATTTATCCATTTATTGTTTTTTATTAGCAAACATTTGTAAGTGTGGCAACCTCAAGCATTTTATTTGCAAATAGTGCGTTAATCTTGAATATAGATTTCTGAGTTTGCTAGTCACAATAAGACAATCATATGGCAACAATTTACAGTTTTATTGGCATATAAGTCGTGCTTATAATCGTAGTAAATGATAGCCGTCTGTTTTCAGGTGGATACAGTTCAAGTATTTTCAGTTTATGGCACTATTTAGTTTAATTTTATCAATTATTATAAAAAAAAAAATATTAAAAAATTCATAAAATTGGTCAAATATGGAAAAATGCTGGCCGGAAGGTGGAAGGTCATCATCATAAAAATTTAAATTAAAAAAAAAAACAAAAGATAAAGTCATTTAAAAAGAAATTTTGATGTCTTTCCCTTAAAATGCCAAAAAATCGCTTGAGAGACAATACAAAATGAAAAAAGCAATATCTCTAAATTTTTTAATCGGTTAACCGATTAATTTAAAATTAACCGACTGCTAACCTTTTAAATCAAAACCTCGATTAATTGACCGATTAAACAAAACCCAGATTAACTGAATACCAAGTATATACATACATGAGTATATATTAAACTTTAACGCAATTCATAAATTAATTTCCCTTCTTATAAATTTCTTGCTTTGTATTATTTTATACATCTCGTTTTTACATATTTATTTAAGCATTACTTAACGGACTATTCATCAGATAAAGTGAAGCTTCCATCCAATACGTGATAGCGTGTTTGAAAGCTTCCACTATTGAGTGATAGTGCGAGATTCTGCTTATTGCATACGTAAAGCCTCCCACTGTAAGTAAACTTTTGTAAGTAAGCTTTCAATGTTTTCTTTTGGTTTATGAATTTATTTTATTTATTTGCAAGATATATAAGACAATAATTTCATAAAAAATCGAACATACATACATACTTCTGCAATCATTAACCACGAAATTGTTTAAGGCCTTGTAAGTATTCGCTGGAATAATATTCGATTAGTCGACGAATTTAATTCAAGTAATTCTAATTCAAATAAAACTTTCTGCTGGTAATTTATTGCTATAGTTAGTTTTTAGTTTCTGTTGGAATTTATTTATTTTTTCTTTGTTTTGTATAATTATGCGAAATTTCATATTTCGACGGAGGTTAATTGCAATTGAAAATTTCATTTGCTCTCAATTGACCATAAGCGTAAACGTGTGACAATTCCAAAGGATTGATAAAACATGGATCTATTACTGTACTCCGGAAACCAAGCAGCAGTC
The DNA here is from genome assembly GCA_936439885.1 of Nowickia ferox. Lineage (NCBI taxonomy): Eukaryota > Metazoa > Arthropoda > Insecta > Diptera > Tachinidae > Nowickia > Nowickia ferox. The sequence continues at coordinate 30,616,131 of OW387026.1, forward strand.
TAAACATTGGGTTTCTCCGGGTGAACCTGCTACGAAGAAGGCCAAGGTAAGTTTGTCGGCCAATAAGGTGCTGGCAACAGTTTTTTGGGATATACGCGGTATAATCCACATCGATTACCTTCAAACGGCGAATATTATGCCAACTTATTAGACAGATTTAATGAGGATTTAAAAAGAAAACGACCCCATATGGCCAAGAAAAAAGTTATTTTTCATCAAATCAATGGCAAAACTCTATGAATTGGGCTACAAATTGGTACCTCATCCCCCATATTCTCCGAATTTAGCCCCTAGTGACTACTTCCTATTTTCAAATTTAAAGAAATGGTTCGGTGGAAAGAGATTTATTTAGCTCCAACGATGAAATTATTGACCAAAGAAATGAATATTTTAAGGACCTAGAAAAATCCTATTTTTGTAAGGGATACAAAAACGGGAGAAACGTTGGACTAATTTAATGCAAACTTCAAGCTTCATATAAAAAATTTCAGTGCAAATAGAATACGTGAATTATTTTGATTCCCCCTATCACAATTTCTGGAAGGAGTTCTTTAATAACTGTTAAAATTTGCCATCTTTTGAAATGTTTTGGAATTCGAACATAGAACTATCTGGATGACAAGCACACACTCTACAACTACGCAGAGAATAATTTTTCATTATTTACTCGGCAGTCTTTACTTAATTGCTGTAAAATAATTCACACGGTACGTAGTTTATGTTGAAAAGTAAGTTGTTCTTAATGTAAGTTATTACCAAGTTTTTGCTGAGCACCTGAATGGGCACAAAAGAAATATTTAAATTGTAATATACCGGCTTAATAAAAAAAGAATTCAACTCTGTTCTTTGGCCACATTCTCTATAGACCCAAAACCATTTCATTAACAATGGTTCATAAGCAAATATTTTTAGATTTACCAACTTCGAAATTGCACAATAAGCATACAAGTGAATATTGAATATTTACCCATTTCGAATGTTTGTTTATATTTTAGAGTCTTTGTACATTTTTATTCTAACCAAGAAATACCTGGGGACTTAACACAGCTTTTTACAAGCACACGTACAAACCTTCCCAGTGAACATTTTTGCCGATGTGTCTGATATCAGAAAAGCCCTGAAACATTGGCAGAGGAACAACTGGGTTGTCCAAACTCCTTCGTAATAATATTTACTACAACTTTTGACACTTTTTCTGTATGCATTACCCATCCCTTTTATTATTAGACTAATCGACACATAATCTTAAGGAAATTTGGTTGCCCTCTCTATTATATTCTATTCATTTTATTTTTTTAAACAAACGATTTTTCAAGCGGTAAACATATAGAAGACAGCAAGCAAGCTACCGACTTCAATATATCAAAAATAGAATACACTCGCTTATATGGAAACAATTGTTTTTGTACCATCACAGTTACATGCCTACACGAGCACTTTTATTTCTGTCGCCAATAATTTTTATTTCTTAAGCCAAAAGAAAGGAGCAATTAAAGTGCTGCCAATCTAAAACAAAATGTAAAATGAATGATAGTGTAATTATTATTGTATATTATAATTATTATTGGATATTACTTAAGAGAAAGAAGTTCTCAAATTTGATATAAAAGAATAAATTGACACCTCTTTCTATGTTTATATGATATAAGTACGTTTTGTTCTTATAAATATGAAACACTTGACAGTGGCAAATATATAAATATATTTACTTTAATATCAGGTGCTTGTGCTGTTGCTGTCGTTTTTCAAATAATAGCCTGCTGTGATTTATGTAGAGTTGTGTATAGTAGTCTATTTTACTGAATCGATCAGATTGATCAGAACGATAATATGAACAAGTTCTTTCATGGTGTTCATAGTCCGTTGTTTTTTATATCCTCTGAATAGTGATTGAACGAAAGCTCTGTTTAGTTTTCGTTTTGTTATTGCTCAATAGCTGAGTCAGAATCGTCCAATTTACTGAATCGTTCAACTGAACTGCTTCAACTACTGCTTGTGTGCAAACACACATGCTAGAAACAACTTTGTATTACCAACAACACACAGTATTACCAACATAAAAATCGTTACACAGTAACTCTGAAATTCAAAATAATGGTCAATTGAATTATCCACGAACTCCTAGAAACAGTGACGTGAATTTTCCAGACTGTGTAAGAAGACTTTTTGATCAATTAACTACCAATAGGGAATGACATGATAACGTGTGCATGGCACACAATAGAGCTGGGTCTAACTCGTTCATTTTTGCCATAAGCCTATAATCAAACCCATGTAATTTAAATGAGTTTGATCATAGGTTTGTGGCAAAAATGAACGAATGAACGAGTTGGACCCAGGTCTAGCACACGACTTAGTGTGAATCAGATAATAGTGGAGTCAAAATCGTTAAAAATAAAGACAACTTTTAGTCGATAATAACTTTAAGAAGTAATTAGTCTAAAATAAACTAAACTACATAAACAAAGAAATATTAGTGTGTTATTTATTTTTAGTTTTAAGAAATCTTAAACGTTACAATATATAACAGAGTAGTCAGCATATTTCCTGAAGTTCATTTAAGACAATTATCCACTAAGTAAAAAAGAAAAGTCAAAGCGAATCCTTATTAGGTGGTCTCAGCAGCTTTTAGATGGTAATACACATTTTGCAGTATACTTTTTTCCATCCCAGTTATAATTTTTTTAAAACAAATTTAGGTGATTCTACCATATATTAATATGCCTTGTAATATTCTTTTTTGCGCTGTTGCTTTTTCTTTGTTTCTTACTTCTATGTCACGTTATTGTTATTAATATATTAACATTATATTTACTAACTTCCCGCTATCGAAAGTTACGGAGTTTTCATAATATTTCGAAGTTTTGATGTCCTGGGAGTCGATTCTCACTATTTTCGCGATGATGTCACTATGGATGTATGTATGCATGTGTGCGTGTATGTATGTATGTAAGCATCTCATAACTTAAGAACAGGTCAATGGATCACTTGGATATCGTAAAATAGTGAATTAATTCGGTTCGTTAGATTTCGAAAATTTTTGAAAACAAAATTTTTACAAAACCATTTTTCTTAAAAAAAAAATGTTTAACTACTGAGCCAATCGAGATTAAAATCTAATCAGCACTTACCCTCAAAGGGACCCGCCGATTGAACTAAAATCGGTAGATCCGTTCCGGAGATATAAAAAAAATGTTTCAAGGGATAGGATGTAAATTTCTCTCATTGGAAGGATGTTGAGTTCATATATTTGTCATAAGGTAGTGAATCGATTCAGTTCAATAGACTTGGAAATAAAATTTCTACGAAACGGCTCTTTTAAACAAATTTTAAAGTAGTACGCCGATTAAGTGCAAAAGAGAAATCGTTGACGAATAGTTCTAAGAAAAAAATCGTTTTTTTTTCGAGAAATTTCAGGGACGGCCTGCAAGGTCAACTAATTCCCATATATTTTTTAAACCACATTTGGTGGGCGAAGAGTCCGAATATTTCTGTAGAAAAGAAAATGGAGAAACTTGTAATAAAATGCAATATAAACATTCAGAGAATTCGGCAAATTTTCTGGTGTCTTATTATGTAAAGAATTATAAAAGGAGTAGCAAAAGTCAGAAAAGTTAATGAAAAGTTTGCTATTTTCGTTGCCATAGTATTAAAAGATATTTATCATACATACCTGGAAAAGGTCTGATATTATGCCACACTTTTTTTGGAAATAAAAAATAAGTTTCAGAAAAGTCTGAAAATTTTTTGCGGCACGGTAGATATTTTCCGATATTGCAAGACGTGTTGAAAATTCGTTTAAAATTTACCAAGAAACTTATCCAGAATTTGTTTTACCAATTTTCTCAGGCACACGGGTCTCATTACTTGCCAACCACTCATTTAATTTTCGGTACATTTTCCGAACGACTGCAAACATGAATTCGGTATGTAATGCAAACTCTCTGACCGAATTTAAAAAAAAAATGTTTACTGGGTATAAAAAAAACACAGCCAACAACAACACACATAAACACCCACTTTTATTTGCAAACTTCTACTTTAAATATTGATTAAAAACAAACATTTTAAATTGCAAATATCGACGAATGGCTCGTCTTGAAAAATATAAAAATAGCATCAAAAGCATTAAACAAAAATACTCGTACAATTGGAATAAATAAAATTTCTAGTGAAAAAAGTATGAAATAAACAAAATAAAACAAACTAAAATAATAAAATATAACATAAAATGAAATAACAATACATTTATTTAAATTTCGTCTCTAATGTTTCATCTGTTTTTTTTTGTATTTACACATTTCTACGTACTACGTGAATATTGTTGATTCATTTAAATTTTCTTTGGACAAAGAACAAAGTTAAATTGCAAGAGCAGCAGGAACAAATAATACCAATCAATTTTGAGAGAATCAAGAATAAATTCTTCTTAAGGTGTCTTTACATGGTAATACAAAGTATTATGACTTTGTAGAATCAAAATATTATGAAATTCTCTCCGTGTTTAAAAAAACGAGAACAAGAGTCTGTTGTAGGTATTTTTCATGTTTACACTGATACTATATGTAAGTAAAATGAAGTAAAATGAAGTAAAATGCAAGCAAAGATATTAAACTGTTGAGTTAATAACAAAAACTGGAAAATTGTAAAAAAAGATGTGTACTAATAAAACTAAATATTGGAGAAAACATTTTATAATTTCAATGCAATTTTACTACAAAATATAACTTTTTTTAAGTTTATTTATTCTTTGTTTGGCTTTGCTGTACCTGTTAAGTAGCTGATGATTGCAGTCGTAAAATATTTACAAAAACAACATGAAAATTTCCTGAGTTGATTTTAGTGTTTTTTGTAAAAGTGTCAACACCTTCAATCAGGGTTCCCAGATTTCTTTCGACTGACATCCCCAATTTTAAAATGTTTATCCCCAAAATTCCCCAAAAGGCAATTTGTACTAATTTTACCACTTCTGGAGATAGATCAGAAGTGTCAAAACAAATTCAATTATTTTTAAAATGTATATCAATTCGTAACAGAGATTTTAGCACTGAATTTTGTTTCTAATTTAATATTTTATTGACTGCATTGCCGAAAAACCTCGTTCAATGCAATCGTTGCTTGTGGATACACAAAGTACATTTAATATATACAATACTCTACCAGTTCTTTAAACGGCGTGATCCAGCGGCATCTTGATATGAACAAGCTTCTGTCCAAAACATGTTTAAGTTACTTGTTATTTGTATATAAAATTGTAAGCATCAAATAAGGTAAAGAACTAATTGTCAAATAATTTAAGTTATATAGTACATATGTACGTATAAACAATAAAGTTAGCTGATGAGCAATCTCCCCAATTCGAGTACCTATTTTTCGTGTAATAAACCTAATTTAAATCTTGTTAACAACAAATGAAATCGTCATCATTGTTACCATTTATCATTTAATATTATTTATGAACTAAAAAAAGAGCAATTGGAATATGTATTGAAATTAAAATATTCCGAGAAATAAATAAAAAAAATAAATATTAAGTAAAATACAAATCCCCAAAAAACTTCATAAAATCCCCAAAACATAAAAGTTATCCCCAATTAATTTCTCAATCCCCAAAATATCCGCATTTCGAAAAAAATCCCCGATTTGGTGATAAATTCCCTAATCTGACAACACTGCCTTCAATAGATACCATTAGTGCTGGAAATGTTTACTTTGAAATACACCTCTGGTGTGATGAGAATACTTAAGTTTCTAAAATGGTTTAGAAAATAAACATTTACCGACCGCTTGTCAAATTTTCTATCCGTATTCTCTCCTACTCGATACATTTTGCTTTTACATGAGAAGATTTTGTATAATCTACAGCATTTTTTGACATGTCGTAATCATTGTATTACCATGTAAAGATACCTTTAATAGATATTTTCATAGATATTTATTTTATTTAACTCGGAAATATTCAAACTCACAAAGAAAGGCAATATTTTATTATATATTTTATTTGAGACCTAAAATAAATATATGAACGTACATATATATATACATGCATCTTTAAGATGTAAATTTTTTAAAAATGCGATTTTTGAGTTAATAGTGCAGAATTAATTCTCATATCGTTATTCCGTCCTGTAAAAATTTTATACAAACATGTTGAATACCTTGAGAGGAAAAAAATTTTTCTGTATGTAAATTGAAAATTTTAAACCCGTTGCCTGCAAAAAAAGTAACGGTCGTTACTGTAAGGGGTCATTTACTGTGGAAACCTCATATAGAAGTAACTAGGTCAAATTAATTTTTACGTTTTGCTTAAAAATTAAATATACTTTATGTTTTAGAAAGAAATAGTTTCGTATGAAAAATTAGAAAAATAAAAACATAACTCCAGACCTTTAAAATTTAAACTTGTTCTGGTATATAAAACTAATTCAATAAAACTAGTTATTTCTTTGGTAATTAAATACATTTTGTATTTTAGAAAGAAATAAATGTCCAGGGCTGGAAAGTGAAGAAAATCAGGAATAATTTCTTAATCGGGCTTAAGTTCAGTATTTTAAATTTTTATTGAATGAAATATTTTTATTAATTAAAGTGATTTATTAAAGAAGAGAAGAAAAATTAAACTAGAATTTTTACCTGGGGGGAAATGTGCATTTTTCTGTGCAGCCATTGGGGTAGAGATTGTTATTAACATCACCTATTTAAAGTAAATTTTTAATGAAATGGAAAATGAGAAATGATTATTGTGTACACAATTATTGATTTACGTTTGGTAAATACATTTGTAAGTATCACTATACATTTTCTGGTTTTCCCGTTTTTTCATTATTATGATAAAGTATTTTTGTTAAAAAATAACCAAAATTATTTTTTTTTAGTTAAACATATTTCATCTTTTAGAAAAATCTTTAGTCAAGATTTTTTTATATTTGTTAAATTTTTATATGGATATCTAATATAAGTATAAACTAAAGTTTGTGCCAGCATATTATGCTCTCAGCACAGTTACATATGTTTCAAATCGATGGTCATTCGTTGACAGTTTGTAACGAGTTTTTATTAATTTTTAGTAAATTAGAGATAAAAATAAAATTAATTGCTAAATAACAGTCATAACTTTAAAATAAATTAAAGGAAATGTTCCATTTCATTTCAATGAAACCGTTCCTTTCTGCTAAACAAAATCGAAAATTTCTTTAGCAATAAAACGTTTACATAATACCGCAATATATCCCATTTTCAATTGAGACACTAAACACCGGAAAATAATAATAAAATAAATAAAAAACAAGTTAGTTTACTTGGTATGGAGGTATAATAATAAGACTATTTTAGGGTTAGATATTAAGCAGTACCACGATTTTTGAACATCTCGAGGGCGAGGGTGTTATACTGACGTGACGTCGATGTTGATAACTTGAATAAGGGTGAATGTAAAATATTTCTTAAATACAGAGTGTAAAATAAAATAATCAGGTATGTGATGGAAAACGATCGTTTTGAAATCGTTTTGAAAAGATGTGATGAATTCGGATCGATTTTCAGTATAATTTTTGAGCTAATTTTGAACTACCAACTTCGAAAAAGTATACTAAAAGATAAAATATAATCCACATAATAGGTTTGTGAGAAGAAATTTGTAAACAATGTTTGGAAAAACTATTAAAAACAAGTTTTAAAATTATTGACAAAACGACTATAGGAAACACATCACACCTTTTATCGTTTTCAAATTGTTTTTGTGTCTAAATCGTTTTTCATCAAATACCGGATTCAACTATTTATATATAAATTTTATTTTAGCTTTAGGTCTTTTGTAATCAATTTACAATTTTATTTATTTTTATCGATAAAATTATGATTCAACCCTATTCTGCGTTTCGATTACGTTCCCGCATTCAGTTACGCACGGATCGAAAAATGGTATTCTACCAAAAAACCTAATCGAAAGAAAAAGAAGAAGAGAAGAGTATGTTTAAACCAGCTGCTTTGCTATAAAACGTGTGAAATTAAAACAGAAAAAATAAGCAATTTTGCAAAAATTTTAGCAAAAAGTTAAATTTAGAGCAAAAAACCAGTGATTTAAAAATTAAAACAAAGAAGAATTAAATATTGTGAACATTTTTATTAAAAAAAATTACAAGTTAACTACTCTGAAAGGCCAAAAAAGCAATAAAATAAGCAAGAGGTATTTTGTAGAAAATATATTCCAGTGTGAAGAATCCTGTCGCGCCGGAGGAGATGTTTTAATTTTTTATACATAATTGTAACACAAAAATAAAGTTTCTTTGTTTTAATTTAATTTAATCTGCAGAAAATACGTCTTTCGTTGCCATCACATTTTCTTACCTTTTATACTGTTCTATTGTTGATGATTTCTACTTGTAATAAATAAAAAAAATCACATTTCAGTACAAAAAAACAAAACAAATTGTGCAGATCATTAATTAAACCATCTATTACATTTAATACTTACATTATTTTTTGAATTAATCACTTTTTGAAGCTAAACAAACAAAAATCGAAAGACGCTCCGTCACTAAAATAACAACTTACAAAAAAAAAAAGCTTACGTAGTTACGATCGAAATCCAGAATACATATAATCGAAAGAGAAATCGAAGAACGCAACACAGAATACCACAGTTGCCAAACGGAGAAAATTTCGATTCGAATCGAAACGCAGAATAGGGGTGATTATTATTTTATTTCCTGACGAAGCTACACAAAGTTGAAGCGAAATAGCGATAAAAATAAATAAAATTGTAAATTGATTACAAAAGACCTAAATAATAATAATATTTTATTTTCTGACGAAGCTACACAAATTTAATATTTTTTTCAATGTATTTACTTACAATCTATTTAACAATAATAAGTAAATTAGTATAAAGAAAATGATAAAGTAAGAAAATAAAAAACATGTTGATTATTGAGTTCTTGTTTCAACTTTGTTATTTGTTGAGCTTCTCATTTGCTTAAATGAAAGTTTAACATATTAACTCTAGTTGTTCTAAGAAATTTTTGGGTAAAGGTTCCCAGATGATCTGCATTAGCAACAGTGAAATGCGCATAGGATCCAGCTAAACCCCTCAATAATCAATTTCAATGTATTTTTAATAAAAAAAAAATATTTTACTTAATAAGTAAAATAATAATTTGGGATTAATAGTGCGTTAACAATTGTTAAACTTAAATAATAAGTAAATTTGATAAAGAAAAGAAACAAGTTAACAGTTGTTACTTAACTTCAGCAAGGTTAATAAACTAAACCTAATATTATATTTACATATAAATATTAATATTATTATTACTATTTTCTATAAGGTAAATCTAATATGTGAAACCGTTTCAGTCTCCTAACTTGCTCTGTTTCATCCAGAAGAGCTACTGCTAATGTATTGCAGTGATTACTCAGACGATTTAAGTAGACACAAAGTTGAAGCGAAATATCGATAAAAATAAATAAAATTGGAAATTGATTACAAAAAACTTAAAGCTAAAATAAAATTTATATATAATTAATAAAAAAGTTCGAATAAATTATTATAATATATTCAACTATTGCTAATATCGAAAATATAATATTTGCATAAAATTCTTTAGTCGAAAAATACCAATTGGTTACTGACTATATATGTATGAGTATGTACTTATGTATGTGTCTGTATACTACATATACGTACGTCGATGATGGGTATATAAGATCCGGGGCACAGCCGAATGTAGCATTGGGTGTGTTCGTAAATGCATCACTGCGCTGCAAATGGAAATTTAAATGTTCTAAGCTGGTTCACTGAAGTAGATAACGCACAAATAATTATCAAATATGGTATACAAACATGATTACTACTAAAACAAATTATCAGCGAACTTGTATTGCGTTTTAAATAAAAGTTTGCACGTATGATGCAGAGCAGTAATGCATTTACGAACACACCCATTCTTACTTGTTTTTTATTGAAAAGTTTGAAGCCAATCGACAATGCTTATAGAAATAAAGTACTCAATGATATAGTATGCTCTATGGTTACCTTATTGCAATGAAACATGTGCGTGATATGCATAAACCGTTTTAAGCAGTGTAAAGGCAGGATCACACGATTGACGCAATGTACCAATTGTTGCTTCATTTTATATGCCAATCGTGTGATTTCACAATTTTTTGTCCCATACGACAATCGAGAACAATATTGTGGTGATTTGACGCAATCAAATGCAACTCTGGTGCGGCAATCGTGTGAACGATTGATAGACAACCATGCCCCAATAAAAATGCTAAAAATGCACCAATATTTATTGTGTTCTCGAGCGGCAATCAAAGAAGCCAATACGCGACAATTTTTGAAGTGTTTTCGTAAGTACTGTAAACTTCAACTTACTTTATGTATAATTATAACTTATTTCAAACGTTAACATGGAACTGTGATCCAATCTTTAACCCATATATTTAGTTTTTATTCGTTTAAAAGAACGAAAATCGCCTCTGCTTTATATATTTAATGAGCACAAAATATACAAAGCAGAGGCAATTTTATTTCTTTTAAACGAATAAAACATTTTCACGTACAAAATAAAACAGAAAAAAAAGTATTTCTTTTTAAAAGAAAACTATTTGCACAAAACAAACTAAAAACTACCACGACGGCTGTTTGTTTGTGTTGCCGCAAGTTAGACCAATCGTATGACTAGGATGCGGCAATTATTGCCATAAATTCATTATTCCAAAATTTGTGGCAATCAAATTTTTAAAAAGCGAGGCAACCATGTGACTGCAAAGTATTTGATTGGGACAATTCTATTATTGTGCACCAATTCACCACCATAAAAATTGGGTCAGATTGGTGTATTTGCGGCAATCGTGTGATCCTACCTTAATAGTATAAAGTTGTTGTTAATTTTTTTTAATGATTCTGTGCACACTTTCAGTGACATGTTTGATGCACCCAAAGTGGAAATGTATTGTATTAATGACAATTTTTTCCGTGTATATTGTTTATACCTAATAAGCTCAGTAAAAGACAGTGAACACACTACTTATCTTGACATTGAGAAATTTCTAAGATGAGGTCGTACAAACGCTTATTAATATTTTTAAAGTTCTATTCATAAAAAAATTACAGGTTTATTAAAGTGCTTATTTGACATATTTCTATAGAAAATTTGTCAAATAAATCTGTAATAAATCTAAAATATTTTTTATGAAAATGTCAGCTAATGTTTATCTACGATTGCATGTGATATACTTACATATGTATGTAAAGCATGTTCGGAAATAAGGTTCAAATATTTACATACATACGTAAATACTATTTGCCTTATGCATAAAAATAATGTTGTTTTATAAACCTCTTATAAATCAAAAATACTTTTTATTAATACAGCAGATAGTGTTTAAATTTTTCAAGAACTAATAAGAGAAGCAAGAAACTCGTTTAACAGACAATTAGATAGATCGTTTTTATAATATAAATTATATCGATAATCATTGCCGGAAGTGTCTGAAAGACTATAAAGATGTATTTTGACTCACTCGACCAGACCGGCATCAATGAAAGACAAGATTTTTCTGTTTGCATATTCGATAGCTAATCTTTCTTAAAAGATGTAAACACAATTGTTAAATATAATATATACATACATGCATACATATCGTTACCTTAATATAGAAAGGGCCTAACGCATTATTTTTTTTAATCGAGTTTATTTGATACATCTAATGTATCGAAAAATGCATAAATCTCGATTTAAAAAAAAATGAGTTAGGGCCTTTCTTTATTAAGGTAACTATATGTACATGTGCATACATACAAATATATGCATGTCTATTAGTCATAAAACAATATTTATATGTATATCGTTAGTTAAAAAAAATCCATTTAACAGAATTTGTTGAATTTCATAGAAGAAAAAATTCTTTTTATAAAATTTTGGTAAGTTTTTTGATTGTTGTTTATAATGTTGCACTTTTTCTAAAATAAAGTTGAAAACTTTGGTTAATAATGTGTTTTGATATGCCAAAGAATAACAAACAAGCAAGAAAAGATTTTTCATTTTATTTAGTTACATAGCTACACTATTTTTTATTTAAGCTTACGATATGTACAAATTGTTCAAGCAAAAATTTACGCACATTTTATACGCCATAATTTATATTATGTTCGCCATTTAATTTACCAATATCACGTTGATGCTGCTGAATTCTGCGCTCACGTTCCAAACCATCTTGACCAACGCCAATGCGTTCAATGAACTTGTTCGCTCTGAAGCCATGAATCTTTGTATTATAAAAGCAAATTGAAATGCATAAAATTTATATAAGGAAATTGAACTCACTTCGTAGTATAATGAACGTCTCTTTTGACTGATTTCCGGGTCAAAATCCCACTCCGTTCTCTCATGCGTAATGGGCTCACCGGCAACATTATTTTGCAATGTTTCTGTTATTAACCGATAAATAGAGGATTCGCTCGGTTGAACTTGCAACAACGAGATCAGCATAAACAACTAAAAATAAATTTTATGCTGATTTTTATTTTCTGCATTGTTTTATGAATATTGTCGTAATGTTTTTCTTACACTTGAAGCGATTATGAATTGATTTCGGAACATTTTAAAACAATTATGAAATATGCACGAGTTGTTTATTTATATTTTGTTTCACAAAACCTTGTACATATGTAAGTACGTACATTTGCACCGAATTTAGTTTTGCTTTGATCTCTTTGATCAACTTTAAACAACTAAACAGCGCAAACGCACACGAATCTAAGCAAAAGCCTATAACATGCTCTCAGTATGGTTGCCAGATTAATTCGCCACAAAATCGTCACGACTAATTTTTTAAATCTTCGCACAGTTGCAGTGTTTTTTTCACTACAGGCATATTTAACGAGCTAAAACGTACATACATTTGTACATATACACACTAAATAAATATTAACTAAAATTTGGAAATTTGTCTAAATTTTAGTACAAAAAGTTGTCGTATGTTTTTTACTTGAAACTTAATTTTTTACTTAATTTATAAATAGTTCATTAATGAACTAGTTTATAGTAATTATATTTTTATATTTTCTAAAATTAAGTAAAATTTTCCCATAGAATTCGTAGCTTTGCAAAAAATCTTTTTCATCTTTTATCTCAAATTTAGTAAATTTTCCAAGGTTTTTTTATGTCTTTAATTCTGGTACTTATTTTTATTTTAAATTAAATATTATACCACATGATATGTTATTTATGATGTCTTCATATTATATTCTTAATTAATTCACCAAACGTACATACATACATATTAATTACTTGAGAGAAGACAAGTATTGAACCAACAACCTTCTGACTGATAACAAAGCATTCTAATCATTTGACTAACAGGGCAGCCTACATAAGTATTGAAATTATTGAGTTTTAAAATTTTATTTTATTTACAAAAAAATACATTTCAAGTTCAAATATTCCTTTAAAAAATTTACTTAAATTTTTTGTTTAATGCAAATTAATAATATATTCTATAATTTAAAGAAAATAATTTTCTAAAACTTAGAATACCTTTTTACATATTTTAAGTTAGTCAAATTTCATGAACTAATCAGGAGTAGGTCATTTCCTAAAATTTATTTTTCGACTAGTTGATAGATACAATTTTGCTAAGCCTAAAACCATTTACTTGTTTTTGATAAATATTTCCTTTAAGTCAGTAAACATTTCCTTAAATGTAAGAATTTTTTTATTTTTTTTTATTTTTATAAACTATTTTTAAGGATACGAACCTTTTATTTTTTAAAATTTTCGTCTGCCTATTGAAAACAAAAATAGAGCACTCAAATTTGTCTGGACAAAAATTTTGTTCGGAAACAATGGGTGAATCCAGCTTTAGAAACATTTACTTAAACTTAGAAAAAATTTTTACTTAAACTTAGAAAATTTTTTTTACTTAAATTTAGAATTTTTTTTCTTAATTATAGTATGTACATGCCTTTTCTTTTGTGTGGTTATCTATGAAAATTGCTAGCTCAATAAATACGTATCCGAGTCAAACAGTTTTGCATTAGTAATTAGTGGTCACGCTTTTTGGGGCACATTGTGCCAGATGTGTACTCGGCATTAGCTTGATATCATATACGTCATGTTTTGATAACTCACAGCTAGCTGAATGAAATAACGCCCAAAACAAACACTCCCAGTGGGGAAAGTCCTCATGAAAGAGTACCTAACAAATTAAATAAGTTCCAACAAAATTTAATGAAATAAGTAAAAAAAAAGTTAATAACTCTTAGGGCCATTATTACAAGTTAAAGATAGTTAAAAGCAGGATTTTATCTGACGTATAAAAAGCTTTTCATTAGTACAATTTTACTTTAACCTAAAGTGAGCGATAAATTGAAGGCATGTTTATCCTACCTGATACGTTAAATTAAATTTTTAATAATGAATTTTTATACGTCTGATGAAATCCTGCTTTTAACTATCTTTAAGTTATAATAATGGCCCTTAATTAAATAACTATTATTATAGTAATGAAGCATTATATTTCAAACGCTTAGCTTTGTATTTGGTGGGTACCTCTTTCACCTCAACAAAATGCAATCACAGTTCTAATACAAGCACAGTTTGAGTTGTTCCTACTACTGAGTTGGATAGAAGAGTGTTCCGAGCAAACATTTGGCCGATAATTTTTTGCAAAAATGTCTAACATGATTGTCCTCAGATCAATTCTGATGATTAAAAATTGATTTATCACTTAGACGATTGAAAAAAAATTCACTTATTATTTATCCATATGATCAAGTAATGATTTATTGAAAAAAGTTCAAAGAAAACTTCAATATGTAAAAATTTTTAATTTTTGTTTATTCGTTTCGTTTTCTTTCGCATGGAGAACATTATTACATGAATCAAACAGTTTTTCATTAGTAATTAGTGGTTACGGATGTGTACTCGGCGTTAGTCTCAAGAAATTATGGGTTTTTTTGAAAAAATTTCATCTATTCGTTATAATTTAAATAAGTAATTTTAGATGAGAACATAAGCTTACTATGAAAATATGGAGATTTGAATGAATCGAGGTGGAATTTGTATTCGATTTAATCTATTTATTTTCATTAAACTTGGCGACTTATCGACCAAATATTATGCGAGTGAACACCCTAAATGACAACATTGCTAATGAAGCCAAGCAAACAGCTTACGCTGGAATTCACAAAAATTGTACAAGATCATGTGCAGATAGATTTATTTACTCTTTTGTGGCTGAAATCTCTTTTGCTCACTGCATTAACAAAATTTATAAACAAAAACATCAACTAAATAAAATTAAAACAAAAAATGTTAAACTAAAGTTTGGATGTAATGTTTAGTTACCAAACATTACAGTCACAACCAGTTTCAATTATTGTTGGCTGCTGAGCTGATACATATACTACATACATATGTACATACACATTTGTGTACATATATAGGTATTAGTGATGTAACGAATCGTACTCTTATTCGCCAAATTCTTGGAAAAAGTTGTGGAACACTTTAAAGTAAAAAAAACACTGTTTTGGACAAATTTTTGTTCGCCAAAATTTTTTTTTAAATATTAACAGAGTAAAAATACGCCAAAAAAATATGAAATGTCGCCCAATATATTTTTATATTTCATATGAAAAATAGCTTGGGAAATTTATCATATTTTTGTCCATAGCATTCAAAGTGAATAATCGCCCAATGATTTTGGGCTTTTATTCATAATGAACATAGACCCAAAAAAAAGTGCAAATCGCAGAAAATTTTTTGTAAAATCACCCAAATACAAAAATTAACGACCGCTCATTAATTTGGGTCATTATTCATTATGTCAAATCACCCAAATTTATGATGAACAATAGCCCAAACAACATAAATGGCCAAACGCGAAAAAAAAATGGCGATCGTTTATTAATTTGGACATTTGTTCATTTATCTTATTTTTATAAAAACGTAAAACGTTTATTGCTAACTAACTGCTCATCTAAATATTTTATTATAATCAAGCATGTAGTAAATGTAGTCCAGGAAAACGTTATTGGGCAGGAAAACTTTACAAGGCAGAAAATCTTCATTAGGCTGCACTAGGGTTCGCACTGCAATTATAATTGAGTAGGTGAGATGCGCAACTCGTTCGTTACAAAAATTAAAAAAATCAAGATAATGATTGATTCTAGTAGTTCTTCAGAAATTTTATAACAAGCAATAAAGAGATTGTGACAATGTATGCTCTTTTTATATTTTTACATGAGTTAAGATAGCAGTTAGCAGCAAAAGTGGTTGGTTCCATACATCAGACATATGCAGAACTCTCTCTTTTTATGTTTCGTAGCAAAACTCGCTGGTTCAATATTTCTATTCTAAGCGCTCTTGATAGTTATAGTGACGAAATTCTAAAATGAATATGACAATTTACAATAACTTTTTAGACTTGCATTTTTATACTCGTTTGTATTTTATGAAAAAAAAATTAGCTTTTTGTAGTAAAAGCACCAGGCCAACTTCATTTTAAATTTAAAACTACAAATCGAATGATAATAGAAAAAACTGGAAAAGGAATGTGTACTCTACAGGGGGAGATTAATTATAGAACCAACTTTTGCACCCTAAAACCTTTCTTGAAACGAGCAAAGCAGTTATTCTAGAATCATCAATTTGGACATTAAAACTGAAAATAAAAAAGATGTTGCAACCCTTTTATCAAAACATTTTGGAGAAAATTGGAAGCCAATGAGGATCTGCAATTTTATGCTATGATATTGTCTAAATAATAGTAATAATACAGATCTTGAAAATCGTGAAGATAAAGATTTCACGTTATCAATTTAAAAATTCGTACTTTTTATTTTTTAAAACTTCTATAAATTAACTTAAAGTACAAAATTACTACTGAAATTTAATAAATGAAAATAATTTTCAAAATATAATTAATTATAATTATAGAATTTTCCGGCTGACATAGTACGATGTCATATAGTTTGTAGCAAAAGTCGTTGGTTTCGAGATTTCGTAGCAAAACTCGTTCGTTCCAAACTTTAATCTATTATAGTTTAAAAAAATTTTTTATTTGGGCAACAGTGAAATGCGCATAGGATCCAGCTAAACCCCTCAATAATCAATTTCAATGTATTTTTATTAAAAAAATATTTTACTTAATAAGTAAAATAATAATTTGGGATTACTAGTGCGTTAAAAAATGTTTAAACTTAAATTGTAACAATTCTCACAAAAAACACTAATTTAATCTATTATTTTTCTATGCTTCAGTACATTTTAATTTTTCAACTCTTGAGTTTTAATCAAGGACGCGGCAACATCTAAGAATTTAAAATATTCCACTAATTTGGTCCATTTAATCAGCTGCTGTAAGTTTTTTGCTTTTTTCCATAATTCTGTCACATACTCAATTGTAATCGAAATCGCGTTTAATTGCACCTTTTCATCGTAATCGTAATTGAAGCTATTAATCACTCGATTATGATTAAAACTTTTAACCTTTTTCAAGGAAAGAATTTATGGCAAATGCATTCGCTAGTAAAACAGTTCACTAGCGAGAGCGAAGATCCATTTAAACTGTTTCAATTTTTATACATGGCAAGCTTAACTCCATTTCGAGATATTTTTAACAACTTAAATTAATAATGATATTTAATAGGCAATTTATGTATTATATGCACAGATAAAACAGATTCGTTGAGACAACCGAATTTGTTGCCAATCAAATTTTGGCGGTTGAACCAACTATCATAGAATTCTGGTATAACGACTGTAATATTCTATATTTTTAATTATAACAATTAACCCAATAGTTGCAACAACAGATAAAATTGGTTAACAGTATCGAATTTGAAATAAAAGTTATTCTTGCTACAGAAAATATGGTTAATATAACTAAAACAAGATCATAATTGGTAAGTGTGAAACAAAAATTTACTTCCCTTGCTGAAATAAAAATAAACAATAAACGCAAATAAAAATACACAATTTACGGAACTTATTATTTGACATATTGTCATAAGTTTATTTTACTTGGGGCCACACGTTCAATTTTTGCCTTTCAATTGCATTCAATTTGCAATACACTCACACTTTTTTTTACTAACACAAACTTTTTAAATTGAGAACTAGATTGCTTTCAAATTCTCCTACACTCATTTATATGGCAATTTAATTTTCAATTTGAACAGCTGGTCACAACACACATTGATTGAAGCTATAAATTTGAGTTGTTTCTTCGTCGGTGGCATTCAAAAAATGAAATTTTTTATCAATTTGAGTCACAGCTATCAATTTCAAGGAATTTTGACACAAAGTATGTGTGATGAAATTGAAAGCGATTTATTGAACGTGTGGCTGCAGCGTTAATTGAAATTTATTTGCTGGTGGTTAAGCATGTCTTTATGCATTTCTTCAACCACACATTTTGAACAGTCACAAAAGTCTTACCTTATACACAGCCTTTCAAAAACCATTTGAGAATTCCCAAATAATAATATTTTTGAAAGTCACAAAAGTTTACTTTCAATTTGCTGCTATAAACTATGATGGTAAAATTAACTTCTTGCTAGTTGCAAGACTTGATAGAAAGTGTTTATTTTAACGTTAATATAGAAGGGCAATTTTTTTTGAGGCCAATACCAAAAATTTTTACTAAAATCCAATTCATAATATTTTATTCGGTTGTGCTAACCAATCAGTTACTTAGTCATGACAAAAGCATATGCTCGGTTGACCCAATCAATTTAAGAATTGTCAGAATCATATCTTTATTACAATTATGCCCTTATGGCAATGAACATCGATTGTTTTTTGGATCAATAGAAATTGATAGCGTGAACTGAAATATATATAGTTCATGCAAATTATATTTTATTTTATGATAGAAGTGTCTAGCAATGATTCATTTAGAAATACAAATTATACTGGTTGTATCAATTAACTATTTCTATAGTCACAATTAAAATTTCATTCTAAAAATTCACATATCGCTAATGAAAAATTGGTGCTTACAAAAGCTATATTCGTTCATTACAACAGAATTGTGTATTAGTCGGTTATCACAACACATCTGTTTTCTCTGTGTGGTATTTTTTTCTAATACATGTACGAGTATTCATTAGTTTTGCTTGACTTGACTACTTTTACGACAATAAAGAAACTATGCGACAAAATCAGAAGAATGAATATACATTGCTAGTCAACTTGAGTGGGTCCTTTTTTATTTAAAAAAATTTTATTGCGCGTCCTTTGGGGACTTTTGGAATAAAACAAATTTGTTTAAGTAATTTTAAACGAATGAGGAGTTAGGTTTTTTAGGCTTTTTTCATTATTAAGGTATACGCTCTTCTTTACAATGAAATAAGTATCTGATGGTTTTACTTAAAATTACTCGATTTTTTACATATCGAAATTAAATCTCTTATCAGAAGACCCTATATTTTATAATAATTACAATTTCTATTGAAAGTCATTAAATACTTCTGCTCACTTGCTCGACATTTTCCACCATGCACCGCCACAAAACAGCTTAACAACAAATTTGAATTTATTTTAAAATTGCAACATCGTAAACTTATTTTCTTCTTTGCGGTTTTTGTTTTACGATTTTGATGATTTAATTGCTTGTGAATTAAACAATTTTCCATGATAAAATGTCTTCTTTGTTCACATTGATAATCATCATTACATATTTTAGCATTATTTACTCCCTTGCAATCGTTTCCTGTTTAAGGGATACACTTTGTTTTTCATCCTTTTTTTTTAACTTAATGAAAAAATAAAACAGGATTGCGCGTCTTATTATGATGTTGATCTGCAAGCAAAGTTAATGGTGATGCAAATATAAAGTGAACATTTTTATAAAAGATTTGCAATGAAAATGAATAAACATTGGTTTTGTGCTCGTACTGCAATAAAGATATGAAGGGCTTTTGTTGCAACATCTGCACAATTGCTTCTGCACTTAAGTGTCTATGAATGCAGGCTTTCGCATGAGGGCTTATGCGTATATCTACTCGTATATATGTATATCTGTGTGTAATTGTATGATTGTAAGGATACTCTGTGATTGTATAGAATAAAATCTAGAAAGAATTTCTCAGAAAGTATAGTCGATCTAATTATGATATATTCCACAATTTTATCATCAATGGCCATGACTTATTAATAAACAATAAAACTTGATTTAATAATTTAATTTAATAAAGGTTTCCACAACAGTGTAACTTTTAACGTGAATAAAATGGGAACTAGCAACGTTTTCAAGAAACCTAACAACAACTACATTGAAAATTATTCTGCACAAATGATGAAAAACTATTTGAGTACAATAAAATTCAAGATTATCAAAGTAAATTTTACAAAGTTGTGCGAAATTTAATGGATTTGCAGCCAAAAGCAAATGGACAGAAGTTCTTATAATATCAACTATACACCAAATGGCAACGTTTTGTCCAGAATGTAATTTTCTGTCAAGAAAAATAATTATAGTATATTCAAAAGAAGCAATAGGGGAATTCACGGTTTGCTATTATCTATGCGCACGGATGTGCACCAAGCCAAATTCCGGCATACGTAAGTAGTGTGCATATTCACACGAAGCCATTCGTCGTGTTTTTACTACCATCATAACTTTGTAAAGTAATGAAATTTAAAATCTCATATGCAAAAGTTTGAAAGTTTTACTGTGAAATCTTCCTGAGATATGGTGGTGCACATAGTGCATATTTTAAGATATACTCGCCGACAGACTCATTGACTCACTGACTCATCATCTCACTGACTCACTTATTCACTCAACAAAATTATGAAGCTCTTCCGCTATAGCTACAGAGATAAAATTTGGTACGTGGTAGGTGAGCAACCAAATAGAAAACCTGAAAACAAGGGAATTTTAAGCAGGGGACGGGGCCCCACCATAAAGCTCAGAACTAAGAAGGCTTTAAATTTTTCTTTAAAGATCAGGCGCTACCTCGCCAATAAAATCAAGGCCTACTGTTTCATGTACTTTGGCTTGGCAGATTAAAATTTACTATTTTGCTGTATTCTTCTTAGTTTTTGACGGACGCAGATAATATTTTTGGAAATAGTTAAAAACATATTTTGTCTCAAGGTGGCATGATGAATTTTTTGGCTCTAGCTTTGGAATTTGAGAAAAAAAAACCCTCAAATTTTATATTTATAACAAAATTTGGTCTATTTCGAGACGATCTGGTTTCTTCAAGATCGAAACTTTTGAACCCAAAATTTCTTCGTAAAATTTCTTACAGTATTACCTTTTTAATAAATAAAAATATGAGGTTGGTATTAATGCAAAATTTTTTTATAATAGCGAAATAACTAAAAATCGCCATTTTCAAAACTTTAATTTAAATTGTTATACGCAACTTTATTAACTTAATAGTGCTTTTCATACCAATATTTTTCATGTTACAAATTTCGTTCTTAATTCATAATAAGTTTCCTTTTTTAAATCTAACAAGACTTGACTTCTACATTAGTAGACAGTGGGCCAAAGTTGGTAAAAAATGCAAGATTTAAATTTTTTTTTCGAATATTTCCTTTTGGATAGGAAAAAAAATTCATTTGCAAAAAATCTTTTTTATTGGATCAAAAACATCAGCTTGGCATCGCTTTTAATATTTCATTAACCCAAGGTTGCCCAATTTGGGGCTTTGTGGCTCCGCCCCCTTTAAAGACATATATAGTCCACATTTCAGATTTAACCTCTGTAATACATGTTCAAATTCGGAAAAATTGACCGGCCCGTTTAGAAACTGCAAATTATTTAAATTTTTTAACAAAATCCCCCAGTGTATATCGGGTAATACAGGCCAAACAAGGCCCAGAAGGCACCGTCGGATAGAGCTTAAAAATTAAGACCGCATTTATGATAGCAAACTTCATTTTAAAGTTAGTGCAAATATATCAATTAAAAAATAATTTTGCGACCAGTGTAGTGGGCAACTTAGACCACGGAAGTTTTACCCAAGGATTCGGCACCAGACTCCTGTAATAAAATTCGCATTAATGAGCATAAATTTGATATATCCTACGAAATTTTTCGTTAACCATAAGCACTGGTCATTGAAGTTAGAGAAGTGGGCTGGGTCACACCTATAAACATTTAAAGGTACATTTTTCGATAGAGAGCTGAAATTTGAAACACATTTAGGCCCAGGTGAGTTAACAACTAGAAATATAGGAAACCCCAAAAATTAAGACATAAGCTACTCTATTGAAAGCCCTAAATTATAGTCTTGCGTAAGTGCAATAAGCATGTTGATTAATTAATTGAAAATTATAATATTGAGTTTTAAGGATAAGATTTTTTCGGGTTTCAAATTATTCAAATTGGTTCCTCAACTGTGGCTATATGTGCACAAAATTTTAGCTGTTTACTGTAAAATATAATATTAAGTTTGGATGGGCGAGGCCCGACTCCCTTGTTTTACAAACAGATTTTTTTTATTTTTTTTAGTTCACAGAAAAAATTATTCATCAATTAATGTTTTTAATTAAGAATTTACTTTATTCAACTAAATTTTTAATTGAATTAATTAATTTGAGTGGAAATACTTAATTGATATTATCAAATTGTTTATAGGTGAAAATTTAATTAATTTTTTAATTGATATTACAAATATTTTAATTGATATTACAAAATTATTCATATTACTTTTTTATGTGTTTGCAACCTGCCAAAAATAAAGTTATAATTAAAAGCTTAAGACATGTCGGGATATTTAAAGTGTGAGTTGCAAAAAAAAGTTATTGCTATTTAAAAATGGAAAAGATAGAATGGCACCTTATCACGTCGACAAAGGTGAAAGTGATATCTTAATCACTTTCACTGTCTTAAATTAATGCTAAGAACACAACTGGGACGAATTCGTCGATAAGAATTCGCTGCGTAAATTTCTCTTTTGAAGCACAATAACGACGATTTTACTCAACGAATTCAGCTCTTATAATTGATAAAGTTGGTTATTGTGTGCAGGGTGACCGATGACATTTTTCAAAAAGTGGCACAAAAAGGTTATTTAAAAAAAAGTAGCACCGAATAGGAGATTTATTAAAAAAAGGGGGCAACATTAAAAAACCGATATAACTACACTAAGCTTTTCTTAATATATCATGTTCAATTTACTACACAAAAATACCTTTTAAGCCATATATGTTTCACCAATATTGGTGAACGATAAGGTACTTAAAAGTGCACGAAAAAAAATTTGTGCGTATTTATATATGTATATTAGTTATAACTTTTGGCATTTTTTACAAATATCAAAATTTGACAGATAGGGCTGAATAGTCCATGGAAAAATAAAAATAATTGCGTTTTTACTTTTACGTTATCGTTAAAAAAGGTTCCGCACCAAATGCCATGAAGTTTGTAGTTAGAATTTTTTTGATGGCAGTATTTAAAATAATTTTTCTTATTTTATTTACTCATTGTTTCAACACCGGCAAATATAATTTATAACGTGAATGCAATTTTTACTTTAATATCTAGGGAGGTATTGAAATGTATGTCATTTTAGTGTTTATTGAATTTTTATTATTATTAATAAAAAATTTTTAAGGTTTTAGAAATTCATGCGGTGCGGAAGGTTTTTGTATCGAACTGGCCTAAGATATCGGTTTTTGTAATCAGTACAATACTCCCCATAGCGTAGTGCCTGTAAAATTTATAGTAAAAAAAGTTATACGCCTAATGTATATGGAAGAAGTAATTTGGGGGATTCAAACCGTCATAGTGTCATAATGTTTTATATTATTTTAATATAATTGTACGTTGGATGCCATTTTCCGACGGTTTGGTACCGGAAATCACTGAATTCTGAATCAAGTTGGCGACCCCAAGTATTTTGCATTTTTAAAATTTTTGTTACTATTGTTATTTTTATTACGAACTAATTTTTAATTATAATTTTAATATTGCCTCATATCCTCAAACTCCAAATATTATGGGTGTAAGGACAGTTTAGTCCTTAACTGTATATATCGTTATTTCCATTTGCACTGAACAAAAATATGTATAAAGAGCTGGAGTTTAATAACAATTATACAATTCTCAGAAAACCCTTCAGCTCATATGTATGTGCATACATACATAAGTATATACTTATGTATTTCACTTTCGGCTTCATGGATATATGTACATTTGTCAACGGTATCTCTTTTGCTATTTATATATTCTTTTTTACAATTTAACAAAAAAAAAGATACAAAAAGGGGCAAAATATCACAAAAAGTAAGTAGCAGATCCAGCTCATAAGAAAAGGGTAACAAAAACTGGCAAGGCAGTCGAAAAAGTTCCAATTTTTTATAATAAATACTATTCTCGTTATTGGCTTTATTGCTTACGAAAACCTTTAAAAATTTTGACTGTTTGGGCTTCCAAGATGTATTGAAGTAAATGTTGCTTCTATGTGGGAAGTGTTACAACAATTATAGTTATTGGATTCGTCCTTCTGAACCATCAGCAATACGCTGTAGGCAAATCAGCGAGATCGGTACGCTGGCATTATTTTTGAAGACTTACGAAAATTTTCACTATATGAGAGGCACCAAGCCTACTTGTTAAATTCTTAAATTGTTTCCAGAGGCAATGCACAATATCAACTACAAAATTTCAACGTTCTCCCTATATTAGTTTTTCAAATATTTCAAAGTAAATACTTTCTCTTTTTGGGGTGCCACACCCACATGTCCAATACAATCTTTTTTTTGTAAAACAACGCACATAAGATGCAAAAATAATAATAAAAAAAAAAATTTTTTTTACCTATGAGGTGCCACGCCTGCTTGCTTTATTCTGACTTTTTTAACAACTTGTAAGGTCAATGGAGTAAAACAAAATGTGAGATGTCCTACCGTATTAGTTCAAAAGATATTCCAAAGTATATATTTGCTTTATATGGGAGGTTTGTTTCTTGCCCCTTTTCCACTCTGTTAAACTATTTCTTTAAGTTACTACGAATATTAAAAAATAGACAAATCGGTTCAGCCGTTCTCCGATTTTATATAAATTAAAAGAAGTAAGCGTATTAAATTTTTCTTTCCGTATAAACCTAAGCTAGGTTTTTACCAAGGAAACCAGAGACTTGCTCTAAAAAGTGTTTTATGCGCATTCAATATGCGCTAAAAATTTAAAAATATGCACTAAAAAATACAAAAATATGCTCTTAAATTAACATAAGTTCGTTTATTTGTAAATGAAAATATATTTATAATTCAACAATTCAATAACATTTGCATATAAAAAAATTGCCATAAAAATTTTTACTAAAGCAAATGATACAAATTGTTTTTTTCTTGTTGGATACGGCCGTAAAAATTTAATTTCAACTTCAGAAGAGATCAGAATTAAAACTTTGGAACTGTATTTTAGAAAAATAAGACAAGCTCTTTATTTATAATTGTCAGTGCAATAAACAAAAAAATATCGGGCTAGATTTCCAAATAAATATCTTTGCCTGTTACATGTAAATATAATTTTATACATTGATTGTCAATTCCTTCAACGTTTACTGATGTAATCGGTGGAGAGTCTATAAAAAATTGCAAAACCAAATTTTTATTGAAACTAACGTTCGTGATAACGGCTTAAAGCTAAAGGTCCATACCATCCGTTCCATGCGTAGTTGCGTTTTATGCATGTGTCAAAAAGTAGAATCAGTGTAATTGTATGTGGCAAGTTACAGAGCAAAGCGCATAGAACGCATAGGCGCATACGACGGATAAAATAGGTTTACTTTTTTTTTTATAAGAATAAAATACATTAAAATCAGTTTTTAATATAGTTATTTCACGAACGAAATTTGCATTTTAGTTATCGATTGTTTTTATGTACTGAGTGTCATCTCTGTTGTGTTTATTATTTTTTAAGAAAGTGCAATGTTGGAGAAGTTAATATAAGCTGTGGAAAATATTATGTATTATTTTTATTAAAAAATATTCCACAATTTCTTTCAGTCATAATTTCACTTTCTATTTTTTCCCAAAATTGTGCTTATTTTATAAAAATATTTACACTACATCTGATCAAAACAAAAATACCTGGCGCATAAAACGTATTGCATGTAACTTGAGTTTTGAATCTCATAGGACGTACAGAAATGCATTCAACGCATACTCATAGAACGGATGGTATGGACCTTCAGCTTAAGAAATAAGAAAAATGTATACACTACATTCATGGAACATTGGAATTGAGATTTAGATGGCGAAAAATAAAAATTTTGACTAACAGATAGGTGGCGTGTAAGCATATCAAAACGAAGAAATTCTAAAAAGTATCAAAATATGCCGTAAAAGTTTAAGTTATGCTCTAAATATTAAAAAAATGCTAAAAATATGCGTGTAAGACTCACATATGCAAAAACATGCTTTAAGAAGTGAAATATGTAAAAATATGCACTAACGAATCGATGCCAAAATTCATAAAAAGATTTGAAACGGATGAATATCCAAACTCCGCATTAATACGTCACACAAGTAAGAACATGCAATTGCATATTTGCGGGTGCACCCGTTCTTAATTGATGCGATTACCAACGAACGACATTTGATTTTTGCTTATACGTATACATAAGTAGATATTTTTTTTGGTTTATTTAAAAGCGTTTCAAGTTGAAAACTGTGTTTCATAAAAACATTCAAAACTGTGTATGTGCATATTACACATCCGGCGGTATTTTCTTCAAAATCCCGCCTTCTTATCGATCATGTCCCGCTTTTTGCAAAAACCATCTGGTCACGTTAATTATACTACATGCATAATATGCATGTTTCGTTTTATGTTTTGAAACTTAAAAATTTTAAATCTGGTCTTAGGAAAGAAACTTTTGTGCTTATTTATTACTTTCCTGTTTCATTCTTTGTTTTTTTATTTAAAAAAAAATAAAACATTTTTTTTCTAAAAATCTGCATGCATGCGCATACACACATAAATCGAGTTGACTTTCCGTCGTCTGTCAGTCAGTCAGTTTAAAGAACTCAATTGCAATTAATTTAGCAGAAGTATGCAGCCGTTACTCCCTTCCCGCCCTCATTCTGGGTCGGTTTCGTGTACTGCTATCAGCTACCGGCATTGTGTAACACAACCGTTTGTGGCTCCTCTTTCATGTTATATGTCGCATGTCGATTACTTTTGTTATTCGTTTATGTTCTAGATTTAAATTTTTCCTTTTTTGTTTATGCTTATTTTTCACTCTTTCTTTTGTCAATTTACAGAAGAAACATTGCAAAAATGACTTGATATGCATTGAGTGTGTAGCGGTCCAACGGCATGTGGCACCATTGTAATTGTTGTTTCCTTAAACATTTGCTATTATCTTGCCACACTGTTGTCAGGGACTTGGGTTTATGCTGTGATGCTTTTATTGCCCATGTAGTTTGCCTCCTCGCTTCCTTTAGCAACAATTTTTACAAATAGTGTGCATTTGTATGTGTACAGCCTTGTGAATCTATCTTTCTATTCAAAAATTACTCATATTTCTCATATTATTTCCTTTGATTTCGTAATATTTTTTTTTAACAAAGCCACCTTTTATTCGAGCTTAAATTTCTGTTCATTGCATGTTATGTGTGAGTGATGTCGGTCGAAGCTGATTTTATTGTTATTTTTTTGCTATTGTTGCTGCATTAACTTCTGTTGTTGACTTGATGTTAGTGTGTAGCTTTTTTACAGTTTTCACATAAAATATAAAATGAAATTTCAAAGAGTGTTATTTTTACGGATGTAGTTTTCTGTATGGTTTTCATTTGTAGCACATACAATATTCGCATTTACGCCAAGTTTACTTTAAATAAATAAATAAATTCTACTAATACTATAATTGTGAGAGTTTGTAAGTTTGTATATTTGGGTCTTTGGATGTTTTTTAGCTGTTGCACAGACCTGTATTGTTCTTAAAAATATCAAAAATTCTAATCAGGAGCATATTTTTGGTAACAAAATGAAAAATATTCTTTGGGAAATAGTTTCAAAATTTATGCCATGAATGAACCCATTACTAGCCAATAATTTTATTTATACATATTACGAATGCCAAAGCTTGTATGTTTTTTCCACCTTAACGCAAAAATGGCTAAATGGATGCGGATAAAATTTGATCCGGATTGAAAAATAGAAAAAAAACGGGTAAAAGTTTCATAAACGTGCTATAAATTCAATTTTGTGTTTTTCTGGGAGTTTTTTATATTAAGTTTTAGTATTTTTATGGCATCTTATTTTTTCTAAAATTAA
This sequence comes from Nowickia ferox, assembly GCA_936439885.1. Lineage (NCBI taxonomy): Eukaryota > Metazoa > Arthropoda > Insecta > Diptera > Tachinidae > Nowickia > Nowickia ferox. The sequence continues at coordinate 30,644,391 of OW387026.1, forward strand.
TATTTATCTTTTTCAGTAAAATATTAATTCTTTAGTAAAAATGTTAATTCAAATCATGAGGGAACCATTGATTCAATGAAAATCATTATAATCGAAGAGACGGTTGTTGTTTTTTTTTTTGTTAAATTAACCAATTGTATATTTTAGTAACAATAAAATTGATATTACAAATCCAAAAACATCAAAAAGATGGACAATTGGACAATTAAAATATTTTATTTTGGTATATAAAGTAATATATTAAAAATAATTTTTCCTTTTTCTCTATGAATTAATCATATTTTATATTTTTAAAAGAAATATATTGGTAGCAGACACCAAAAGAAAAATTAAAAGTATGACTCCATGTTTGGAAAATTTATAATTTTTTGGTTTATGAAAGTAATTATTATTACTTTTTAAATCAAATATTTCTTTTGTTTTAGAAACAAAATTTTGATATAGAAAATTGGAAAGATAAAACCCACAGCTCCAGAGCTAGAAAATTAATTTTTTTTCTATATAAAAACTATTTCTTTCCTCATTTAATTATTTTTTCTTTGTTAGTATATTTATATTATATATATATATATATATATATAAGAAAGAAACTAATTATTATTTAAAACAAGAAAAATAAAAACATATGGTTCAGGTTTGTAAAATTTAAACTTATTTTCGTGAAAAAGATTTTTTCCTTTTAAAAATATACATATGTATTTTATATTTTAGGCAGATCTTTCTTTACTCAAGGGTTTTTTTAAATTTATGTTAAATTTTGATATAAAAATTTGATTTAACTATAAATGAAGGTTTGTGATATGTTCCTTATTGTGTGTGCTCTAAGCATGTTTCATTTCATTTCTTTGGGCTTGATGGCCAACTTTGAGGTTCGGACGCACACCCTAAAACACAATTTATCGCTATGAAATTTTTTTTTTTTTTTTAATAAAACTGAACCGATTATTTTTTTTTTTGGCGGGGGGGGGGGGGGGGGGAGAAAGAATATAAGAAATTCAAAAAAAAATAAAAAAATAAAAAAAATAACGGCGACTCTAATATACATAAACATAAATGAAATTATCGCAAAACATCAAGCTCAAATTTCATATTAAAAGTATTCTTATTCACCCTTATCGCGAATCTCAAGGGAATAAATTCTAGGGAATAATTGTTTTATTCCCATGAACAACAAATTGGCATCGCCAACTATTAGGGAATAAAAAAACATCTGTTGCAATTCGAACTTCTATTGTGAATTGATATAATTTTATTTTTTACGCGTATTTGTGTAATTTTCATAATAAATTGCTATTATTTAGCAAAATTAAAAGCATTTATGTTATTAGAAGAAGAAAACAAACTTATTGAAAAAAACCAGATGAAATTTGAGATATGCATCATAACCACTGTGTTTATTGGAAGTAATGTAAATGAAAAAGTGCACTTGCCCTCGTTTTAAAAATAAAATCAAGCAATTAAAAACTATTTAAAAAACAACAAGAAAACAACTTACATCCCAGCAAAAATTACTGCTTCCCTAGAGCGTTTTTGTAAGGGAGACAATGTTAATGAATCAGTTGCTGTTGCGCATGAATAAAGCATTTTTTTTGTTCGAGATGATCCAGCTAGAAGCAATACATTTAGCTTCCAAAAAGCCATTAATTTTTTTCCTTACCAAAGTGCTTCACAGAAGTAATAATGGGGCTGTTCTGAAAATCACGGTGATTAAAATCACGGTTCAAAAACAAACTAATAAAAGCTGACTTGTTAGTGAGTTTTGTTTTGTATTTTAAGCTTTTGTCATATACTCGTATAATAAAATATTTTATTCCAACTTCCATCGCTATAAATCGTGAAATTTACAAAAGCAATGATTTAACTATAATTAATTTCTTGAAATCACCGTGATTTGACATATCGTGATTTGCAGAATAGACCGGAATATATAGTTTTTGTGTATTCAGATGCAAAAATTTTTTTTTTACTTTTTGTCTACTTTGTTAAGCCTGGTACTTTGTTCACAATTTCGTGCGAAATGCTGTCAAACTACATATAAAAGTATTTGGTGTGAAATATTTGCGAAATAAATTCGCAAAAGTAGTACTCTGTTCTTGTTGTGAAAAACACGTAAAATCAGTCTGGCATCATTTTACTTTAGCTGCGAAACAACTGCTCATGCTTTTTTCGCACGGAATTTCAACAATGTTGCATACTTTCAAGCAATAAAAGCAAGAATTTTATAAAAAAACCGCGAGTTGGGCTACATTTAGTACATGTCAAATTTTTCACGCGAAATAATCAATGGTGCTGAAAATTTTTCACAACTTTGAACAGAGTACCAGCCTTTAGAGAGTCCGCCTTATATTAGTGCTTTTCAGAAACATTTTTCGAAGTTTTTGGTATCAAGTAAGCAATACATTGCTTCCAGCAGTAGTTAGTGCTTCCAAATTATAATATTTTTTTGCTGGGATTGTGCTTCTTCTTTTTACTCCCAAACAAAAAGTTTGTGAAAAAAAACCAAACAATTTTTGGGAAAAATACTCACGGGAATTCAAATCGGAGATGCCAAATCTTTTTTCGGACATGCGAGTTTTTTCACGTGGAAATAATTCACGATTGCAACTTTAGGGGGAAAGGGAAATAATTCGATGGAAAAAATACTCACGATAGGGGTGATTATTACTCTTGTAATTAATAAATTAATGCACGTTCTCTTATTTTAGAGCACATTATGGGTCTTATCGTGGTTGGCTTATTTCGACTTCGACATTTCGGTCCTTGATTAAAGAAAAAATGTGTGTGAGTGTACTTTAATCTACTACACAGAGAAAAATCTGCCTAATAAAATCAAGAAGATTTTCTCTATGAAACGTTTTTTAGGCTAAGGGGTATTCCAGCAGAATGAAGCAAAGGTTTTCCCATAGAGATTCCTTATTATTTTTATGTGGTAAATTTTTTTAATTTTATCAAAAAGAAAACCACACAAAATCAAGAAGATAACGTGTTATTCACAGTTTTTTTTACTCAATTTTCGTTATTTTTGGCACCAAAAAAACAGTCCATAGAGAAAAGCTTTTTGATTCTCTTAGGTTTTCTTCTGAATTATATAAAAAAGTGATTTTTCTTATTGATTTTATTAGGATACCTTATTGATTTTTTAAAAAAGTTTTCGTTATTGACTTCATTAGGTTGCTTTATGATTATGTGTAAATCATCATCTTAATTTTTTTTATAAGGATTTGTTCTTGATTATATTAGCTTTCTTGTTATTTCATATACGAGATATAAATATACATGGAGAAAATTTATTTCATGATCTTTTTCGTTTTTGTATAATCATACTTGTACAATAATTTCAACGCTTATTCAGGCTGCCTGTTAGCATCTTAGCCTATTGGTTAGAGTGCTTGTCTAGCAGTCAGAAGGTTGATGGTTCAATACTTTTCTCTTCTCAAGTAATAATATATATGTATGGTGAGTTATTTAGGAATATAATAAAATATGTATATACTATCTATATAAATCAATAAGATCTACATATACTACATACATATATGGCATAGAATTTAAATGAAAATAAGTACAAAGAGTAAAAATATAAAAAAATTTTTTTTATTGTGTCGCCTAATAAAAACAAGAAGAAACCCTTTTTGAAAAAATCAATAAGATAACCTAATAAAAATTAAAAGTTTCCTTCCTTTCCTTTGATTTTTTCGCAAATGTTTTCTTATTAACTTTCTTATGACTTTCTTCTTGAAAAAAAAAACATAGACATATGTTACTAATTTTACTCTTTTTTATGAGGTATTTATTAGGCACTGTTTTCTCTGTGTACAATAACGTCGTACCCGAAGTGGAAATACGCCAGGGCATTATCTTATTTCGCACATACAAATATTATCAGAAACTATTTAAAGCAGTGTGTCAAAGGTAAATAAATAATTTTTAAATTTATTTTTTTCTTTGCCTGCCGCGAAATTTTGAAATTGTTAAAAGTGTGCCGCAACAGAAAAAATCTTGAGAATGTTGTACTAGACTAAAGAACATTGCTGATTTTTTCTTTAATCTAGTACAAAATCGTTGTTGTCGAGGTCGAAACACGTCATTCGTAATTAGGCAAAATATTTCTAGTTGTTATTAGAAATCTTTGGGTAAAGGTTCCCTGGTATAAATATCGGTTCCTGTATTATTCCCCGCTTCGTTCATTGTATCCCACTCCGGTATTAGAACCATGCAGTACGTGTATAAACATCTAGTTGGGATTCTGTCACGCGTTTCCCTGTTCTCTAGTTATATAGTCTGTTTTCAGTCACTCTCCCATCACCATCATCGAGGCAAGATCCAAAGCTGGCTCATATTTACTGGCTCATATAACCTGTACTTCGATCTGCAAAATTAATGAAATGGTTTCCATCGCTTCTGTTGATTATTAATAATAATCTGTTGATTAATAATAATAATAATAAAACCTACAACATATTGTGCCGTAACCGCCATTTCGATTTTCGTCAAAAAACGAGGTCCAACAAATTTTTCGATATGTCGATATGTTACTTTAAAACATCGAGTCATAATTTGAAATTATGTCGTTTAAGTTTTTTTTTTGTTTTGCACAACAGTGTTAACATTAAATAATTTCCGTTTTATTAAAGTCGTTTCTTAAATTCAATTTGAAATAAGAATAAAAAGTCAACAGAGTTATTTTAATTTTTTAGAATAAACCAACAACATACTTTTTTCATTATTTTATGGTTGCTCTTTTTTCTATTTGAAACTCAGCACTCGCCCTTATATTCAATTTAAAATAATTGTTAACTCTTTATATGCAGGCATGTACAGTGATTAAAAGATTATGTGTAATACCAGTTATTAAGAAACTAAGGCCGGGCTTACATCTGTGTGTCATGTGCCAAAGAAAGCGTAACCAATAATTACTAATTACTCTAATGAACAATTTTTTGATTCAGACATGTATTAATTGATTTAAACAGTTTCCAATCATGTTGGATCCTATAAAATTGTCTAGTAGTTACACAGAGAGAATATATTGGTTAAAAATCTGTTGGAGCAACAAATATTTAATTATGTATTCCAATATTCCATATTTTCTACCAATTATCAATCACTTGTACGATTTTTTCATATTTATAAACAAAAAACCATAATTACAATACAAATAGAATTCTCGCAATAGTTTTATTAGTAATAACAATTGATTCCGTTTATTTCTAATAACCATTTTAAAGTATTGGTAGACACAACTGATTTAAATTCAAGTTAGAAAGTAACGTGACTGAATATTGGCTTTTGAAATTAAAAAAACTATACCCGTAAACAATATTTAATTTGAAAAAAATCGGTTATTGTAACTAATTAATTTTCCGTCGTACTGAAATTCTATTGAAATAAAAGAAAACAAAATTAAATACTTTATTGATGTTCTCAACCGAATTTTTTATTCTGAATACAAAATTAAAAACATATTTTGTTGTAGCTATTGAATTATTCCTTATTTGTTGAAAAATTTGAATGTTTTATAAACAAAAAATAAAAATTAGATAGAAATGTCATACAAAAAATATATTTTGCAGAATAATTAACAAAATCCCGATTTAACAAAAAAGGTAAGGACATTATTATATATATCGCAAAATAATCGAAGTGTTATTACTATTATTCTGAAGTGAAATTATTTGTGCAAATAATATGTGTAATATGTGTAATTAAGCCGAATACCGGCAACGGATGTTGCGATGCACCACGCGAATCAAAAATTTGCACATTTCATTTACTTCAGAATATAAGCAAAAACTTCAAATAATATGCGATAAGTTTAATAATGTACTTACCTTTTCTATTCTGCAGAAATTGTTTTTATGTATGCATGTATGTATGTATCTATGTGTATGGGCCATGTCTACCAATGATTCCTTTAGCAATACCAAATATATTGGTTGTATCAATTAATTATTTCTATAGTCACAATTAAAATTTCATTCTAAAAATTCACCTATCGCTACTGAAAAATTGGTGCTTACAAAAGCTAAATTCTTTCGTTACAATAGAATTGTGTATTAGTTGTTGGAACGGACAAAATTCGATTGGCTACAAATTCGGTTATCACAACAAATCTGTTTTCTCTGTGTATCTATGAAATGGTTTTTCATTAGAAATTAGTGGTTGCGCTTTTTTCTGGCACACGGCACACATGAAATGCCGGATGTACACTGAGTCTAAGAAGAAATGTTTGAAACGTGAAACATTGAGCAGCGGTTACCGGGAACCGAGAACGTGTTATCAATAATTGTCAATAATTGTTACAAACCCTCAAATGAGGTGCTTTAAAATAAATATTCTTTTCAAAAGTATTTTCTTTTAATGGTTAGTTATTGAAAAACTGCAGAAAATGCTTTTTAAAATCAAAGAATTCATTTATTATCCCGTTTATACGCTCTTCTTATTTGCGAATAAAAACTGAATGCGTTGTCGTATAAGATTTTTTTATTGTAAGTTAATTACTCACGAAATTTACTCGCAAGTAACGCACTATTTGCAAATAAGGTGTAAAATGTTGCCAATTATTTTTGTTTTGTAAGAAATACAATATATATTTAACAATGTGTGGCAATATAAATCACAGATAACAATGTGTGCTATCTACGTATAAACAGTGAGTTCAGTATTTACTAGGATATTCATTCCGTTAACTGTTAATCGCTTAACCGATTAATTACTATCCGATTAACTTATCGGTTAATTTAAAATTGGCTTTTTTCGATTAACGGTTAAACCGGTTAATTTCAGTCGATTAAACGATTAACCGGCGTAAATATTTTTAAAAATTTTTAGTATTATGTATTAAGTATTTTGTGTCTGTTTAATTATTTGTTTCGTCTTATAAACAAAATTATTTTACATACAAACAAAGAAGTATTTTCAGTGATCTTAACTTAAGTAAAACTTCAAAGTCTTTGAACGTGGCTATAAAATATTTTAGTAAAAATTCTTCTACTCTAATTGAAATAAAGAGAATTATTAAGCTTTTGTTTAATAATTTAATAAAAACCAATAGTAATAGCACTGCTGCCAACGATTTAATTAAGAATTGAATTTAATGAGAGGAATTCAACACTCTGAAATATTTTCTTCTACCAACATGTTTTAAAGTACAAAAACTGAAACTAAGAAATGCAGAAATAAACTTTTTTGCAGAATATTCGTCACTGAGCTCTGCCAGTATAAGTCAGATAAAGACCCGCCAACAAAAGAACTATCGATAGTAATACAAGAAAATGTTCTAACAAAATTAACCGAAACAACTATTTAGAAGTGTTAAGAGTTAAAAAAAAAATATTAAACAGGACTTTTTTTTGGCATAATGAAGGATTTTATTTTTATATAAAAGAGAAATCCAGGAAAACGACTGAGAAACTAGATATTCGGTATTATGGATTGCTTTCGATTTCCCCAACATCAAGGTTAAGTGAAAGGATTTTTCAAAGCCACTTCGCACTGAACCAAATTATTTTCCTGAAAGATTTTGTTAAAAGATCTTTTTAAGCTATTGAAGTACTAATAAATGTACAAATCTATGATTTTGTTTGCTTGATTTAGTTTAAGAATTGGTATGTGTATTTTTTGTTTTACTAATAAACTAAAATTAATAAATAATTTATGCACTTTTATTTGTTCAAATTAATTTATTTATGAAAAAACTTTATTAATCGATTAATCGGTTAATACCGCAATTAGCCGATTATTAACCGATTAAGCCAAAATGAATACCCTAGTATTTACAAATAGTTTTATTTGCAATTAAGATGTGCTTATAAACGAACTATATATGAGATTCATGTACCAAAATTGTGAAAAGTACTACGTCTACTCCAAGAATTTTTAGACTTTTTTCAGCAACTTTTCTTTTTATCCCCTACCAAAAAGAAGGAGTGTTATGAGTTTGTAGTGTTTGTCGGTTTATCTATATGCCTCATATGAGTGCACGTACATACAAACGGCTAGACCGATTATCGATTTCTTAGCTATGTTTCAAGAAAACCGGTACAGATGCTCTTAAATTAATTACTTTTATTACACTTAATGAAATTCTGTTTTAAAAATATTTCTATTTTTTTTTAATAAATGCATTATTTTGTTTATGTTACGTTACTCACTTCTCGAAGTTTATTACAGTTGAACTTCACTATACATCAAAATAAAACTCTTGAGCTTAAGAATTTAAATTTTTTTTAAGAATTTTAATTTTTTTTTAAGAATTTTAATTTTTTTTTAATTTTAGAAACTTATTTTGTTCCAATAATTTTAAGCACAGAACAATACTTTTTATATTGTTTGTTGTTTTATCATGCTTTTGAAAATATTATTGTTGATGCATATGCACAACTCTCCTGAAGTAAAAACAGGTTGACCTAAAATGGCAATTAAAACGGAAAGCGGCGTCTTGTTGGCAGTTAACAGTACATTAAAATTCCGCTGGAATGGCAATCCTAGCTGATCCTTTTTTCAAGATACGAGTAAGTGCATTTTCGCTTTTTCGTAATTTTTTATCATAACCCAGCGATATTGTTTCCACACCATCTAACTAGATAAATACTGTGACTCGTTTTTTTTTAAATCGTATCCCCCACAAAATTACGTACTTTTCATTATAAAATTAATGTAGAAATGAAATCAAAAATATCTCTAGCATGTTTCTATAAGTGCTGTGAAGAAAAAGTAACTCCCGCTTTTTTTTAACGGCTGGAATATGAAGAATCATTTATTAAATTTATTTTGAATCTGTCCCAAAATTAAAAAAATGCTATGTGAACAGATTCACCGCCCTATTCTGAGCACAAAGCCAAATAATAATAAATTTAAAGGTTTTGGCAAAGATAAAAAGTATGCTAAGAAATTCCAAAGTACAGTAATCATGCCTTTCTTTTTTTATGAAAAAGGATCGGAGTAAAAAGATGTCGTTAATGATGAAGAAGAAAATAACAACAATAATGTGTGCATACGTTCTTCAGAAATGTGTTTTACCTGAAATTAATATTTTATCAGGATTTACAAACCACCTATTCTGGAACGACATAGTCCATGCTGTAGGACGTGAAAAGGTCTGCTTTGGTCATCAAAACTGAAGTTAGTAGCAAAAAACTATTGGGGTTAAATTTTCGAGGGTAATGCCTGCCGGAAGCTTCTGCAAGAATTGAATATATTAAAATTGTACATGACTGTTTCTTGAACTTGAAAAAACTCCGCAAAGATCTAAAAAGTACTGGAACATCTCAAACAATAAAAACGTATTAATCACTTGAAAGAGGGCATTTCATTATTAAACAACGATGGTTTGGGTTTGTGGTCAGAACAGGCCGGTAAATCTTTTTACAGAAAATTTTCAAAATTTTGGGAAACATTCAAAATAAATTCAATAAATGATTCATCATATTACAGCTGTTTAAAAAAGTGGGAGTTACTTATTCTTTTCTCATCAGTTCCCAAGATATCCAGGGATAACGACGCCGGCTCAACTAAACGGCAAAACCGTTTTAAAATATTGCAAGATGACAACGACAAACCCGATGTACCCTCGAACAAAACCTACAAACCACCACCAACCTATATAAGAGAAAAAATTCAAACGCCCTTATTAAAAAATTAATCTTGGTAATTGGTAAGAATAAATTTCACATTGTAAATGAAACGAAAATTCAAATTTATGAAGAAAAAGATTTCCGCAAAGTGGTTACAGAATTTGAAAAATAAAACAAATTTCTATACATACCAGCTTAAGAGTGCTAAAGGCCAGCAGATCGTATCAGGGATCGCAAATAACGAATATTTTCCAAATTTAAACTGAAAAAATCACAATAATAGAGAAGTGCTACGGGCACAAGGAATATACCACAATACTCCATGTTACATGGACTACCTATAGATGCAATGACTTTTATTTTTTTAATTTTTATTTATTCCTCACAAAATAAGAGTTATTTCTTGATTTTTATTTATTCCTCACAAAATAAGAGTTATTTTGTGACTTTTATTTATTCCTCACAAAATAACAGTTATTTTTTGATTTTTATTTATTCCTCAGAAAATAAAAGTCATTTTTAAAATGTGTTTATTAATTAATTTAATTTAACAAATAAGAGTTTTTGCATGGACTCTGGCGATAAATTCGATCTTAAATCTGTCAATATTAATTTTAGCGCAGAAAATGCTCTTTCCACAGAGACTTGTGTTGCTGGCGTGCTATGCAAAACCTGTGCCAATCTGTACAGGTATGGATATATATATTTTTTTTCCTCCCAATATTTCATTACATCTGCATCCACGTAATTGTCTCTTTCGCTTATCGCCCTTTTCATTTCCTCCTCCAGATCACCATCTGAGTCTTCATCCTCTGAATTTACTTCAATAGAGTTTAAGAACTCGTTTAATAATGAACACGTGTTTGTGTCTTCAGACGACGGTAAAGCATCTGGTGTTTCAGCGTTTGAAGATGATGGTAAGTCAGAAGATTAAAATTTATTAAATTCATGTACATTAGACCACCCAATGGGCCGAAGTTTTTATTTTATTCGCTAAAGCCCATATGACATTTCATTTTTCTTTCATTTATCAAGTTTCATTTATCAAGCTGGTAACTCTTATGTGTTAATTATGAAGGTGTTGAGATATTTAGTACATTAAAAAATTTTGACAAATCAAAAAATATTTTTACACAATACATTAATATAAGAAATCCGGTTCCAAACCGGATAAAAATATCTTATATTTGACGCTGGTAATGTAGCTTTCCATTGGTGAAAGAATTTTTAAAACCAGATGAGCGGCTTGGGCGTGAAAGCTTAGCAAAAAACAAACTCACTTTCTTATAAATTGGTTGTTTTTGTAAATGAAATAAAATTATTTGTAATAAAAAATATCAAATTTGTTTTTTTTTCAATTTAAATAGGCATATTTTGTAAAAAATTTCATTTCTACACGTTACCAAATTGTATGAAAAATAATGACAATTCGTTACAAACAATATGTTTTTCATACAAATTTCAAAAGGAAAAAATTATTGTACGAATATATGCAGAATCTATACTAAAGTCTCTATTTTTCATTTTATTTACAAAAACACTGAGTTATTTTTTTATATTTTATTTACTGCCAGTTCATAGAAGCCATGTAAAAATTCTTGCTTGGCTATTTATATTGAAAACACAAACAAAGCACTCAAAATTTGTTTTTGATTTCAATGTAAATAGCCAAGCAAGAATTTTTACTTGACTTCTATGAACGGGCAGTTATTAGTTTAAAAATGACTTTTATTTTCTGAGGAATAAATAAAAAAAAAAAAATAACTCTTATTTTGTGAGGAATAAATAAAACTCAAGAAATAACGATTAAAAAGTAATTTTTAAAATAAAAATTATAACCGTTACGGTCCCTGGATCGTATTATTCTTATGTTGATCCCGAAGAAATAAAAGATGCACTCCTCCTCCAGGGATTTAAGGTAAAAACTTTATCCAACATATTAAATAGGGAGAATATCCTCCAACCTCTATTTCATTTTGAACTGGAGCCAAATGACATAAAATTGTAGAAAAATGAGACCCAACCAATTTATAACTTGAAATATCTCTTATACCGAAAAACCACAGTTGAAAACACACAAGCGTTCCAAAGTCTTTCCGTGGCCAAAAATAAAACAAATTGGCGTCGGCTGAGATTCGCCATAAGCGGCGAACTGAGCAATACATTTATTTTTATTTCTTACTGCGTTGTGCTTGATAGGATGAATTCACACAACGAATTTTTGACGACAAATTTGTAGTATTGGGTGAAATTCGTTATTCGTCTCAATTGTGTTGTTAGCATAAAACGTTAAGAAGTGAATAGGCTGCCAACTAAAAATCGCTGTTGTTAAATAAAAATATTGAAGGTGCAAACAGATTTCCAAGCAAATATGGATGCTAAAATGGGTCGTTTGCTGGAAAGTTATTGTCTGTATTTGGTTTGTTGAGTATATAGTGCATTATTTTAATTAAGAAAAAATATTGGTATTTGTTCTTACTAGTTGTGATCCTTTGAATTTAGTAGGGGTATACAAAATTAAATTTTTTCAATTAACAGAAATAATCAAGTGTAGTTGTGACATTCCGTTTTGATAAGTGCCACTCTGACCGTCCGAGGCTTAAGCCAGAAAAAAGATTTACATCACTCATGCTGCGGTAAATTCTAATTCAATGTGAATTTAATGTACTATGCAAAGCCTTGCGGAAATGGAAAACTATATATTGTGAACTTGAAGCAAAATTACATCCGTTTGTATCACGTAGAGTTTAATTTCGGACATTAGAAGAACAGATGGGAAACTACCTCTTCCTAATGCTGTTATTCACAGCACGAATGTGACTATTCATGCTCAGGTTTGAGTTGATTAGCTTTGCTTATAAAAAAAAATCACATTTTCGTTACGCACTGTACATAGTACCAGACTGTAAACTTTGACTCGCATGCAAGAGCAGTTATTATGCATATGTACATACATACACACATAGTCGCAAATATGAGTAAAAGCAAATATTTAAAATGCTAAAAACAATACATACGAGTATGTATGTATGTATGTACTTCTTTAACAATTGTGTACCCTAAATGCTATTGTTTACCGTCATTGCGAATCCTTTGTAGAAAATGTTTCTTTACATTTACACAACAATAAGCAACTTCACATAACTACTCCTCATACATTGGAATAGAAGTTCACTTTTGTGGCCCTTTAGCATTTGCAAACTGAACATATCACGCTACATCTCACAGTTTCAATCCAATTAGAAAAGAGAACTTTATTAAGAAATTATTGTTATTTCTTCCTTTTTAAGGAAGATAGTCTCGAAAAATTTTGGAATTTTCCTAAAGAAGTGGAAACAAAAAAAGAATAATTATGATTTGTTTAGGCTAAAGTTCGTATCGCTTTGTAAGCCAAATTACATGTGATAATTATTAATGAACAAATAACACCAAAGTTAATTGTAAATATTCTGACAAGCACTTAGTAGAACGGAACAACTTGCTGTTTTCAAAGATCACTACACCTTCATCGTCAGCGTTCTTTTGTGTTTGTTCCACTGGCTGTGGTGTTAGTTGATGTAGATTTCTGCTTTATATACTTGTGAATTGCTTTGATTCGTTCCTTAGTAGCTATTGGCTTGTGGCAAAAATAAAAAATTAAAATATATACTTAATAGTAGAAAACATGACACGATTTGCAGAACAGGGCAGTATATTTGCTACATTTCCGGGGTAAGTCGTTCAAATAGGAGAATCCTCCAGTAGTCTGAACTCTCTGCCTAGAGAAGTATGTATTTATATGGAGCATCAGTATAAAAGACACCACTTTACAAAAGAGTAAAACGATATACTTTTACTATCTTATAGAAAACAGATTAATTATTGTTCACAAGACGATTGCATGTAGTTAAACTAGTGCCACCGAGGACTATAACGCGAGAGTGAAAAATTAAAACGACGAAGATAAAAACTGCCTAATAAAATCAAGAAGATTTTCTTTACGAAACGTTTATAGACTAATGGGTGAGTATCTTAGCAGAAAGAAGCGAAGATTTTTCCGTATAGATTCTTTATTATTTTTATGTGGTAAAAATTAAGAAAAAAAATTTGCTATTCACAATTTTACTCAATTTACGTTATTTTTGGCACCAAAAAAAAAAAAAAAAATCAATCCATTGAGAAAAACTTTTTGATTCTATTAGGTTTTCGTCTGAATTGTATAAAAAAAGAATTTCCTATTGATTTCATTAAACAACCTCATTGATTTTTCAAAAAGGTATTTCTTGTTATTTCATATCTATCTATATACATATCTCTGGCAATAAATAATAATGGCTTAAGTTGACATAAGTGCTTTTTAGTTTTATTATTTATTCTTATTCTCTTCTTCAAGATTTAATTCTAATTTCAATTATCAAAAATTTTATTATTAATAAAACTATACGCATTTATATTTTAACTTAAGTCTTCTTGGAAAATAATACTTAAGCCATAACATCTTAACTCAACTTGATTTTTCTTTTAAAGTAGATACATCAATATTAAAATGTTTGAGCACTAAAACTTTTGATACAGTTTTCAGGTTTTCTGTTAAAAATTAAATTTTTTTAAATTCTTAAAGCACAATCACAATTTATTTAAAAATGTTCCTATTTTATCTATGCTGTCACTTACAATTGCTTAACACTTTTTTGATTTTCATAGGTTGAACCGAAACAGAACAGAACGAAACAGAAAAACTAACGACTTGTATAAGATTTCTATTAGCAAAAAAGAGTCAGCTGATTCTTAACAGAACAGAAAGTAAAAACTAATTCTGCCTGAACAAAGGGAAACGTAATATATTTAATATACTGCCTCCTTTTCACTTCTCATTTTTCTTAATAAGGGAAAATTTTAGCGGAAACTTGAACTAATTTTTTTAAATATACTGCCCCCTTTTTTTGCTTCTCATTTTTCTAAGTATGAGTTTTTAACGTTTTTAAAATTCGTTATTATTTTCATTATATTTCTTCCTATTCACTTCTCAATGTTCTATCTAACATCGTATTAGTGAAAACACGATACTAAATCTTTTTCACTACTAAATTTATTAACTTAATCAATGCTTAAACTTTAGAAAGATCCTTATTAGTGGTATTTGCTTTGTGATTTAATTTAGTCGTGTTGGATAACATCAAAAGTCAAGATTTTAATATACATACATACATACATACATATGTAAATTACCCGTGCTTTCAAATTATTGTGTGTGTATTTTTATAGAAATTTTTGGTGAGCATAAGTTTTAGTTAAAAGTTTTTATAACAAAAAAAGCACTAGTTCGTGTCTACTCAGTCCATCCGTGCAATGGCGAATATTTTTACCTCAGTTTGTTATTAGTAAATGTTCCTTGACCAACGTCTTTTCAATCTTTACAGACCGTCAATGGAGTATGGTGCACAATATATAGAGAATATAGCTTTTACGCATGCTAGCGGATGACAACCATTGGGATCTCACTATGGCAAATGCTGTTGTTTCGTCTACGCCCCAACAAATTGGAACACTTTTTGCCATAATTATATGAAAATGTTTTCCATCTAATCCACCACATTTGTAGAACAAGTATAAACAAAACATGGCTGATGATATTTTGCATCATATTCGTACAACAGCCTTAAATCTCGAAATTAATTTCAGTGCTGAAATATTCAATGAGGCGTTGATTTCAATTGAAGACTTATGCTAAAGAATGTCAGAAAATTGTTTGCAAGAATTAGGAATGCCAGCTCCAAGTCGTTCTGCACAAGAAGCATTTACCGAAGAATTTCTACGTGAACGGCAACATAATCGGAATTCATTAAGTCAGTCAGTAAGAACAATTGTTCAACTCTGAAACAACCAGCAGAAAACCGCGTACAAAACTCTTATGACAGCGGTTAATGCAGGTTATGGAGGAATCTTCTTTCTCGATGCACCTGGTGGAACAGGCAAAACGTTTTTACTTTCCCTCCTTTTGGATTCGGTTCACTCACAAAACCTGGGATTGTTGCTACCCTATTAGATAGAGGAATAACTACTCATTCTGCCGTAAAACTACCTTGAAACTTACAAACGGTAGATGAGCCAACATGTTATTATTAGGCTTGAATGTACAATGACTCACAAACGAGCATTACAGGAACTTCGCAGAACATTAAAAGACTTGCGAAATAATTAAAAGATATTCAGAAGGATGATGATTCTATTGGCTGAAGACTTTCGTCAAACGCTGTCAGCCATTCCAAGAACAACTCTTGCTGATGCAATTAACGCTTACTTGAAGTCATCATCTTTATGCCAAGAAGTGAAACTCTCAAATATCAGAATATATGCGAGTTTCTCTTCAAAATTATCAATTAGTGATGGAAAATGTGGCACATTTTTGGTGGTACTCTCTAAGCTATTTTGTCCCTTTTAACTTAAAATCCAAATATTTACTACTTTTAAATGTAGTTTTGTCCTGTTTCAAATACTACTGTTATTAAAAAAAACTTTTGATTGTCAAACAAAAAACTTCTTATTTTGCTTTGCAAACATGTCGCGTTTCAAATAAATTTTTTAAGATGTTTACAATTTAAGAATAAGCTTTCACGCACCTTTTAATTTGGGTGTTTGAGGAAACAATCAGAATTCAAAAACTGTTCGACTAACAATTTAGGGATTATATACAATCAAATAGAAATCAGTAGATATAAAATGTGTATTTAATTTACTTTAGCAAAAATACTTCCCAATTTAAGTCAGCGATATCTTCCGATTCGGGCTCGTGTTCATCACTTAACTAGCTGCGGTAAAGCGTGGGCGAATCCCAAATTCTTCTAAAATTGCATCTGCTCTAAAGATGTCTAGGGATAACAGCGCATCTTCTACTAATCGTCCAAAACGTTTCAAAATTTTGCAAGATGTGTCATTGTCATCCCGATGTATCCTCGAACAAAACTTCCAAACCACTATCAATCTATCTGAGAAAAAAAATTCAAACGCCCTTATTAACAAATTAATCTCGGTCATTAGCGAGAATAATTTCCACATTGTTCCAATAAAACGTGGTAACATTGATGAAACGAAAATTAAATTTTATGAAAAAAAGACTTCCGAAAAATGGTTACTGAATTTGAAAAAATAAAACAAGTTTCTACACTTACCAGCTTAAGAGTGCTAAAGGCCTGCAGATCGTATTGAAGAACATAGATTCATATGTTGTTCCCGAAGAAATAAAACCTCTTTTTCGCGTTGAACTTGAGCCAAATGATATAAAATTAAGAAAAAAAATTAAACCTATCTCTTATACCGCAAAATAGCAGTTGAATAACCACACAAGCATTCAGGACTCGTACAGTGCCATAATTGTCAAGAATAAGGCCATACAAAAACTTACTGCAAATTACCTACAGTTTGTGTTACCTGCGGTGAATTGCACGTTACTGCTAGTTGTAATAAGCCAAAAGATCAGGCAGAAAAAAATGTAGTAATTGTGGAGGTAATCCCACCGCTACCTACAGAGGATGTCCTGTACATTCTTTGGATAAACAGACTATGGGACAAAAACCTAAATTAGCTTCAGCTCAATCAGCAAACGCTTACTCCGCCACTTTTCTTCAAATAAGCCAACCAATTACTGCACTTGTATCACATGCCGATGCTCTTAAGACAAACTCTATTCCCACGCAGAAATTGTCCCCAGCAACTAATTCAACAAATGCTAACACGAGCTTTAATTTCAGTCGCCTTCAAGTTTCTATTGATAATCTAGTGCAAACTATAAACAACTGTACAACAAATATGACAAGCATGATGCCAGAAATGCTGCAAATGCAGAATATACTGCTTCAAACATTAGTTAACAAGCCATGAACACGTTAAAATTGTGATTCTGGAACGCAAAAGGCATTCGCCATTATAAAATTGAATTTGAGCACTTTCTCATGAAAAAAAATATTGATATAATGTTGGTCTCTGAGACTCACTTGAATTCGAGAGGCTTCATTAAAATCAATGGCTTATATGATGCAAAGGACCCGAGAGGAAGAGCATGCGGTAATTCAGCAATTCTAATAAAGACGAGACTTAAGCACTATATTCTTGACAACATATGTGAAGAACACGTACAAGCAACAAATGTCTGCATTGAAAATTTTTGTACAAACTTCCTTCTCTCCAGGATTTTCAATTACTGAGGATTAATCCGAGGATTTCTACAAATCGCTTGAACCTTTCTCGTAGCAGCTGGCGACTATAATGCTAAACATACGTTCTGGGGTTCGCGTCTTAATACGCCTATAGGTCGGGCATTGTTTAACATAATATCAAAACTGGACGTTATTTCGAGCTGGGAGCGTACTTACTGGCCTACGGATGTTATAGATTTTGGCGTCATGGAAAATGTGTTTAGGGATTTAATTCATGTTGAAGCTTCCCTAGATCTCTCCTCTGATCACTGTCGCACTATCGTTACAATCTGTAACACACTAAGAAGTGTCTTACCTCACCCATATGTGAAGATGATCAATCGTGTTAATTGGCTGGGATTCAAAAAATACCTTAGTAGCCATTGCACAGAAAACATTACGCTAAGAACACACGATGATATTGAAACTAACATTTTCAATCTTAACGAAAATATTAAGCTGGCTGCTGAACATGCCACTACCTTCCAACCGCAGACTGGCTTTAATAGAATTTATACATACTACGGATATTGAACGTCTTTTATGTGAAAAAAAGAGAGCTTGAAGAGAATGGCAACAACACAGATCACCCCTAAATAAAATCAGACTTAAAGAATGTACTAAACGACTCAAAGAGTTGCTATCATCGGAAAAACTTCATTACTGGAAAAATATCTAGAAAAGACCCGTTGAGCCTAAATCACCACTACGCACTTCGACCGGAGGATGGTCAAGATCGATAGTGAGAAATGTAACTTATTTGCTGAGCATTTAAAATGTGTATTCACTCCCTATTCATGTACGGCTGCTGTTGATTTGCCGAGTGTAGTTTCCCTACCCCATCGTCCCTTAAGGTTTAAGCTGCGTGAAGTACAAAAATAATTGCTGAACTTAACCCGAAGAAAGCTCCAGGTGTTGATGGAATTAGTAACAAGATGCTGATGAATTTGCCTCTAATTGCATTAAGAATCCTGCTATTTATTTTTAATGCCATTTTCCACATAACTGAACACTTGCGAAAATTAAAATGATTCCAAAGCCGGGCAAAGATCCTACCAAGGCTGAGTCATATAGGCCTATAAGCTTACTAATAACAATCTTCAAGCTTTTCTAAAAACTGCTCATGGCAAAATTTTAGCTGATAATGGGTGCATCCCTGACCATCAATTTGGTGTTAGAAGTCAGCATAGCAGAATTGATAGATTGGTGCAAGTTATAAGGAAGACATTTGAAGAGAAGAAGTATTGTTCTGCCCTCTTCATTGATGTTTCTCAGGCATTTGACCAAGTATGGCACGAAGGCCTAGTTTTAAAATTGAAGACTTATCTGCCAATAAACATACAAAAACTTTTGCAAAGTTATATTATTGTTAGAAATTCACTGTTGTGGAAGGAGACTTCATGAGTGTGCCGGAATCTCTATCTTCCGGTGTGCCACATGATAGTATTCTGGGGCCAGTCGTATATTTAATATATATGAGTATGCACGAAAAACCTTATGAGGCATCCCGATATATTCAGGAACATATTACCCAGCTGGAAATATAGTTGAACTTATGAAGAATTAAAGTAAATGAAGAAAAGTGTATCCATATAACCTTTATCCTACGAGGAGATACTTGTCTCCCCATTTGAATCAAGAATTAAAACATTCATCAATATTCTTAAATGAAATACACCTTGATCAAAGGCTTACATTGAAAATTCATTTTGACTATAAGCTAACTCAAATGAAACTTAAGTTAACTCAAATACATTGGTTGTTTGGAAGAAATTCAATACTCAGCTTAGACTGCAAACTGTTAATATACAAGTCGCTTTTAAAACCACTATGTCTGTCTTTTAAATTAACCAACAAAGTAGTAAATTTTACTAAATTTCATATTAAATATTTAATAAATAAAATAGCTGACAAATGGTTTTTGTGCAGTCAATAAAATTTTTTTATGCATGCGGCTATATTATTGCAATTGATGCTTATTCCATATTTATTTGTTTTTATTTCTCTTAGAACTTTTCGTTTAATGGTTGGACTTTCTTTTTTCTTTGAATTCTTACTGGCAAACTGAAACATTCTCTGGCCCAGAATGGACACTAATTGTTTCTATCCCTTAGAGATGTTTAATATTGTCAATTTCTTCTTTCTTTCTTTTTTTCGCCACTTCTTGCTTTTAAGCTTTAATAGACGTTTTATGCATACGTACGGATAGTTGTTTGCTGAATTTTCATTAAAACAGAATGTCTATTAGAGATGCGATTTCTGATACAATTATGATATTTTTGGTACCATTGTATATCACATCGCAGTGTACCGCATGAACTCTGGTTTGGTACCTATTAAATATTTAAAAAAATATCCCTGGCCACAAGATATATATAATAAACAAAGTCAAAAAACACAGTTTATAAGAATATTTATTTATATGAAAAAATTAATATGAAAAATAGTATTGTCCAAATCAAATTCTATGGAAATACTTCATTTAATAAAGGGTTTTCCAATAGAAAATCTATGTGAGATTACCTTACTGTACTAACGCAACGTTTCTGGCAGGCGTATGGGGTGTGTCAACCAGTAGCTTGGCTCTTGAGAATGCAGTCGCTATGGAGTATATTTCGAAGCCGCGTCGCACATGCCAGAGTGTTACTAAGATTATAACAGACTCTGCACGACTAGAACTTGGCACCACTTAAATTCTGCACCAAGCATGTCTCCCATTCGAAAATAAATCAAATATTTTGAAGAAATTAGAATAAAATTAGATTAAAAAAGATGTATAAAGTTCTTAATAGTCTGCTCGTGACAATTACAAAGGGATCCATTGCCTTAAGTATGAATAGACCGTCCTTGAAGTAGCGCAATAATAACAGCCCAAGGCAGTAGCTGGAAAATTGGTTTCCTGAACAGATGACATAAATTTGCATGCAGTCCTGCTTTAACACCTTTAGGTTTTTTTTCTATGGGGTTACTCGAAAGCAAAGCGTAGGAGAGTTTTCCAAAAATTGTAATTCGATGACTGTTGCATGTGAAATATTTTCACACCACTTAACTGATACAACAATCATATCTCTCGTCCGTAAATCTATAACTAAGTTTGAAGAGACTGGAAAAATATTAACGAAACCTAAATATGAGCAACCAAGATCATCAAGAGCTAAAACACGTGGAAAGCGTTAAACATTCTGTGACGGTCTTAATATTTCAACGAAGAAGCGTTCCAGTACTTTTAATGTGCATAGATCGTCATTGCATCACATTTTCCACAAATAACTAAAGCTTTATCAAAACAAAATTCAGTCGGTCCTGACTAAATCTTAATGGACTTTATACCTGTGGCGCTCTCTTGATTTCGTTGGCGGTTTTAAAAGAAAATATCTTTCACAAAATGGCAGCCATTATAGAGGATACCTGCCGATTCGAAGCACATAGAATCCGTCATACCTTCCTTGCACGTCGCCTTTGCCAACTGACAACTAAATAGGGTTTCTTATGAGCTTTTTCACATTTAGTACCTCTGCTTCAGCGCAAGGTACTAAAATTAGGCAACTTTAAACTTTTAACGCACACTGAATAGTTTGAGAAGTGAATTAAATAAGAAACGTAATAAAAAAGTTTAGTTTAATAAATCAAATTGCGATCAAACCTATTGAAGCTGTATTCATTCTGTTAACCTCCTCCGTAGTTGTGTTAATGTCAATTGAAAAAGGCCACGTACAACATGCGACGGACTCTGTATGCCTCGGCCTTCACTACTTATTTAAATAAAGAGCGCCGTATTGAGAGCTTAACTCTAAACATTATTTCATAAAAGCCTTTCTTATTTTGCAATCGGTCCACGAAACATAAAAACTTTCTCTGATACTACGTTTATACGCGCACTAATTGCAAATAAAAATATTTGCAAATAAATTAAATCTCTGTTTATACGACATAGCATATGTATGTAAAAAAAACTTGGTAGCACTTCTATAGAAAAGTTACTTATATTAAAAAAAAATTTTGCAAATGTATAAAATAACAAATAATTATTTCTTTTTTTTTGTCAATGTTTTTTGTTGCAATATTTATTCATTTATTGTTTTTTATTAACAAACATTTATCACGAAGTTAAATTTTCTACATGCCGTGTACTATAAACATCTGTACATGTAGATATTCAAATGCTTACAGATATGCTGAATCAGAAAATATGTTTGATGCGGCTACATGTGCCACATTTTTATTTTGGAACAAAAATACTATCAAAATTTTACGGCGTTGTAGCACTATTAATAACTTTAAAATATGCATCGCCACATATGCATGTGGCTCTTTACATGCCGCCGCGTACTATAGGCTTAAAACTCCAAGTATTTTATTTGCAAATAGTGCGTTAGTCGTGAATAGATTTCTGATTTAGTAAGTCACAATAAAACAATTATGTGGCAACAACTTACAGTTTTATTTGCAAGTAAGTTGTGCGTATAAACATAGTATGAGAACTTGTTGTTGGAACTTATATTAGCACGTAATGAAATGTGGTGTTATTAATATATTTTAAACAAACATAGTTAAAGAAATAGGAATTTTATGTTAATCCATTTGCACCCAACTATAAACTCTGAGCTAAGGTTTTAAAATTTCTATATATCGAGTCTTTGCTGCAATATTTGACGTGATTTTTGAGTTAATATTGCAGAATTAATCATCATTTTATGCTTTATGTTGTTTTAAAAAAAATTCATTTATTTGTGTATATTTTCAATATACACAGCATTTAATTATTTTTCATACCTTGGTGAATATTTTATTTATATCTCAGAAACCTATAAGAGTATCATATAGAGAGTTGGTGATGACATAGCGAAGGAGACAAGCAATAATATATATATATATATATATATTTTAAATTTTAAAAGCACAATTTTTTTTATTACAGCATCATGAGTCGTGGATTGCAAAAAAAAACAACATCTATAATTTTGATAACCTTTCCTATTTTTATAGCCGTTAAATAACTATTATAATACCTTTGAAACAAGGCATATTAAAAAAGTTATAACAATTTATATGAAGGCAGTTTTAAGAAAATTTTGCATTTTTTCGTACATTGTATGCATCATAATTTGGGCACCACTGGCAATATTCTTCAAAACTTTTTGGTGAAATGTTAGTTGTACAAAACTTAACTACCATATCGAGTTTGGTTCCAGTCAGAAGGGGTTGGTTTTATATGGACTAAGTCCTCACGAACGACTAAATTAAAGAGCATAACATAAAATGAGATGTGGATTCTAAATAATTGTTTGGTGAAATGTGCAGCATTGGCTTATACTGAAATTACCCTTTTAATCAGCAAGGGAGCAAGTATTCACGTCCTTCCCATACATCCTGAGACTAAAAACTATCATAAGATATAGAAAAAAAGTTGAAACGCCATGAACTTTAATTTGTTCATTGAATTTAATGCTCCTCAGGAGTTGAACAAGTTTAATCTAAATCGAAGCAAGAATACGACTAACTGAAAAATCTAGTCACTAGAGTCTAGTGACAACATAATAAAAAAATTACGGACAAATAAAATTCTCAAATCATACGCATTTCGTTCCCGCTTTTGGAACTCATCAGTAGACTTCAAGCCCAAAAATTTTGGAATTTAACTAACAAATTTCGTATGTTTATAGTAAGACTCTTAATACTATATTTATATTTTTTACAATTAGCTGGTGGAAAATAACATAGATGTACAATCGAATAAAGATGCTTGTTTTGTAACGATTTTTGTTTAAGGCTTTCAAACTTATTATGTTTGTATATTGTGATTCTCAATATAGTATTAAGAGTCTTACTATAAACATACGAAATTTGTTAGTTAAATTCAAAAATGTTTTGGGTTGAAGTCTACTGATGAGTTCCAAGAGTAGGAACGAAATGCATATAGACAATTGCTTAACCATAAAAGGAAGCCAAATCTTCAAATTAAATAAATAAAGACTTTATGTCAAATAAATATACTTCGGTATTTCATGCATTAATTACATACACTAATTGTTTGAAACAAGCTTAAGCAAGGACGTTTCATATTTGATTTCATGGCTGCCTTCACGGCACTATGCGGCGGATGTGAATGTAGTTAACAAAATTCTATGTAATCCTTTTTGAGTATAAGCAATACTTTCTTTTTTTCTTGGAGTTTTTTGTTCGAAACGGTGCACAGAGGAGTATTTTAGCCAAAAAAGCTGCCCAAAATGACAAAAATGAAATCTTAAGAACTGAGCACGCAGCTCTATACACAACAAAATCTTACATCATATTGTAAATTTTGAAGACTTCAAGTTGTAAGCTCTGAGATACTGCTAAAGTCAGGAAAGCGAAAAAATTACGTGAGTTTTTTATGATATTTTTTGTGGCTAAACGAATAAAGGTTTTATGCTGATTTTAAAAGCATTAAAAGCTATTTAGTATTAAAACAAAAAAATTATCTTGAATATCAACAAGATAAAAAAATATACACTTTTTTGCCAAAAAAAAGAAGAACATTTTTAAAAGTGAAGGTAGCTACATTTTGAATTATGTTTTATACCACAATCAAATCTAGAATCTCTTATTTTAGACGCAAGAAAAAAAGTTTGCGCAAGTTTACGCAATTTATGGGAAAATTTAGGAAAACAATTTAATTTTTCAGAGGTTGTATTAGTTCCTCTGAGGGGAACTTTTTTCGCCTTTGTCCGATTTTTGTTATTTTCAAGGCTGGGACTATAAGACATATTTCTGGCAATTTTTATTGAACTGGGGGCACTCAATAACTTTCCACAAGCAATGTAAAATAATCAAAAAGTAAAGGCCAGCTTTTTGGCACAAATACTCCTCTGTAACTAATTTAAGAGACACAACATAAGTAATCGTACTTTAAAATGCTGCAGTGGCTGCGCCAGTTTGAAGACATTACGCTACACTTTCTACATAATTTTCAATTATATTCTAATAGGGTAAATTACATTTCGCAATACTAATGGGAGAGTTTATAAATCAAATTTTTAATTATTTATGGTACGTTTTCGTCGTGAGCTCATCATGAAATCGAAATTATTATAAGTCCCATCCCTTATGAGCATATAAATTTCTAGTCAAATAAAATTGCAATGAACTTTGTTTTGTTTTTCTACTGACAATTGCGTTTCCTCGTTATTGTCTTATTTCCTATTAATTGTTTAATTTTTCTCTGTTATGTATATTGCACAGTGAATGAATTTTGTTGGGGTATTGTCTGCGGTATACTTCTGCTTACTTCTGCTTCTCAAACCAACTGCAACAGAAATGGTTTTATTTTGCAATTGTATACTGCAATCGATTATGTATTTTTCAGAATTGAGAACAGGACTGACTAACGGAACCAACCGCAGATTTTTACAGTCTAAGTTTTTATATATTTAATGAATGCGCTGCCGATCACTGCAAGAACCTGACTAGACTAAAGCACGGCTTTTTTATTCGTGTAACTTTTTAATATATATAATAGTCTCGACCTGTGCTTCTTTTTCTAATTTATTAAATTTAAAATAATATTCTCTCTGGGATCAGAAACAATCGAAGTCAGAAAATTTTTACTTACATCTGTGAAAGTTCTTTCAGGCTTATATATTTTTTATAAGTCAAAAATTCTGGGAATAAGAGCACTGCAATCTAGTGCTAACTCTTACCCGCATATTCATAAAATTTTAAATTAGTTTGAAATGTATTTTATTTAAAAATTTTCATACAAAATTTTCTTAAAATAGATGTGTTTGAATACATTTTATTTTTATTATATATGGGGGTTAAAGTGTAACTATAAGATAAAATAAATATGTACATGGAATTATTATTTTATTTTTTTGCTTACCATTTCGTTCCTGCTTATGGAACTCGTAAGTAGACTTCAACCCAAACGATTTTCAAATTGTCTAAAAATCTTCGCATGTTTATAGGCAGACTATTAAAACGTTATTGAGAATCACAGTATTCAATCATAGTAAGTTTAAAAGCCCCAAACAAAAATCTTTACGAAACAATTTTATGCATTTTATTTACCACCAACTTTCTACAATTAGCTGCCGCATTGGGCAAAAGGTATAATAAAAATTCATATAATTTGGTTACGTTAAGAGGAAAATTATGAGCAACAACCAAATGAAAGAACAGAAAATGAAAGCCAAACAAAAACCAACAACTGGAAATAATTGTATAACTTTATGACCTTTGGGTGCAGTACAGATGGTGATTTCAAAGTAACTATTCTTTGAGTCCTACAATGACGTTAGCAAATAATGTGTAGCAGACAACTTTAATTCTTTATTTAATAAATAGTTTCTTGTTTGTTTTCGATATTTTCATACATTGAGGCTCATTGAAAATATGTGTATGCAAACTTATATGAATTTGCAGTTCATTAAAAAAAAATTTAGGTTTAACACATTAAGAAGAATTAAAATATCATTAAAAAAATTTATTAGAAATGCAAGGTTACTTTTTTGGAATTCCATAATAATTAGCCAGTCATGTTCCTTAGAATCAGGTATGTGATGAAAAATGATTTCAACACAAAACCAATTTGAAAATGATAAAAGGTGTGATGAGTTTTCTATAGTCGTTTTGTCAATAATTTTAAAATTTGTTTTTAATGGTTTTTCCAAAAAATTTTGATAAATTTCTTTTCACAGCCTTATTATATGGTTTATATTTTATCCTGTAGTGTGCTTTTTAGAAATCAGTGGTTTAAGATTTGCTCAAAAATGATACTCAAAATCGATCGGAATTGATCACACTTTTTCCATCACATACCTGAATATATCTATATGCATGATAGTGCGCCAGCTCATGTTTCGGCTGCCGTATATATTTACAATCAGCCATTTGACCCGTTTTACATTTTGATAAC
Source organism: Nowickia ferox (assembly GCA_936439885.1). Classification (NCBI taxonomy): domain Eukaryota; kingdom Metazoa; phylum Arthropoda; class Insecta; order Diptera; family Tachinidae; genus Nowickia; species Nowickia ferox. Next base: position 30,671,033 of record OW387026.1, read on the forward strand.
TTTCATCGTTTCAATCATAAAATAATGAACCTTAAAACATTAGGAGCTGGATTATAGAGATAACAACATAAGCGCAGTATGAAAGTATGTCCACAATTCCAACATCTTACGACCTACTCACTCACTGACTCACTCACTCACTATTATAAGCACTTGAAATGTACCTATTACGCTGAAATTTGGTATAAAATTAGGTCTAGGTAACAAAAAAAAATATCTTAACACCCAAAATTTTAATCCGCGATGGCTTATCCGCATTCTTAAAGTTCAAAAACTATATATAAAGCAATTGACCCAAGAGATTGTATTAAACCTTTAAAACACATTGCAATTTCAATATTTTCAAATTTATGAACATTTATAAAAACAAACTAAAGAGAATTGAATTTAAAGTAAGTGTCAGATCCTCACAAAAATATAAATGTGTAAAGGCCATCAAAAAAGTACGTATGGGATCAAACCTTCCATCAAGTTCTTGTTTGATACAATGCCTATTATGAGGCTTTGTTTTGGCTTTTACTGTACTTAGTTTTACTTTATAAATTAAAAAAGAAAAAAACCAATCGAGTAGTTTTGTAAAGAAAATTTTAAATATATTTTTCTTAGCATTAACAGAAAAATTGTGTGACACTAGTCGTGTTTAATAGTGATTTTAGTTTCGAAATAAAATTTATTTTTGAAAGGAACAAATTGTGTGAAGTTTACTGGATCTGTGCGTATTTGAATTTTTTTTAGTTAGTTTTAATTATTATTGTTCGAACTTCATTTGTTTCTATATCTTCATAAGCTTCATAAGCCAAATTACATGCGATAGTTAGTTACAATAACCGATTTTTTTTTCAAATTAAATATTGTTTACAGGCATAGTTTTTTTCATTTCAAAAGCCAATATTCAGTTACGTTACTTTTTAACTTGAATTTAATTCAGTTGTGTCTACTAAACCCACGATTCGTCCCCAGTTATGACTCCCACGGCGACCCGCCTCAGGTTCAAATCATTGATAAAACTCGAATGGCACGAACCAATCGATATGTCTAGGTCCTCAGCAACTCCTCTAATGGTGATTCGACGATTTTCCATTACAATTTTCTTCACTTCATCAATTTTTTCGTCTGTTGTTGAAGTGCTCAGGCGTCCGGCACGCTCTTCGTCGTTCACATCTTCTCGGACTTCTGAGAATATTTTGTACCACCGATAAACGTTGCTTCGGTCCAAGGTAGCTTCTCCGTATGCCACAGTCAACATTTGGAATGCATCCGCACACTTAATTTAGTTTTTCACACAAAATTAGATACAGGTTCTTTGTTCCATTTTTTTTAATAGGTAAAAATCGAAGAAGAGCCAAAACACGTGCAAACTAAGCAGCTGTCAACAATTATAACTGAACATTCAAAATGGCCGAAATTGTCGACATAAGTGAGAGACATGAGTACCACAACATAACGCCACAAAAAATCAAAATTCGAATATACGTAACCCGCGAAAATTCAAAATTCGCTATATTTTTTGAACACACCTCGTATGTATATATTTTCCGTTAATTTTATTATTCCCAATTAAATGGAAGTCAAAGTTTCGCGATTCTCTCTCCAATCCTAATGACGACATTAAAATTTCAATTTGAACTAAAGAAAAACAACATGTCATAGATAATCTTAAGTTAATGATGACAGTCGTGGCATCCTTATTCAAAAAAAGCATTATTTTTTACTATAATTTATTATAGTCACACACAAAGAAACTAAAAACTAAACTGAAATTACAAGCAAAATTTTTGAGAGAAATTCAACACACCTCAAAGAGAGGATTCGTTTATAATAAACTCTCAGAGCCTAGTTTTATTCAAAATGTTGAAACAAAAAGCTTTCTTCTGATTTTCTACCATGTTTTAAAAAGCATCCTCTTCTTACGTCAGTACAATAAGTTTCTTCATAACAAGCGCTTCTTCATTCACATCACCAAACGCAAGGGTATAATAAATTAATTTTTAAAATACGTGTACATGCATATGAGCCATTGCAAGGAGATGATAAGTAGGATATGCAATGTTTTTTTTTTTTTTTTTTTTTGAAGAGCACAATACTAAGACAAGTAAAATGTTACCAAACTATTAAACTATTAATTTAATTACTGCTTGAAATATATAATAAAATAAAAATTTAAAACCACGAAAAATACTTATCTTTTTCTTCAGAAGAATTATATACAATTAATAATTAATTCTATTATTCCACATATATACGTATATGTATGTATGTATATGTATACACATGTATGTACGTAACCCTGCAGAAAATGCGAATAGTGAAATTGTAGTGATTTACGAAACTTGTTGTCAGTAGTACTACTGACCAGGTGTACCCCAGCCAATGTAATCATATACTGACATTTAACGTCGTTGAAAATCCACCACTAGACTGTGGCACTACTGACTAAGTAGTTCTTTTGAGGCCACATGGCGACATTGGCACTAAAGTTTCACTATAAAATTTTAAGGGGCTCTAGTCTACAATACCGATATTTCCTGGCTCGATCTCAATAGTAAAATTGTAGTGACATTGTCAACAGTACCACTGACTAGGTGTACCCCAGCCAATGTAATGTCCTATTAACATAAAGGGTTGTCATTGAAAATCTACCAGTAGCCTTTTGCACTATTCTTTTACGACTATATGGAGACATTTAGTGATCCTCGTCTATAATTTGCGCAAGCTAGGAAAAAGTGCACATTATTGTATTTTTTCAAGAGCGAATATTGTTTGTAGTGATGATCGTAATTGAGTGTGAAGCAAAAATGGAGAACAAGGAAACCAAAAACACACAAAACCAGTTGAACAGACAGTTGTGTCAAGTGTGTAATATTTTTATTGTACACTTCATAATGCATCATAATTCATTTCACAAACTCAAAATTTCATAAAATATTAAGTGATAATAAAACTTTTTACTTTTATATCCATTTTGAAATATATTATTTTTATAGATATTTCATTTTTTAGACTCTTAAATCAATAAATTATAAAACTTAGAACAGTATCGCATGCGAACTGACACGCTCAAGCAATCTACGTTGTTTGTTTTTTCTTTTATACATACACATATTTTTACACTTGTGTGCTTATTTTACAATTGTCATTCGGTGTGCACTAGTGAAATATGCTTCGTGTTCATTGTTCTCATAAAATCAAGAGCACCAAAAGAGAGAACAATTCAATAATGTACACCATGAAGATTAAGCAAGCAAACATCTTGTGCTCAGCTCTAATATGTTATTTATACCTTAACAGCCTGCAGTCGGCGTAGCTAGCGAATGTCTAGCTATATCCTTAACTACCAATCGTTACTAGCCTAATTACTAGCAATGCACACGACTAACGATTTTAACATGGGAATGACATTGACGCTAGTCAATTGCCACCATCTGCATAACCCTTTGTCAGTGATTTCCCTCGGCAATACAATTAATTTTTCTATTGATAAAACAACTAATTATTTACCCTTATCGGTAATAAAAGGCGAACATTTTCTTCAAGTGAAATATTTTCCGTGAACAAAAAATTGTGAACAAAATTAAAGAATAGTATACTGGCACAACAACAACGCAAACATTGGCGATCACAATTTTAGGGAATGGGAACACATTTCACGCGAACTTTTATTCTTGATGAGAGTGATGAATACATTTTTCAAGTATTTGTTCTCATTCACTTTTTATGCATCGTTTTAATTGAATTCCGCTGCTCATTTTAACTTTCTAAAAGAAAAGCACTTTTTTCACTAAAAATTATACGTTCACTGACTACGAACTTCCAATTGTAACTGACGCCAATACAAAATTAAAATAATAATGTACTTAAAATAATTTTTTCTTGTTGATTTTGAGATAGTCAAAAGGCGAACTCTTGTATTACTTGTGGTTGCTGTGGTAGCTAGTCGATTTTTGTTAGGAAAATACTTAACGATTTTTAGTCAATTTCTACTTTTAAAACTGAAGGGAGGATTTACATACATACATACTCGTAGGTATATGTGTACAGAGTTTGTCAGTTATAGCTGATGATAATCACATTCTTCAAACCAACTTGAATACTAATTGAAGCTTAGCTGCGAATAATGTTGTAAGCGAGAAAATAATAATTTTTCATGAGAGCAAAAAAACGTACTTTAAAGCAAGATTGTTTTTTTTTTGTTTAATTTTTTTATCTTATCGAAAATAATGCTAATTAGCATTAACTTTTATCTTTGTATCTCTGTTATATTTATCAATTATTTTCGACAATTTCATTTGCATGATTTTTTTGGAAACTTACAAAGTTCTTCCACTGACTGACTGTTTGTAATTGTATTTTGACGACGATAAGATGCCTAATTTTGGATGGTTTGATGTTTGAACAACGCAATAGATTAATGTTAACGATAATCTGTGCAAAAACTGGTTTTATAAAAATGTTCTCTTACAACGGTATTCGCGGCTACGCTTCAATTATTTCGGTGTGTTTTGTTTAAGCCTTAAGGCTCAGTTAGCCGACTATAATGCAATGTAAATGTAATGTAGGAAACAGCTGATCGATATTTTTGTATGAAAAGTAGGGTACGTTACATTACTGACTCTGTCTCTATAACCATTTCCATTACTTTTCACATAACAATATCTATCAGCTGTTTTCTACTGTTGCAGTTACAGTCGGCTAACTGAGCCTTTAATTAAATACACATTTTATAACTACGGTGAAAAATCTCCACGTTCTGGACAGTATCGGTTCGATAGTACAACCAAAGGGTATTTAAACCTTAGACTCAGTTTGGCGATTTTGGTGAGCAATTTTTTATGGGCCTCCAAAGATTTCGAAAATCAGTGTGCCCTCAAAAAATAGTGCCCTCAAAGGCAATAATGTAGCTAAGAGCCTACCAAATAAGCTTTGTAAGCACCTAATGCCAAAAAAATAATTTCTTCGTGTACTTTTTTGTTGAACAAATAAAGCATAAACAATTTTTTTCACTTTTTTTAGAATTACTAAAGGGTCCGCAAGATAACTTTTTTTTTAAACAGGGCGCAAAACATCGAGTGTAGCTTCGGCTGTGTGGTACGTAGCGCCGTTCTGTTGAAACCAAATGTTGCCAAAATCCTCCTCTTTAATTTTTGTTAACAAAAATTCGGCCACTCCTTGCTCATTTTCGAAAAAGAGGCCCAATTATGCCTCTGGACCAAAATCCGTACCAAACAGTGGCTCGTTTTGGGTGCGTCGGCTTTTCAATGTATGCGTGCGGGTTTTCTGTGCACCAAATGCGCCAAGATCAAAATGAGATTGATCTGAAAATATGATTTTTTTTTGGCAAAATTGGCATCTTCTGTAAGTCGATCGCAGGCAATATTTCCCAGCGTTGTTCAAGCGTATACACAACCATATTCGTTCAGCGGAAGGATAAAACTAATTATCTGTAAAATCAGACATGAGCTAAGTGTTACCATGCACTAGTTGAAAAAAAAACGTTAGATGGCGGACCCTTTACAAGGGCTTCCTGCCAGGTCAAGCGGTTCCCATATTTTGATTATTGTTTTTGAGAAAAATAGCTTTCTTAATCTGCTTGATATTTTATATAATATTCTATCGTGTGCAGTTTCTGATATAAGTTTATAGAAAAAAAACAGTACTCATACATATATACTCTCACACACATACAGAAGACCAGAAAATTTTTGAAAACTTTCAATTTCATTGAATAATGAATGGCCTTCAGTGTCGGTTTTTGTGGTAAAGTGAGCATCGTTTCCTTTATTCATGACTTGTTTATTCTTATGTATTTGTGTAATAATTCGGTCAATTGGTCATTGATATGTACATATATACATATAGTGTCATATACTAATATGCATACATATGTATCTGTGCGCATGCAGCAACATAATGCTGTCACATGTTACGTATAAATTATAACTTCAACACAACACCAAATTCAAGCTTTTAATCAATATCCTGTTATAATTATTGTCGTCTGCAATTCCAATTTTTACCTTCATTGTTTGCTGATAATCTCATATTTAAAATATCTGAACGTTGTTTTGCATCGTGAGTGACTGCTCAAAGGTAATGTTGCCATATGAGCGACTTTTATATGATGAAATGAATTAAAAAATCTAAAGTTTTTTCATCACCCTTCTTAATCTAGTAAAAGCTATTTCACATAGATAGAAATGCTTGTATCCATTAAATAAATATAATAAATAAAAATTAATAATGCAGAATTATTAGGATACAGCCACAATTTAACATATTTTAGTTAATTTCGATTAAAATTTATTCGAGTAATGAAGGTAGATTAATCGAAGAATCCACTGGAATTTAAGGGCCCAATTTTGTAAAACTCAACGCCAATCGTTGATAAATTTCATATGGAAAAATTTAAATTACAAAAACAAAATACATAAAAAATTTGTCAATGCTAAGCGTTGCATTTTACAAAATTAGACTCTAAGTTTTTTTTAATATATATATATTTTTTAATATTTTATTTAGAATACGAAGTTCTTATATTCATTATTGTTAAATTCCTTATGAAAACATGCACTAAGATACTTATCAAGGATTCTGCAATAATGTAATGATTAAATAAGTTTAAAAAATATAATATCTTCAGATTCGACTCAGTGATCAAAATAAGTTTTCAGTATATTTATATTTAAAATATTTTATATCTATTGGTTCTTAAGAGCAAGAGTTAAAAGAATATATCGAAATAAATAAATACTATATATTACGTTATTGTTCGAATAAGTTGAAAGCCTTTATTCCCGTTATTTGCTTAATTCATTAAACGTAGGATCATGGACCAGTAAAAAGAGCTTCCAAGGAAGTCAATAATATCCACAACTTGTGATTCGGAAGCAGTGCAAATTAGGATAATTTTTAATGCTTTTTACATAGGGCTGCCATTGCAAGAAGTTTTCTCTTTTTTATATATATTAAGTGATTCCGAATTCATGTACATGATGTTAAGTAAATTTGATTTTATGTGTGTACTTTTTTATATTTGTATATATATATATGTATGTACATGAAATACCGAAGTATATTTATTTGACATAAAGTCTTTACCCACCCAATCCGAAAACCCTGCTTGTTTTTATGGTTAAGCGATTGTCGATATGCATTTCGTTCCCGCTTTTTGGAACTCATCAGTAAACTTCAACCCAAAACATTTTTGATTTTAGCTAACAAACTTCGTAAGTTTATAGTAAGACTCTTAATACTATATTGTTGTCCATTGGACATTCAATCACCGCTACTTATTTAAAAAAAATGCAACCAACCCAAATGCTGAAAATTCTCATAATGAATTCCTGGATAGATAAGAACCTGTTCGCTCTCAGGTTGTGTTGCAGTGTGCCTCTTGGCTTATGCTGACTACACATTTGGCATTTCTTTTGTTGTTATTTTGAGATGTCATTCTCAAAATGCATGCAACATCGTTCACGTTAATTTTTTATGTGTATGTAATGCAATACCACAAAAAAAAATTTAAGAAACGCCAAACTTTGATACTAGTACACACTATTGCTATGTTACAAAATGCCATAATGTGTACTCGGCATTATATGTTTAGCCCGGTCCCCGACAGTCATTAAATAACAGCCACACTAATTTTTCTGATGTGAATTAGTCTCCCTTTGTATCAGTTGTTTTAGAAAATTTTAAGTGATGAAGGCATAAACACTAGTAACTGAACTACTACACTGGCTTCAACGAATACTAATCCTATTATGACAGCAGAGCACCTTCCTTTGTCGGTATTGTGTATCAGAATCATCGGCGAAATAAAGTAACAAAAAAAAATTGCTAATAAACACAGCTTCAAAGATTTAATACGCCTCATTGACACTAGAGGCGCTGCAACACTGCATTATTAAGGAAACGTGCAAAAAACAGAGATGTAATAGACTGAAGCTTTCTTTTATCTCTTCCATTACCAGCAATCTTCTCTATAACTATCCCTTTCCTAAAGAAGATAACACCTGAGTGTTACTTTCTGAAAAATAAAGCGCGTAATTAAGTTACTGTTGCTATGATATTAAGGATTACAAGTTATTAAGGTACAAATGCTGAAATATTTTAGTAATATATTCGAAAATCGAGTTTTTGAATAATTATAGTTCATTTTATCATTTTAAACTACATAGTCATGCAAATATTTAGACCCCTACGATCAAAAATTACAACTTTATTTAAGAAATTTATATGGATGTAACTACAAATGCATCTATTTTTTTTGCAAAGAACGTAACTAACATACAACCTTAAATATATGTACACCCAGAGAAAAACCAGCTTAAATCAATAAAAACCATATCCAATTAATAAGAAACATTAACGAAAGTCTAGTCATGCTGAAATTTCTTATTTCAGTATGGAATATTATTAATTTACTGTATTAATTTATTAATTTTATTTATTTTTAAGTACCTCAATATACATTTTCTATTATATTGAAAATTATTGAATTAATGTGACGCGTTCTTACTTTTAAGCTGCAGCTTTTCCCTGAATGTATGTACATAAAAAGGAAATAAATGGTTAAAAACATATAAGTATCCATACTACAAGTAAATTTCGAAGAAAATTTTAAAGAACACTTTATTAACTATTATTGACTTTGAAACGTTTTTGTTTCTGCTGTAAAAATAAAAAATAAAAGTGTTGGTACGTCCGTTTGCATTTAAGGTGACGATATGTATGTATTTATTTTGACAAGTATCGGAACTAAGTAAACATTTTAAATCATTAAATTATATTTATTGCAATCTGCAAATAAAGAGGAAAACAACGTACCCTTTTATATGGTCTATAATTTTTTCCATTAAGAGTTTGGCTACTGACGATAAACATTTTGCTTCTTGCATATTTTGAACCACATATCTTGTTAATAATCCGCTTGTTTTTTTTTTACCCAAAGCTTTTGCTACCAGGTAAAGCCGACATTTAAAATTTTTATTACAATACTAAACAGGATTAATTGCAGTCCATATAATTTACGAGTTATATGCAGAATCATCAACTATAGTTGAAAACAAAGCAACTGGCCATATTCTTGTCAAACGCTTTCAAGTGTAATTTACAACTCGCTGAGCCGCAGCATCAGCAGCTGCTTTAGTCTCATCTTCTGTAATATCAAAAGAACTGTGAAAAACCTCATCAAACTAACATATTTATTTTTTTATGACTTGTACAATTCAATAGTTTTATAATTTGTATGTCAGAATTCAGAATACAGAACTAATTTCGATTTAAAAAAAAGAAAATGTGTTGTTAATTTGTATACACATACGTGCTAAATAAATGGAGCTACAATGATTAGTAAACGGAACTAGTTGTTGATCTATCGTTACAGATCTAAATTTCAAAGAACTTTCAGCTGGTTATTCCACTTGTCCCAAATATATCTTATAGGATCAAGTTTACAGCAAAGTCTCCTTTCTTCTCTGTCCTCAAAATTTTTAAATCTGATACATCTTGCAATATTCCGAAAATCCTTGCTTGAAAAATGGGTTTTCCGTATGGTGTAACAAAGTAGATTGGATCAAATTGACTCAAACGATACACTTATTTCATTTGAAGAAAGATATAAGTATTTATAAGTACACAAAAACTTACAAAAGATTTTAAAATAATTTTTAGTCTTAATTATAATGTTGCTCCCTGTTAAGGCTGGGTTAGCCGAACGTTGATGTTGCCGTACTGTACCGTACCGTACTGTTAGCACATTTGTGTACTTATGGAACATTTAAAAACGTGCGCACGCTTTAATTTACTTTTTTGTTTTAATATGAAATAGAAACAGCTGTTCACAAATAGTGATGGGAATTAAAAAAATTCAAATAGTGACTGTATCGAAGAAAAAGTACTTAAAATATGTAAATCCTCCTTGAACTGTATTGGTGTATGTACATAAAAATAAATCTATGTACACATGTTATATATTTATAATAAATAAATATGTATAAATCTGTGCATACACAAATGCATATGTATGTAGCAAATGAAATATTTTTATACTAAAATATGTGCATACACAATAATAAATCCTTTTATATATATAGTAAACCCATTCATATTTATATATTTCTTTATTATATATATGCACATAAATCTGTATGCATTTATGTGCGTAAGTATGTATGTGTATACATATGCAAATATTTAGGTATTATTTTAAGTTGTTTTTCATACAGATATTATTATTAACAAAAGTACCGAAGAACAGGGCCAAAATACCCCCTTTCCATTGAACATACAATAGTGCCATCACTGGTATACAAACGTCACTTAACAACGTTAGGAAATTCTATTTTATACAGGTTGAGACGTGCTGTCAACGTTACAGTAAATTTCGGTAAGCATTTGCATTATTTTCAATCAACAAAAACGATCAGCTGCTTCTTTAGGGGATGGAGACGTTCGGCTAATTCTACCTTTATTGATAAAATATAATTTTGGGTTGATACTACATCAAAAACAAGATGAAAAATCCAAATAAAAACTTAAATTGCGTCGACTTGACCCGAAGACTGCAGAAGGGTTAAGCACTTGAAATTGTTTGTAAACAATCAATAATTATGCATAAAACACATTCACCACAGCTGCCGCTAGCAGCATTTGTCGCCTCGTAGCCAGCTACTTAATTATTTTGAGGACGAAAGTAGCACATAAATACATAGTTCAGTATTGTCATATTCAAATATTTCGCATTTATAAAAATTAAATTACTGTTTCAAAATATACTTCTCTGACGTAAAAGTATAAAAATTAATCAATTTATAATTTACATAAATTTTTGGATATTATTTCTGTTAAATAATATTCAACATTTTGTATTATACTGGCAACACTGAATTTTCTCATTGTAGCCAAAGAAATAGAAGTTAGTTTAATTGGACTACAACGACAAAATCAGCATAGACAACAACCTGCCGTCCTGTTGCCTTGCTGTCGTCAAAAGAATCACTCTAATATAAACATGTTTATTCTATCCTTGACATTTGTTAGTCGGTAGCCTGCTATGGTGATTGTGTTTAATGCATTGTGCTGAATGATAGACAAAATGGGTTAGACTTTTGGCCGCTGGCTGTAAGAAGCCGAGGGACGTCATTAATCAGTCTGTGGCAATGAACTTCCATTCAACAAAATGTTGTAAAAATTTATTTATTGTCAACCACTCGAGAATTTTGTTGGCGCCTAATGAAGATGATATTGAATTAAAAAAAAAAACATTTTTTTAAAGAGATTTTTTAAAGCTGGTAAGACTTCTGTAAGATTTTCCAGCGAATGAATCGTACGATAGGATAGTGATTTGGGGCCTTAAAGCACTTCAAAAATTTACTAATAAAAAGTAAAAACTCTTAAAAAAATAAAATCTTAACAACTCAAGAAAATTTTCAGAAAAACAATTTTTTTATTACTCTGCCCTTAAAATGTTTGCAATAAGCACATCCGTTATAATACATTACAAGCACACTCATACACACATTCCTATAAAAAATATATGTATGTATGTATATGCACGTGAACTTAGGTTAAATACCAGAGTACTCGGAAAAGAATTAAATACGCGCTGAACGTATACGCAATGTTACAATGTGTGTGAATGGGTGTGCGTGGGCGTGTGTGTGTTCTTGTGCATGCAAAAGTAATCGTGAGCACGTGCTCAGTGGTAATGAAATAAATTTTGTGTAAATTAATTTAACTCTTTTATTATTTTAATGTTTATGTATTTTTGCTGCTGGCGTTTCCACAATTAATACGACTATTATTCGAATGGTTTTCATATACTACGTTTATACGCACGACTTATTTGCAAAAGGAAACTATAAATTATTGCCATATAACTGTTTAATTGTGACTTACTAAGGGCCAATTTCACCAACTTATTTAAATATCAATTCATATTTAAAAGTAATTTTTCCATACAAAAGTTAATGAAAATTGACATTTAAATATGAATTGATATTCAAATCGAGTTGGTGAAATTGGTTGTAACTCACGAACACTATTCACAATTAACGTACTATTTGAAAATAAAAAAAAAATTTTAGCTAATAAAAACAATAACGGCCTGGCCCACGATGTTGACAAGAAAAATTCTTTCCCTTATATCGAAAACAGAAAAAAAATAACAGAATTTGTTTTTGTTTTCAATGTAAGTAAGCGAAAGAAACTTTCTTGTCGACATCGTGGGCCAAACCGTAAATACATAAATATTGCAAAAAAACATTGATAAAAGAAAATAATGGCAATTAAAATAAATAGGTTAATTTTTTAATTGTTGTTGGTTTTTTCATATATAAAAATACTTTGATATAAACTACCATCATATATATACTAAGATATAAGATATTTCTTCCAGAAAAACAAAAAACACAAATAAAGAGGTTAGGTTAGATTAGGTTGAAAAGAAAAGCCATGACACTCATATACGGGGAAATTCACAAAAGTCAGTACAAGACTGTTGTGCACTCTCATATGAATTAACAAACGAACTCCACCTTTATAGGAACTTAGTGTAGTTCACATAGTCAATCAAGCTTTTCCAGTGAATACATTTAAGGTGGGTACAGTGTCATCCCCAAAATAAGGGGATTTCGGCTGGGTGAAAGCTGGATAATGTCATTGTCAAGATGTCCGTACATCCAATCCGGTACAAATGGCCCTGTAAATTAGAGTGCCCCATTAGTATGACCGTTTGCTTTCCTAGATCGGGCTTGTTTACTTACATCCGCCCCTTGTTTTGGCTTCGTCCAGGTCGTCCCATAGAACCTGGGTTAGATTACCCACAGTATCACTAGTCCTTCGTGTCCTGTGGGCCATCTTCGCCCAATTTTGTAACTCAATATTTGCTGCCATGACAGGCTTTGCATTAATTAGAGTTACTGTTTGTAAAGTATTAAAACAAAAACAAAATTACATATTTACACTATTTTTTGTCAGCATAAGTAAGTTTTCTAAAGAATTGCTACCATGTTTTTGTAACTTTGCTATGCCGTATAATTAATTAATTCATTTACTTACAAATATTTTTATTTGCTAGTGCATAGTGCACGTATAAACGTAGTAATATATTATTTTTATATAAATACATATTCGCTCTGTTTATTTAGTGCATTTCAAGGTTAATTTAATAAAGAAAGCAATAACAGAATTAAAATAAATTAGACACTTCGAGCACACTTATTACACAGATTTGTAAGCAAATATAATAATTAGACTAAAAGGCAAAATATTAGATTAAATTTTATGGTCAGAGATTTGTTAAAATGTGGTTACATTGATTGAATTTTATGTATATCGCCACCTAAAATCCAAAAGCCTGTAAGTACACTTTTAACTTTTTTACAGAAGAAACAAAAAACCTTAAACATTTAAGACTATTTATTTTTTAGGTGCCAAATCGAATAATGAACAAAATCGGTTATTTTGAACATATGTGAGTAAAATTTCAAGGAAATATGTATTTTGGTTATTTTGGTTAATGACATCATAATAAATCAAAAAGTCTATTTTGAATTTTTTGGTTGTTACGGCCTTTTTGATTTTAGGTGACAATATATGCTTGTATTTACATGCATAAAGTGTTTTATTTAAAGTTGTGGTAAGACATTCGATGTTCATTTTTCTGAAAAGGACCTTTTATGAAATCATCAGGTATGAAGAACCAAGATACATATGTAACGATATCAGTAGCAAAATATTTGCCTTGTGACAGACGCATTAAATAAATTACTAGAAGCATGTGTTGCACACTGTTTTAAGAAAACTTATGAAATATTTTTGTAAAGCGAAAAACATTTAACATTTTATTTGTGGTTACTTAATTACTTTTGCACAGATTAAATGCTACATCTGGTATTTCAGTAATTGAGGCATGAACTTGAAACGTAATAAAATAAATGGAAAACAAAAATATTAATAAAACTGTTTCTCAAAAGTCAATTTAAAAAATTGAAGTCAAAAAAGAGTGTGAGCTTTGTTTTCAATTGACTACTAAAATTTAAACATGAATATAGTGCCGTATTCATATAAAAATTCTGCTTCACTTAGGTATCTGCACATAAAAAAACCATTTTCCAATTCAAACACAAATCTCTCGGAATCAAATATTAGTTTTTGCAATTGGTCCTACAAAGAAATTTCTAAACTCTAATGCAAAAATTTGTAAAATCAAATGAAAAACAAGTAGTAATTAAAAAAATCAAGACACCCGACTGCGACCAACCTTGAACCGTTCAATATCCTAAACGGTCATTCGAAATGAAAAACCATAAGAGAAACTTAAAGATGAGTTTAAAATACCTGTCGAATGATACCCATTTTGATATAGTGGCGCCTGTTGGCTGCCACATGGAATTTTTACTACACTCCCGGGATTAAGACAAATTGATTGACGTAAGAATGATTAAAATCGGTCCACGAGTTCGGTTGATATAAGACCTCAAAGGAACACTCATACATACATACATAGGCTGATAAACACAATACCCTTCTTTGCGTCGCGCAGTCGTGATTCTTCGATCTTTTATATCAACAAATTTTCTACCGAAATTGAAAAGGTATTCAAATTAATAACTGTTCTGTACAGTATGCCATTGCCATATTTGAACAGAAATCTTATCTAAACAATCTTGTTACAAATCTTATTTTATATGAGTTGTATGAATTAGGATTTTTCACACTACATATCGTTACCTTAATACCTTTAATTACCTTTACAGTAAATAAAGCTACCACATGAATTTATTTGTATACGTTCAACGTTTGTCGAGAAAAAAATCGTCTAATCGTGTCAAATCGTCTTTTCTGGCAACTAAGTATAGCTCTCACATTATTGTATTTGCAATTTTACTGTCTCTCTGACTCTCATACGACAATTATCAATATTTGGTTGGGGTTGATTGCTAATTGTTTGTTCTTGTCGCTCTTCTTAAGTAAGTATTAATCAAAATACCAATACTAATACATACTTTTAAAGCAGAAGAGTTAAAATGTATTAAACCGTGATCACAGTCACTGTTTAATTTCACAAAATAACAGAACTGCTACAAACAAAATACTGCTAAACTGTGATCACAATCACAGTTTAAAAGAACAGCGATTTCGAAATCACGTTCACAAGGAGCAACATTATTAAAAAATCACAGTTTCGCTCAACACTAATCCCAAAGTATTAACTGCTGTGAAAACTACGCCTTAAGCTTGAAAAAATAATTAAAAATACATATACATACATATTTAAAAAGGCGATCGTGAAAATTTTAGAAAAATCAAAACGGAATCCCCGGGATAACATTACATGTACGTGTTTACTATAACCTTATCCTTGTAAATGTAGAATAAGCTTACAAAATAATATTGTATTAAGTTTTGTATAGAAAACCTTATTTTTCTCAATATATTTTTTAAGCCTTTTTATATAATTGCTTCACAAATAAAATATTTTTTACTGTTACATTTCATTTGATAATTTATGAATATATAATGCTCTTAATTCACAAAATTTCACCCCCACTCACTTTGAAATTTATAAGCAATAGTATACGCAAAATACTTAATAAATTCGCCAAGTCTTTTTCAATCAATGGAAACTGCTAGAGATATTAAGTAAAAATTTTTAAATCATGGTTTCAATGAAACAAGAAATTCATTTTGGATCAAAATTATCCGTTTATCAAAGTAAGCTTAGTGTTTTGTGTCTTACGTTATTTTGAATTCTGGTTTTCTGAAACAAAATAACATATCACCAGCTTTCTAAATTATATGAAAAAACGAAAGCTAAAATAAAATTATAGTTTTTAATAATACTTAAAAAAAATTTGGTATTTTTTACCTTTGCATATTATTTTGACAATACTAAAAATAAAAAATAATTGCTTTAACTTTTATAAGGACAATAAGAAACAGTATTTTAGTTTATTAAGAGAGAATAAGTTCATAATAAAAATAATATAATCAGCTATTAATTTACTAGTTATTCAAAAAGCATACTACACGAGCAATAATCTTGGCAATTATTGCCAAGGCAACTGTCAAATTCGATTGCCGACACAAGATATCAGCGTGTAGACCATATGAATATGTTTTCAAGTATATATTCAGCAACAAATGTTAAAATACATTGCTGAGCAATAATTTCTTGATACATGCTATCAAGTTCAAATAATATTATTTTTTTTTCAACCAAAAAGACAAAAATAAAAGTTTCAACAACATGAAACAATCGTCTTGTCTACGAGTATTTACGAAAAAAAAGCAGCAGCTCTGACTCTTTGGCTGAGTTTACATCTGGCATTTCTTGTGTGCCATGTGCCCAAAAAAGAGTAAACACTAATTACTAATGAAAAACTGTTTGATTCAGACATGTATTTATTGATTTAAACTCTTTCCAACCATGTTGGATTCTATAAAATTGTCTATTAGTTATGTATGAAACTTTTGAACTTAATAAATATGACATCGATTAGTTATTGGTTTGCTGCAGTCATAATTTATTTTGAATACACTGTGTCGCAAATCAATAACCAACCGATGGTGTGTCTGAATCAAACAGTTTTTTATTAGTAATTAGTGGATACGCTGTGTGGCACATGGCAAACAGATGTAAACCCATTGTAAACATTGTCTCGAAATCTAGTATATATGATTAGAAATCTTTAACGAAATCTTTATCGTTACACTAAGATTTTTTTATATTTTGGTATCCGAGAAAAAATCCTTTATCTAAAATTTAGTCTTAAATTGTAATAGGGCATTTATCTTGTCTCAAAATCTAGCAATTACGAGATTCCGAGCTAAATCTAGTTGGTTTTTACTAGATTCCCCATACAAAACAAAATCTAATTTTTTAATAGATTTGTAGGAAATGTACTAAAAATATAATATTTTTATTTGTTTTTTACTACCCTGTACATCATAATTTATATAGAAGGTGTATGAATCAAATACGAGGTCTGACCAAAAAATAACCGTTGTTTTCAAATTTTGTGAGTTACGTATGTTCGACACATACGTATGTTGGTACACATGTCTGTTATATATGTTGGCAATATCAGCCATTTTGGATTGTCAGTTTGTTTTTGACAGATAAAAAGGTTAGTCGTGTTTTGGTGTGCTCTTTTAGTTTTGAGATACAGGCCCCAGCAGTTGAAAACCACCTTTATAAAACCCCTTTTAACAGCCATTTTCTGGAAGGCCTTTAAGAGCCATTAATTTGAAGGCCTTTTAGAATATCTGCATAAGATTTATTGATTTCACAAAACCTTTTTGCTTTTCTTTCCACTTTTGAAAAAAAAAATTCAGAATGATAAAAATTTGTACTAAACTAAGTTGAAATTAAATTGAATATACATATCTAAAAAGTAATTGAAGTAAGCATTTTACTTCAATTAAAAACAGGAAATAAATGTTCCGTAGTTTTTTGAATTCGTCTGAGTGATTGATGATACGTTATATTGTTTAAGAAAATCATGCATTTGATGATACGTTATTTTGAATTTTGCTTATAACTTTAATATTTTTTATATTAAACCTGCAAAATTTTGTACAAATATGTAATATGATGTAGTGAATCGTAATCAATAATAAAAAATCAATTTTTAATTTTGATGTTACGTTATTTTGCATTTTAGGTGACGATATGTATGTATGTATGTTGTTTATAGGCATACCTTAGCAACAATTCTGTATATAAGAATTTCTCAAGAAGAAACCATATGTGTTTGTTTTCTTTTTAAATTCTCATTAAATCGGTCTAATAAGTTGGCATAATATTCGCCGTTTATCGTTTTTCCCTTTTGAAGGTAATCGATGTGGATTATCCCGCGTGTATCCCAAAAAACTGTTGCCATCACCTTATTGGCCGACAAACTTACCTTGGCCTTCTTGGGAGCAGGTTCACCCGGAGTAATGCTTGGTCTCTGGAGTACAGTAATGGATCCATGTTTCATCCACAGTTACAAAACTCCGCGAAAACTCATTCGGATTGAAGTTATGACACGTTTACGTTTATGGTCAATTGAGAGCAAACGCGGCACCCATCTTGCAGACAACTTTCTTAAATCCAGCTGATCACTTAAAATCAAAACCACACTGTTATGTGAAATGCTTATGGGATCAACAATCTCACGCACTTTTACTCTTCGATCGTCCAACATCATATTGTGGATTTTTTCGATATTTTCGGGTGTACTGACCTTAATTGGCCGTCCAAAACGTTCAGACTCAACGAAAGTTAGTAAACCATTGAAATCGATGGTGCAGAGTCCCCATAGTATATTTCGAGCTTTTCCTTAGTTTTATTGACGGTTTTTTCCCAAAAAATAATGTTTTTTCACATTTTTGGAAAAATTCACGAGTTTGTATTTTTTGAACAGCTATTAAACGCAAAGTAAATGACGACACTTGCTCAAAACTTGACAGTCGTCTATTAACAGGTGGTACTTGATGGGAACAGTGTTGCATTTCATATAACTACGAGGGAACTTCGAAAAGTCACGGACTTATTGATTATCCCTCGTACATTGCAGTTATTTCGTTGAAAATTTCGTTGTTTTTAATGAATGTCAAAAAATTTGGTGCAATTGATTTAGGTTATCGTAAAGATTTAATTGAAATCTACTAGATTTCCTATAAATCATTTTCGCAAAAAATGGTTGCTGTCGTTGATAATGAAAAATAAAAGTATTATTAACATGGCCTTAAAGCATAAAATTACTTACGAGATTTTGAGGTAGATCTAATTGCTTTTTAGTAGGTTCTACCTAATTTGTAGAAAATCTACTCAAAATCTACTGCCACAGAGAAGACCAGATAATTGTGATTTTTAGAGGTCTCGCTCACACAGTCATCAAATCCTCTTTAAGCCTTCTTTCGTATGCCATTTTTCAACGTATTTTCATGTTGTGCTTTGTTGCAGATTTTTCTAAAAAAAAAACATAATCTTGGTTGAAATTAAAGGTGAGTAGTTTCTGCAGTTGATAATTTATGTTTGTATATTGACTTAACTTTCTCTATATTTTTAGAAGCACATTTTTGGCAAAGCAGAAAAAACCTACTTACAAATACTATAATTTTATCCAATATGTGTTCATATTTGTATATTAATTTAAATTTTTCATTTCTTAGGAGCAACAAATGCATAAAACGATGCCCGCCTGGGGAGAAGCTGCACAACATTCAATTGGCTATGCTTTTGGTTTGGGCATGGTATTATTCGATATACCCGACATACGTTTATTCTGGTCAACCGAGATTTAGGTTTTTTAACACAATTTAGCGAAAAGGATTTGAATAAATTGGTCAAATGCAAACCGGTCTTGCAATATCCACAATGTAAAAACGATTTATCGTTTTGGTTGCCTCAGGGTGTAGATGTAGGAAATGGATTTATGGCCAATGATTTGTATGATTTGGTGAGGTCGGTAGCAGGAGATGTTGTAGAACAGGTAATGATCTCATTTGAAATAAACCAAAGACCACAAAGTAAACTAAGACTACTTTGTGCCAAAGACCACGCTTGTTATATCCTTCAAATTCCAGATAACCTTAGTGGATTAATTTAAACATCCGAAGAAAGGCATAACAAGTGTGTGCTTTCGCATTGTATACCGCCACATGGAACGTACTTTAACTCATGAAATTCATCAACTTTACTTTCCAACTTTGACATTTGATAGAAATAAATAAATAAATTACTTTAATATTGTACAATTTTAAACTAAATTTTCTTTATTATATTTTCTGTTGTTTGTTTTGATTATTTTGCTAAGCAATTTTCATAACAAACACCTATATTTGTCCTTTTTTAACTGTGATCAAATCAGATGATTTGAGCTTTTTTCTTAAGTCACTTTCTACAACTCTCGTCTCCTCTGTGTCTACTGCCCTATTACAGTTTAAAGGGTAAATTTTGTAAATTCAAACGATTTTTTCGCTTTAAAATTTGTAGGGAAAGCATTTTTTTGAAACGAATTTTAATTATTTGTTTTTGTATAAAAATTTGAAACGTTGATAAACGAATTTTTTTTTACAAAATCTGCCTTTAAGACAAATTTTATCCAAAGGATTTTGTATTGCATACTAAATATTGAAAAATGTCATAAAAGCTTATTGTAAATGATAAAGATTACCACATGTAATTTGGCTTCAAAACCTGATCAAATCATAAATATAGATTTCAAATCAAGTCTACTAGATTTCGAGAGCATGTAAGTGCAGTATAAAGTTTGATACTATAGTTTGAAAAATATATAGAAAATATGTGTTGGATATAATGGTTTCGAACAACAGCTTAAAGCATATACATAGATAATATATATTAGTTGTCTGAAATAATCAAAACTGCGCCTTTTTTCCTCAGATATAGTAGCAACTTTTGTTAGTGACGATAAAATAGCAAATTCTACATTTAAATTACCAATGGAGTCAGCGAAAATTTAATCTAACTAGGAATATGAGTAAAAATAGGACTGGCGGTCTATTGCTGAAAAGATTTAAATTATTAGTATGGGATGAATGAACCTTGTCCCGCAGGCATATCTGCAAAATATAAGAATCTGTAGAAAAATAATGGATGGAATGGTCGTACCACTGAATGGGACTTTCTAAAGGGTTTACCTGTCGTGTCAAGAGGAACATCAGCTGATGAAATTAAAACCTGCTTAAAGACATCTTCCTTATAGACCACGAATGCAAATACGAGTTTTACTATCTATATGCGAGTGGCACTTTTTAATGATAATAAGGAAGTAATCAATGCCACTGAACTGGTTAAATTTTAAATGACCAAGTTCCGAGAAATGAAAATGGAGAAATATCATTCCCAAATAGATTTTTGTCTTAGTTTCTTCGAAAGAAAATGTAATGTCCAAAGTTTATCCAGATGTTAAAAGAAAGAATTATATAAGCATGAACAAATATTTATGTGACATAAATGATTATAATTTATTTTATTTTACATAGTAAATTGAGTTATTGAAGTCTATTGAGATATCTGCAACTCCACAACATAAAATTTAATTGTAAAGTAGTGTTCTCATTTTACGAGTACTAATGCGAAATACACTTTTCATAAAGAAATAAAAATACTAATATATATGGTGTTTTTTTAGAGGTATAGAACTTCGAATTGAAATAAAACACAAGAAAATCGTTTTAATGTCCATCAATTTGGCTTTATTGGAAGGATAATTTTATGCCATTAACGTTTAAATATGATTTCGGGCATGTGGCCGCCGCGGCTGGCTCGAATAAAGCCAATTCTACAGGTCCAATTTTCAACCACTTTTTCGAGCATATGGGGCCGTATGTTGGCAATAACGCCACGAATGTTGGCTTCCAAGTCCCCTAACGTTTCTGGTTTGTTGGCGTAGACGAGCGACTTCACATATCCCCAAAGAAAATAATCCAATGGTGTCAAATCACACGATCTTGGTGGCCAATTGACCGGTTAACCGAATTAATTGCTCTGATGGACGATTATGTCGACCATAAAATGGACGGAGCTTGCGGTAAACTTCGCGAACTGAACCATTATTTTCGAAATAAATTTGCACGATTTTCAAGCGTTGTTCTTTTGTCAACCTGTTCATGATGAAATGGCAAACCAAACTAAATATTAATCACTTGACAGCTGACAAAATGGCCGCCAGTTAAAAAAGTGATGCCAACTTAAAGTTCTATACCTCAATAAAAAACACCCTTTACAATATAGAATATGTATTTTTTCACTTCTCCAGAAGTTAGTCATAGCTAATTTTTATATAAATCCGAACAATTCTCTGACCCAAAGTAATAGTGAACTCAACACCGAGTACAATTTATAGATGATTTTCAGGAATACGCTTTAATAGGTTCCACGCTGCAACGTGCATAGAAATTGTTTATGTACGAGTACATCTTATTATTTTTTCATTAGCCATGCCATGAATATTTCAATCGATATATATTTCATTAACTAACTTCACTAAATACTTTTTATAAAGTCCTTTCGTTTTAAGCTGTCATTTAAAAATCTCTTTTTTTTTTTTTGTCAAATTCTGTACTCGTACTTAAATTAATTTTCCCCAAGCCAATTTAAGAATATTTTGAATATTTAAACAGCATTTAAAATGATAGTTTTTGTATCTGTCAGTGCAGCTGTAGCACTTAAGCAAAATTAATTTAGCAGAAGTACTCGCAGTTATTGCTGCATGCCGGCTCACTCTCATTTTGTGTTGGTTGCTTGTTCCAACAACCAACAACCAACATTGTTTAATGCATCCTTTTGTATTGGTTTCCTTTTGTGGCTCCTTTTTGATATTGCATCAAAAGTTCCATGTTATTTGTCGTTTTTCATTTTCTATTGTTATTCGTTTATGTATCAGATGCGAGTTTTAAATATCTGAAACAACAGTGGAGACATTTTTGAAAGGACTAAGGCGAGTCTCGATGTGTGATTGTCCCACTGAAACAGGTGTGCTTGTAGTTGCTTCCTCTAATATTTACTGTGATATTGCCATTCTTGCGTCAAGCAAGTTTATTCTGTTGATGGCATTAATGCTGCTGAGGTTGCTTGCTTCCTCCCATTCTACCACACTTTGAGTAACTTTTATTGTTGTAGCTGTGCGTACACATGCATCGTCTGTTGCATCTGTCTCTCGTTTAGACAAAGACAAATTTTTCACATAATTTCCTTTGATTTTATGATATTTCATTTTAAAAAAGATATGTATGCTTTTGTTCAGACTCAAATGTGTGTGCAAATATTGTTTGTAGGTATGATGTATGCGTGCGTGTACTCGTATAGCTTTTTGCCTGATGACATTTTTCCTCTTTAATTTCTGCAGATGTTGTTGCTTAATTTAGCTTCTGATTTTGCTGTTTAAATTGAAGAAAACAATTTGTTTATGCTAAACTATCCCTCTCAAAATAAAAACGTAACCTGAAATTGAGTCCTTTGTAATAAAAAAACAAGTAAAAGGAGATTTGTCAGGTAAGGTAAAGCAAAAGGATATGTCCTTTTCCAACCGGCAGAGTGCGCCATTGGTTGGGGCTACTGTTTTTGAACCCAGCAATTGCAAGGACAAATAGATACTCTTGTGATTAAAGCTGTTATCGATTTAGTTAGATTAAATAATTGACTGCCTTATTTTCTGATTCCACCAGTATTTATACTTCTTATGAGAATTAGACTTATCTTTTTTAATTTATTTTACTTATTTCTTATTACAAGGGACACTAGATATATGCGCATTCAATATGCACTAAAAACTCAAAAAATGTGCTCTTAAAAATTACATAAATTGGATTATTTGAAAATGAAAATCAAGTTTTAATTCAACAATTTAACAAAATTTGCATATTAATCAAGACATAAAACAATAAAAAAATTAATAAAGAACCAAAGTTTAACTTCAACTTCAAAAGGGATCATGATATCAGAATTAAAACTTTCGAACTCTATTTTGGAGAATAAGAAAAGCTTTTTATTTATAATTGTTATTGCAATAACCGAAAAAAATATTCAGATTTGGATTTAGATTTTTAAATAAAAATCGTTAACTGATGTAATCGGGGTAGTGTTCGTTACAATATCAAAACCAAGTTTTTATTGACATTAACGTCCAGTTAGGATGCTAAAACACATGTTACACCTGCTTAAGTTGAAATTTGGAAAATAAAAATCAATAATATTTGTTCCAGCAATAAAATTTAGGAGAAAAAAATGGAAATTGGCTATTTAAAATTTTTAATTTTCTTGTTTCGTTTTTCTTTTACAAGACTATTTACAAGTGAGTCAAAATTAAAAAATAAAAAATTTTTTAATCGTTTATTGCCAATTTTTTTCTAAAAAATATTAAAATAAAAAATTGTATAAAGAGCAAAATATGCCCTAAAAGCGTCAAATATGCTCTGAAAATTAAAAAAATGCTTAAAATATGAGTGTTAGACTTAAATATGCAAAAACATGCCTTAAAGCGTAAAATATGCAAAAATATGCACTAACAAATCGATGCGAAAATTCATAAAAAGTTCGGAAACGGATAAACATCTTATTTCCGCATTAATACGTCAGACAAGAAAAAACATGCAATTGCATATTTGCGGTTTCCCTGCTTATTAAAATCTCTTGTTTCTTTAAGTATTATGGAAGATCATCATACATATTTGTTTCATCAGCATTACTCCAAGCGTACAACAATTTGTATTGTTAACGATACTTTAGTAATTGCTTGTTTTATGCATAGTAAGGCTTATGTAGTACCCTACACTTTTATAATTCATTTTATATAAAAAAAAAAATTGAAAGCACTACTTCGATTAGTCCAAACATTTCATATCATTTCAATTTCATATATAATAACTAAAAGAAATAAGATTAAAATACTGTGGGAATATTATTTATCATTATTTATTTCCTGTCATAATGACACAACCTAATTGTGTGTTATCAAAAAACTTGATGCAAACGGCATTGCACACATTTGAAAATGATAATACAAAACGAAAACGCAAGAAAATCCGAGAAAAAACCTAATAAATATGTTGCCAGAGAAGTAGAGGACGAACCAAGCTTAGATGGTGTCATGTTATTGAAAATAATTTCAAGACTATTAATTTAAGCAACTGGAGAATGATTCCATCTAAGTTTCATTAATGTGCTTAATATTATTTTAAATTTTTATAGAGGAATGAAAATATAAAAGGAAGAACCAAGCTTAGATGGTTCGACGGTACTGAAAACGATTTTATTACTATTAACTTGCTAGCCGTCCACACGAGCAATAATCTTGGCAATTGTCAGATTCGATTTTAGCGTGTAGACCGTATGAATATGCGTTCGAATATATATTCAGCAACATACATATGTTAAAATACATTGCTGAGCAATAATCTCTTAACACATGCTGTCAAATTGAAATAATATTAATTTTTTTTTTTTACCAAACAGTAAAAAAAATGTTTTAAATAAATGAAATAAATAGAATTTTAATTTACAATTATCAAAAGATGTTTTAAATAAATAAAATAAATAGAACTTTAGTTAACAATTAGCAAAAGATCTAGTAAAGCATAATTTAAGTATGTATATGCATAAAAATACAAATATATTTGAATGTATGTGTTCGCCACCTTCAGATACATTGTTGAACACAAGCAATTTGACGTCATCATTCTTCCCAAGTTATGGCTTGTGTTAAGACCCAAGAAATTGCTCGTGTGGCCGTAGTGTTATTTTGGAATTAAATATGTAAAACAAAAATAAAATTTGTGCCCCATTCAATCTCCTTATATTCAAAATATGCTGGGATAAATTTAATTCTTTTTTGGATTTGTTATATTGTATTATATTTGCTTAAGAGCTTAGACCATTTATGGTTTGCTGCTATGGTGCTGCTGTTTTTGAAGGGTAACCCGTGGCAAGCCTTTGGTTACACTTTTAAAAGGATGTACCTCTTGAAAAAAAAAATAAATTCTTTATATGAATAGGTAAGTTAAATATTTTATCCGACCAAAACCAATGATCCACTATTCGACGTTTACTTTTGTATCCTTTTAATTAAACTAACCTGTAAGGCTAGATGACGCTTTAAATGGAAGTATACATCGAAAATTACAATGTACCCTTATCTGGACAATGGCCAAAATAAAAATGTTTATTTAAGTTAATTTAATTATTATTATTCGAACTGCATTTGTTTCTATATTTAATGAATTGAACAGGCTAATGTTCGTATCGCCTTTTAAGCCAAATTACATGTGATAATTATTAATGAACAAATAACATCAAAGTTAGTTGTAAATATTCTGACAACACATAGTTGAACGGAACAGCCAGCCGTTTTCGAAGGCCACTAAACCTTCATCATCAGCGTTCTTCTGTGTTTGTTTATTTAATTTTTTTCATACTTAGCACATCCTAATTACTTTCGAAACGCCAATTGGATGCTGTATGACTTTTGCTTCCAAATCATTATCCTTTTAAAAACATAAATGTGAAAAAATGCCAAGTTCCTATCCAAAATTTCGGCCATAAAAAGTAGTGAGATGAAAATGTTGACCAAGTTCTTGTTTGTCACTATACCTATAAATACAATCTTCCATGCATTATATAAATTTTTAATCATCAGAATTAGTTATAATTACGGTGGCCATGTGGCCACAAAAAATTGGTTATCATGGCTTGGTAGCGCAGAGAATTCACGGTGGCGGTATTTCCTTGCTGATTTTTGGAAAAAATATGGACCATGATGCCGCCTGACCACAAACCGCACCATACGGTCACTTTCTTTGGATGTAATGCTTTTACGAGGATTGTTTGTTGGTTTTTTGAGCCCCATATGCTTCAATTTTGTTTGGTTACATAAGCGCCTAATTGAAAATGGGCCTCATCACTAAAGATGATTTTGTTTAAAAATGCGTTGTTTTCGTTCAGTGTTCTTGATAGTACGTTTTCCCAATTAAAATTCTTTGTTCAAGAGTGTAGCATTCCATGGTTAAAGTTTCCCAACTTTTCACTAAACAAATGTCAAAGGATGATAGCTCAATTCTTGAAATTTCACCTTTTACATAAGAACTGGAATGAAGTTACCATAAGTGGCAAAATTTTAAAATTTATTGTAAAATTGTGTGCCAAAATTTGATAAAATCATGTTTTCAATTAAGGCACTTATGCTAACTGGCATGGTATGTATTTATATTAGGGTGATAACTTTTTGAATTTTTTTTTTGCAAATAACATTCCTCCTAAGGTAAAATCGTGTAGGACATGGGAAAATATTTAGAACAGCATTTTTATTTTTTTTATAATCGTTAAACAAAGTTTACGTAAGACACGCATGAAGTTTTTAATAAAACGAGTGTTTTTACTGAAATTATATAATATTTATGTCCAAATACTTTTTTTTTGTCATTTTTGCACATAATTTGTAGTAATACGTACATATGTAGTAGATACATACATTTATTTGTTATTGTATTTAGTAGATACATACAGTTATTTAAAAAAAAATTAAAATAAAATTCTTTAATCGCTTTTGTTGCGTGAAAATTTAACTAAAAAATGTTTTTTATTATCAAAAGAATAATGCGCGTATGGTAGACCCTTGGGAGAATGACGTTAAAAAAAATGTTATTACCCTAATGAATATGTATATACACATATATGTAACTCTAAGAAGGTTAAAAATAAAATTTTGGAAATGGTGATCTTAATATTGATATTTTCTTCGCCGTGGGGCTTATGTGCTCCATACGTCATTTTGACAATTTGGAGTTAAGGATGCCATCTTAGGTTTTCGACCCCAAATTTTTCAAACCTGCAATCTGTTTCCGTATATCTCTTCCCGTTGTTGAGATATATCGTATCTATTTCCCTGTATATCCTTCAAAATAAAAAATTGTTAATCCAATTTGCCCACTACGTCATTCCATAAGGTATAGAGAAAAATTTCAGTACAAAATCTTGAAAATGATTA
This sequence comes from Nowickia ferox, assembly GCA_936439885.1. NCBI lineage: Eukaryota > Metazoa > Arthropoda > Insecta > Diptera > Tachinidae > Nowickia > Nowickia ferox. Next base: position 30,698,530 of record OW387026.1, read on the forward strand.
CTGATAGACATTTTGCTCTACGTGCCGTTAAACTACTCATGCACCAAACTTCATTAGGGCAGCTATAATTTTTTTAGCTTTTTTCTTACTACATTGATTGGTTCCAAGTAAGATAGAAAACAACTACAAATTTTATTATTTTATAAACAAATTTTACTCGAAGTGCCTTGCAGAACATCTTGGTGTACACAAACAACAAAAATGTATGAAAGGTTTAATATTGTTGGAAGCTAATATCTGTGGCAAAAAGGAAAAATTTCTTAAGCCGAATTTGGCATTTTTTCAGGAGAGCATTTTTAAACTTTAAATAATTTTTTTAAAACTATTCCTAGTTTTGTGCAATATGTTACTTTCTTGTTGGACTATTTAATTGAAGGGTTATATAAATCAACTTAAAATATACTAGATCGAAAGTCAAGTTTTTATTCCTTAAACCAATAAAACTAAGTACTCTGAATGCAGCATGCAAGTCCGTAATCTGACTCAGGACATCAGGACAGATGTCGTACAAACCATTTGGTCACGGTAAATTGCTGGAACACATGGAGTGTACCTGGGACTACGTCATTCCACAAATTAACTTCCTTGCCAAATCACAGATCACTATAAGCGAAGAAGGCTATCTCGAAGGTGTTAACTATAGTGGGTATAGTTTTAATTTCTTCACTGATGGCTCAAAGATAGATGTAGGAGTGGGAGCTGAGGTTTACTGTCCGGAGCTCAGTATAGAGGAATCTTATAAACTTCCTGATTACTGTAGCATCTTCCAGGCGGAAATCTATGCAGCCAAAATGGTTTCAGAATTAGCTTTCACCCCTCAAACCATGAATGCGCGTGTGAATATATATATATAGACAGTCAAGCAGCAATTAAGGCAATTTCAGCAGACTGTAACTACTCCTCGGTTGTGCTCATGTCTACGAATTCTCTAAATATTTTATGTGCTGGCAGACAAGTACATGTTTTTTGGGTCCGAGGACACATGGAGATTAAGGAAAACGAAATAGCCGATATACTGGCCAAAAGGGGGATCCAATAACCGCTGGAAGAAACGGTATAAGTCCGGAAACCAATTCAATATCTGAAATGGAAGAAGCGGAGGAAAGTTGCCGTGCGACGAAAAATTGCAAAACTTCTAAAATCATGTGAAGCTCCTATGATCCTAAATCGACTAAATTTCTTTTATCACTAACCAGAAGAAAATGTAGACTTATAGTGGGGGTATTAACTGGACACTGCTGTACGGCTTCGTATGCCGTCGAAATAGGACAGATACTTGACGGTACCTGCAGGAAATGTAAGGAACCCGGGGTATTGGAGACAGTAGAACATCTACTGTGCCACTAAGCCGCACTAGATATGACTGTCTTGGTGTCTTGTCTTTTCGAAGTGTGTAGACTGCTAAGGTTTGTTAAATCTGTGTGGGTGTCATTCAATACAGGCACCACGAACTAGGCTGCCATACTTACAGGTTTCTTGTCATCTGCTGGTATCGTTAATGATCAATCCTGGTCTATGCGAGGTCCTTGACCAACCAGACAAACCTAACCTAACCAAGTTTTTATTTGAAAAGAAGTCGAATATGAAGAAAATCAGTTAAACCACAATTTTAATTTGTCCTTCACAAGGCCTAGAAAAGACCTATGCGACCGCTGCATACAATTTTCAATAAACAATAATCTAACGGAGGATAAAATTGAAGAATTCGATATTCACAGAAATGAAACGATTGACCATAAGGTGTAACGTAAAGTAGAAAACAATACTATTTTTCTGTTGTTGTATGTTTTGATTTGCAAAGCATTTTGAACCTTCCTATAGCGTTTTCGTATCGTCATCTTATTATAAGCGAAAAATAAAGGTTTATAATATGACTGCTACAATGTTGGCTGAAGTAGTTAGTGCGTCAACCACAAAGCAAATGTCGGTGTTCGAGAGCCCTGGCCAAATCAAAGATTTTCCTGATATGCATCAGTGTCTATACTTATGTATATTCCAGCATCCTCTTTCGTCGATTTCTGTAGAAATTAATCATCGCCGAAGTAAAATAAATAATAAAATAGCTACATATTTAACACCGGAGATGGTGCAACGATAAGAAAACGCACAATAGCAGAGTTGTAAAAACAAAATACTTTATTAAGGGCCTGACCCACGATATCGACAACGTTCGACTTGTTGCACACTTACATTTGAAACAACAACAAAATACTAAAATTTGCTTTCGTTTTGAATGTAAATGTGCGACAAGTCGAACAATGTCTACATCGTGGGGTTGACCCTAAGCTTCTTTCTTTTATCTCTATATATCTGCCACTTCACCATCTATTCTTATACTATCCCTTTCATACTCTCAGGTAACACAAAGGCACATGTAATTTTGACTCAAGTGAGCTGAAGACTTACTTTCTCTTCTCTCTAACCTAATCGCTACATTATTTTTTTCCCCAATAGAGATAAATTTACTTATTGTTGCATTTGGGACGAATTTAATAACAGTTGTCGAGGTAACTATTAAAAATTTAATTATGTGGAGTGATCCGTGCATTGCCCAAAATAAAAATCAAATGATGTCCACAACAAATTTTACAATTTTTGTCAGACCATTTACAGATCCGAAGTATCATCCAGAAATTTTCGGACCCTGATAATTCACAAATCCAAGAAATCGATTGCGTTCACAGTGCATTCGACAAATATCTGAAACGTTTAGAAATTCATAATATTTTGTATGAGACAAAAATTGGCATGAAGTTATCATAAATGATGAAATGGAACTAGATCTTAATAAGTTCCTCCATACAATTTGAAAAAAATGTAGTTTTGAACCACTTTTAAATCCTAGCGTGACTTTTAATGTGAAATTTTATGGCAAAACTTGTTAAGATCATGTTCAAGTTTGCAATTATGCTTACTTCATACAAGTTTTTCGTTATACATAAGGATGTAAGAAATTTTCTAAGATATCTAACCAATTAAAATTTCGATTCTTTCATTTACTAAAAGGAAAGTTCTTCAATATATTCAAAATAACTTATTCACAATTAAACTTAAAAACTCAATTTTGCAGCCTTTACTTTGCTCTACGTGTATGTCTTTGCAAGAAAATATGCTTAAGGTGGCATATAGAGCAAACAGGATTCTTATTATCGTTAGAAAATATCCCATTGCAGATGCCAGCGGGAGATAAAATTTTTTCCTCTGAATCATCTTTTTAAAACAAATACATGGTATAAAAATCACAAAATCATAGGCACCTAAAGCACTTAAACCCACGGACGACGATTTGAACTTTTTATACGGTCCCTAGAATTTCAAATTAAAGAAAGTAAACTGTACTAAAAATATTTTCCAAGATTACTTCCTCTTTGTTTAAATTTACTTTTTTGCTATTGGTGCTCTGTGTATGTACATACTGATGTGTTACCTCTTCTCAAACAATTATGTTCTTCTGCAAGAACATGAAATAATCTAGAAACACCAATTAATTGTACACAATTAACTTCTAAAAAGAAGTCACCATTCATATCTTTAAAATTCAAATTGACTTCTTACATTTGGTTTGGTCACGTTACGCGAAAAATCTGGAAAAAGCAAAGACCACCAAATGGAATTAATTGAATGACTTAATGGCCTTTCATTTCAGTGTGGATGCGTATTGCGAACTCCTCAAAACAACTACAATAACAAGTGTGCTAAGGGAACAATATGCACAAGTTATCTTTTGTTCTTTATTAAATGAATCATGATGGTTGTTCGTTTTAATTTTTCAACTGCATATAAGTTTTGCATAAAGACTGCAGAAAAAAATTAATTAAAATTCATATTGCAATGTTTTTTGTATGTAAAGCAATTTCAACCAACAAAAGGCAAAATTACTATCACTTGAACGTACACGTTACGAAACAGCTGACTTTTTTTAACACACGTGTGTGAAAGTAGCCATTCTTCCATAGACGCAGTTTGAGGGAGTGAATTGGCGTAACTACGTTAGGAAGATCTGTTTTGCTTGCATTTGTCTCAAATTATTGTTATTTCATATCTCAAAAGCGTCTGAACTATAAAATTATATATTATCAAACAACCCGTTGCAGTAATAGCAATAAGCAGTTTGAGTAATTTTTGGGTTTCCTATTCATTAGCGCCGTCCTACTGTTGTACATTGTTCTGTCCACCTCACAAATGGGCAAAGTGTTTTTTTTTACAGATAGCAATGAGTTAAAGGGTGCTGCAACTTTACTATCAACAACATTTCCTGTTTTTCTCCAAGACCTTGCTTTGTACTCAAATACCAAAATTTTATACATGGACTGCATCAGTAAGAAAATTTCAAGGACGCCCTTAAGGAAAAAAAGTTTAATAAGGATAGAATTTATACTCTACTAATGTAATTCATCCTCAGAATAACGAATGATTCTTCTTAAGGTTGCTTCTCATTTATGTACGAGGAACAATCACAATGGACGCAATTGGTTCTCCGAGTGGAGGTGCGGTATACCACCACCCTTCCTAACCTATGTCCGAAGATCGACTTCATTTGCAAGAATGCGTACCGTGATTGGCCAAATATTCGAAACTTACTGAGAAGCATGAAGGCCCCGATTACGATTTACAACACACAAATGTTGTATTGTTTCTGCTACAACACAACATTAATCTTTTTAGCGATTGTGATTCACAACGTCTAGGTGTTGTGTATGTCACAAAGTTGCATTTTAATTGTAGTAAATTTTTTCGTAAAAATGCATATCTGCCATTCGTTGGTATTTTTAATTGGTGGTCCCAAGCTATTTAATTGCTCTGCAAATTGATCCCACTTGTCCCAGAGCTGCATTTTGTTGCATCCAAACGGTAACTTGCCTTGGACAATATCTGGAATCATTTTCATTAGCTCAACCAGCTTTTCCATTTGTTTTTTGTTTGTAATTTTGCTAGGAAATATTAACAATTAGTTATTTTTTTGTTTTGCAAAACAAATTTTTTATGCACTCAGAAATTTTTCTCCATTTTCCTTTTTCAGCTTGTAACATTAATAAAACAACAGCTAATGAGCTGTTGTTAGATTTTGACAGTGCTGACAACACATAAATACACATGTTGTAAACGATAATCGATGTTATTTAACACAAGCAACTCTAAATACAACAGTGCCGACAACAGTTGTAAACCATAATCGGGGTCTTTTAAATGGATCAACACTTGAAAATGCTTCAATGACAAATAATTCTGTCCAAACTGGAACATTATTTGCAATTATGTATGATGGTTTTTTCCATCTAATCCCATGTATCCTTGGAATAAATACTAACCATATATGAGTGAAGATACATATATTGTGTGCGGAAAGAAATACGAGAAATGACGCACTAACATAATGAAGCCTTAATTCTGCTATAATGCTGAGTGCACATTTGGCATTTCGTCGTTTTCAAAAATGAGATGTCACAAAATGTGAACTCAGACAACTGTTTGGCTATAAAAAAGGAATACGTTTTTAAAGTGGCCTATAAATTAAATAAATATTAGTATTTCATACAATGATGGCAGAAATTTGTTACCAACGTGGGAGATTTTATATCATTGACTCAAGTTGGGGAATTGAAAAACTTTTTTTCTCTCGACAATTTTGGCAAAAGTTCGATCAAAGAGCAATACTGCATTGGCTATTGCTTCTTTGGTATTGTGGCAACTCCTTTGGATGGGGGAAGAACTGCACACTCGGACAATTCCTTAAGGAGTATGCGTGGAAAGTTTTTAAAGGTTCGAACATGGAACGGCTGTTCAAACGTGTATCATAATAACTTGCGTATGATTGTCACTCAAAGGATTTTTTTTCTTTTCATCACAAATTTGTTTTTACTTTCTGTTCTGTTATGAATCAGCTGACTCTTTTTAGTTTATAAAAATTTTATAAAAGTCGTTAGTTTTTATGTTTTGGTTCAACCTGTGAAAATTAAAATAAAATTAAGTAATTTTAAGTGACAGGTTAACTGAAATAAACAGAAAAAAAAATTGTGATTGTGCTTTTAGAATCAATAAAATTTAATTTTTACCAGAAAAACATAAAATTACTCGTATATTGAAACATTAAAATGGACGATTCAAAAATCATTACCTTGGTGGAAAACTACGACCTTTCTGGAGAAAAACAGCTGATAACTTATTACAGAACTTATTGCAAAAGTAACTATTAAAATTTAGAAAACAAAACGGCATAGCATAGAGCAGAAAGTAAAGAGTAATGAGGCCCTTTTAGGGTGTAGCGCAGCACATTGGATTTTAACTAGCAGCATCTTATCAAAAATGGAATTAATAAAAAATTACTTTCACAGAAACAAATCAAACTTAGTTATGATGAATATGAATGAATCAAAAGTATTGTTTCTTCGGGCAAAATATTTCACCAAATTTACAAATCGTCACATAAAATGCAAAATAAAGTATTCAAAATTGTTTTTTTTTTATTGATTACAATTCAATACTTCTTACTACATATATGTAAAAAAATTTTTGCAGGTCTTATATAAAAAACACCAAAGTTATAAGCAAAATTCAAAACAACGTATCATCATGTGCATGATTTTCTTAAACAATATGACGTATCATTTATCACTCACACGAATTAAAAAAATTTTAAAATTAAAGAGCATTTATTTTCCTGTTTTTAATTGAAGTAAGCACTGACTTTTTAGTTATGTATGTATGTATATTCGATTTGATTTCATCTTACAACCTGTTTGTAAAACGCGACAAAGGAGACTCACGACGCGGCGACTCATGGACGAATACGTAATGAAAAGCGTTTGTACAACGCGACACGACTTTGTCGTGCAGTTTACGTTAATTCGCCTATTTGTCAAATATGTACTAAATCGTACTGTTGCCAACATGTTAAAAAAAAGTTTTAGTTTATATTTTTCATACAAAATTGTGTTTTCAGCTAAAAAAAACGGCAACTCTATTCTTGAAAGACAACTGACATGCACATAAATAAAATAAACAATTAATGTAAACAAATTGTGTATAAATTTTTTAATTTTGTTTATAAAAGTATTTGTATAAAGGTAAGTAATTTAAAGTTGTTTAATATTTTTTAATAAGTGAGTTTCATGCAAGTGATGTACATTCACAAATACATACATACATATGTACTCATAAGCAAAGAAACACAATTAATAATGGTAAGAATCTGCTTTGTTCAATTTTCAGATTCGCAAGTGTCCAAGGCCGAAAAGAACGTATGTACGTGGCGTAACAATAGCTAGCGCAGTACTATAATGAGATGAAATTAATAATATTGGCGAGTTGGTAAGTAAAATTGAAACATTAATGGTGAGGCATTATTTGAAACAAAACCTTTGTTTATTTAACTTTTAGCTCGCACATCCTCCTGGCAAAGGTGGTTCAAACGTTGGCAAGTAAAGGGTCCGGCAGATAACTTTTTTTTTTTTTAAACAGTGCGCAAAACATCGAGTGTAGCTTCGGCTGTGTGGCACGTAGCGCCATCCTATTGAAACCAAATGTTGCCAATATCCTCCTCTTTAATTTTTGTGAACAAAAATTCGTTCAACATGGCCCGATAACGATCGCCATTGACTCTAACGGCCACTCCTTGCTCATGGCCCAATTATGCCTTTGGACCAAAATCCGCACCAAACAGTGACTCGATTTGGGTGCGTCGGCTTTTCAATGTATGCGTGCGGGTTTTCTGTGCCCCAAATGCGACAAATTTGCTTGTTTACATACCCACCAAGATCAAAATGAGCTTCATCTGAAAAGATGATTTTTTTTGGCAAAATCGGCATCTTCTGTAAGTCGATCGCAGGCAATATTTCCCAGCGTTGTTCAAGCGTATACACAACCATATTCGTTCAGCGGAAGGATAAAACTAATTATCTGTCAAATCAGACATGTGTTACCATTCACGAAATAAGCACTAGTTGAAAAAAACGTTAGACAACAACATCTAAAGTGCTTTGCCAACACGCAAATGATAACATCGATCTACGGTTGACCGATTGTTTTTCATGTCTATGGGCAAGTATTCCTAAAACTAAAAAATCAGTGCTTTGCCCATATTCACCCTTATTCGGGCAAATAAACACTTTTATATTAAATGGAAATATTTGTTGTGTTAAATGAAAAAATAGAAATTGCAAAAATACCTAAGAACACTCTCGATCAAGTCACCTTTCAAACACCGAAAACTAAAACAAAACCGGTTCAGCCGTTAGGTCTGCACATGGACTTGTACAGATACACAGATATACAGACGCACACACTACATACTTATAACACCCCTACTACTACCCAACTGTGGAGTTTCCGTGGCCAAATGTGAAATTTGCTCCATACATGCCACCAATTGGCTAAACTGCAGCCTTGTTGTCATTTTGATATTTTGATACTGAAAATTTAAGCAATGAAAACAAGAACAATCTTAATATAAAAGTTTACTTACTTTTTTCTTGTTTGAAATTCCGTTTTTGTATTTTTTCTAATACTTTATTTTATTTTTATTATTTACACTTTTTTATTGTTTTGTTTATTTTGGTGCACAACTAAAATTTTTTACTCGCCCATTTTGACGTGAGTCAAATCGCGTTATACAAACCCAAATAAACTAACATCTGTTACGTTTTTTAATAAAAATCGTCAACACTCGTGTTCTAAAAACCAAAAAAAAAAACAAAAAAATACTGCTAACATTTTAGCTCTTATCATCGACGAGTCGCGTTTTACAAACAGGCTGTTAGTTTTAGTACAAATTTTTAACATTCTGAAATTTTTCTAAAAAGTCTAAAGAAAAGCAAAAAAGTGTGAAATCAATAATATGTATACGCTTTCCAACAGGAGTCATATATTACAAAACCAATATTAAGAATGACTATCAGTTTCTTCCACAAAGAACTATCAGACATTCTGGAAGTCTGTCACCTAAATCATTGCATTCGCAAGGGCTTACCATTTCCAAAAAGATATGTCACCATATGCAAGATCTAAAATCTTTGCTTCCAGCAGACTGCCGTTTCTTCTATAATACGAGTAGTATACCTTTTGAGTAACTAGTAAGTAAATAGCTGATTATCTTATTTTTATTATCAGTTTATTCTCTCTTAATAAATTAAAATACTTTTTTTCTAATAGTGCGTTCAGGCTGACACGAAATTAAGTAATTTTAAGCTCAAATTACGAACGAAATCAAAAGTGTTCATGCTGTTCCCTGAATGACATTTGGGTTGATTTCGCAAACACCTAATTCATTGCTGCAGACATTGAAGTACTTTTTTCAGTTGAATAAGCTCTTTGTTACACTTACACAAATTTTTCTTGTAAAAATCGTCATAAATATAATAATTTTCAATCTTTTAATTTCATATTGAGTTTAAATTTTTTTTATTTCTTTTAATTGTTGTTTCTCATAGTTGTAAATTTATTCATGTTTGTGCAAAAAAGTAGTTTTAGTACAAAATCAGCGATGTATATTGTAACTTCTTGTTAATTTCATCAAAATTAAGTAAAATAACTTAATTTGGTATATGTCAAAATATATGGGAAATTAATTAATTCAACTTGATTTTGACCGAAATTACGAAACTACTTAATTTGGCGTCAGCCTGAATGGGCTATTATTATTCTTATAAAAGTTAAATAAGTTATTTTTTAATAGTGTCAACATGATATTCAAAGGTAAAAAATATTAAGAATTTTTTTTTAATTATTAATAAAAACTATAATTTTGTTTTTTCATATAATTTAGAAAGCTGATAATACGTTATTTTTTTTTCAGAAAATCACTATACCAAATAACGTAAGACACATAACACTAAGCTCACTTTCATAAACGGATAAGTTTTATCCAAAATGAATTTATTGTTTCATTGAAACCATGATTTAAATATTTTTACTTAATATCTCTAATAGTTTCCATTTTATGAAGATTCTTGCTTCTCCTGTAAACTTGTGAAAAGTGCTGTTGCGTTGTTTTCCATTTTAGGTGACGAAATGTAAAATAACTAAAAACAATTTTGTTTAGTGGATGAAAGTTTTCTTTTGAAATTAGCAAATTATTTTCAACACAAGAACTTGTTTTTGTTCCTACTTTTTTCCTACTTTTAGTGCAGCTAAAATCTTTAAATTTAAAAAATGAATTTCAAATAAATGCTTGACTGTTATTTAAATTTGTTTACAAACAAAAAAAAATTTATTTACAAACACATAAGAGCACTTTATCGATTTATAAGAGTGATTGAGAAATACATACATACTCGTATGTGTCAAAAGTCAATTTAAAATTCAATGACGTTATTGCTTATCTTATTTAATATGATCTTACTAAAGCTGCTGGTGAGTTCCACTTCTCACTTATATATATATATATAACACTTTACATACATATATACATATATATGTACATGTATATGAGAACAACTTAAAAGATATTAGCATATTTTCTGTTCCTGCAGCAAATTATGATGATGACAGCCATGATGACAGTGTTTTTTTTTTTACTTTATCGCGTTCGTACACTTACACAAAGTAAATAAATATCCCTTAAAAAAATAAAACAAAAACACAGAACAAACATTTTATTGAAATCCACCACAGTTGGGATACGATTCACTATATCGCGTTGTCGCAAAGCCTTAAGGTTTAAACAGAGAGAGCTTTTGCAATATTTTCAACTTTACTGCAGGAAAGAAATATTTTTGTAATATTTAGTCAACGCAGTATTTTCATTGCGGATGGTGTTAAATATGCTGCATAAGAAGCAACATTATGTTCTTTTACTCTCGTACGACCTTAACTTACGAACAAATTGGAATGAATATTAAAGCCACACAACATATTTACATTAATACGTTGATATCACCAGTAATTTTAATTTCATTACAAGTAAGATAAATTCTGCAAGTACTCGTACTTCTTGAAAAGTTTTGTTATTGACATTTAAAAAGTTGACATTTTAATAATATTATAAAACGCCAATAATTTCATTATGATGGTGCGAACAGTTGAAATGCTTTAACTAAATAAGTTAAATTTTGAAATTTTTGAACTAGGCTAAGATCCTTAGCCTGAGGAAGCCAACTGAACATGTTACAATTTTTTTAGGTAACATCTCGATCAGGAAATATTTAACCATCAGGCAAGCATTACCAGAAAAAAATAACATGGTATTTTTGAAGAGAGACACACCATCCACAATGTGTCTTCTGTTTTAATGTAAACTTCAGTTCTATACTCAGGACTTCCGATAGAATTAGAGTGCGAGAATTGTTTTGAATTCCAATGGCAAGAAAAATAAGAAAACAGAAAACATGTTGATTGCTCAGTTCTTCTTTCAACTATAATATTGGTTGTTGGATATCTTATTTGTTTGAATGAAAGTTTAACCTAATAAAATTAGTTATTTCCAGAAATATTTGGATAAAGGTTGCATGATTATCTGAAAAGGAATTAGAACGAGTATACCCCTCAGTAATAAATTTAAATAAATATGTAATAAAATATATTTCACTAAATAAGCAAATTTGTGATTTGGAACACACAAACCAAACTAAAATATCAAAGTTATCATTCGCAAATTTAAGCTTAAACAATAAAAAACCAAAATTAAATTGAAGGGCTTATTGCAAAAACTCGATACGCCACAAAATGAAAATACTGAGAAATTCGCCTTTTAAGTTTAAAATAAATGCAGAAAATAGGGATTTGATGAAATCATGATACAGATACTTTTATTTAGTGCTTAAGGAAGACTTCTATCACATACCCGTCGCTGTTCACCAAGAAATCTTCCGAAATCGCTAAAATCGCAAAAAGTTGTGGCTTATCCAGTTATTGCATGAAATTTATTCATATTTTTTTTTTTTTTTTGAATATCAAAAGTTGTGTTATTTTGGTTGAAATAAAGTGGCATATCGTGTTTTTACAGTTTAAAATTTATTATTTTTTCTATTTATTACATCAAATAATTTCTATAAGTTGTGATTCAGTTTCAGTTTTTGGACAAAAATACTCATGACCAGAGTTGCGCTTACTTTTCCTCTTATTCCGGTCATAATTATGTTCATTTCGAGCTCTCCAGCGAAATGCGGCATTATTCTCACGCGATTCGTCTTCAATTGGCACCACACAATTTTCCTGAATAACAAAAACAAGCCACACAAATTTAAATACTCGATTTTTTTTTTGCTATAAATGATAAGACACACCAGTTTCAATAAATCATACCTCGCTGGTTTCTGAAATTACTTCATCATCTGTTGGCAAAAACTCTTTGTCTTTCACGCTGTCATCACTATCTTCAACACTTCACTGCTATCTTCATCAGAATCCATCGTTTTGTAATACTGCCTTTGTAATTGCTGTGGCTTATCGAGTTTTTGGGTCAAATAATTCTGAATAAAATCAAAATGTAAACGGAATATAGTTACAATATTTTAAGAGGACGTTCCGATGCTGTACAGTAATTGAATGAACTGATAAAACCACTTTCTGAAATCGTGTGGCTTATCGTGTTTTTACAAGAAGCCCTTTAATTAGTTTATCATTTATTTCCAACTTATTTCCCAGTCAGAATTTTATGAAATTAATAATCATATTCAGTATCATAATAATTTATGCGCTCAATTTCGAGTCGAAAATGACTGTTTATTCGGGAGAGAATGGTACCCTAGCCGCGACTCTTCTAAGAAAATATTTTATGACACGCACTTCTGATCAACTTCGACTCATTTTCGAGAACCGCTTACGAGACAATGTTTCAAACAGTTACATTTAGAGCATATGCGTCGTCAATTTATGATTGCGTACATTTTTAACATTTTGCTTTTTAAACACATCAATTTCTAAGCATTTCTGGAATCATTTTCGAATCTTATTTTAAGTGCAGAACTGATTCATCAGTTTTTGATCATCTAAGGTATTCGAAAAGATTCAGCTAACACAAAAAAAGTGCAAACAAGATTCAATTAAAAAAACAAAGTTTTGTTTTAACTCATCCATTTAAATTGACGGTTTTTTAAAGATTCAATAAAATTTAATAGAAATATTTTTTAAGATTCAATTAAAAAATTAATTGAAATACTTTTTTTAAATTAAATTAAGAAACTAATTAAAATTTTTTTAAAGATTCAATTAAAATGGTAATTGAAACATAGAAAAAATGTAAAAGTGGAAAAATATAAAAAATTATGTACATACATATAATAAATTTTCAAAAATGGAAACATTTGTCTTTTGATGCATCGTATGGCTCTTGAAGTTCGAATGGTGCAAAATGAACAATAACCGTATTCGGAGTTTGATATTCTTGCATAATATCGTAGCTTTTCTTTTAATTGTGTATGTATTTTCTGATTGGAGGTGAAAGAGAGGCTACGATACTTGCCACATGTACTTATGCAAGACCATTTGCGTCGAACCCTAAATACCGCCAATGTACTAACTTTTCCATCCACATTTGGTCTATAAACTTTTATTTTTCATTGTTATTTGCTTGCTATTTCTCAACAAAAGGCAACAAATTGAATTTCTGTTATTTGTTATTTTAATATTACATTTTTATTCATCGCATGTGAAAATTACTACGAATCAAAAAAAAAAAAAAATTAAGCTGAGTAGTTTTTTTTTGCTCCCATATAAAATGTTAAAACCAAATGAAAGATTAATTGGGTATTTTAATTGAAAATATTTTTTCAAAACAATGTGGTATACTATAAAGAAAATAGTTCGATTTTCACACACAAAAACAAAACTTATATTATTTACATAGAATTAATATATAATAATTGTTAACGATTTCATAGTATTCTGAGTTAAGCTCTGTTGATAACACTTTTTTGATAAAGCAGTAAATTCAACTAATATAAACATATATTCAATTAAATATTAATCAAAAATATTAATTTTTCTAAGCAATCACTTAATTGAAAAAAATTCAACAATAATTTTTTCTGTCAAGTGAAGCAATCTTCCACATGCTGACTGGGTTATTTCGCTGTTTATGATTCGATTAGACTAAAATTCGTTACTCTCTGTATATCAAATAATATGTGATAGTTTTTGAAGAAAAAATTTCTTTAAAGACATTTAGTAAATTATTATAGCAAGAACTATCAGAACGGAGCAACATGCTGTTTTCGAAGACCCAAGTAAAAAAAGCTTCCAAGAAATTCAATAAGATCCTAAGCTTTTGACCCGGAAGTAGTACAAATTTGGATAGTTTCAAATGATTTTTATATAGGGTTGGCATTGCTTTCCATACAAAAAAACATAATGCGAACGGCGTTGCACACATTTTGAAAATAACACCACAAACTGACAACACAAAGAGTACCAGATGTGTACAGAGCATAATACACGTATTGCTAGAATAGCAAGCGATTAATTAGAAAGAAATAATCTTTATATAAAGTAAATAATGAATCAAAATTTTATTATTTCAACTTTTTGAAACATAACACCCTGATAAACTCACAATCAAGCAAACAATACATATGGTAATGTATATATTTTTGTGTACACATACATATGTACATAAATAAGTATATATGTATGTATTATTATATTTACATATATTTGTATATGTACATATATATATACCAGTATGTATATTTACATACATATGTACCTATATCGCTCTTTTACTCAAACAAAGTCATAACTCAGTTATGATGCTGAATTAATTCTTATATCGTTCTTCATATTGTTCAAAAATTTCATACAAATATCTTGTTTACTCGACTCTTTCATTTATTTCCATTAAATTGTGTGTAAATTGAAAATTTTAAACTGGTTTTCTGGCGCAAACATGGGTTTTTATGAGTTATGACATTGTTTGATTAAATGAGCGATATGTTTTTATTTTTACTTATATTGCGTAGTAAAAATTTAAGCATGAAAATAATTATGTAGAACGATGGCTCCTTGAGAAATAAGCACAAACAATTTTGAGCAGAGACCATACATATTGTGAGTTTCATGTGATTGCACGGAATGGAAGCACTAACAGTAAACGTTCATAAAAACAAAAACATAGACGCCAAAATCAGGATGAGGTGATATAAAAGAAGAAAATAAAAAACAATAAACGGCATTGTGTGAGGTAAACATAATGTCCTGCACTCAGCACACTCGTGTTTGAGTATTCGTTCTCTAACATAGCGTTTTCATGCCAATATAAATACATATTAAAGCATTCATTTATAAGGTGGGACGAAAAAGGCTTTTAAAGTTATAAAAGTTAATAGAAAAAATTTATAAAACTCTAATACGTTGCAAATTTTTGCTTGCTTAGGGAACTCATCAGTGGAGTTCAACGCAAAATTTTTAAAATAAGCTAAAAACTTTATGTTTATAGTAGACTACATGCTGGTAGTAAGTCTAGTGCTATTTTGAGTTCTGCCCTAGTTTTCGTGAAGAAAGAGACAGTCTATCACATTTTTTAAGAATATCCAGCCTTGCATTTCTTGAGACGTAAGTTTTTAAGCAGTCATATAGCCTAGACGAACTCTCAGAGTTATCACAAATTGGTTTGAGTGACATTATCAGATATCTCAAGGCGATGGATTACATATAGTATCAATCACCGTATTCAAGCCCTTGGATATGGTTCTACACAGGTTGACACCGACGAGTGAATAGTCTTTCAAAAACGAATAATCTGTATTGTACTGGAATGCCTTCGTTAAGCAGGCAGACACGTAAATCAGCATATCAAGACTACTAACATGTCATTGAGAAACCCAATACAAAAAGAAAAAATGTGTCTAAGGACACCCTGTAATATCTATGCTGCAACCTCATTAATTCGCGAAATCTTGAATATAAAACGAGAAGTCCAAGATTCTTGATCTTGAACAAAATAAATTCAAGATGAATTCGTAGGATCTTGAATAAAGTAAGCAAAAGAAATTCAAGATGAATGCAAGAGATCTTGAACTAAAATATAGTATAATTTCAAAATGAATTCTGTAGATCTTGAAATAAAATAAAAACAAACTTAAAATAAATTCAAGAATACGTTAGGTCTTGAACAGTAACTACAATTTCAAGATGAATACGGTAGATCTTGCATGCTTTTTGTTAAAAAAATTAGAACAAGCCTTTATATTGATGTCCGTTCTCGTAATATACAGGTAGTGCCCCTGCTTACCGTACTTAGACGTCCAGTTCGTCCTGATGGCTTAAACTTGACATCTTGTATTTGTTATTATAGAATTATATTCCTATTTGTATGGTTTGTTTTTTTAATTTGAAATCTGTAAAAGTCTGCATGTGGTTGTTGTATTTATGTTATGATTATGTATGCTTATAAGAATATGTGTGTAGCTGTTGTTATTTTTTCTGTGGTAAGCTTTCAATTAAATGAATAACAATGGTATAGTTGTAAAGTAATAAAAATAAAAAAACGAACGCATGGTGTCATAGAACCCAGAGTAGGAACATAGTTCCCTATATTTTACTTAGACTAGAAATTGCCCCTTACCCCCTACTATTTTAAATTTCATCAAAATCGGTTAGATAGTTTCAAATAGACAGAAATTGCCCTCTTCGTGCTCCTATTTTTGAAAAAGTGTATAGCTTATGTGTTTTCCTAGACTCAGATCTATCTATGTTTTGAATTTCATAAAAATTAGATAGATAATTTCAATTTTCCTCCCCACGTGCACCCATTTTGGAAAAAAAATGTATAGCCGTTGTAGACTCAGATCTATCTTTATTTTGAATCTCATCAAAATCAGTTAGATTATTTCAAAGAGGTAGAAATTTCCCCTATCTCCCCTCGTGGTCCTGGCTTCGAAAAAATCTATAGCCGACGTCTTCTTTTGGACTAAGATTTATCTATGTTTTGAATGTCTTCAAAATCGGTTAGATAGTTTCTGAGAGGCAGATATTTCCCCACCTCGCGTGCTTCTAGTTTTTAAGAAACATATAACCTATGGGTTTTTTAGATCTCAGATCTATCTATCTTTTAAATTCCATCAAAATCGGTTCCGTGGTTTAGCCGTTAAAGCGCAACAAATAAACAATTAATCTACTTTCGCATTTATAATATTAGTTAGCAGAGACACCTTCAGCTATCACTAGCACGAACCACTTTATCCAAGTAACGAACCTTTTTCCCAAAAACTAGCTACAAATCCTTGATTTCACCGACACTTCCCCGGAAGTACTGAAAATCTAAAACAATGGCAGCACCTTTATGCAGTGGCAGCACTATTATGCTATGCAGTTACTACCAGTACTTGTAACCAGCGTTACCGTTTGTGCGACTAAAGTGGCCACTTTTTCAAAAATCCCCTTTTTTGCCACTTTTTTTATAAATAAATACTTTATAATTTAACAATAGTTTCGGCTTGAGGTCATCCGTGCGAAATGAAAATCCAATCATTCCAAAGGTGAACTATACGTTAAATTATCTCAGTACTTAATATTTACATAAATATTTATATATGTATATGAATTTGCTTCTATGTATCTTCTAAAGAATTGTTGTTTAGTTTTAATGTTAAGTATTATTATATTTTATTTTATTATTTTACCGCTTTTATAAATGAACTGATTGTTTTCTGTTATGTTTTTGTTAATTTTTACTAAATTCCAATGTTTTGTTTAAAATAAATGCCTTTATGAAAACGTTGCGACTTTTTTTTCAAAATCCCCTTTTTTGTGCAACTTTTTTATTTTAAATCCCCTTTTTGTGCCACTTTTTGAAATTTCTCAACGGTAACGCTGCTTGTAACCAGAATTCGCCAGTATTTTTTAATATTCAAAAAATTTTTGTTTTACATTCATGACGCGCTAAAAATGTAAGTAAAAACCATACAGTGTGGGGAAAAATATAGAGCCATTTGTGACGGAACGTTATAAGCTATGCTACCAAAAGTGATTATAGCAGGGATGTAACGAATGTTCGCATTCACAAATTATTCCCTTACTCTTGATAATATTTCAAAATATGCGAATATTTCAAACGAATACTTAAGACAAAAAAATGTTGTACCGCTTTTACGAAAATATTTACGATTAACAAGCGTCAAAAACACGAAAATGGTTTTAAGCCAGCATGAAAAAGATACATACATATGTATACTTACAAGTAATGTATTCTAAACAAAGCTTTAAAATTTTAGCAGAAAGCTTTTCTATAAATAAGTTGGCATAATGAAACCAAAATCCAGCTGATGGAAATATTGTTCAGTTTTTGAAAAAAAAGACAGTGTTTGATTTACGCGAAAATATTTTTTACTTCAGGCTAGTCTGTTCAAACTTTTGAAAAATGTTGAGCACCATTCATTACTTCGAACAGAAAATTTGAAATGCAGACAAGATTAACTAGTCATTGTTGGTTATAAATTCCATGCGAAACAAGTGCCACTCATATTATTCCTCATGAAAACTTAAAATGTTGGCGATATATTTCATATGTTTTTCTCAAAATGAACATTTTTTTCATAAACAATTCATGCCAAATTTTTCTTAATATGTATTTTGACAGCATTTCACATGAAATGGTCAAAATAGTACCAGTCTTAAGGGCCTAAGATTTTGTAAATTTATTTTTATTTTGCATCTATACTTATTTCAATATCATTTCTGTTTTAGAAATTTGTATTTTTAATTAATAAATATTTGCTCAATTCTAGACTCAATTTAAACAAAATGATGTATGTAGTACATCTATGTATGTATACAACACAACTTAATTTTCTTATACAAATTTATTTTCATGTGATTTTTTACCATATTGTAAGCATTTACATTCGCTTTCGCATTCGCTTTCGCAAATATTAAAAGCATTATTTGTTTACGCATTCGCTAAACTGGTATTCGTTACATCTATAGTTTATTAGTGAATATAGGTTATTTTTTGGGTAGAAAGTGCAATGCATATGGCCGGTTTGCACGCTATCAATGCAAGTTTACACACATGAAATTTTTTATGGCCAGTCTAAATAAAAAAAACACTTTCGGCATACCAAATATTTTTGGGTGATCTAGTATATACTCGTATACGGAAGTAATAATATTTGTAAATATTAGTTCCATTCAGTTCCACACAATCCAGAGCAACGCTACAATATTTCGCATTTACACTTACGCTAGACCATTTACATCCTAACATGCGCTAGTGTTGCAACTAAGATAAGCTCTAGCTTACATTTAACCATAAATGTATGACTTTTTTGTTGTATAAATCCCATAAAATCTGACGGTCAAGTTTCTGAAATACTATATGTATATATATGAAAGTCTTTTCTAAATATTATGTTAAATTTGAATGGGTATCTTTTCTAAATGCAAGACTGTAGAATGGTATATAATATAATTTAATACTCGAGCTAACAATTAGCCTGCATGCCCCCGCCTACAGTTGCTAAAGTCATATTGTATCATTAAAAGAGCCTAAGGACTGAAAAAGTTTTATAGCACTCGGATGGCCAAAATCATATAAAACTATAGAGATAGTTTTAGAGGGCATGGTATCGCCTCTTTCTCCTGGCCCAATAATTTTTCAAACTGTTAACAAATGATGTGGTGCTAAATTCAATAAGGAATCAGTGGTTATAGCATTATGCAGATTTCCGTTGATTGTAAAACTATTCCAGTCATCTCTTTGGAAGAAATGTGCAGTGTATAAATTAATAATGCAGGTTAATTATTACAAAATGTTAGACTCTTTTATTTTTATTCAATTACACAATAGCCAATTGATAATTAAAATTACAAAATGTTAAACTCCTTTATTTTTTATTCAATTAAACAATAGCCAATTGATAATTCACTTAACTATTAAAATCTTTTATTTTATAATTTTTTATTCTCGCTATGCGAGCTTGTCTGTTGAGTAACAAAATTGTACTAATCATCTTATGTTTATGAAGAGCTCTACAACTTCAAGTAAAGGCAACGGAATTACGCCTGTCAGCAAAATGGATTCACATTTCATGTGAATGAAAAAATGCAAAGCAGCGTCTACTGCAAAATTAATATTTTACCTTTAACATTTTTTATTGCGCGTGCAGCGATCATTTTTACAGAAATGTTTCAGGATTCACATTTCATGTGAACGGAATGTTTAAATAAAATGCAAGGTAGCGTTTGCTACAAAGTTAATATTTTGGTTTTAATATTTTTTTGTTGCGCGTGCAGCGCTTATTTTGCCAATATTCCAATTTTGCAAAGAATTTGATGCGGTTGCGCTTCCGTGCCTTAACTTATACCAATGCTTGCACAAAATGAACCCATATTTTATGTTTAGATCGAATTATAAATGGCAGCGCTAAAAATAAGAACCAAGGGTGCTGTATTCTTGCCTTAAAAACTTTATTGACACGTCTTTCACTCTAGGGGGTGACTGGCCCTACTTTTTTCTATATATGGAAGCCGAATCGCTCTAAGGCATACTAAAAAGTCACTGTTTCGAGGATGTAAGATTGTACTCATTTTGGTATATTTCGATTATTTAGTAGTCGAAATGATTTCTATGTTTTTACAATGTTCATATGAGAAAGTAGGTAGGATAAACACTTTTTATAACTAATTTCCAGATCGCCCCAAAACGCATGTCATATGCATATATATATACATATATAAATGTATATAGATATATATATACATATATATATGTATATTGTATGTATTCATAGTGATATTGTATTAACCTGAATTATGTATGTACGTACATGTACATATGTGTACCACATTGGATGTTTACAGCCAGTGCTGCTAGAAATCATATAAATGCCATGAGTATGGTTTGGCTTTATGTATAAGCGACTCCCGCGAACAAACGAGCACATTATACTACAACAAAATTTACCACACATTTATACTCGTAGCTCTAAGGATTCGCAACCTTTTAGACAATGAAAGTGCACGCTTCCCCTTTTCACACACACACACATGCACATGAAACCTTTTTCAAAAATTAAATAGATCCTTTTGCTAACAATAAATCAGGGAACTTGCTTTGACAAACATCATGCCGTCAAGGGTTTAATAAAATCATAAAGAAAACGTCATTACAATTCATATGATATCTCAAAAATTGTAGCAAAATTTTGAGAAAATTTTTTATATTTTGCGAAAAAAAAGTATTCCTAATTTTTTTGGAATATTTTAAAAAATTATTAAGTAGTTGATAAAAACTTTGATTGTTTCTGAGAGAAAAGGTATTAGGAAAGACTAAATAAATTTTTGGAGATTTTTGATGGTGCACCCTACATCCACCATTGGGTGTCTCTTAGGGGCAAAGGGGCGTTTGCCATCAAATACGTTGTTGTTAAAAAGAAAAACGGAAGTTTTACCATCTTCGATAATAGTGGATAATCGAAGCGCAGTCATTGGTTTGTCAGACCTTCTTCATAATACAACGTCAACACTTATCGCTACTTTTGACGAAGGAGACTTATATACAAATATAATTCTGAACTAACACTAATATAGAAATAGTGATGTGATGGATCATTTGAATTTTCAGAATATAGACAGCCGAGTGCAGAGGCCCACTTTTTTCTTCAAGCACCTTCCTTAAAATATTGTATTTATTTCTTAAAAAGGCCCAGATTAAGAATGAGTGCTAGTGCGTCGTCCACCGTAAAAATGTTTAATATACTTTGGAGTTGGAACGTTTTCCACTATCCGTGTTAATCTTTTTCTAGGTGCAATTGGAAGCACATCTTTAATTTTGACAGCTTCTATTGTTTGGGTCCTCGCTAATATCAATTTGAATGAAGCTTTGATTTCATTTTCCGAATATGTATTCAGCAAGGCTTCTTTTTTTAATCCTTTTGCTCCTGCATCGAACGTTCTCGCAATCCTTACTTGAACAACCAAATTTCTTTTTATATACACAGAAAAAAATATACAAGAATTATGTTCAACAAAACCATGTTATTGAAAAAAAATTTTAATTTCAACAATATTTGTCATTAATTTAATACAATATTTAACAATACCACGCATTTTAAAATATCATTTAATTTAATTTCTTTGTGTTGGTGTTTAACTTGCGTGTTGATTGACCCAACGTGGTCATGTGCTATTGTTGTTGTATTTTTTGATTGCTCGTGTTGTATACGTGTGAATTCCGACAAGAAGCCGGAAAACGTCGTGGATTGTTTTTTTTTTCACTCAACAAAGTTATTTTTAAATTATATCAATGCAAAGCGCACATGTCAATCAAGAAATCATGTTTGCGTGCATTATTTGCTCTTTAGCTGAGTGGTAAGCACGTTAGTCTATTAGTCAAGAGATTGCCGGTTCGACTCATCCCAAACACATTTAGTTTCGAAGATTGTGTGGAAAAATAAATAACTTTAAAATTTAACAAGAAACCAAATTCTAAATAAAAATTAAAAAAAAACTAACAAAAAAACACACATTAGAATTTGAAAAACAAATTCATTAAAAATTTTTGTTTTTCGTTAACAACTCAGTTGTCAATAACACAATCATTTTAGTTGGAAATAATTGAGTTGATTTTGTTTTCTTATGTTACAAATGTGTGTTTGTATTTACAAAAATCGTTGTAGGTGCCTTTTTAAATAATATTTTAATTGTATTTACAAATAAATTAATTGTATTTACAAATCTTTTTTTTCTGTGTACATATGTATAACCAATTCTTATTTCTATTCTGACATTTACAAATTTATTTAGTATATCTTATCTTATTTATCTTTTTTCACATAGTTAAAAAAATTTTCAATTTCACTCGGTGTTTGCAGATAAACCATATGCACTAGTTATTATGTACAACATTTGGTAAATTTTTGAGATATCAAAAAAAAATTCATATGAATTGTAATGAAGTGTTTTTATAAAAACAACAAAACTAAACGATGTTTGCCAAGTAAAAAAGAAGTTATGTACTAACGATT
The DNA here is from genome assembly GCA_936439885.1 of Nowickia ferox. Lineage (NCBI taxonomy): Eukaryota > Metazoa > Arthropoda > Insecta > Diptera > Tachinidae > Nowickia > Nowickia ferox. The sequence continues at coordinate 30,721,425 of OW387026.1, forward strand.
AAAAAAAGCCATTGCCAAATATTAAAAAAATTCAAGTCAAATAACTTGGTAAGTGTAAGAGATAAGATAGTGCTCTAAGCATGTTTTAAATTTGTTTCTTAAAGTTGAATGTCCCGCTGAAAAAATTATTAAGATCGGTCGATATTTACAAAACTTACAAGTTCCGAAATAATTTCGACACCCGCAGTATCCCACTTTGACGCTCTTTAGAGCTACCCTGTCTAACAACAGGGTGCTTTTAAATACACTTTCTCAAAAGCTCAACACTTTTTCTTTCCAAGACAGTTAGTTTAAACGAAATCAATTCTCTAATTCAAAAGGTGGGGACTTTTTACCACTTTTTTTATTTCATGCCACTGTGGGACGTACATAAAATGGCATCGATTTGTTAGTGCATATTATTGCATATATTGCTGAAAATTCATATTTTTGCATTTTTACATAATTTGGTCATAAATGCATATTTTTGTCTCATATTTTGGTATAAATTAATGGTTTTGTGTCATATTTTGCCAAAAATTTAAATTTTTATTAAAATATTGTTGACAACTTGTTAATGAAAATTTGTCTTTTGGCAACTTTATTCGCTTGCATTGTTGTAGCATTATAGAACGATTGGACAAGCACACACCTAAGAGATTTAATGAAAATTTTAGCTTTTTGCTATTACAGCCGAAAGAAGTGAAACAATTCTGCGGAAACTTGGTATGGTTTTCAAAAATTATAACTGATTAATACCTAATATTCAATTCATTGTAATGGTTGAGTTAAAAAATATATAACATTTATAAAAAGAATCATTTAAATTTGAGCCGATTACATCCACGGACGTTTCAAGGCCTTTTACAATGCATAAAACCCTTCTAAGAACAAGTTGATTGAACTTCACATTCGAAAATATAAAAGAAAATTAAATTTTTAAATGAAAATAAATATATAACAACACATTTCTTTTTCTATTCACGTATTGCTCCTTTTTTTGGAGATAATAATGCAGAAAAAGTCGTTATATAAATTTTATGTAAAAGGCTTGTACACGCACCTCTTGAGAAAAGAAAATATTTTTGTATTTTTATTTAGTTGCATGTAAATTGAAAACTTTACTTTTGAATATAAAATTTTTAAAATATGTGCATATTTTACTGTTTTTATTGCATATTTTACGTTTTTTATGTCATATTTTAGGCGCCTAAAGTACCTGTTTTAAATGGATGAAGTCCTTGTCCCTGGTTATTACTATTATTGTGAAGTGAAATTATTTGTGCAAATAATTTGTAGTTTCGTGATAGGAAAATATCTCTGTGTAATAAAACCGAATACCGGTAACGGATGTTACAATGCACCACTTGGATCAAAAATTTGCACATTTCATTCAATTCAGAATATTAGCAAAAACTTAGAATAATATGCGGTAAATATAATAATGTACTTACCTTTTTTATTCTGCAGAAATTATTTTTATGTATGTATGTATGTATGTATGTGAGCCGTGTCTACCAATGAGTCCTTTAGAAATACCAATTATATTGGTTGTATCAATTAATTATTTCTTAGTCACGATTAAAATTTCATTCTAAAAATTCAAATATCGCTATTGAAAAATTGGTGCTTACAAAAGCTATATTCGTGCATTAGAATAGAATTGTGTATTAGTTTTGTGGAACCGACAAAATTCGATTGGCTACAAATTCAGTTATCACAACAAATCTGTTTTCTCTGTATACCAAACGAATCTTGTAATTTTCTTAAGCCAAAAAAATAATTTCTTCGTGCACTTTTTTGTTGCAAAATTTAAGAAAAAACATTTTTTTTTAATTTTTTCAGAGTAACTTCTAGGTACTCCTGATTTTTTCCTTGCAATATTTGGCAAAGTTGTAGTTACGGTGAAGATGGACAACTTTTTATAAAAATCGTCAACAGCCGCGATCTAAAATCCAAAAAATAAAGTTAAAACGCTAACATGTTAGCGCTTATTACCGACGAGTCGCGTTGTACAAACAGGCTGTAAGTTTCTAAAACTGAAAAAGATTTGTTTAGTGCCACTATTTAAAGTTCATATATTTGTTCATGTCTTGGCTATGGCTTCATTTTAGCTTTTGGTGAGTTTTTAATCCAACATGAAATTCTAGGCGCCTCTTATGCCATATCTAATGCTTCTCCCTAATGTCCAAATTTTTTTCACGTGACGAGAAAGTCCATGTAAATCTTGGTGTTTCTATGTCTTGTAAAACTTCTCAAATTTACCGCTTTTTACTTTATTTACATTAATAGTACAGCAAATCAGGGAATCTCACAACAAAACAAAACAATATCCACCAGGTTCCCCAGGAATGAAAGATATATCACTGAAGTGTCTAAATTAAAATAAGTCAGTAATTTTTTATATACAGCACCGCCATTTAAGTCTGATCTCAACACCTCAAATCAAGCATTTTTTTATTTTATCGTAAGCGACATGTTATCGAAAATAAAATTTTTTATTGAAATTAAAATTTTATGGGCCTACCCATAGTTTAGAATTATCAAAATTCCAAAATTTTTAATAACTTTTAAGATACGGGCTGTAAAATTTTATCGTAAGCGACAGCTTACGTACAAAAACATATTTGAATATTTAAAAAAAATCTTCTCAATTATATAAAACATTATAGTGTGATTTGAACTCGTTGCAAAGCAATTTGAAAATTCTACAGGTACAGATACAATAAAAAATGTTTTATTTAACTCCATCTCACGAAAACCCTCACGTGAATTCCTGATATCTACAAGAACATATTACACAGCTGGAACTATGATTAAACTTATGGAGAATTAAAGTAAACGAACAAAAGTCATTTACACTGCGAAGAGATACTGTTCCCCAATTCGAATCAACAATCAAGTTGTTCCTCAACATTCACATGTAAAATACCTTGGTATATACCATGATCGACGGCATACATGGAAACACCATATTGACTCAAAGCTTACACAAATAAAACTTAAATTAACTCAGATACATTGGCCGGTTAGTAGAAATTCAACACTCAGTCTAGATTGTAAACTTTTAATATACAAGTCACTCTTGAAACCATTCAGCTTCCAGTGTAGAGAGAATCCAACGAAGGCAAAACAAGACTTTAAGGCTAATAAGATTGGCTGCATGGTACATCAAAAATTTAAATTTACATCGTGATTTAAGTATGCCACTAGTGACTGAAGAAATTAAAAAATACGCAGTTAAATACTCGAGTCCCATCTTAATCCCCTTGCTCGTAACATCTTGAATTTAACTGGACACATCCGCTTAAAAAAGAAGGACACTATGGCTCTAATACTCAACACTTTAGATAAAACTGCTTGAAAATATTTTCATGCTTATTACGACATTTATGTATTATTGATTACTAAGTCTATGCCTGGCACGGGTTGATTTAAGATTTGAATACTTATTGTTAGTTCATTTTTATTTCGAAGATACAATAAATAAATATACAAGTATGCATGAAAAAAAAATTAACTCCATTTAAATTATTTTCCATTTTGAATTAATTAATCTTTATATCAAGTGAGCCTTGCTCAAAATTTTAATGGAAATTTTATATTCTAAAATTTAAATTTTTTTTTGAACATGCACTTCAAACCCAAATTATTTTTTTTTTCGAGTATGGCCTAGCTACCATATTTATTTTTAAGTCGGCTAACATATCTTTTAAAATTTATATCTAGCCTTTTAGTGGCAATTTTAAATTTTAAGATGCGTTTTACCTCTCACTTTTGCTAACATCAGATTTTATTAGTACAAAAACCAAATTTCGACCGATTACATATTATATTATGTAATCGGTCGATTACATAACATAATACTTAATTTTAGTGGGCGCTTCCCATTCATTTTTCTAAGTGCAGAATCGTATTATTTTCATAGTCCAAAGCGTAAGCCTGTTTTCGTAACAATTAATTAAGTAGAAGGGCGTGAAATAGGATATTATATTTAATGGATGTATACCCACCCTTTTCTTAACTCCGAAACTATGTCATTATGAGTAGAAAAACACATAAAATATAACACTCAAAAAGTTTGTTATTTAAATAATTGCGTTTATTTTGCAACAAATTCATTTTATGATGAAAATTAAACTAATACATACGAGCGTTGCTTTATTCTAGTTATTTTTTTTTTTAATTTTTGAAATAAAATTTCTTTTTTTTTCGTTCTAACATTCGATCAAAACTTCAAAACTATTCGCTATTCGAATAAAAAGGTCCATAAATTTTTATAGAAATAAATATATAACAGGAATAATTGACAACACTAATACAGATGTTACCCATGTTAGCACAGGGCATGTAGCTAATGTAAATTCATCTTGACGTCTACTGTGTAATTTGAAACGAAAGAAGGAGCTTTCAAATTTGTATGTTTATAACATGAAGATTCGAAAGAAGTTTCTTTCGAATCGAATTACAGAGCAGACCCTAAGGGTTGTTCAACAAAATATGTGATATAAACTGGCAATCCTGCTAGTTATTTCAAATTTCATTTGCTTTTACAGAAGATATGCAACGTATGCCATATTTATATGTTAAGTATACGCATGTTTCATGATCAAGTTTACTATTTTATTATAGTTTTTACTAAAACCAAAGTATATTGCGTCATTAGTTTTAGTCGAACTGTATGGGTTTAACCAAAGAAATTAATTTATTTAGTCTTGAGTTCCCGTTTCAATTTAATTTTTCAATTAAATTATATTTATATTTTCATAAAATTGTAAAGCATGTTGTCCAAATTCAATTTAGACACCAAAATTTCTTTCAAACATTTCATTGGGTCTGGCAACGCCAAACAAACTCAGTACTCGCCATGATACAATAATACAGGTAGCGGCAAATCTACAACAAATGTACAATAAATAAAACAACAGGTTTTTTTATTGCTGTTTTGTGATGACAACTGTCAAAAAACCAAGAGAAAACAAGAGACATGTACTTGCGTTTTCTCTTGTGTTTGCAAAGCTTTATTTGTATTAGTACAGTTTTAATAGGCACCATGCACGTGTATTGGTAAAACATGATTGCATGTTTTATTATATTTGCAAAGCTGATTTGTATTAGTACATTTTAGTAGGAACTGTTACAGTTCAATAGCCACTGTATTGGTAAAACGTAAACAACAATTCGCAGATCACATCGCGAAATAAACTCCTTCGAGGTTACCTGTATTATTGTATCATGGTATTCGCTAAATTAAAATTCAGCAAGTAATATCTTAAGCTAGGTTTAGAGGATAAATTAAAAACGTATATCATTAAGTTACCTCTATATATATACATACATACATTCTTACCAACTCAATTGTGTAATTTAACCTAAAGAAATTTAACCTAAAATAAAATTAATATAACATTTACCTTAATTGTCATTGAATTAAAAATTTAAAACTCATAAAACTTATTAAAACTATTAAAGCAATAAACTGAAGTGTACTTAAACCATCTACATACATACATATTTATACTTACTTCATTAACTTGGTATCATACTCAAAGGTGACCTTAACGGTCCCAACCAGCCCTAAGGAATCTACATTAATTCCTACAAAAAATTAATGAAAAATATTTGTATCAATCGTAATGAAGTTTTTGAGATATTACGATGTTTTTTAAATAAAATTGGGACAATAAAATAAAATAAAATAATAAATTTAATAAGTGCTTAATTGCGATTTTATTTATCATTTTACTTATAATACTTTTATTGTATAAAAGTGTAGGAAAATAAAATAGATGCTTATCGAATATAAATTGTTTCTTGTACTTTTTATAAGTTTCTGAGGCTACTCGCCTATTCTATTGCAATTTCCAAAAAGTTTATGTAAATTCTCAATTGAATTCTGAAAGTATGTGCATAATATAAGACGTTTGAATCTTTCCAAAAGTATGGCAGAAGCTTACTGATGATTTCTTAAAGCGCCAATGAAATGCAAACATATAGACATGTTTAAGCCAAAATACTAAAAATTTTAATTACTTTGTTTGAACTAATATTTCATTAAATGCAACCTCCCTGTGCTAAATCTTACCAAAAACGAAATTTTATTAATATAATTCATTGCACAGAAGTGCGCTTTTTTTAAATCAAGGGTGTATGAATACAAACTTTGCATACTTTATAGGGAAGATGTATGTATGTGTAACATGTATGAAAATGTATGAAGATGTACTATCATATATGGCTATACTCGCATATCCTCATTTTTCGGATCCGAACCATATATGGGAAATGCGTTTAAAAAAACACTTGCTTGCTTTCTTTTTTCAGTAAACTCAACATTTTCATCATGGTAAAATACACAAACGAACAACGTATGCAAATTATAAAAATGAACTACCGAAATTCGGAGTCGGTGACCGTAACTTTAAGAGCATTAACTCCAATTTTCGGTCGTTATTCTCGCCCGAGTAGACAAGCAATAACAAGTTTAGTGCAAAAATTTTAGTCTACATATTCATTGTGTGATACTGCCGTGCCAGTGAGACAACGGGTTGGTCGAATTGACGAAAATATCGCTGCCATTCAGGCGTTCGTAGCAAAGATCCAAATCAGTCGATTCCGCGGCGTTCTCAAGACCACTTTATGGCAAATTTTACGTAAAGATCTTAGTTTAAACCCATACAACATCAAACTGACACAAGAATAGAAGCTGATGGACCATTTAACATGACATATGTTCTCCCATTGGGTTCTGGAGAAGATGCACCAAGATGATGAGCTCATTTTTGGATTAATGGGTTCGTCAATAAGCAAAATATGCGTTATTAGTATGGAGAAAATTCACATGTGCTTCATGAATCACCACTTAATTCACAAAAAATAACGGTTTGGTGCGGTTTGCATCCTGGCGGCGTCATTGGGCCATATTTTTAGTCGACAATAACGATCGTCACGTTACTGTGAATGATGATCGTTATCGCGCCATGATTACTGATTATTTTTGGACTGAATTGGAAAATATGCACTTGGACGACATGTGGTTTCAACAGGACGGTGCCACAAGCCACACAGCATATGTTACAATCGATTTATTGAAGAGTAAATTTGTTGAGCGTATTATCTCAAGAAATGGCGGTGGCCATATAAACTAAGTCGAGTTCCATTGATAAATGTTCTGATTGTACTCTTACTTCAAGTCGATAATAAAGATTTGGAAATATCTCAAATGGTTTGCGTTTTATTTTAAAAAAAGTTGTCAAGTCCTTATTGAAAAACATTCATATATTAAAAATATATGGACCATACATAATTTTTTTAGCTGTGGTGTTAATAATTTAACTTTTTTATTATTTTATATTACATATTTAAACTTTTTAATAATAATAAAAAAATCAAACTGCAGTTCAGGGCTTGATGAAGCAATCACGAATTAGACTTCTACAAATCGTCGTCGAATATACAAAAGTATGCAACAGAATTTTTTCTAATTTTACTGGAGAAGCAAAAACCCTTATAAATTTATGACTATTTATTTGTTAGGTGCCAAATTCAATAATCAATAAAATCGGTATAATTGAACACATGTATACATGTATTTTTGTTAATCACATCGTAATCAATCAAAAAGTCTATTTTTTATTTTTTGATGATTATGTACTGTTGGATTTTCGACTACGAAATGCATGTAACTGTCTTCGCTAACTTGATTGCATTAAGAGCGAGAAATAATGGAAGTTTGTTGATATATCTTGTAGAGCCCTTCATATATGCGTTGATATTTAAATTGGCAATCTTAGGTTATGAAAGGTTCAAAAGAGGAGCAAACAATATTAACCCAATGCGTTTTGGATTACACTTATGATTTTACAGTATGTTGTGCGCTCTTAATAATATTAATAATAGATATTATGGTGATCATAAAAAGCTATGAAACTTATTCAGGTTAAGAAACTAGTCTCCTCAGTATCTTTACTTAGGTTTGTGCACTCTGAATCCCTTAAATATTTCTCTCTTATCAGGAAGACCCTCGTTTTGAGAAATAATAACTTTCGGGTAACCTGTTATAATACAAGTTGGAACAAAGATGGGCACTTCAGGCTATGTACTTTTGTTCGAAACTCTTTCAGATGAGAGTAACTTAATAAAATCGTGTCTGAATCAAACAGTTTTTCATTAGTAATTAGTGGTTACGCATTTTTGGGCACATGTATGTCAAGTGAAATTTCGAAGTAAAGAACAAAATGAAATGACGAGTAGAAGCAAAAATGTTTCCCTTTCTATTCTTTTTACCGTATAAACTCAAGAGTTGTACAACTAAGATGCTGTTTGTGATGGAAGTGTCAAAGCATTGCATTTAAGTTTACTTTATTTTTATCATTTAACATTATTTGTTGACGTTTACAATTAAAATTATTCATTTGACGCCTGAGGTAAGAGAAAGTATTTTAATTAGAGTGAAATTAAGAGGTGCTTGCAGGGTGGGCTTTGTTGCATGAGTTTAAAAGTTATGTTCATGATTTCTTAAACTTTAACAGAAAAGGTTGACAAATTTCAGAAAACGTTATAATGGCAACACTGTGTCGATGTAAATAAAACAGCCGGCTAAGCGTCAAAATGACATAGCTGCAAAATAACCTCAACGTAATGTATGTTACGAAGCTTTTTGATGAAAAATTAAAAGCAAGTGTAATTATTGTAGAATGAAGAAACCCTTTCATAATTAAATAGATTGAAATTTAAAAAAGGTTATGGAATATTGCAATAAATTATTATAATACTTTTATAAAAAATAAAGAACTTAACCTTGATTATTTAGACATTCATATCAAATAAAAATTATTTGCTGGGTTTTGTATGAGTTACTAAGCCTACTATGCTTATTTTTCTATTGTAATTTTCAGGAATATTATAGTATTTGTGAATTCTCAAATAGTTTATGAAAGTCTGTGCATAAGATAAGAGGTTTGTGACTGTTCAAAATGTGTAATTGAAGTCTACTGACGATTTGTTAAAGCAACAATGAAATGCATATGGACATCGCTTAACCACCAGCAAATAAATTTCACTTGATTATTTAGTATTCAAAAGAACGCATATCCAAAACTGGTGTGCTTATCAACCAAATTATACGTGGGTGAAGCGAAATCTTTCCAAATTAAAAACACATTGGAAATTCATTTCATTTATACTCGACTTATTGTCACTTTTTCATACCACTGTGTGTGTACAAATACATTGCTTTTTCATTTCCTTAGTTTTTACTAAAAACAACGAACCTGAAATGCAGGGATATGTCCTGATTAAAAGTAAAAAGGTAATATTTTATAGAGTTAAAAATGTTAAAAAAAAATCCTCTGGCACTACTGACAATAATCCTGGTATCAAAATTCATCTGCCAAATGCTGTAACTTTTCTTACTTTACAAAAAAAAAACACACTGTTTGCGAATACATACATATGTACTTGTATTTCAAAAATTTATCAAACTATAAAAAGTAGAATGTATACATCCGTTTACTTATTTGTAATCAGTAATAACAGTTGACATATGACAGATTGACATCAAAAGGCGAATATTTGACATGAGGGTAGCAAGCTCAACAAAATAATATTGATTGCAATGGTTGAGATATGATTCAATATGTATGTATGAATGGAAATATTGTGTTTCAACACAACAAAATACATTTGTTTATTACATCATTTGTTATTTTCAATGTTCAAGTTTCTGTTTCGATGCTTGGCGCCTATACGGGTATTCGTAATTTTTTTCTTCAAAATTACCTACATACATATATTTGATGGAGTAGTACAAAAATATTTTAGAAATGAATGAAAAACTTACATTAAGTAAACAAGTATTCAATTTGTTTGATTTTCCGTATTACAAATTTGTTTACACTGAAAATAATCCATAAACACAATATAAAAAAAAACAGTACTAATATCTTCCTTTGTAAGATATACGAATCTTAATATATATTACGACAAAATTTTAATATTGAATACTTTTTAAAATCACATTCTTAAGACTTTGCGGGATTCCTGGCAAATTTGGGAGTTACCAGGAACATGATATACTCTTTCCGGTTCCTTGCAAATCAAAAAGTCTGACTAATGCCAAATACATTTTAAGCCTAGGACCAGACTACTACATAAGTATTATTTTATTTGCAAAATATTCATATGCATTTTACTTCTAAAAAATAATTTTAAAACAACTAAGAGAGCAAAATTCGGCTGTGCTGACTCTTATAATCCTCCGCCGACGTACGTTTAGAATACATACATACATATAGTGCAGTTTATAGTAAGGGGACATTGGACATTTTTCGACGAAAGAATTTGAATCAAAGATTTTATTTTCGATATCAGAAAGATTTGAATATTTTAATTTGCACTCTGCAATTAATTTATAACATTAAATATTATTTAAAAAGGCACCTACAACGATTTTTATAAATGCAAATACACATTTGTAACATAAGAAAACAAAATCCACTCAATTATTTCCAATTAAAATGATTGCGTTATTCATAATTGAGTTGTTAACCGAAAACAAACATTTTTAATGAATTTGTTTTTTAAATTCCAATGTGTGTTTCTTTGTTTGTTTTTAATCTTTTTTTTTTTTTGAATTTGATTTTTTGTTAAATTTTAAAGTTATTTTTTCCACACAACCCTCGAAACGATTTTTTGCTTGGCTGCGATTAAAACTAAATGTATTTGAGATGACTCGAACTTATTGACTAATAGACTAACGCACTTACCACTCAGCTAAAGATCAAATCGTTATTAGATATGCAAATAATGAATACATGCAAAACATAATTTCTGTATTTCTTCTACATGTGCGCTTTGCGTTATGATATAATTTAACGATTAACTTTGTTGAGGAAAAAACAAGCCACAACGTTTTTCGGCTTCTTGTCGCCATTTACACTAATACAACACGAGCAATCAAAATAAACAACTACATCAGTGTCTTGGGTCAATCAACAAGCCAGATAAACACCAACATAAACAAATTAAATTAAATATTTTAAAATGCGCGGTATTGAAAAAATATCGTGTTGAGTTAATGACAAATATTAATGAAATTAATTTTTTTTCCTAATTCTCGTCTATTTTTTTCTGTGTGTACTAAACTTTTTATACTTAAGCTAGAGACGATTGTAAGATCTTACAATATTGTCAGATCTGGCAATGTGCTGACAATGTACTGGCAATCAAAAATTGCCAGCAAAAGGTAGATTGTCAGTTCACACGGTTGTATCGAATTTGTCAGAAAATCTTACAATTTATTGCCACACGGTTGTATGACAATAAATTCATCTGACAAAATCGTCAGTCGAAAAATTGTCAGTTCACACGGTTGTCATATACAAAAATTTTCAGATCTGTTGTTTTGCGTTGCCAGACTCAAAGAATTTATTAGAAATTGTTAAATATCAATCACTTTTGGTTGTGTTAAATGTAAAAAGTGAAAATATAAGTTATTATGAACCATAAAGAAGCAATTGCAATGATTTTTTCGGCATATATTTTTTTATTTATATTTTCTTTAAAATAAAGCGTATGCAGTGTTGCCCATAGAAAGAATTCTCTTACAATGACGCCATTGTCAGATGGATAAAGCTCGCACATCTGACAATATTAAAATGTCTGACAAATATCTGGCAATAAATTTACAATGTGTTCGCACGATTGTAAGATGTCTGACAATTTTTTGTCAGCTTTTAGTCTTACAATGAACTGACAATGCTTTTTCTGGCAACGATGTCAGACAAAAACTGCCAGTTCAGATGGTTGTAAGAAATTTTTAGCACATTTTACTAACAATATTGTAAGATCTGACAACCGTGCTGTCCATATATTACGTAACGCTCTAGGGGGACAACAGCGTTACGTAATATGTGGATGGCCCCTTTGTCAATTCACAAAGTCTTCCAAAGTCATAAGTGATAAATTACTATTTAAGACCAAATAGCACCGTTGTAAAGAGCCTGTTGTACTGCCATATAAAGTGTTTTGTTTTTTTAGATTATCACACTTTTGAGTTGGCATCACTGCTTTATTTGAGCACCCATTTAACAGCAGCGAGTTGCTTTTTGTTTAGTTTGCTTTGAAATTTCATTATGAATCGACTTACATCAGAGCAACGCGTGTAAATTGTTGAAATTTTCAATTTAAATAATTTTTCTATTCGTCAAACTCATCGTGCACTTTTTCATTCCAAATTTTATTTTACAATTAAGCCCATTTCAGGTTAAATGGTTACGTAAATAAGCAGAATTGTCGCATTTGGAGTGAGGAGATGGCGTTCGAAAGAAAAACTTAAAGTAATTCTTTTTATGTGAAGCACAATATCTCTGAAACTATAGGCTAGAAAAGTAATAAGCCCATTTTCGTAATCAGCGAACAATGATAAATAAGGATTAGTAATACTAGGTTAAAAAATATTATAATCGAAAAAATGTTAAGGATTAAACTTAAAACACACGATTTTTAACATCCTTACAATAATAGTAAGATATCCTGATATATTCATCAATGACTCTATCTACATGACATAGATTTTTGAGATGTTTAATAATCCAGAAAGTATTTTTAAGTTTGGAGAACCATTCGTGAAATATTTACGGAATAATACAAAAAGAGGTGTAAATTATGCAAATGCTATATGCCACTATATCTTTAAAACTATAGTTGATAGGGAAAAACTAATGTCATAACATCGGCCATTTTTATTTAAACATCAAAACCGCTGTTGTGCAGTGTAATCGAACTAAAACAAATTTCTGTATTTAACGATTGCTGTCCATGTCTTAGCAGCACAATTTACGAAAACGGTTCATAGAGCGCCATTTAACACGAATTTCATTTTGATGTTCAACAACAAGAAATGATTATGTGAACGCAACATAACTTTCTCAAGTGCGGACAATAGGGTGGAGCGGAAATTTTTTTTTTTAAATTTTGTTTTTCCTGTATTATGAATCGATGCTCTATATCCCTAAACACGTATAAAAAAATTTAGCCTTCTAGATTAAGGTCTTGAGGTGGCACAGAGTGCTTACATTTTTTACCTTATCCATTTATTGAAACACGCAATCATCAGATGAAAAAATATTTTATTATTATTTTTTTTTAATTTTTCGATCTTTCATTTACGAGTATAAAACAAAATAACATAAATTAGTACATATTAATAAGAAAAATATAATTATTACTTATTACACTCCTTGACAGCCAGAAGAAGCAGCACTTGAAATAAAGTTTTGCTAATATATGTATGTACTCATTTTTGGAAAAATTCTGATTTTTTCTCAAAAACAGCTATATCTTGCCTTGATTTTATTCTAGAACATATAAAACCATCTCTTTCTTTCGATCCACAAACAGATATTGAAGCTTCCGTGACAAACTTGACACATCTTTCCACTGCTTGTGTATGACAAGGTACATTCTCAATTTCATGAAATTTACTTTTCGAATAAATCAAATTTTAAATTTCTGTGGTACCATATTTCATAGTCATTGGAGGCTCTGTTATTTTCACATTCGCCCAATCTATCAAATCATAGAAATTTTCCGCATTCATTTGAAGCTCAATTCAAGCAAATCGTTTCTTATCTACAAGTAATATTTAATAACATCAAAATAAGACGGTAACACATTAGCATTTAATATTGGGTGTTTTTTATTGAGGTATAGAACTTTAAGTTGGCATCACTTTTTTAACTGGCGGCCATTTTGTCAGCTGTCAAGTGATTAATATTTAGTTTGGTTTGCCATTTTATCATGAACAGGTTGACAAAAGAACAACGCTTGCAAATCGTGCAAATTTATTTCGAAAATAATGGTTCAGTTCGCGAAGTTTACCGCAAGCTCCGTCCATTTTATGGTCGACATAATCGTCCATCAGAGCAATTAATTCGGTTAACCTGTCAATTGGCCACCAAGATCATGTGATTTGACACCATTGGATTATTTTCTTTGGGGATATGTGAAGTCGCTCGTCTACGCCAACAAACCAGAAACGTTAGGGGACTTGGAAGCCAACATTCGTGGCGTTATTGCCAACATACGGCCCCATATGCTCGAAAAAGTGGTTGAAAATTGGACCTGTAGAATTGGCTTTATTCTATTTATGGCTTTATCATATTTAAACGTTAATGGCATAAAATTATCCTTCCAATAAAGCCAAATTGATGGACATTAAAACGATTTTCTTGTGTTTTATTTCAATTCGAAGTTCTATACCTCTAAAAAAACACCCTGTACAAGTGTTGCACCTAAGTTCCGAGTTTTAGGCATTATATTTAGTCAGGTTTTAAATATTTCTATATTTAAAATACATAAAAAATGTTGTAAGCAACTTATTAATAAAAAATTTCGTTTGTGCTAAACGTTTGTTGAACACGTTCGTACCACTTAAACTTTCTTACAAAGAAACTGGAATAAATAACAACGCAATAACATTAGCATAAGGGGATTCCCCAACTTCTTTTCAAGCATATATAAATTTAAGTGTTGCTAATACTTTTTTAGGGTGGTGGAAACCAAAGCATTTAAAATGATACTAACTTTAAATTTAAAAAGTACGTTTTCTGTTTAAAATGCAATTAGTCGTGCGCCACCTCTTAATTTGGTTATAAAATTCTTATTTTTTGCATGAATTAATATTTTTTAAAGGGTCATCTATTAATAATACAGGAGATTTAAAAATATGAAAAAATTTTTTTTTTGTATTTACAATCATACATATTTTATATATTTGATCAACACGCATTCATTAGCAAATACTTTATTTGTATACAAGAAAAATTCCCAGTTCTTAACACAAACAACTTAATATTCTTCTTTCAATACGTTTGCTAGCATATTCTTGCTTTTGTAGTAAAGTAGACTACATACATACGTACAAGCAATTGGATATTCATCTTTGAATACTATTTGTTGCATATTTTTGTTGTTGTAGTTGTTCATATGAACACTTTAAGGTAGGATCGCACGATTGCCGCAAATACACCAATCTGATCCAATTTTTATTGTGGTGAATTGGTGCACAATTATAAAATTGCACCAATCAAATACGTTGCAGTCACATGATTGCCCCATTTTATAAAAATTTGATTACCGCAAATTTCCGAAAAATGAATTTGTGGCAATAATTGCCGCATCCTAGTCATACGATTGTTCTAACTTGCGGACACAAACAAACAGCTGTCGTGCTAATTTTTAGTTTGTTTCGTTTTACGTGCAAATAGTTTTCTTTTAAAAAGAAGTAATTTGTTCGAAAAACTCAATACACTCATACTTTTTTACTAATACAATCAAATTTTTTGTACTTACTGCTCAACTTACAACACAAGTTCCTTGTAAGTGAATTTCGGTAAGTAAAATGACAAATGAAGAGACAGTGTTACCGAGAATTAGTTTTGTATAAATTTTTAGTACTTCGTATAATAAAAATAACATTTATTGCTGATTTCTTGCGTATTTATAAGAAAATAACATATAAAAAAGAACACAACTATACAACAACGCATCTGAATTATGTTTTTACATATGAATTTCATGCATTTTGACAAAAAAAGTTCTTGAAGGAAATATTGTTTTCAGTAATTTTATGATTTTGTCAATACAGCAATACTGGATACATATATTTTTGAAATAAACATTTTTTTTTAATCCAGAAGCAAATTTATTTTCATAAGACGTGTACGCTTCGAGAACGTTTTTAAATTAAACTTACAACTGACTGTGTATACATTCAAGCAACTTGCAGGTCTTTCGGCTATTTCTTCGAAAAGTTTCGTTTATAATACTTGTACACTACTAACAATTAATCACTTACATGTGTAATTGCAGGGTTATTTTGTATACGGGAAAATGTTTTATTCATTTAAAAGAAATATAATTGCCTCTGCTTTGTATATTTTGTGCTCATTAAATATACAAAGCAGAGGAGATTTTCGTTGTTTTAAACTAATAAAACCTAAATATATGGGTTAAAGATTGGATCACAGTTCTATGTTAACGTTTAAAATAAGTTATAATTACATATAAAGTAAGTTTAAGTTTACAGTACTTACAAAAACATTTAAGAAATTGTCGCGTATTGGTTTCTTTGATTGCCGCTCGAGAACACAATAAATATTTGTGCATTTTTAGCATTCGTTCGTATTCGTTCGCACGATTGCCGCACCAGAGCTGCATTTGATTGCGGCAAATCACCACAATATTGTTCTCGATTGTCGTATGGGACAATAAATTGTGAAATCACACATATAAAAGGGAGCAATAATTGGTGCATTGCGGCAATCGTGTGATCCTACCTATATGCATATACAGATGTATGTATGTACAGGATGAATTGTCGTCATGGTAGCATATATTTATACATACATATCTACATATAGTTTTTTGCATGACGCTACTGATTGTTATACACATCCATTCATATGCATGCGTACGAAAAAGCATGTGCCTAACAAAAATACCATAAGGCAATGTCTATGTATTAGTTACAAAAAGGGGTTTAATACAAAACAATGCTTATTAAAGCAAATCTTTAAGTAAAGTAAATAAATATTAATCGTATTTAAACAAGCTTCGACGGTAGAGTGGCTAGTGAGGTTAATAAGAACTTTGAATATTCTTGGTTCTATGCACGGTAGTTTTTTCATTAAATTTTAAAAATGTATGATAAAACCATATACATCAAACTTCTATGAACCGATTTTTTTTTGCTGATTTTCATAACAAATTGTGCTAAGGCAAGTGCGATCGTTTCAGTCCAAGTCCGAGCTCTCTACCTTGTTTGGGAGCTTCAAAAAACGCATTCCAAGCCACCCATATAAAATACGTACAGACAGACGGAGAGACGGACAGACGGACATGTCTTTTTTTCATCTCCTATTCATAAGGATTCAGAATAACTAACTTTATGTGGTCGCAAATGAATATTGTAGAAGTTACAAAAATCTGGACAAACCTATACCAAACCAAAAATGGTAAAGGGTATAAAAATTGTACTTCTATAGGTGCGTTTGAGTACTCTTCCAGTAAAATCCAGTAACTAAATAATTTAAGGAATTTGCATATAAAATTACGCGAACGGAAAAATTTTAAAATCCAGTAAAATATATACAACAACTGATTGCCAATTTTGGCGCTAAAAAATTATACATACGAGTATGTACATATGTACTCGTATGTATGTAAATGCAAAAAATATGCATGACGTCGGGTAGTTGCTGGTTAGCCGCATGGAACAAATATGTGTTTTCGAGAAAACCGATGAGTAACATTTCTTTAATTTGTTTTAAAAAAATTCACGATTGAATGCTTTGTTTAATAAAAAAAAGTAGTAGATTCAAACGCTTTTATTTAAACTTACGGGCCTGAACCGCGATGTTGACAAGAAAGTTTCTATCGCTTATTTATATTGAAAACAAAAACAAAATAAGAAAATTTGTTTTTGCTTGCAATATAATTAAGCAATAGAAACTTTCGCATCGACATCACGGTTCAGGCCGTTAAAGTTTCTAAGCTTCTTAACATCAACTTGAAAAGTTGTTAGAATTTACAGAAAAAGACAAAAATCTTTGTCGACGCATATACAAAGCATGACAATAATATTGATCACTTCCTTCCAAGTAAGTCAAATTAGTACATTAATTAAGGGAAATATAAAAGGGGAAAATAGCTTTATATATCCTAATATATTCAAGATATTGAACAACTGTGAACAAATTTGAAAAAAGGAAACATTATCCATATTTAATCGACCAATAACATAATTTTTTTTTTCAATATTCCATGCGGCCACCCAGTTATCATCTGATGATATGTAAATATAAACAAAAAAATAATATAATCTATTAACTTTATTCACGTTTAGAAACAATGGGCTATATATAATAAGCATTCTACCTAAAATTAAATTGTTCAGAATTGTCAATGCTATTGTTGTTATAAATACCACAATGCTTTGAAAATTCCGCACGCTTTAATTTCACGTGGAATACAGAAAATACCCGAATATATTTCTGGCATCAAACTTAAATAAATGTTTGTTAGCTAAAATCAAAAATGTTTTGGGTTGAAGTCTACTGACGAGTTCCAAAAAGCGGGAACGAAATGCATATAGACAATCGCTTAACCATAAAAACAAGCAAAATTTTCAAATTAAATGTTTTAATGTTTACAACTCCATACATTTGTTTTTTTTTAATATCATCAAAAACTAGAGATGTGCACGTGAGCGTGTTTGACTCATGACACGGACGGTCCCGTAGAGAAATATTTTACTCACGCACTAATGCTCTTGAAAATGTTCCCGATCACGCACTCTTACGAATAAAATATTCTTAATCACGCATAATAAACTGAAACGGATTTTTGAAACAAACAACTGCACGACTGCTCAATAATTAAAAAAAAAGAAGAGAAAAACAGATAATCTGAACATTTGGTAATTATATTTACCGTGTAGGAGGGTTGGTGTAGGTGTCTCCAAGTACCACTTTTGTCGACTATTTTGTTGACATTTTGGCGACATTGTCAACGGAGCGCTTATATATTAATGTCCCTACTTACTGGTAACGCTGAATAAATCAATGAATTAGTCCATTTTTTAAACGACTTCCAAAAACGAGGAGGTTATCCATTCGCCTGTATTTTAGTAAATTTTTCACGGATTTGAGAAATTCTTTTTTTTCTGGAAGGAAGCTTCCAATTTAGTCCCATTTCAAAAAAAAAAGCCGGGGGGGGAACACTTATCTACTTTTACTTACACGCAAAGAAAAACAGAAAAGCAAAGTTTTAGTAATATTAATAACTGAGTTAATAATAATATTATCTACAATAACAATTAACTTTGTTAAACCTAATCTTAGTATTGTGCAAAGTTATCACATTTTGGTTAAATATGACAATGATATTATTATATGTGACTAAAATATAATTGAGACTAACCATGCCATATTATAATATTATAATAATATTGTTAAATACGACCACAGCATTATTCGATATAATAATAATATTTTGTTTTTTAACCACATATTGGTAGATCTTTTGCTTAAAACAGCTGTGCGTCAGAGCTGAAATAAATATAAAATAATATTGTTGAAATAAAATGTATATATGTGCACGTGTACTTACCCAAATATGTGCGTATACACGAAATGCAGACACTCATGTATAAAGAAATATATGTATATATATTTTTATTAATCTATCCTCTTGTTTATACTTCATTTATTTATTAATTTATTTAATACTTCGCATGCAATACCGATAGCTTACAAACGAAACACTGAACTGATAGAAGATATTTCTGAAAAAGATTTTTTTTTAACTAAATATAGTATGGTTTTGGATAACATTATATTGTTATTTTCATAATATTATTTTTACATAATTATACAAATTATGTTGTAGTCATAAATTTTTAACAAAACTATATTGTTAAACTCTAACCATATCACACTGTTTATGAATATAATAATGTAATTATTAAACTCAAACATCACATTGTTTATCGTAACGCAATTAATGTTTAAAATAACAATAACTTGTTTTCAATGAACACACATTTGTTTCGGAGAACATAACATTGTTTTCTCAAACATGCTACAACCATATCTTTCATACTTAACCGATTTTTACGAAACTTGACACACCCTCTGGGTTTTAAAAATTATACGTTCTTGCATTTAAAAAAGTGGGCGGGGACAGCCGTAATTATTATTTCATGTCCTTCTACTTTACCGATACATATTATCTACCTATATACATATTTTTTTTCAAATAACTTATTTTATTTTAATGAAACACTAAATGTAAATGTACTAGTGAGTCAATGTCTACATAACGTCTAAAAATAACTACCTAGTCAATAGTAAAAAAGGCATTAGTTGATTTTCAATAACATGCACATGTTAAATGTCTAAAGCAAAAAACATTTTCTGCGCTACAATTCGTCAGTAGTAATGGGTACAAAGGCACTGGTGAATCAGTAGTGTTTCTCAATTTATATTTCATACATACTGGTAGTATCTAAAACAAACATACATAGGTACAGTTCAGTGATGCCATTAGGATACGAAAGATACATTTTTCGTATCTTTTGATGACTTCAGGTACCATGTGTAATCCCGACATTTTTCGTATCTTTTGAATCTGTACGCAAAATGTACCGAAAATATGAACACCTTTTTTTTGAGAAAAGAGAACATCTTCTTTATTTTCAGGAAATTTTTATGAACTTTATGATATAATCGCCTTAGTATAAGCACCTTAACTCGTATATTAATTTTCACAAAAATTAATTTCTTTCGATAACATCCAAAGATAGTTATGTACATATAATTAATTTTAAAGTTTGCTTACTGTATTTTTAAAAATGACATGCCTAATATTTACGACTTAAATAAATATAAAAATTAATTTATACGATATAATTTTCTTTAAAATATTCATTAAATATGAAATAAAAATGTTATGTTTATAATTGTTAAACGTTAAAAATGGACTTTAAATTTTTTACAAAATGTATCTTTTTGGGAACAATTGTATCTTTGAAACTAAAATGTATCTTTCTTAAAATTTCACTGGCAACACTGGTACAGTTACATATATACCTAGACAGGAATGTTATCTCGTGAGAGCGTGAGAATTCGTGCGTGATTCTGAAAAATAGCTCACGCACGAGTAATTTTTTTAAGTCACGTTCACGCACTCATGCGTGACTAATAATACATTTGATCACGATCACGCTTGACACGATAAAATCACGACAGTTGTACATCTCTATCAAAAACTAAAAATTTTCGTTTCCTTTGCTTTTGTTTGTTTATATGTATTAAAAAACATATGGTTTCGTTTTACTAGATTTTACTGGCAAAAATTTGTTCAGTAAAAATTTGCATTTACTCAGTATATAAACTGGAATTTTGCTCTCTCAATACGGCCTCTCATTTACTGGATTTTGTGTACGCGAACGCAATCCAGTAAAATCCAGTAAAAAATAGTGAAAATTTTTAATAACTTTTGAGTTCTCGAACGCACTTTATTTTAAGAGTAAAATAAACACTTTCTAACAGTTGTTGCAACTAACAAGAGGTTAATTTTACTATCATCGTTTATAGCAGTAAATTAAAAATAAACTTTTGTGACTTTCAAAAAGATTATTATTTGTGAATTCTCAAATGGGTTTTGAAAGGCTGTGTATATGGTAAGAGGTTTGTGACTGTTCAAAATGTGTGGCTGAAGAAATGCATATAGAAATGCTTAACCACCAGCAAATAATTTCAATTAATATAAACTTATGACAATATGTCAAATAATAAATTTCTTAAATTGTGTATTTTTATTTGCTTTTATTGTTTGTTTTTATTTTTATTTCAGCAAGGAAATCCATTTTTTTTTTCGCAGGTACCAAGCAGAGAAAGCCAAAAAGTTAAATTTTGAATGCTCAATACATATCGATACTCCAACGAGTATGAGTATTATAGCACACTCGCATCAACAAGCATGCTTACATACAGGCATGTATATCTGTAGCTATCAACACAAATAAGTGGGCATATCGATAGGTGCTAGTTCGATCAAACAAATGTACTATAGATATTCGTGCCAATATATATGCGCAGGAGCATTTAATGACGATTATGACTATATGAAAAATGTATGTATATAATAAAATCGTTGTGTATAAATTTAAAAAATATCTAATTTATATTATGCAGTTTTTCATGAAATCTATTTCACGAAACTTTTTCTATTTGCTAGTTTAGAGCTAGAACCAATAGTGATACGTAAAACATGGCATAGCATGAATCTCTGAAACATTTTTGACACCATTTTTGATCTAATTTGCTTCTCCAGGACTCCTATTTACAAATGAAATTTTCATATAACCAATTTCATGAAAAAAGGCGTAAATACGTGGCGGTTTTCTCTAGTAAATTTCTAAAAAAAAGTTATATATTGCAAAAATAATACAAACTCTCAATGATTAAAACAATAAAAAAAAGCAATAACTCGAAAATTGGCTTATATCATATTCATCCTTTTTTCAGTTTTATTGTAAGCGAATCTTATGGAAAATATACTTTTTAATTGAAATTAAAATTTTATGGGGCTACCCATAGTTTAGAATTATCAAAATGCCAAAATTCTTGATAACTTTTAAGATACGGGCAGCAAAATTTTATCGTAATCGACAATTTACGTACAAAAACATATTTGAATATATAAAAAATAAATTTCCTGAAAAATTAAATTTTTGTCGCTTACGATTAAATCGAAAACAAGGCTCGATATTAAACGTGAAAATTTGAAAATATGCGAATATCATTAAAAAATTTCTAAAACCTTAAAATATGTATCCGAAAAAACTCAGTAGATTTAAAGAATCAAAAACAATCTCATGTACAAAAAGTTGCGAAAATTCGCGAATAATTTCTTAATTGAAAAAAGAATGTCAAAAATTTTGGTAACATTAAAATGATATCAAAGTCTGATACTGATTAAAAATATTTAAAACTGTAAAAAAAGAATTGGGAACAATCACTTTTATTGCGAAAATAGAGAAAATTCGCGATAAATTGCAAAATTGCAAACAAGCCCTAAAATAACTTACAAATAACTAAAGATCTTAGGAATGCCAAAATGGCGAAAACTCGCTCAAATTGGCTAACATCAAATAGATAGATGGATTAAAAATCGGCAAAATGGTAAAAAAAAACCAAGATATGACTAAAAAGTCACATTTATCGGGAAAATTAGCGACAAACTGCAAACATGCGCTAAAATGATTTAAAAGTTGCTAAAGTTGTAATCACAATGGACCCAATTGGGTCTCCGAGTGGTGGTGCGGTATAGCACCACCCTTCCTAACCTAACCTAACCTGCTAAAGTTGTAAAGAATACCATGGTTAAGCCATTCTTCCAATAATTCGTCTTTTAGCTCAGATCTATGTAAAATGGAGCATATTTTCACAAGCGTGTTCAAATTACTCCCGTAAATATTTAATAGGGCTGAGGTCTAAAGACTGTGAAGAGTGTGGGTAAAACAGCTTTATTGAATTTTGTTTTACAATATTTTGAAAAAAATGTTAGTAATTCAACAACTACAAACTAGTATTTCTGGCAACACTTATCAAAAACTATTTAAAATTCCGATTGTGTTGCAAGTCATGGGTATGTCGATAGATATGCGTAGATATGCGGAATGTAATGAAGAATGCGCATCGATACATACAACTATGAAATAAAATGCAGAGGGGTATACGCAAGTATGAGAATGAAAGGGTATCAATGCGCACTAGCATAAAAAATTTCGATATGAGCAGGAGTATCCAACATTTTTTGTATCGATTGGCTTTCTCTGGCACCAATTATGATTTTGCTTAAGTTATATTAACCATATTTTCGATAGCAAGAATAACTTTTATTTCAAATTCCATACTGTTTGTTAACCAATTTTATCTGCTGTTAGAGCTATTGGGTTAAGGGTTAAAAATATACGAGTAGTGGTACCGTAAGAAAATTGCAGTCGTTATACCAGAATTCTATGATAGTTAGTGCAACCAGCAAAATTTTATTGGCAACAAATTCGGTTGTCTCAACGAATCTGTTTTCTATGTGTATATTTAATAAAATAAATATCGATACATATTTCAAAAACCGATGTACCAATACATCGATTTTTATTTACGATATGAGCAGTGTCTACGAATAATTCCTTTAGAAACACCAATTATTATGTTCAGATTGTGGTTGTGTCAAATAATTGTTTTTATTTTCACAATTTAAATCCTCTGTTGCAATAACTGAATCATTCTAAAAATTCACATATTGCTAGTGCTAGCTTTATTTATTAATTACAACAGAATTGTGTGTTAGTTGTTGGAACCATCAAAATTTGATTGACTTTAAAATCGGTTATTACAACAAGTTTGTTTTCTATGTATATGTATTATATTCATAAGCAGTTGCGAAATCTTCAAACACACACAACCAAATATTAGTGGGAACTTTTTCTCCCCAGTGCTTAATATAAAGTATCCCACCCAAAATCTGCATTGATTTTTGTTGACAGCACTATCAAAATGAACTGATATTATTTTTGCTGTCATTTCATTTAGCTTTTTTTTTTTTTGTTTATTGGGTAGAAAAAAATATATATTTACACTATAATAAACACTAGTTAACAATATTTTTTTTATATTTACAATATACAATGTCTCTAACCGAGCGCTCTAGTATTTTCAGTTTAATTATATTTTGTTTTTACAAAATCTCAATAATTTTTATTTATTTACAATAATAATATGTATACCAATAATAATTGCAATGAAAATATTTAAAAACATTGCTTGAGTATAAAAAAAGGAAAAAAATTTGCAAAAGTAGTGTCAGGGGATAAAAAAAGTTTATAATTATTAATTATTTAGATAACCACCAAAATTTTTTAGAATTAGTTTTTTGCACTAAACGTAAGTCTTTGCTTGATGTACTTGTACTGTATCTTATATTCAGTTGTTCTAAATTACAGATAACAGCTTTAATATTAGCACGTCTATGGTTGTGGTAGAAGACTAGAGTGCCATTTGTAGCTTGAATGATGCTTTTGCTATCAAAGCTTCAGGAGGAACAAATCCTTTTTCTAAGCATTCAATTATATAGCTGTGGTTTGTATAGAAAGCCATTATAAAGTTATTTTCATAACACTGTGAACATCGTAAGATATAATTTCTTATTAAATCAATTACTTCTTATTTGAAATGTATTTTAAAAATCTACTTTGTGGGTCTCTATATAGTGCTTTACAAGCCCTTAAGCATTTCCTTTCAAAAACTCTTATTTTCTCCATGTCAGAAGGTGATACATTGAACCAAATGGGACATGCGTATGTTAAAATTGGTCTTATTAAGGATTGATACATTATTATTTTGACCCTAGGTTTTATGTATTTTGAGTAAAATAATGTCCTGTATATACCAAAAGCTATTCTAGCCTTTGTAAGCGTTTCTTTGATATGCTGATTAAAGTATAAAAATTTATCCATATATACACCTAAATATTTTACCACCTCTTTATTAGGAATTGTGTAATTATGTAAAATTGACTTTATTTTGAACTGCTTCCAATTCTTTCTGATATTGTAGTTACATTTATTTACAGGTGGCCTAAAGAGGATTGATTCACATTTTTGCACATTAATTTTCATATTCCAATTAATTGCATATTGTTCAACACAATTATAGGAATTTTTAAGGTTCAAATTAATTTTTTCTATTTTGTTTTCAGAGTAGTAAATAATTATGTCATCTGCAAAAGAAATTATGTTATCTATATGATTAAGCAAGTCTAAAATATATAAATTAAACAGAATGGGAGAATTTACAATTCCTTGCTGTTACCCATTTTTAACTTTAAATAATTTGTAGCTTCTCAATCCATATGCTGTCGAAAGCCTTCTCCATATCAATGAGACACGCCCCAGTACAGTAATTTTTGTGCCAATTCCAATTAATGTCGGAGGTAAGTTTGTGTATAGCGTTAACTGTGGAATGTTTGAATTTAAATAACGAACTGTTTTTCACTATTAATGTGATTTTTAGTGCAAAATTTGTTTATATTATTGTTGGTGCATATTTCATATATTTTGCTTATATTAGGTAATAAGCTAATAGGCCGTAGGTTTTTGGGATTATTTGGTTCTTTACCTTTTTTTGGAAGTATAACAATCTTAGCCATTTTCCAAGTATTTGGAAATATATAGGGTGTTTTTTATTGAGGTATAGAACTTTAAGTTGGCATCACTTTTTTAACTGGCGGCCATTTTGTCAGCTGTCAAGTGATTAATATTTAGTTTGGTTTGCCATTTCATCATGAACAGGTTGACAAAAGAACAACGCTTGCAAATCGTGCAAATTTATTTCAAAAATAATGGTTCAGTTCGCGAAGTTTACCGCAAGCTCCGTCCATTTTATGGTCGACAGAGCAATTAATTCGGTTAACCACTAACGCACTACGTTTACTCTATGTGATAATACGCATCCGCTGAAGTCGCTCGTCTACGCCAACAAACCAGAAACGTTAGGGGACTTGGAAGCCAACATTCGTGGCGTTATTGCCAACATACGGCCCCATATGCTCGAAAAAGTGGTTGAAAATTGGACCTGTAGAATTGGCTTTATTCGAGCCAGCCGCGGCGGCCACATGCCCGAAATCATATTTAAACGTTAATGGCATAAAATTATCCTTCCAATAAAGCCAAATTGATGGACATTAAAACGATTTTCTTGTGTTTTATTTCAATTCGAAGTTCTATACCTCTAAAAAAAACACCCTATATATGAGTTGTTAAGCATATTATTGAATAATTTGCAGTAATCGTAAACCAGTTTTTGAGGAATATTTTTTAAAACGATATTAGGTATGTTGTCAATACCTGACGATAATTTATTCCTTAAACAAGAAAAAATGTTTAATAGGTTGTCTCTAGTTATGAAAAAATCTTGAGCTTGCGCTACATTTAAATTATCTGACAGAACTGCATCACTGAAATTAATCAAGGTTCTTTTATTTCTCTCATAGGATTTTTTTGTTTCTAAAAATGTACTGAAAGCTTCATTGACTTGTTGGTGTGTAACGTTATCAGGATTAGTTTCTTTATGTTCGTGGACTGACTCAAAAAAGGCTCCTATAGTATCTAGCATTTGGGTTTCTTCGTCAACTACGTAGTTATTAAAGCTATCTTTCTTTAAGTATTGCGGGTTTATTCCAGCGTTGGTAAGTAGCCATTCAAAGCTTTCAGGAATTTTTAGACCTTGAAGGTTTAAGGGCGTACATTGTTTAAAGTTTTTTTTAATATCTCTAAACATATTTCTCGAATCTTTGGGGTCAATATTTGTCAGTCTTTCTCTTGTACGTTTGTTAACAACTGCCACGAAATTTTCGTTTATGAGATTTTTTATCAATTTTAACTTAGATTTTGCTAGAGTAAGCTGCACAGAAAAAAGTATTCACCAATTAATGTTTTCAATTAATAATTTAATTGATTCAATTAAATTTTTAATTGTAATAATTAATTTGAGTGGAAAAACTTAATTGATATTATCAAATTGTTTATAGGTGAAAATTTAATTAATTTTTTAATTAATATTACAAATATTTTAATTAATATTACAAACTCATTCATATTACTTTTTTGTGTGTGCTCTTCTGATAATGTTTGTTCTAGTCTGTTATGCTTTTTTATAATAGTCAGAATTTTATTTTTTTCCCGGTATAGAATTTTTATAGTTGAATTACTTATTTTTGCATTTTTATAGTTGAATTACTTATTTTTGCAAACGTATTTACTTTTTTATATTTTGGAACTAATTCTTGGATTTTTGTCGTTATTATGTTGTTTAATCTTTCTATGTGAAAGTCTATTTCTGTATTTGTTAGATTCCGATTATTAAGGATTTGTGTGCCTTGATTAAGTATTTGATTGATTTTGTTTTGAAATTGTTTCCAGTCTGTTATTTTATAATTGTAGTTAAATTTAGAATTATCTTTCAAAAATATTAAGTTTTTCTTGTTTGTTGTTCATAGTGGTAATCATTAGTACGGCAGCATGGTCGCTATCATAATCTAATGTTCTAAGTGAATTCACGGTATTATTCTCAGTTTGTATATGTAGACTACAGTCTGCTATACAAATATCCAAATAAGAGCCAGTCTTGGGGTACGACGGGGAGTTTGTGGCGTACAATTTACATCTAAAACGTATTTCATGGCTTATTAGCCATTCATTTAACAAATTACTTTTCTGGTTGTTACTTGGGTTGCCGCACATTATGTGTTTACAGTTAAAGTCCCCCGCTAATATATAATAATTGTTACAATTTTCTAGATTCATCGATTCGAATAGATCATAAAACTCCCTTTTAAAATACGCATCGTTATTACCAGAAGGGTAGTATGCTGAAATAATATATAGTATCTTATTTGCAGCCAAATAAATTCGAATTATACATGTTTCTAAGGTTTTGAAAGAATTTGTGACACTGTTTGTGTAACGAGAATGTTTTAAGTTATTTTTAATTAGTATAGCTGTTCCTCCACCTTGAATGGCGTCTTTTCTATCATTTCTAATTAGATTATAGTTTTCAAATTCGATTTTATGTTTGTAGTTTAGTCTTGTTTCATTGAGAAGAACTACGTCCGGACTATGCTTCGTAATAAATTGATAAAGGTCGTATCGTCTGCTAATTCGTATTAAAGAGTAATGTGTATTATTTTAAGTTTTTTCGAAATTGTATTTATTTGACTATTAGAATCCATCTCGCCTTATATTTCAATCATAGAAAATATTGTATCTATTCTTGATACTTGTAAATTTAGCTGTTTTTGAAAATTTTCAAATTGAGTATTTATGGTTGTCATGAAATTTTTGATTTCCTGCAAAAATGAGTTATTTATTGTTATATCTTGTTTATTTGTGTTAGGATTTGGTGTATTATTACCCCTGACTACTTTTGCAAATGAAGAATCTGTATTAGTAAATATATTTCTAATATGTATTTTATTTGTTAGTAAGTCTTTTCTCTTAGCAATAATTTTTTGTTTAAGCTGTTTGTATTTTTCACATCCTTTATATGATGCTGGGTGCCCATACTTATTGCATAGAACGCAAAATAATTTGTTTGTTTCTTCGGCTGGAACTTTCTCTAAAGAGCATTTGCCTCTTTCGTGGTCCATGTTACACTTGACACATCTTCTCGGAAGATAACAGTTAGCTGCACTATGGAAAAATCCTTGGCAATTGCGACATTGGGGTATTTCGGGTCGCCTAACTTGCTCCCATTTTATCATGCGGTGAAGTAGAGTTTTAATGTTTTTCAATTTATTAATATTAGTTTCAGGTGAAACTTGTACTAAAAACATTGGGATCTTTATTCCTAATTCAGTAGATGTTTTTGTTGAAAAAGGACTAACTTTAATAAATTTGATTTCTTCATCATCAAATTTCAGCAGTTCATATAATATTTCATCTGCATCTACGTTGGCATCTATACCTTTGAGTAAATACGTTTTTATTTTGAATTATTTTGGTGTGAAAGTAAAGAATTTTGTTTTGGTTTTTTCTAAATATATTTTTACTCCTTGAAAATCTTCGATTGAGCTCATAAATAAGGATTTTTTGGTTCTATATTCTTTTATATTAAATTCATTAATCTTTAAACCGTTTTTTATAAATTCTATTAGTTGTTTTGTATCAATGTCTATAATATTTATAGGGGGTATTTTTTTGCTTTTAACTTTGCCTTTGCCATTGTATTATCAGTAGTTACTTTTGATGAGTTATTTGTTTGACTTGCTGAATGAGAGCTTTGTGTATTAGTTTTCTTGTTTTTATCACTTACATGTCTCTCATATTTTTTTAATAAATCTTGATCACATTGATGGTCTTTGTCGCAGTCAAGTACTGAGTAGTAGTTACTCGTTTTGAAATGTTTTGCAGAGTTGTTGTTATTCATACTATTTTTTTTTTTCTTTTTCTATCGTTATCAATATTGGTGACATTATTGTTGTTTAATTTTACATTGTCTTTAGATTTTAGATTATCATTGTTTTTTTTTTGTGTGAGTTTAGAGCATTATGCTCACTCATTTCAGTTTTTTGTTCTTAGTTTAACTTTATTTGACTATTTTTTTCTGTTATTAGCAAAAACAAAATAAAGCAAAACTTTATAAAAATATAACTCTTGGTGTAATACACAATAAATGCTCTGATCACACATCACGTTCACGATCGAACTCTCTTTCATTTAGCTTGAAAGAATGTGAACTGAAGATTAAACATGTCAAAGAAGAGACAATATTTCGAAGATTATTTTAAATTTAACTTTACATATTTAAATAGAATCGGTATATTTTTAAACATATTTACGAAAAAAATATGTTTTTCTCTTTTACTTTTTTATATATTTAATTCAACTTAAAAAAACAGTATTCATCCTAAACATCTAAGGGGGTCCGTGACAAAAAAATTTTACAAGGGTTGCGTGAACAGGAATTTGGTGGGAAACCCTGTCCTAAGGTACCGCGATGGAAGTCGGTTTGACTTCCAACGGTTTCATTTAATTTAGTAAGTTCATTTATAGAATTCATTAAACTGATTGTTTTTGAAGTTTCGACTATCCAAAATATGTATATGTATGTGGCAAAAAGGAAAAAAAAAGAAAAGTGCTTAAGTCGAGATAAGCTGATTTTGAGTTAATTGTACCGCCGTAATCTATATATGTGAAAGTACCCACGGGTAAAATCTCAATCAATTTGTGTGATATTTCCAATTTAACTATAAAAGAAATAAATTTCTTAAAATCGACTTAAACACTTAAAAGTGCTCTCCTGCAAAACATTAAAATATGACTTAAGCACTTTTTCCTTGTGGCCACAGATATAATAACAAAATTATATAGGGCCTAGAACAAGAAGGCCTTCGGAGGGTTAAAATATAAATCAACACATAGACTATAAGCATTATCTTCTTAACAAACTCAGAGGCATTAGAAAACCAAAGTGAGAAAACGTTAGAAAAACAAAGTAATAAAAGTTTATACTTATTTCTACCAAAAATGTATTTACTGTGTACATACAGAAGTAATAAAGTTAAAATTAATGGTCGTAATCTTTATGATACATACAAAGAGTGCATAATGTTTGATTAGCCTAGTTCTTACCTGCGTCAATAGCAGTAATATTAAAGTTTGATAAACATTGACAATTAATTAATTCATAAAGTGTTCTTTTGCATCATATTTGTTGTTCGTATAAAAATATTCCATGACAAAAGGTGTGTTTGCTTATTTTTTTAGTAAACTCAGCGTTGTCGATTTCCGTGTAATTATCCAAAAATGGAGCTCAAACTTTTTCTCCAGCTATTTTTGGATCACAAAATTGTTGCGTAATTTTGTCTCAACATAGCACCCAAGTAAATTTTTTAATTAAACATTTTGATTTTATTTACAAAAAATTTTACTGCTTTAATTTACTACCTAAAATTTGCTTGTCTAAAAGGGCATTTGCACTGTATGAAAATTGGTGTCATACAATTACGAGTATTAAAATGTTTAGATAGGAAAGCTTACAGTTGGTGGTGATTTCTATACTAGTAAATTACTAGTTGGACACTAGTTCGACCCCCTATATTAAAAAATGTGTGTATATTGTGTGGGTGATTTTTTAACCGTCTAAGTTTTGAAAAATGTAAAAAACAGAAAATGTCTAAGACTGAATGAAATATTTATTAAGAACTATTAAAATGAATGCCTGCCATTTAATTTTTAAGGATTATTCAATGTAAATCTTACCGTGCTAGTGTATTCATGGTAAAATGGCAAACTTTACTGAGAATTTTGGGAACTGCCACAAGTCACGAATCTTACAAATAGCAAAACTCACTCGATGTAATTTATAAAATTTTGGATAATTTTGAAGGTTCGTCTGTGTAAAATTAAATTTGGATTCCGGCAACACTGAGTGAAATGCGAAATTGCTGTTTTACATTTGTGAATTGAGATGGGATCCCTATAGGAGAATGCGATTTATGCAAATCGTCTCGCTCTTGCTAAGTTGCCTTCATTGAAAATCTATAGAAGCATGTTAAATGTTACTTTCATCCTAAAACTATTAAATGGCAGCCTGGATTCTGAATTTTTCCTTTGTAAAATAAATTTGAATATACCTATTCCTTTAACTGGAAGCTATAATTCTCATAATATTAAATATCACTCCTCCAACTATTCCGCAGAATTTGTTATAAGTTCCATTCGGTTTACCCTTAGATAAATTTCAATAAAAGCTTATATCTTATTAAAATTAATTAAATGCATTATAATTTATAATTCATATTCATTTGTATGCTTTTTTTTTATATGTATGTTTTATAAATAATAGTTTTTTTTTATTATAGAGAAAGTTCGCAAAGTGTTCTATTTTGTCATATTTGTTGTAAGTCATAAACTTTTATGACTGTCATAAAAATCTTGCTGATATTTTTCATATACAAATATTATAAAACTATAAAACTTTGTTACTTATAATTAGCCAATTCACAGTCTTCTAAAGTCATAAGTGATAGATTACTATGTAAGACCAAATAGCACCGTTGTGAACGGGCTTTTGTATTGCCGTATACTAAATTATCGTAAACGTTACATAGGGTCTACGCCTAACATAATATGTAAGATGAGATCGTCAAATTCACTCGCAGAGCGAATTATGTTACGTGTCGACTTCAAATTAGTGTTATCTCAATCTTATAAGATTTTTTATAAGAGCGTTGTTATAAGAAATCCTATAACAACAATCTTATGAGATGAACTGTCAAAAAACACACGTACATGAAAATAAATTAGTAAGAATGTGTGAGTGTTTATTAAAATAAATGAAAAACAATGTTTTGGACAAAATTTTTGCGATTTTATATCTTTAAATGTGTTTAATTTCATTTATAAATTAAAGTTTGTGTGAAAAAGTGAAAACAAAACAAGTAATTATACAAAAATAATACATGTTAACTCGATGAGAATTTGCATAAAATGAAATGTTATAGGAAAAGTAAAATTACGTGTTCCTGTTGTATGAGATGAAGAGAAATATCGGCATTTTATTTTTGTTATTCTGCCGACGTTCTCTCACATATTATATCAGCGTTAATCGCAGTTGTAGACGCTATGTTACATTCAATGACAGAAAATTTCTTACGTGGTTGAAAGACGACTGATACGCAGTTTGAATTTTTTTGTTTTTAATTCGAAAATATTATTATTATTTTTAAATGTATTTGGTATAATTCATAAAAATAATTTAGGTTTATTACAGGTTTATTTGACAAATTTCCCATAGAAATATGTCAAATAAGCGCTTAATAAACTTGAAATATTTTTTATAAATAAGGCAGATTATAATTAAAATTACAATAAACTAAACTAAAGAAAAGCACTAGCAACTATGGGCTATCGGCTGCTCGAAAATATTAAAAAGTGTTTATTGTGGTGATGTGGTTTTATTATGACACCAAAATTAAACAAAAACGTTCACAATTTCTGCGATGTTAGTATTTTTTTTTTTCGATTTATATAATTTTCTGAGATTTTGCAGTGTAAGTTCTTTCTTCAATGCGCGAGCTTGTGTTTTTTTTATCGCGAGCTTGTGTTTTTTTTCGCGAACTTGCGTTTTTTCTGAGTTTATTTTATTTTTAACAATTTTGGCAACTTCTAATGAATTTTGAGGATTGTTTCCGATTTTGCGAATTTTTGCGAATTTTTGCAATATTCGCGATGAAAGCGAATTTTGCAAGAATTCTGATTCTTAACAGTTTTTGCGAATTTCGAGCTTTGGGATTATGCTGCTGTTAGCAAATTTTTGCAAATTTTAACCATTTTCGCAAATTTTACCCAATTATTCCTTAAAGTTTTAGAGATTTTTAATAAATTTATAAACGAATAAACGAATTTCTGTTATTTTTGCAAGTGATTTTTGCCGCAGTGAATATTTGCATAATTTAGTATCCATGGGATACAAAACTATCCAAAGCAAGGCAGAGCGTTTGACTAGGGCTGTTAATTCGTAAAACTTAATGGTTTTGCAAAAGACGAATTTACGCAACGATTTATTAAAGGCAAGTTTGTCGAACTATGCGAAGTTCATCGTTCTTCCCGATTGTGTTTTTAGCGTAACTCTTGAAGGTAAAAGAAATTAATATTTAAAATAAATAGCAGACTGCAAAAACATAAGTAAAAAAGTTTTATTGTCATATAACATTTTTATATAAATATGAGCAAGATTTTATGACAGCCATGAACGTTTATGACTTACAACAAATTTGTTAATTGCCTCAATGTTCATTTACTTTCAAGAATTATTTTACAAACACAATTGGGACGAACAACGAACTTCGCATAGTTCGACGAACTTTCCTTCAAGAATTCGTTGCATAAATTCGTATTTTGAAACATAATTAAATTTGACGACCTACACAGAAACACGTATTCACCAATCAATGTTTTCAAGTAAGGATGTGACGGATTTAATACAATTTTTAAATGTATTAATTAATTTGAGTGGAAAACTTAGTTATTATTATCAAATTATTTATAGATGAAAATTTAATTAATTTTTTTATTGCTATTACAAATATTTTAATTTTTTTTTAAATTTTAAATTGATTAAAAGTCGAACAAATCACATCTATTGCGAAAATATTGAAAATTCGCCATATTGGAAACAACGCTTAACTTAAAATTGGTTAAACTCTCTTTAGGTAAGTCATTATGAAAATTAATTTTAAACAAACCATAATTTGTAATAATGGCTAAAGCTCGAAGGAATGCTAAAAATTCGGTAAAAATCGCGAAAAAGGCGAAAATACGCAAAAAAAATTTTACAGCAAGATAATCCCAAAGTTTGCGAAAACAGTTAAGAATCAGAATACTTGCAAAAACTAGTTTGATCGCGAACATTGCAAACATTCGCGAAAAGTTGCAAAATCGGAAACCAGCCTTAAAATTTATAACAAATGTCAAAACTGTTAGAAATAAAATAATCTCGGAAAAAACGCGAAAAAAATCTAAAGCTTGCGAAAAACAAATGGCAAGCTCGCGAAAAACTTTTAAATGCATTGAAGAAATCACTTACACTGCAAAGTAATAACAAAATCTCAGAAAATTATATAAATAGCGAAAAAAAATTTGCTAATATCGCAGAAATTGTAATGTAACGTAATGTAATTGTAACGTTTTTGTTTGTGTTTCATAATAAAACCATATAACTACAATGGACATTTTTTGATATTTTCGAATTAGAAACAAAAAATTCAAACTGTTAGTCGTCGTTCGACGACGTACGAAAAATAGATAAACTTATCTGTTTATTTTCTGTCATTTAATTTAAAGTTTATGACAATTTTTTATATGGCAACACAACAGGCCCTTCGCAACGGTGCCATTTGGTCTTAAATAGTAATTTATAACTTCCGAAGACTTTGTGAATTGTCTAATTGTTTAATGTAAATACATGTGCCTGTTGTCATTAATCTGTAAGGTTAATACCACAGTCTGATTTAAATTAAATAAATAAAATTAATTAATAAGTAGATAACGTCTAATGTCTACACGATAAGTCCGGATTAAAATCCGGAAGTTTTATCCATGGGGGAGGGGACACACCTTTAAAATTTAAATTCGTACTCGAGAGGTGAAATTCGATACACAAGTAAATATAGATAAGAAAGCAACTAAAAAATGTACAAGCCCGGAAGTTTCAATCAGGCATGCTCTTAAGACTCCAATTAAGAATTTAAGTTAAGGCATTCTAAATCGATCGACTTGATTGAAACTTTTCGTACACATTGCATTTTTCCAAGACTAAAATTTTCTGTGTTGGTAAGTGGGCGTAACTACGGTCATAACACCTTAACCTTCTGTTTCAGCTACTTCGGCTTAGCAGATTTTAATCCATTACACATATAAAATTATATGTTCTGCTAGAGAGTTAAAAATTTGACGGACATAAGCAGGGCTTACGAATTGGAAAAATCCAAAAAGTTAATAGGCTCCATGAAAAATCGCCCAAAACCACATCGCTCAAAAAATACAAAATGAAAAATAGCCCAGAAAGTTGTTCATACAAATTTTTAGTCATTTTTCATATGAAAAATCACCCAAAATTTTTTAAACATTTAAAATTAAAAGGAAAAAAATACACCCAAAAATCTGTTAATCTGAAAATTTTATTAGACAAGAAAACTTTATGAGACAGAAAATCATTATTAGGCTGCGATGTGTCGAGAAACACCATGGTGGAGAAAATTCTTAATCAGATTCCTCATATTCTTCATTATTTTTCTCTGCTAGTATAGCATCATCAGAATCGGCATCAGATAGATAACTTTCAAATATATCTTCATATGGCTCCCAATCTGCGCAAATGTCATTTTTTGAGTAAATCATGCGATTCAAAAACAGTTTTGTTGTTATATTACCACCTTCTAAAGCTTTTGTTACTTCTTAAATTTTTTTGGGGTTTGTCGCCATCATGTCCTCTAATCCTCTTTGTACCTGAGGTTCCACCACTATCAGGCCCCTTAGCCAATTCACAAAGTCTTCAAAATGATAAGTGATAAATTACTATTTAATACCACATACCACCGTTATGAAGAGCCTGTTTTACTGCCATATAAAGTATTTTTTAGAGTGTGACAACTTTGAATTGGCATCACTGCTTTATTTAAGCACCCATTTAACAGCTGCTAGTTGCTTTTTGTTTAGTTTGCTTTAAAATTTCATTATGAATCGACTTACACCAGAGCAATGCGTGCAAATTGGTCGTCGAATTGATACTGATTTTGAATTTCCATTAAAATTTTATTTTACGATGAAGCTCATTTATGGTTGAATTGGTACGTAAATAAGCAGAATTGTCGCATTTGGAGTAAAGAGAATCGACAAGGTTTTGTCGAAACACCATTACATCCACAGACAATTACTCTTTGGTGCGCTTTATGGGCTGGCGGAGTCATTTGGGCCATATGTCTTCAAAAACGATAATGGTCAGAATGTTATTGTCAATGATGAACGGTATAGAAACGTAATAAGAAATTTTTTCGTACCTTAATTAGGTGGCATTAATCTTGCTGATATGTGGTTCCAATCAGTGATCTGTAATGCATCGTTTTTTCGCTATTCATACTGACTCATAAAATTTTAAAATTAATGAGTGGACATCGTTTAAACTCAACTACTCTGATTTACGCACACTCACGATAAGATTGATTTATAAGTATAGGTTGCAATAAATATGAATGCGACGTCGACATCATATTCATATCACAACACTCACACTCATAAATCACCTCAGTTTGATTTATACTGCCAGTTCATAGAAGCCATGTAAACGTTCTCGTCTGGCTATTTACATTGAAATCGAAAACAAATTTTGAGTGATTTGTTTTTGTTTTCAATACAAATAGGCAGACGAGAATTTTTACATGGCTTCTATGAACTGGCAGTTAATTTCAGAAAAATACGTACTGCCAGTTTATAGAAGACATGTAAAAATTCTTGCCTGTCTTTTTATATAGAAAACAAAAACAAATTTAATTGCTTTGTGTTTTCAATGTAAATAGGCAGACGAGAATTTTGGATTCTATAAACTGGATGTTATACTACCCATGCAGAAAAATACAATCGGGTTAACGTTGGCAAAGCGTTTCCTAAGGTGGTTCAAACGTTGGTAAAACATCAGAAGTTCTACTCTTGGAGTGTTGTGCCAACACACAAATGATAACCTCATGATGGGGTTGCCCAACTATTTTTTACGTCGTTGGCTAAACACTTTGAAAACCACAATTTAAGTGCTTTCCCAACATAATTTTGTTGTAAAGTGTAGAAGCCAATAATTTCATTAGCGCAGGTATAAAGAAAATCTTTCAAATGTTACTACTGATATATATAAATTTTTTTATTCTTATATACGTAGGTATACAATTGAACGGATAACTTATAAAATTTTTAATTTTATCTTTTTGTTGCGATATACCAGCACGAGCTTAAATGCTACAGAGGTCACACTGGATTTCTTCCTACGAAACGTGTACCGTTAAGGGGAGACAGCCAATAAGACACGCGAATTTAAGGAAACAAATTGCGAGGAACGCTCATATTCGTTTAAAAATAAATCAAACCCTCAGCATCACTTATCAAAAGAAGATAGCCCGCTACTGGACATTATTAATTTTGATCCCATAAAACACGTCGTTATTGATGAAATGCACATGCCTTATCTCGGAATTAGTAAACAATTACTTCCAAAGCTAACTTTAAAATAAATTCATTCTCTTATATATGTATATACCAGCTTAACCCGGTGCGATTAGGGGAAATTTGCCTCCTCCATCAACTTCCATTAGTAGACCTTGTTCCATATGCAAAAATAATTTTGAATAATGTGAAAATCCTTGTTTTTTTGCGGGCACATTTCGCTACCCCAAGTTAAAAAAAATTTATTGGTCATCTTCCATATCAAAAGCTA
Source organism: Nowickia ferox (assembly GCA_936439885.1). Classification (NCBI taxonomy): domain Eukaryota; kingdom Metazoa; phylum Arthropoda; class Insecta; order Diptera; family Tachinidae; genus Nowickia; species Nowickia ferox. Next base: position 30,759,515 of record OW387026.1, read on the forward strand.
AGTTGGAAAATTGGTCCACATATGACCAAGTTATTTAATATTTGATATTCACTTTTTAAAAGCGGGAACTTTGCAGCCCCACCCGCACAACCTCTGGATTGAGAAGAAAGCATCGCTACCACTCAGCCACAGAAGCTGATATTCACTTTTTAAATGCGGGCACTTTACTTCCTGTCCACCCCCCTTAAAAATAAAAAAAATCTGTAGACCTCTTCTATATGCAAAATTAATTTTGAAACTTGGTCCACAAATGACCAAAATATTGATAAGCAATTTTTGGGGCGGGCTTGTTGCACTTTCGACGCCCCATTTTCTAAAAAAAAAACCTATTTCAGTGAACCTTTTCCATATGCCATTGAAATTTTTAAAATTGGTCCAGAAGTGACAAAGTTATTTGATAATACATTTTTGGGGCGGATACTGTCCTTCCCCCTCCCAACAATTTAAAAAAAATTGGTGAACATTTTCAATATGCAAAAAGAGTTTTGAAAATTGGTGCACAAACGACAAAGCAATTTGGTAATCCATTTTTTTGGCGGGCACATTTAAGGGGCTAAATGTGCCTGCCATTGAAATTTTGAAAATTGGTCCAGAAGTGATAAAGTTATTTGATAATACCTTTTTGGGGGCGGACACTGTCCTTCCCCCTTCCAACATTAAAAAAAAATTAGTGAACCTCTTCCATATGCAAAAAGCGCTTTGAAAATTGGTCGATAGATGACGAAGTTATTTTGACTCAATTACTGGAGCGGGCAATTAGCTGCGACACCCTCCTCCCCTCCCAAAAAAAATAAAAGGACTTTTTTTATGAAAAAATGGCGGAGTTATGCTCGTTAATATTATAAAACAAACCTGTTAAAAACTATGTGGAAGGAGTAACATAATTTAAAAAAGTGGGCGCAAAAGTGCGCGTGGGTGAAACAAAATTTGTCTATAATTCAATTCAGATTCCCAGATAAATGTTGTGAGAATTTCAGGAATATCTGTCAAGAGGTCTGGTCTCCTCTAAGGTACAAACAAACAAACAAACAAAAAAACAAACAAACATTCCGTTTTATATATATACACTCTAAAACAGTTTTGCTGAAAATTATGTCAATTATAGTCGGCATAACTTTACCGAATATAATTGACCTAAAATTACACAACGTGATTCGTCACCAGTTATGATTTTTTTGAGGAAATCTGGATCGTCGTTGACGATGTTCAATAGCTCCTGAGCGATGTTCATGCGACGCGTCGCGACGTTGTTTTTGCTCAAAATTTAGCAATTTTGGAACAATCTTCGCTGCCGCACGTTTCATGCCTAAAACATCCGTAAAAATTGCTTGGCATGACTCGAGCGATATGCCAACATCATCAGCAACCTCTCTGATAGTGATTCGACGATTATTAAAAATCATTTTCTTCACTGCTTCAATGTTTTCATCGGTTGTTGACGTGCTCGGGCGACCAGGACGAGCATCGTCATTGACATCTTCTCGGCCTTTCTTAAACCAGTTATACCACAATTGAACTTGTATTCTGCTCATAGTAGACTCACCAAACGAAACAGTCAACATTTCAAATATCCCTGCGCATTTAATTTCATTTTTCATACAAAACTTAATACAGTTTCTTTGATCCATTTTTTCGAATAGTAAAAAATCGAAGAGCACACCAAAACATGACTATCCTTTTTATCTGTCAAAAACAAACTGACAATCCCAAATGGCTGATATTGCCAACATATATAACAGACGTGCGTACCAACATAACAGAAAAAAATGCGAAAATCGAACATACGTAACTCACGAAATTAATAACGGTTATTTTTTTGTTTAATATTGAACAAAAGAAGTGTAATGCTTCTAAACACATTCAGGGCAATCATGAATAAAATTCCGCGTGAATTGTTTCCCGGGGAACAATTCCAACTAATAGCAAGTAATAGGAAAAACAGAAAATTCTAATTGGAAAAGGGAGAAATTTCACGCGGAATTTTATTCGTGATAGCCCTGATTGTGTCTAGTTTCCCACCCTTTTTACGTCTATATATGTTTAATTTTAAAAATACACGTGTAAATTTATTATTTAAATTTATATTTATTAAAAAAGATTATATATAATAATATAAAAATAAACTTAACTGTAGTATTTCAGTGATATTTATATAATTAATGCCTGTTCATGTAAATCAAAATTACAATTTTAGTGATTCTGTTGGTACGTACAAATGCAAATGATATGTTTTTAAACTTTGAAAGTTTTCTTTCACAAATTTGGCACACTAACATTTTTTGTTGATACACTATTTTTTTTTATAAATATTTGTAATATAACTTATTTATATCGCTTTGGCTTCACGAACAACCAACTATTATTATTTTTAGTACTTTAAAGATCACGAAATTTAATTTTTTCATTCAGAGAAGATATGACGCCATATGCTTGTGAAATAAAAACTCTTTAATGCTTCTTCTTTATAAAAGAGTTGCTATTATTGCATTAATTGTTGTTTTTTTTTGGACAGATATGCTTGATTTTAAACATGTTTCATGTTGTTTAGGCATATTGGACTCATTTTTAAACACATTTGTTTAAAAATTTAAAATTTTTACATAAAAATTAGTATTTTGTATAAAAATAGGACAAATTATGTTTACTTCTCAAGCATTTTTCTGTTGTATCATCAAAGTGGAAGTAATTTCAAACAACAAGATTTTTTCAATAGGAATTTAGGCAATATATGACCGTAAATTCCAGCAAAAGATTTAGAGTGTAGATGAAGGTGGAATTACTTTAAAAAATGTATTAGATGTTGCAATGTACAAAAATTTTTTAATTTTATTTACATCAGATAACGCAAAAAGTATGATCAAAGCTGCTGAATTATTAAAAGAAGTATGAAAACTTTGACATGGAAGATGAATTTGATGCCGCTGAAACAAATGCGCTTTCTTATATTGAACTGGAAGGAGCAGAAACATTAGCACATTCACACCCAATTACTATTAATATCATATGTGTTGCTCATAGCTTGCAGTTGGCAGTGCTCGACACAATATCTTGTCCTCCTTTTAAGAAAATTCTTGATCAATGCAGAGCCATTTGCAAAAAATTGCAAACACCAAATATTTTTTCCTTATCTAAGAAGCCAAACTTGAAAAAAGTCGTACTAGACTGTCAAACTATATGGAATTCTAGATATGACATGGTTCAAGCTTTATTGAAATACAGAGGTTTTTGTTCGGAATTGATCTATGCTGAATTAACTATGAGTGATAGTAATTGGAAAATTTGTAAAATATCCAAAGAAAATTTTGCACCTGTTAAAAGATAACGCTGAAACTACAAGAAGAACAGATGAATTTAGTCGCTTTTTATAGGAACTGGATTAGTTTTAAATTGGAGCTAACAAAAGATGACAAAACAAAATAATTTTCAAAAGAATTATATTTAAATATTATAAAAAGAGAAAACAACTTTGTTAATAATCCACTTTATATATCTAGATAGCAGATTTAAGGTGATTCTAAGTCCCGAAGATGTTGAAAATGCTGAAAAACATATTTTGAAAACAATAGAAAATGTAAAAAATTTTCAAATGGAAAGAAAAAAAGACAACTTTGTTAGAGAATAAATATATTTTGCTTCAGAAGATGATGAAGATATGCTAGAACAAGTTCTAAAAAAGGAAAGGTGTTATAAATCAAATTCTTCAAATGTAAATGCCACCGCTTCAATTGATAATTTAGTTAAGAATGAATTTGATATACATATATGAGAAATATCCAAGATTGGGAAAAGAAAAAACATTTTAAAAATTTTGGAGCAACATAAAACGGAAACGCCATTATTGTATCAAGCGACTCATATTATATTCGCAGTACCTGCTACGCAAGTAACCGTCGAGAGGAGCTTTTCAGCCTTGAAATTCATTTTATCCCCACAAAGAACGAATTTAAAAGAAGAAAACATGCAAAATATATTAGTTGTAAAATTAAATGAGAATTTCTTTGAAAAATAAATTTTCTACTAATAAAACACATGTAGTTTTTTTAAACTTTGAAACCGCATCTGAACCTGCACCCATTTTTTTCATGGCTTCACTCCCTGCTTAAAAGGCAACATATTTAAAGAAACTCTTGATTTTTAACGTATCCACTGTCATCAAGGGACGTAGGATTATATATATATATATATATATCGTTAAAGATTAAGACCAGAAAAAAATTTAAATAGATCTAAGCATGGTAGATGTTACGTGTATTCTTACCAAATGGCCAAATGAAACAAATGAAATACCTTTTACATAAAGAACTTAATGTACATTAATATAAAAATAAATAAAAACTAAAAAAAAAAATTTTTTTAAAAAGTATTGGCATAATTTTTCAGATTGTAAGCCATAACGTTGGCCAAGCGTTCTGGCTTCTTGAATAAAAGTGCTTTCTCAGTGCTAAAATTTTTGTACGGTTGGCAATTTCTACCTGGGTACATACTCGTATGTACATGCTTATAAATATGGGTAATTCCCCGGCGACGGACGCGACATTCACACACTTATAGTTAAGCTAAAAACAAGAGAGGAATGGAATGACCCAATATATATCTAAAGTGTTTTAAGGCAATGAAGGAGTAGTATATTTCAGAAAAAATTTTGGACGATATCAGAAACGGGTGCAACAAAAATAGAAGTTATTTTTGTGAACTGGTAGAAATATACATAATTCAGCGAAATTTTGTGCAGATTTTTTTCTGAATGTGTAAATTAATAACAAATGCTTATTTACTGCTGGAAAAAATTAATAAGTATTGATTTTATGCGACGGATGCGATATTGAGGTATAAGTGAAAGCCAACTCAAAAACTTTTCTTATTAGAACTCCTTTCTTCGTATTAATTTAAATAATCGCTAAAAAATGCTCATTAAAAAATGTATTTTTTTAAAGTCGCATATTTCAGTAAAAAATTAAAAATGCTTTAACATTTATAAAGTATAAACCTTTCAGCTTTATTTATTATTAAAGACAAACAAAAATTTTTTAGCAAAAATAATTTTTTATTGGATGACCATTATGTATATGTGACGCGCAAAATAGAAAGGGACCTAAGGGTAAAAACCGGTTATGTTCAGGAGAGCCATTTTAAAGATTTAAATACGTGTATCTTTGGTGTACCATCATTTCATAAAACGCGCATATCTCTGGGAGGGAACACTTTTGGGGCATGGGATCGGTCTCATTCGATGCTCAGATGTTGTCCACATCAAAAAAAAAAAAAAAGAGTGAAAATTGATTTTTTTACCCTTAGGTCACTTTCTCTATGCGCTGTCACACATATACATACATATGTAATATTACTAATTTTTCCTTTTACTATTTATGAAGTTTACATCTCATAATATCCCATTGGCACTGGTGGAGACTTGAATAGTTTTCTAATTTTTGACGTTCTTCAACTTCACCATCACTAGCACATATTAATTTGCCGTTCAGATAAAGCACAATGCGATTAGCATCCAAAGATTTAACATCCAAATTGTATGGTTCATTGCTCATCAAGTAATATATACGATGATCCTCGCAGTAATGACGTTCTGTGTCTTCACGACCTGTATCTACATTTAAAGCTTCGATTTTCAAATTAGGTGTGTTATAAGTTTCATATGCTTCTTCCGTAACTGCAAAAGAAATATAATAGCGCTTTTGGTATTCACTTTTATTGATCGAGCCTGTGTAAATATATGTTAAATACTGAGCATTCTTAAGGCAAAAGTCGGGAACAATGAACATAGATTTCAAATTCTTAGGCACTTTTTCTAAAATTTTTTCTATTTTTGCTTGCAACACAGAGTCCAAAGTTTCAAATAAGTCATGGCTTTGAATGTTATGCACTATATTGGCGAATTGCTCATTATTAATATTAGAGAAAAAATTGCTCAAATACAGTGCAGCATGTACGAAATTTTCAAGTTCTTTTGTTGATTCTGGGTGATGAGTCTTCCACAATGTCGTTAATAATTTTCCAAATTCATCCAGATTTAAGTCTAATTTTCCTTCCTTCAGAAATTGGGTGGAGCAAAAATTTTGCAAACAACTTATTACTATCACGAGAACTAAAGTGCTTGTTGTTTTCATTTCGAGAGTCAAAACTAACTGATGTTGATTCTTTGCATATCAGCAATATATAGCCAAAAAATGTGTAAAAATAACTGCTAGTTATAATTTGCCTACTTAATTTTAACTAATAATTTTATTATTAAGATATCCATATAATTAAAAAAATTATTTATTTAAATGGCGAATTATCTTTATCGTATAGTACATAAATACTGCGAGCGTTGAAAAAGTTCTCTTGTATAAAAATTTTTATATCGGTATTAATGCCCGTAATTTCTACATACAGATAATATATCTAAGGGTTTTACCTACGAGTTTACCTTGTAAAATTCAACTTACACAATAGATACTTGTACACTAATAAATATCTACGGGTAGAAATAACGGGCATAAGAAATTAAAATTTTTTCAACTTTAATAGCATTTACAAAACATTACACAATGTTCTTCATATAAATAAATAAAATTCAAATTACTTCAACAGTTCTCTCAGTTCTCGTTGAACCTTCATAGTGAACAGACGTCTTAGCGGATTTTTTCTTATATACGAGTACATACTAAACAAACAAAAAATCATAAAAAAAATATTCGTAATACATAATATTCGTAGTGCATATTAACTTTGATAAATAAGCAAAGCAACTATTGGTAATGTTATTTTTACATAGTCAGAAACAACAAAAACAACCAAAAACCGCAAACAAAGTGACTTTGAAAAATACTCTACTCTACTCTATGAGTACCTCAAAAACAAAAAATTGTGAAGTGAGTTCTAAGGGCAGAAATGCTTATTTTACTGTGAGTTCTGAGACTCTTAATGAAAACAATAAAAATAAAAAATCTGATGATAGTATTTTTCTAACGGCAAAGCCACTTTTTCGTGAGCGATCAACTTCGCTTTGTCCAATGCCAACTAGTGATTCTCTAACATTACCACTGCCTAGTACGTCATCAGTTAAATCAGCGACATTATCTGGTCCGGGCTCGTGCTCATCTATTATCACTATTGATAACGGTACTCAGAAACCTAAGGTGCAAGTCTGTATGGACAGATAGATTACAGTTGTAAAGCGTGGTTCGCCCAAATTTATCAAAAATCTCATCAGTTCCCAAGATATCCAGGTACAACGACGCCGCACAGTGGTTGAGAATCGCCAAAACTCTTTAACTTTTGAACTAATGAAGATTTTTTTAAATAGATAACATCTTAAGCATTTTTTCAGTTTTAGTTTCACTAAAATCAGTACAGTGGTTGTGGAGAAATTTAAGGGTAAAGTTTTCAACATTTTTTTTAATTTGCTTAGAAATGCGCGCTTTTTATTTTTCATTTTTGTTGAAAAAAGGCCTTATAATGAAACTTAAATCATTCTTATAAAACCAATAAAGTAAGTTTTTGAAAATTTAATACATAAGCCTAGTTTTTTCGGTCATAAATAGCTTATAGACTCTTAGTTATTTGAATATATATACATAAGTTTGTAAGACATGTGCACACATAAATAAATGAACCGTTGCTACTAGATGAATATCTGCAAGACACTGAATTAAACAAAATTACTTAAACACTACTTATGAGAATCATAAAAATAGTTTAACTAATTAAGTATCACTTAAAGCAAAAATTACCTGTTAATATTTAAAATATAATTAGGTATCATAAAGCTCTTACGCTAAGTATAATATAATGAGGGATTTTTCCCAAAATTTGGAAACTTTAACCACAATTCAAAACTAAATATTAGTACCTGAGGAAATGTTAATCTATAGATATATCATAGATATTTATATTGTGACCTCTTTTTATACAATGCACAAAACACGTTAGAATCACGTTATTTTAATATCATTCATTAAATATTAATTTTTTATACTTTATTTCACTCAAACAACTGACTTGATGTTGCTTTGCATATAATACAGCTGGATGAATCATTTGTGTCAGCCAAAGCCTGGCAATTTTCCATCTATCATTGAAAGCACTAATTGGTAGTTTATTTCAATAGTCTGTCCACCTATCTCCAACTCTAATCGCAGTAGTGTTTAAATTTGAGCTCTAGTATCACTTACTTCATTCTTAATGGCATCATGAGTTTCCTTTTTAAATTAAAATTTTAGTGGTCTGCAGTATTTAGTAGATGATGGTGTTTGATTTTTCCAAATATACATACTTTGTTTGCATTGTACTGGTCTAAGGTTCTGACTGTTCTATGTTCGCAATGTCGCAAATGACACCATGAACAGATCTGTGTCCGAAATATCTTCACATAAAAATTGTTTATATTGCTTTTGTCGAGAAGATCCATCGCATCCCTATTTACAAAAAAGAGTTAACTTGCAGTTTCCATTCTACTCACTTCCTTTAAATGATTATAGCAAACGTTCGGCTGTATGATCAAGTAGAGCTTGCAGTTGTACCTCTGCAGAAATTGGTGTGATTGTGATACATTCCTTTGAAGGCCAACAGTCCTTTTTAGCTGCAATTATGTGATGATATGATGGGTATAATTTTTGAGCCTTTTTCGATTGTACGCCATCTGAGCTGAGTATACTGCTGTTTTGTTAACTTCCAATCCAGAAATAATGCAAGCGCTTCCTCATTTGTGCACTGTTTTTTCTCATTTGGTGTTGCAATGCTTTTAAGCATCCGTTTTGTTCTCACTGGACCTGCGGAAATAACTTTTTCCATAATGTCCACTTTTGTTAGTTGTTTTTATGATCGCAATTGGTAAAACAAAATGTCTTTAATGTTTTCACATCCGATTTCTTCATATATTACAGTTTCGTCTCTTAGATCAATCGCTACACTTCTCTAGTGATTTTTGTGGTCTTCCTCCACTGTTTTTACTTGTGGTTTCAGAAGTTATCTGGATAGTAAGTTCACCTTGTAACCATTTTGCAAAGCAAATATTGAAATTAGTTTTACTCCAGTCAGCTTCCTTGTAGCGTTTTTTTTTAATTTTTGACACACGCAGATACTTTTTTTTCTCAGTCCAATTCTGTTTCACTGCTGTAAGAATTTAAATTTAATTTTCTATGAAAGTAACGTGTTTCCTAAAACGATATAAAGTAAAACTTGCACAAATTTATCAATCTTTTAAAATCAAATATTTGTATGAAACTTATTTTTATTTCCAAATTATTGTCCTTATATATTGGGTGTTTTTTATTGAGGTATAGAATTTTAAGTTGGCATCACTTTTTTAACTGGCGGCCATTTTGTCAGCTGTCAAGTGATTAATATTTAGTTTGGTTTGCCATTTCATCATGAACAGGTTGACAAAAGAACAACGCTTGCAAATCGTGCAAATTTATTTCGAAAATAATGGTTCAGTTCGCGAAGTTTACCGCAAGCTCCGTCCATTTTATGGTCGACATAATCGTCCATCAGAGCAATTAATTCGGTTAACCATGGATCGTTTTCGCACTACGTTTACTCTATGTGATAATACGCATCCGCAGAGACGTCGAACAGTGCGCACCGAAGAAACAATTGCCGCTGTAGAGCAAAGTGTTGAAGAGGACCCGAATGAATCGATTCGCCACCGTGCACAGCAATTGGAGCTTTGTCCATCAACTTTATGGAAGATTTTGCGCAAAGATCTTGGCTTGCGACCTTACAAGATCCAGCTTGTGCAAGAATTAAAGCCGCGAGACCATGCAATGCGTCGTGATTTTGGTGTATGGGCCGAAAATGAGATTGATCTCGATGCTGATTTTCATCGCAAAATTTTGTTCAGTGATGAGGCTCATTTTTGGTTGAATGGCTACGTCAACAAGCAAAATTGCCGCATTTGGAGTGAAGAGAATCCACATGAGACCCTTGAGACGCCATTACATCCACAAAAACTGACTGTTTGGTGTGCTCTATGGGCTGGTGGAGTCATTGGGCCATACTTCTTCCGAAATAATGCTGGAGAGTCAGTTACCGTTAATGGAGACCGGTATAGAGCCATGATAACCGACTATTTTGTTCCCGAATTGGATGGCATGAATGTGGATGAGTTGTGGTTCCAACAAGACGGCGCTACATGCCACACAGCGCACGTCACAATCGATTTATTGAAGGAAACATTCGATGAGCGCATAATTTCGCGGAATGGACCTGTCAATTGGCCACCAAGATCGTGTGATTTGACACCATTGGATTATTTTCTTTGGGGATATGTGAAGTCGCTCGTCTACGCCAACAAACCAGAAACGTTAGGGGACTTGGAAGCCAACATTCGTGGCGTTATTGCCAACATACGGCCCCATATGCTCGAAAAAGTGGTTGAAAATTGGACCTGTAGAATTGGCTTTATTCGAGCCAGCCGCGGCGGCCACATGCCCGAAATCATATTTAAACGTTAATGGCATAAAATTATCCTTCCAATAAAGCCAAATTGATGGACATTAAAACGATTTTCTTGTGTTTTATTTCAACTCGAAGTTCTATACCTCTAAAAAAACACCCTGTACTATACTCAATATAAAATTTTTAAAACTAATCTAGGTTACCGATTTAAATTCTCAATTTTCGAATAAAATTAACTCCTCCGCTCGCTCCCTCTCTCTCCTTCTATATTTTCTTTGAGGTAAGCATGAAAAGACCTTTCAAATGAAAGTGAGTTTATAGCTATATCTTCCCAGCAACCTGTCTACCTAACCTATTATTCAAAAATCAGTTATCTATACAAAATTGCAGGAAAACAATCAATACGTTTTGCTACCTGCCACTTGTACTTATGATTGTTTATTTGGAGTGTGCCGTATTCGGTTTTAAATATTAATCTCTATGTTTTTAATTCAAAGTTATGTATATAAAAATAAGTTTTCTATTGTTATTTTTATTTTGTTCAGGTAGAATGGCATTTACGTGATTTTTAAAGTAGATTTTCTAGCAATTTGGGTAAAAATTTTTGTTTATAATTTTTGAGTATTTTCATTAAAATAAAAAAAGTGTTCCACAGGCGGGTCGTGGCGGGTGCAAAAGTATAAATTCACTTAAAGAAGACACTTTCGTCTTTTTCTGGAAGGTTATGGTTTTTTGATCCCTTTTGATCTTCAAAAGTTATACACTACTAAACTTCAAGTTTTACGAAAATATGGGGCATTAAAATTTCTTACATCGCACTCTAACTACAAATTGTAGAGGGTGTACACATACCATTTCTTAGAAACAACAGCCTAACCAACCTAACAAAAAAGACCGCAGCCCTTTATCGATAATAGTTTTCGAGGAATTGTAATTTATTTCAGATAAAATATGAGAAATTTTTGTTTTTGTTTTAAATTAAAATAAATTTGTTGTTTTTGACAGCATGCCACGCCCACTATTGAGAATATTTTGACCAAATTTTTTGGCTACCTTAGTTTTGGTATGTTTGCTTTCTGATGGCGTAAAAATTTTAAGAATCCATGTCAAGAAAAAATATAGGTTTTGGCCGATGAAAATTGATTCCGAGCCACCGTGCGACGTTTTTTCTCATGTTAAATATGACAAACCGAGCCTTGTTGCTAAGGCGAGCAAATTAAGAATCTTGGCAAACTTATTTATAAATTATGGCATAATAAAAATCGGAAAAAAACAAACGAAATGTCCGTTCAAGAGAATTTTTTCTTCATTAAGCGGGTGTCCGCGTTCGCTCATGAAAGAGTCAGTTCAAGGAGGAGCGATTGCAATGTGTTTCTTATGGAGCGCTGCCGGGACCTGTTAAAAGTGTCCGTCTAAAGGGGGTGCCCGCCTATAGGAAGTGCCCGTTAAGGGATATTCCACTATATTTTTGACGGAAAAATAAAACTACGAACATTGGACATGGATGAGGCCCAAAATCGTCAGACAGGAGCCTACATAAAAAATCTTATCATCAGCGTTCTTGATTGTTACGACATAAAACTGCAGCAAGTACATTCAATTACATCAGATAACGGAAGAAATATGTTCAAAGCTGCTGAATTATTAAAACACGAGTATGAAAACTTTAAGATGAAAGATGAATTCAGGGTTCTAAGATTTCTTTCGACTGTCATCCCCAATTTCAAAATTTTGATCACTGAAATTCCCTAAAAAGTAATTTGTACTATACCCAAAAATCCTTACTAAAAATAATACTATTTAATTTATTTAATTATTTTCTTGTTAATATTTTACTTGCACTGTGGTTCATATTATTTGTACACATTGTTTATATTTAAATATGTACGATAATATTAATTCTTAACCGAGATTCAAACAATTCGCACCGAATTTCGTTTCTAATTTTAGTTTTTATTGAGTTCCTTCCGAAAAAAACTCGTTCAACGCAAGCGTTGCTCCTTGATACACAAAGTACATTTTAAATCATTACAGTTCTTTAGACGGCCTTGATCCAACGGCATCTTGATATGAATAAACTTTTACCCAAACCTGTTTGAGTTATTACAAATATATAAAATATCAAAGAACTAATAGTCACATAACTTGGAAGTTATATACGTGTAAGCCAAAAAATCAGCTGATGAGCAATTTCGCCAATGCGAGTACTTGTTCGATATGTCTTGTAATAAAACTTGTTTAAGTATTGCCAATAACAAATGTTAAAAACGAGTTCATTGTTGAAATAGGTTGTAGTCAAAATGACGAACGAGGACGTTAGTGTACAAAAAATAAGGATGACGTTCTAGGGTTAATATCAGTTGTGATGCTCATAGTTTGCAGTTGGCAGTGCTCGACACAATATCTAGTCCTTTTAAGAAAATTCTTGATCAATGCAGAGACATTTGCAACAAATTGCAAACACCAAATATTTCATCTTTATCTAATAAGCTAAACTGGAAAAAAGTCGTACTAGACTGTCAAACTAGATGGAATTCTAGTTAAGATATGGTTCAAGCTTTATTCGAATACAAAAGTTCTTGTTCGGAATTGATCAATGCTGAATTAACTATGAGTGTACGTACTTGAAATATTTGTAAAGAATTCAAAGAAGATTTTGCACCTGTTAAAAAAATAACGCTGAAACTACAAGAAGAACAGATGAATTTAGGCGATTTTTATAGAATCTGGCTTAGTTTTAAATTGGAGCTAACAAAAGATGACAAAACAAAATAATTTTCAAAAGAATTATATTTAAATATTATAAAAAGAGAAAACAACTTTATTAATAATTCACTTTATATATCTAGATAGCAGATTTAAGGTGATTCTAAGTCCCGAAGATATTGAAAATGCTAAAAAAAACATATTTTGAAAACAATAAAAATTTTGAAACATTTTCAAATGGAAAGAGAAAAAGACAATTTTGTTAGAGAATCAATATTTTTTCCTTCAAAAGACGATGAAGATATGCTAGAACAAGTTCTAAAAAAAGGAAAAGTGTTATAAATCAAATTCTTCAAATGTAAATGTCACCTCTTCGATTGATAATTTAGTTAAAATGAATTTGATATACATATATCAGAAATATCCAAGATTGGGAAAAGAAAAAACATTTTAAAAATTTTGGAGCAACATAAAACGGAAACGCCATTATTGTATCAAGCGACTCATATTATATTCGCAGTACCTGCTACGCAAGTAACCGTCGAGAGGAGCTTTTCAGCCTTGAAATTCATTTTGTCCCCACAAAGAACAAATTTAACAGAATAAAACTTGAAAAATATACTAGTTGTAAAATTAAACGAGAATTTCTTTGAAAAATAAATTTTCTACTAATAAAACACACGTAGTTTTTTTAAACTTTGAAACCGCATCTGAACCTGAACTTTTTATTTTGATTAACCCGAACTCGAACCTGCACCCATTTTTTTCATGGCTTCACTCCCTGCTTAAAAGGCAACATATTTAATGAAACTCTTGATTTTTAACGTATCCACTGTCATCAAGGGACGTAGGATTATACATATGTACATATATCGTTAAAGATTAAGACCAGAAACAAATTTAAATAGATCTAAGCATGGTAGATGTTACGTGTATTCTTACCAAATGCCCAAATGAAACAAATGAAATGCCTTTTACATAAAGAACTTAATGTACATTAATATAAAAATAAATAAAAACTAAAAACAATATAAAAAAATAAATTTTTTTTAAAAAGCATTGGCTAATAATTTGTCAGATTGTAAGCCGTAACGTTGGCAATCCGTTCTGGCTTCTTGAATAAAATTGCTTTCTCAGTGCAAAAATTTTTGTACGATTGGCAATTTCTACCTGGGTATGTACATGCTTATAAATATGGATAATTCCCTGGCGACGGACGCGACATTCATACACTTATAGTTTAGCTAAAAACAAGAAAAGAATGGAATGATCCAATATATACATATCTAAATTGTTTTAAAGCAACGATATCAGAAACGGATGCGACAAAAATAGAAGTTATTTTTGTGAACTGATAGAAATATACATAATTCAGCGAAATTGTATGCAGATTTTTTTCTGAATGTGTAAATGAATAACAAATGCTTATTTACGGCTGGAAAAAATTAAAAAGTATTGATTTTATGCGCCGGATGTGATATTGAGGTATGAGTTAAAGCCAACTCAAAGACTTTCCTTATTAGACCTCCTTTTTTCGCATTAGTTTAAATAATCGCTAAAAAATGCTCATTAAAACTATATATTTTTTAAAGTAGGTCTTGATGTCACACCAGTATCTAATTACTCTCTGTGGCGCGCTGCTAGAAAGCTTAAAACACCCGTCGAGTTTAAACCACCTCTGCGCACATCTACCGGAGATTGGGCAAGAAGCGACTCTGAAAAAGGTAAATTATTTGCTGAGCATTTAAAATCCGTATTTACCCCTCATGTTCTGGTGCTGTTGATTTGCCGAGTGTAGTTGCGGTACCCCCTCGATCCATAAAATTTAAGACGCGTGATGTACAAAAACTAATTGCTGAACTCAACCCGAAAAAAGCTCCGGGTATTGATGAAACTAGTAACCAGATGCTGATGAAGTTGCCTCGGATTGTAATTAGAATCCTGTTGTTCATTTTAAATGCCATTTTACGTCTGGATTATTATCCAAACAGCTGGAAACTTGCCAAGGCTAAAATGATTCCCAAGCCGGGCAAAGTTCTTACCAAGGCTGAGTCATATAGGCCAATAAGTTTACTGTCAACAATGTCAAAGCTGTTTGAAAAGTAACTCATGATAAAATTGTCCCCAATTCTAACTGATAATGAGTGCATACCGGACCATCAATTTGGTTTTAGAAGTCAGCATAGCACCATTGAACAAACTCATAGATTGGTTCAATTTATACGAAAAACTTTTGAAGAAAAGAAGTAATGCTCTGCGCTGTTTATTAACGTTTCTCAGGCATTTGATAAAGTGTGGCCTGAAGGCATAATTTTAAAATTTAAGACTTACTTACCAAAAAACATTCTAAATCTTTTAGAAAGTTATACTATTGCCCGGAAATTCACTGTTGTGGAAAGAGACCTTATGACTATGCCTGAAACAATCTCATCCGGTGTGCCACAGGGGAGTATACTGGGGCCAGTTTTGTATTTGATTTATACTTGTGATATGCCTTTGAGCAACAATATTCAGACATCTACATTTGCCGATGATACAGCCTGCCTTAGTATGCACGAAAACCCTCACGAGGTTTCCCGATATCTTCAGCAACATGTTACCCAGCTAGAACTATGGTTAAACAGGTGGAGAATAAAGGTAAACGAACAGAAGTGTGCTCAGGTAACATTTACCCTACGAAAAGACACTTGTTCCCCCATTGCAATCAATAATCAAATTGTTCCTCAAAATTTACAAGTGAAATACCTTGGTATACACCTTGATCGAAGGCTTATATGGAAACACCACATTGACTCTAAGCTAACGCAAATGAAACTTAAACTAACTCAGATACATTGGCTGATTGGTAGAAATTCCACGCTGAGTTTAGATTGTAAACTTTTGATATACAAGTTGCTTTTGAAACCCATATGGTGCTACGGAATTCAGCTATGGGGTGCAAATATCTCACGAACTCGAGTCTCATCCTAATCCGCCTGCTCGTAATATCTTGAATTTTACTGGGCACATCCGCTTAAAAAAGAGGGACACAAGGGCTCCAATGCTCAACACTCCAGAAGAAACTGCTTGAAAAACACTTTTCTTTATGCTTATCACAACTTATGTATTATTAATAGCTATCACTAAGTTTATGCCTAATTAATTATATTTACATTTAAGATTTGAATAATTATTGTTAGTTCATATTTGAAGATACAATAAATAAATATATGTACATAAAAAAAGTCGCATATTTCAGTCAAAAATTAAAAATGCTTTAACATTTATAAAGTATAAACCTTTCAGCTTTATTATTAAAAAAAAAAACAAAAACTTTTGAGCAAAAAAAATTTTTCATTGCTTGACCTTTTTTTTGGAATTACTCATATGTGTTGGCACTGATGGAGACTTGAATAGTCTTCTATTTTTTGACGTTCTTCAACTTCACCATCACTAGCATATATTAATTTACCGTTCAGATGAAGCACAATACGATTAGCATCCAAGGATTTAACATCCAAATTGCTCATCAAGTAATATATACGATGATCCTCGCAGTAGTGATGTTATGTGTCTTCACGACCTGTATCTACATTTAAAGCTTCGATTTTCAAATTAGGTGTGTTATACGTTTCATATGCTTCTTCCGTAACTGCAAAAGAAATATAATTGCGATTTTGGTATTCACTTTTATTGATCGAGCCGGTGTAAATATATGTTAAATACTGAGCATTCTTAAGGCAAAAGTCGGGATCAAAGAATATATGTATGTTTAAAATGCTTATCCATTTTTTCTAAAACGTTTTCTACTTTAGATTGCAGAATCCAAAAAAAAAGTAATGGTTACGAATTGTATGTAGTATGTTGGCCAATTATGCATTTTCAATATTTCAATATTATTTTTCAATGGGATAATACTTGCTCACAGTGAGTACCAAATCTGAAAAATTCAGTGATTCTGAGTGATTTTTCTGCCATAATGCTGTTAATAAAATTTAGCAAGTCTGATTTTTCTTCATCCAAAGAATTAGTAGAATGAAAGTTTATTAAGCAACTTGTTACTATCACGAGAACCAGCGCGTTTGTTGTTTTCATTTCGAGAGTCAAAACTAACTGATATTGATTATTTTAAGTTAAAAATGTTTAAGTTGAAGTGTACTACATATTTGTTTTCTTATTTTCAGCTGTACCTTATTATTGAGTTTTATATGTAATAATAAAAAAACAAGTAAGGGTCGATATTCGGCTGTGGCGAATACCCTTCACCGACGTACGTATGGAGTATATACATACATACATTCATACATAAGCACAATAGTGAGTGTATGTACTTGTGCTTCATAAATTAACCATTTTTGGACTAAAAAAATTTATTCGAAGATTTTATATTCCATATTAATTAGCAGTGCTCATACTTTCATGTAAATGCAGGTTTTTTTTTGTGATAAACGACACTGTGTGACAAAAGTTAATGAAATCGAAATACCTGAGACGTTGTACTGTTTTTCTGGTAGGTATTGTCGAATATAACAACAATCTGCATTTGAAATTTTTCAAACACCCCAAAAATCTTGAGTTACGTATAAAAAAACGGTTCTTGGTACCCACCCGTATGTACTTATCAACCTCTAACTAAGTTGAATATCAACCAATTTATAAACGGATCTAGAAAGAAGAGGCCAAGACTTTCTAACTTTATATATTTTTTTAAGCAAACTTCAGATATGGGCACTTCCAGATAAAAGTCTACCATGACGGAAAAATTTAAAGTTCACCAACAGATTTGTTTTCTTGTATTATAAATGAGAAATATTTAATATTAATTACATTTAAGAGTTTAAAGCTTTCCTTACTTTTGATGGCGAAATAATTTTTTGTGTAATTTTGCACTATTTTATATGTATTAAAGCGCATACAGCATAAGTCGACTTAAAACAAAATCAAGTTATATATGCTAGAAAATTCTAAAGACGAAACTTCATGCCTGCGGGAAATCCCCATGGCTCTAACAAAGTTTATTATCAAGATATTAACAAAACAATATTGCTGTAAGTCTTAATGAAAGTGCTATAAATTTTTTAATATGAATCAAATTATACTAAACATATTTAGAAGATTTGCTAAGAAATCTTGGATCCTATTACTAACGTAATGCAAACTCCAAGAATTTCAACGATATTTCCCACTAGACAGCCATACAATTTTATCACCTATTATAACTCAATTGTTATCATTAACAGCTTGTTGTATTGAAAGTGCTCTGGAAAAATATGAAGTCTTTAGATTATATTGAAGATTGAAATTTTTGAAGATCATTCAAAAATAACTGAATCAATGCTTTTTGCATTAGATGAAAAATCTACAAAATATTATTTGGAGTTCCTTTCACATTCTCTTGGACGTTTAACTAATTTTAATTTAATGCTTTAAAGCGAATCCCTGCTTTTGTACAAATTACAAGCTGAAGTAAGCTGAAGAAGTTGTGCAAATTTGTTCTTGTCTAATTACATAAAAGCCTATTTTTTTTTAACAAAATGAGTTATTTTTGGTTGACCAATAAAAACGAGGAACTTTTTATACAGCGAAGTGAAATTTATACTTATTTAGCTGCTTAAAATACTGTTGTAATGTATAAAGCTTTTAGTAAAGTCAGTGGCGTGAATATGAACTTTTAGACCATAAAGACCTTAATCTATGCAATAAATTGGATGTTTTGAATTTTACAAGTCTGAAACTTTTCAAAGTAAAAACTGTGCTGGCGATATTCTTTTTTTAAATTTAAAAGTTGTGATATTACCATTCTTAAATCCTTTTGTTGAAAGAGTTTATTTTTTTTTTTTGTAAACTGAACTTAATTAAAACTGATACCCCAAAAATGAGTTATCAGCTAATACTCGTAGAGTAGGTTAGGTTACGTTAGGTAAGCAGGCTGCTGGTAAGGAAGGGTGAAATTTAGAGTCCAGCTCACTTGGGCCCAATACAATGATCCCTTTCTGCTGCCTGTTAGTTGAAGAGAAGATAGTCAGAGAGGGTGATAGGGAAGAGATAGTGATAGAGTAGAGAGGTGATGAAGTAAGAGACGGAGGAGGAAAGCTTCATTCTTTTACAACTCTGCTATTTTTTGCACGCTTTTTGATAATGCAGTGTTGCAGCGCCTTCTGGTGTTAAATGAGGCGTATTAAAGTTTGAAGCTGTGTTTAGTAGCCATTTTTATTTTATTGGTTATTTTACTTCGCCAATGATTCTGCTACACAACGAAAGAGGGCGCTCTGATGTTACATTAGGATTAGTATCTGATGAAGTCGGTGTAGTTTTTAGTGACCAGTGCCTTATGCCTGCATCATTAGAACTTTCCCCACAACAACTGATACAAAGGACACTAATTCGTGGTGTTGTTATTTTTTTTATGACTGTCAGATACCGGGCTTGAACCCAGGACCTTCGGTTTTGTTGTCAACGTGCTAACTATTTCAGCCAACGCCACCCTATACTCGTACAGTAGCATTGACTTTAAAATTGCGGTGCAAATTTTAAGCTTAAAATAATGAAAAGATGATATGATGATATGCTTTAAGAAAAACTTAGGTATGTACATATATGTAAGTACCGCTCAGTACTTCTCCTGAAATGAGTTTAAATTAAGAAAACAAAAATGTCGAGCACCTTCTTCTCAAACTCCTGGCTTAAATAATATTTTATGAAATTTTGACAAAATATTAAGAGGAAGGTGGTAAATTATTCTTCGTTAAAGTAAATATTTGTGAATTAGTGAATTTTATGTAATATTTTTAATTTTGTTGTACGTTTTTTATAAATTAAAAAAAATATCTCCTTTTAAATTTCAATTAATTAAAAAACTAATAAAAAAATTAAAATTTTTTCTTTGATTTTTTTTCACTATTTCATTTGGTTTTGCACTATTTTAGACTTGCAGCTGTGTAATTTCTTTCTCCACCAGTGGCAACGCTGATTTCAATATAACGTAACGCCTGGAAAAGTAGCATTTATTTTTATTATCTCTACTCTGACGATCGCAATTGCATGAAATTTTGCATGTTAATAAAGTGTTATTTATTACCTTATGAGATAATAATAAAAAATCGTTTATAAAACAAATATTTAATATAATATTAATTTTAAAAAGCGTGTAACGTGAGTACACAAATTGTGGGGGGCTGAGAGTAATGATAAGTTGAAAAAAAAATTCCCCATATAGATAACACCCACCCTAATGTATGTATATACTCGTACGTACTTCCTTACTAATATTTTAAATGGGAAAGTGAGTTTTGTTTGTTTGTTTCGCTTCGCTTTCACACCCAAACCGATAACCGATAAACGGATTTTCAAAACTCTCTCAAATGGAAAGCTATATTACCAGTGTCAAACATAGCCTATTTTTTGTATCCGGTTCGGAACCAATTTTTTATATATCGATGGTAAGGATTTTTTCCGAAAATTAAATTTTTGGGCTAGTTAGGGTTGGATTGTTTAACCAGTCTTAAAACCGGTTTTTATACTGTTTTTTTTTTAATTTTTTTTATCACCTTTATCAGTGCGTAACAATTAACAAAAAATTCATAAATTTTTAGTATAGTTTCCAAAATACAACGCGAGCGGAGCATTGGTTAAAAGCTAGTAAGTATATATAAATAACAAATATAGTGCCCTATTATGGTTTACAACAGTTGTTATTTTAATATTATTATTATGTTTCAAATTGCAATTACGGTTTACAGCACTTACTTGAGTGTTGTCATTTTAGTTGTCTTGTGTTGAAGTTCTTGCGATTATGGCTTACATGTGTTCTTATGTGTGGTTATAAATAGGATGCATCTTTTTAATTTTTTTTGTTTTATGTTGTTTTTTTTTTCAAGTAAAATAAAAATTATTTCCATGTTAATAATACTTGTTTTTTTGAATATGAAATGAGCAATGCCAAGTTCAAAGCTATAGTGATTGAGAATAGGAAATTAAATATTGTAATACCATGTTCACACTTACGTGTTTAAGACCTCATTCGTGTTTAAGAGCTTAAGCACAACGATTTTGAGATGTTTTAACATACGTTGACTTGTTTTGTTAAAGTTCTCAAATGAAGTGTTTAAGATTTAAACACGTATATATATGTTCGTATATTTTAACAAATACAATAATTTACTGACAAAACGTCAACCTTAACATCTCAAATGAAATGTGAACGATTGTGTTTAGTTTTTTAAAACACTCGCCTTAAACACGTTTAAGACCATAAGTGTGAACGTGGTATAAACGCGACGATTTTGAGATGTTTTACCATACATTGACTTGTTTTAATAAACATATCAAATGAAGTGTTTAAGATCTAAACACTTCCTTAAACAAGTAAATGGAGTATGTTCAGTCAGTGTTTTGATAACTCTGGCAACTTTGTGTTGTTATTAAATGGAGGTACATGAAAAATTATTTGGTTAACAAATAATTAGTTAAAAAATACTCAATTATTTACAAAAACGTTTATTGTTTGAAAATAATAAACCAAAAAAAAAGATAATTGTTCGTAATTTACTGACAAAACATCATCCTTAAAGATCTCAAATGTAATGTTGTGTTTAGCTGTTGTGTTTAGTTTTTTATAACACGTTTAAGACCATAAGTGTGAACATAGTATAAGCCTTACATTTAAGATAAACTGAGGGGTTTGGACTTTTATGTAAAACAACAGGAGAAACATTTTAGTGCAACATGCTAACTTATGTTGCACAATATTATATGAATCTTTGTTTGTATAAATATATTAAAAGAAGGGCAAAAATCTAATTTTTAGCGGGCTTACGTTTAAGATAAAAGATGTTCATATATATTCAAACTTTGATTAGTCATTCTCAAGAAACAGAAAAAAACAAGCAATACTTTTGCGGCAACACTCTATTCTAGCGAAAGAAATAAATAGTTGTTGTTGCTTTTAGTATGCACTATGCAAGTCTTATTGCTACCCTGATTAGTTTGTTGGTGAAAGTGACGAGGAGAAAAGAAACAAACAAAACGCAAGCATATAAAATAGTTGTGTTTCCTTACTCTACATTGGGATCCTGCGGGATCCGTACTCGAAAATTGTGTAAATTAGAGGTGTTTTGAGAAAAATTTTCCACTTCTTCTAACACGAAATAGCCCGTACTTTTTTTCCATGAGAGTTTGGACACACAGAAAATCAATCAGTTGTAAAATACATAATTATTAAAACTAACATATATTTAGTTCCAATGAACCAAAAAAAAAAACAAATACAAATCGTAGCACTAATAGCTTGCTCTCATTTTATCGAACTTTACTCAAAAAGTAAAGAAACAGATCAAGAAATTTGTTATTCGACATACTCGTATTGTCATAATTACATTATAAGTGAAATTTATTTGCTGGTGGTTAAGCGATTGATTTTATGCGACGGATGCGATATTGAGGTATAAGTGAAAGCCAACTCAAAAACTTCCCTTATTAGAACTGCTTTCTTCGTATTAGTTTAAATAATCGCTAAAAAAATGCTCATTGAAAAAATATTTTTTTAAAGTCACATATTTCAGTCAAAAATTAAAAATGCTTTTACATTTATAAAGTATAAACCTTTCAGCTTTATTATTAAAAACCAAACAAAAATTTTTGAGCAAAACTAATTTTTTATTGGTTGACCTTTTTTGGAATTACTCATATGTATTTAAAAAATTAATTTTATATGTACATACATACATACATACATATGCACAGCGATGCCAACTATTTGTAACCCAAACGCGCTATTCTCCTTCGCAAAACGCACTAGAACGCGCTAAGTTGCAGCATTGTCAACTATTTATAGCCAAAACGCGCTATTTTCCAACGCGCTAAATTAAATTTTAATAAAATTACATGTATTTACATGTGTATTAGTTAATTTTTTAGTAGCTTTCAGATTTTATAATATTGTTTCTTCTAAATTATATCCTAAACAATTAAAATCATTTAATACAGAATCAGAATTGCCTTCCAAATAATCGAAATCCTTAGTTTTTATTTTTATTTTATTTGTCAAACTTTGTAACAACTTATAGGTATGTATATTAATTGTCGAATAGTTTTGCGATTCAAATGCTTTTTGTACTTCAGCTAGAATAGATGCTTAATAAGTTACATAAATTTTTTTGATCACGAATTTTCATGAAATTTCAAAATATTTGCCATTTAGAGTATTAAAATGCGTTTTTAATTCTAACCACAGTCAAGGGAATTTTATTTGCGACAGGTGAATTATTATTAAATTTAAAAAATTTTATGAGTTTTGAATACTAGAAAATTTTTAAATTTATGGAAAGAAAAGTAAAAAAAATATTGAATTGAAATGATACTAACTTTATTCAAAACGCGCTAATTTAGCGCTTTTTTTAGTAAACGCGCTAAGACTAAAAAAAGCGCGTTTGGCATAGTTAAAACGCGCCAAATCTAGCGCGAAACGCGCTAAATTGGCATCGCTGCATATGTATATCAACTACGGTTACTAATTTTTCTTTTTACTATTTATGAAGTTTACACCTCATGATATCCCATTGGCACTGGTGGAGACTTGAATAGTCTTCTATATTTTGACGTTCTTCAACTTTACCATCACTAGCACATATTAATTTGCCGTTCAGATAAAGCACAATACGATTAGCATCCAAAGATTTAACATCCAAATTGTATGTTTCATTGCTCATCAAGTAATATATACGATGATCCTTGCAGTAATGACGTTCTGTGTCTTCACGACCTGTATCTACATCTAAAGCTTCGATTTTCAAATTAGGTGTGTTATAAGTTTTATATGCTTCTTCCGTAACTGCAAAAGAAATATAATTGCGATTTTGGTATTCACTTTTGTTGTTCGAGCCGGTGTAAATATATGTTAAATACTGAGCATTCATAAGGCAATAGTCGGGAAGAATGAAAATAGATTTTAAATTCTTAGGCACTTTTTCTAAAAATTTTTCTACTTTTGTTTGCAGCACAGAGCCCAAAGTTTCAAAAAAGTCATGGCTTTGAATGTTATGTACTATGTTGTCGAATTGCTCATTTTTAATATTAGAGAAAAAATTGCTCAAAGACAGTGCAGCGTGTACGAAATTTTCAAGTTCTTTTGTTGATTCTGGGTGATGAATCTTCCACAATGTCGTTAATAATTTTCCAAATTCATCCAGCTGTAAGTCTGATTTTTCTCCTTTCAGAAATTGAGTGGAGCAAGAATTTTGCAAACAACTTATTACTATCACGAGAACTAAAGTACTTGTAATTTTCATTTCGAGAGTCAAAACTAACTGATGTTGATTCTTTGCATATCAGCAATGTATAGCCCCAAAACATGTAAAAAGAACTCTTAGTTATAATTTATCTACTTATTTTTAACTGAATTTTATTATTAAGATATCTATGTAATTAAAAAAATTATTTATTTAAATAGCGAATTATCTTTACTGTGAGCGTCAATAAAGTTATCTTGTATAAAAATTTTTATATCGGTATTAATGCCCGTAATTTGTACATACAGATAGAATATCCAAGGTTTTTTACCTAATCAACTTACACAAAAGATACCTGTACACTAATAGATATCTACGGGTAGAAATAACAATGTTTTATCGGGTTTTTTCTTATATACGAGGTTTGTTCAAAACGTATCGCGAATTTTGAATTTTCGAAGGTTACGTATATTTTAATTTTGATTTTTTTGTGACCTTATGTTGGTACTCATGTCTCTCACTTATGCCGAAAATTTCGGCGATTTTGAATGTTCAGTTAATTGTTGACAGCTGCTTTGCTTGCAGGTGTTTTGGCTCGTGTTCGATTTTTACCTTTTTTTGTGCGGCAGCTTCCATTGAGATGATTGAGCTTTGGTTTCCACGTCATAACAAAAAACCCTCGATTCGTCACCAGTTATGACCCTCTAGAGCAAATTTAGGTTGTCGCGGACGAGTTCAACAGCTCATTAGCAATGTTCATGCGCTGCTGTTTTTGGTCGATATTGAGCAATTTTGGTACGAATTTCGCAGCGACCCGCCCAAATCATTGCTAAAAATCGAAGGGCACGAGCCAGTCGATATGTCTAGGTTCTCAGCAACTTCTCTAATGATGATTCGACGATTGCCCAATACCATTTTCTTCACTTCATCACTTTTTTCGTCTGTTTTTGAAGTGCTCGGGCGTCCGGCACTCCATTACTCGTTCTCATTTTCTCGGCCTCCTTAGAACATTTTGTACCACCGATAAACGTTGCTTCGGTCCACGGTAGCTTCTCCGTACGCCACAGTCCATATTCGGAATGCATCCGCGCACTTAATTTCGTTTTTCACACAAAATTTTATACATTTTCTTTGTTCCATGTTTTATTTAATAGTAAAAATCGAACGAATGCCAAAACACGTGCAAGCAAAGCAGCTGTCAACAATTAACTGAACATTTAAATAGCCGAAATTGCAGGCATAAGTGAAAGACATGAGTACCATCATAACGCCACAAAAAAATTAAAAATCGAATATATGTAACCCGCGAACATGCAAAACTCGTACATACTAAACAAACAAAAAATCATAAAAAAAATATTCGTAATACATAATATTCGTAGTGCATATTAACTTTGATAAATAAGCAAAGCAAATATTGGTAATATTATTTTTACATAGTCAGAAACAACAAAAACAAACAAAATCAGCAAAAAATTGACTTTGAGGAATACTCTACTCTACTCTATGAATATCTAAAAAACAAAAAATTGTAAAGTGAGTTCTAAGGGCAGAAATGCTTATTTTACTGTGAGTTCTGAGACTCTTAATGAAAACAATAAAAATAAAAAATCTGATGATAGTATTTTTCTAACGGCAAAGCCACTTTTTCGTGAGCGATCAACTTCGCTTTGTCCAATGCCAACCAGTATTTCTCTAACATTACCGCTGCCTAGTACTTCATCATTTAAGCCAGCGGCATCATCTTGTCCGGGCTCGTGCTCATCTATTAACCAAGTTATCACTATTGATAATAGTAATCAGAAATCTAAGGTTCAAGTCGGTAAGGACAGATATGTCACAGAGTTGTAAATCGTGGACGAAGCCCAAATTCATCAAAAATCTCATTCGGTCCCAAGATATCCATGGACAACGACGCCACCTCAAATAGCCATCAAAACCGTTTTAAAATATTGCAAGATGACAACGATAAACCCGATGTATCCTCGAACAAAATCTCCAAATCAGCACCAATCTATCAGAGAAAAAATTCAAAAAATTAATCTCGGTCATTGTTCCAATAAAACGTGGTAACATTCATGAAACGAAAATTCAAATTTATGAAGAAAAAGATTTCCGCAAAATGGTTACTGAATTTGAAAAATAAAACCAAGTTTCTACACATACCAGCTTAAGAGTGCTAAAGGCCTGTAAATTGTACTGAAGGGCATAGATTCTTGTCTTGTTCCCGACGAAATAAGAGATGCACTCGTTTTCCAGTGAAATGAGGTAAAAAATGTATTTACTATAATAAATAGGAAGAACATCCCCATATCACGTTGAACTAGAACCAAATGACATAAAATTTAAGAAAAATGAGACCCATTTAGTTTATAACTTGAAATATCGCTTATACCGAAAAATCACTGTTAAAGAAACACACAAGCGTTCTTGACCCGTACAGTGCCATTATTGTCAAGAATATGGCCACACAAAAACTTATTTAGAGGTAATCACTCTGCTAACTACAGAGGCTTTCCTGTGTTTTCTATCGTTAAGCAGACAATGAGTCAAAAACCTAAAGTAAGTCAAGCTCAAACAGAAATAACTTACTACGCCAGTTATGCTATAATGGTCCAGCCAATTACTACAAATATATCGTATGCCGACGCTGTGAAGATCAATTTTATTGCCACGGAGAAAGTGTCACCATCTAATAATTCTACAAGTGCTAATATATACAAGCTTTAGTTTCAGTCACCTTAAAGCCACAATTGATAATCTGGTGCAAATTATAAACCAATTCACAACAAATATGACAAGCATGACGCCAGAAATGCTGCAAATGCAGAATACACTGCTTCAAGTATTAGTTAACAAGCCATGAACACGTTAAAAATATGTTTCTAGAACGCAAATGGCATTCGCCATCACAAAAATGAACTTGAGCACTTCCTCACGGAAAAAAATATTTATATAATGCTGGTCTCTGAGACTCATTTGACTTCGAGAAGCCTAATAAAAATTAATGGCTACACCCTATATGATTCAAAGGACCCCAGAGGAAGAGCATGCAGTGGATCGGCAGTTCTAATAAAGTCAAGATTCAAGCACTATATTCTTGATAACATTTGTGCAGAACACCTACAAGCAACTAATATTTGTGTCGAAAATTTTTGTACCAATTTCGTTATATCATCAATTTACTCCCCTCCCAGATTCTCAAGCACCTAGGATCAATACGAAGATTTTTGCTATGACCTTTATTTTTTCGCTTGGACCTTGTTTTATAGCAGCTGGAAATTCAAAACATATATACATTCTGGAGTTCGCGCCTTATTACACCTAGAGGTAGAGCGTTGTTCAACACAATTTCAAAAATAGAACTGGATGTCATTTTGAGTGGCGAGCACACTTACTGGCCTACGGACATACTAAAAATTACGGATGTTATAGTTTTTGCGTCATCAATCTCTAGGGGATTTAATTCATATTGAAGCTTCCCTAGATACCCCTCTGATTACTCTCCCACAATCTTTATGGTCTGTAAGCCATTAGAAACTGTTTTTCCTCACCCATATGTGAAGATGATCAATCGTGTTAATTGGCTGAGATTCAAAAAATATCTTAGTAGTTATTGCACGGAAAACATTACGATAAGAACACACGATGATATTAAATATAACATTGCCAATCTTAACGAAAATATTAAGCATTCTGCTCAACACACCACTACCTCCCATCTGCAGACTGGGTTTAATAGAATATATTCTACAATTATTGAACGTCTAGTATGTGAAAAAAAGAAGAACTTAAAGGGAAGGGCAACAGCATAGATAATTTCAAAATAAAATTAGATTTAAAGAGTGCACTAAACGACTCCAAAAGTTGCTTGTATATGAAAAAACTGCATCCTAAAAGATCTCGCTGTCACACCAGCATCTAATTACTCCTTGTGGCACGCTGCGAAAAGGCTTAAAACACCAGTCGAGTTTAAACCACCTCTGCGTAATTCTACCGGAGGTTGGGCAAGAACTAATACGGAAAAAGATAACTTGATTGCAAAGCATTTAAAATCGGTATTTACGCCAAACACATGATACTTAAAGTTTAAGATACGTGTCGTACAGAAACTAATTACTGAACTCAACCCGAAGAAAGCTCCAGGTATTGATGGAATTAGTAACAAGATGTTGATGAACTATAGTTTCTTGCCCAGCCTCCGCTCGAAGTGCGCAGTGGAGATTTAAGCTCAACGGGTATTTTAAGGTTTCTAGCAGCGCGCCATAAAGAGTAATTAAATGCTGACGTTGCATCGAGACCTTCTAGATATACTTTCAATAATGCAGTTTTTTTATGTACATTTTTTAAGTCTGATTTTATTTAGGGTTGATCTGTGTTGTTGCCATTCTCTTCTAGCTCTCCTTTTTTCACATATAAGACGTTCAATATCCGTAGAATAATTAAAGCCAGTCTCTTGATAATGAGGTAGTGGCATATTCAATAACCTTTTTAATATTTTCGTTAAAGTTGGAAATGTTAAATTAAACACAATTTAATGGAAAAAGAAAATTTTATTTTGGTATTCAAAAGTTGGTTAAACAAGATATTTATATGAAATTTTTACACAATATGAAGAGCGATATGTGGACTAATTATGCATCATTAACTCAAAAATTTAATTTTTTGAGTTATGACGTTGTTTGAGTAAATGAACGACATTTAAAAATCGTTATGCTCATACGTAATTACAATAAAAGCATCAGAGAGCTGTATTCACAAAACTATAAAATGAATTCTAGCTATATATTTATTAGAATTATTAAGGCTTTATAAAGTGTTTTTAAAACAGATTTTCATACAAAATAAAAATTAAGAACAGAAAATAAAATAAATCAGTCTTCTGAAATAAGTAACTGATGATTTCCTTGTAAGGAAAATTTAGAAAGTACCAGATAAGGATCAATTTCAAATTCATAATGAAAATTAATTAAACTTGAGTAACATATTTACTAAAACTAGTTCATTGACGAACTAGTTTATGGTAGTTATATTTTTATATTTAAGTAAAATTTTTGTAAAATTAAGTAAAATTTTTCCATAAAACTCGGAGATTTGCGACAAAATCTTTTTCATCTTTGATCTTAAATTTAGTAAATGTTCCTAAGTTTTTTTTATGTCTTCAATTATCATTTTAGTTCTATACCACATGAGATGTTATTTTGCCCAGGTTCTGCACTCGAAAAATGAAATGAAAATGAAATTTTCTCTTGGTTTGTGTTCTCAATTTCGGAAAAAATGATTTTAAAAGTAAAATTTTATTTTCAGGTTGTTTCAAACATAATTTAACTGTTCTGCAATCCAATTTCACTACGAAAGAGTATTTTGAAACCGGCAGCAAACAACATTGTGAAAGAAATACTTTTTTGTAAAAATAAAATTTTTGTAATAAATAGTTGCAAAAAAACGAACATGCAAGCAAATAAATAACACTTTTATATCAACTCTTTTTTTAACGATTTTATTTGTGTTTTAAAAGCGTAAGCACAGAACCCTGGAACAAGAGGAGGCGTTGCTAAAATATATGGAAAAAAATCCGGAATTTGTAAGTGATTTCTCCAATGCGCTTGAAAACTTTTGGCGTTTTTTTCCGAGTTTGTTTTATTTTTAACAGTTTTCGCGATTTTTAATGAATTTCAAGGCTTTTACAAAGCGACTTTTTGCAAGTATTCTGCTTCTTAACAGTTTTCGCGAATCAATTTTAAATGTTTAGTTGAACTATAGTGAATTTTAATCAGAAATAATTTCTTAGTCGGGCTTAAGTTCAGTAATTTCAATTCTTGTTGAATGAAATATTTTTATTAATTAATGTACACAGAAAAAAGTATTCACCAATTAATGTTTTCAATTAATAATTTAATTGATTCAATTAAAGTTTTAATTGTATTAATTAATTTGAGTGGAAAAACTTAATTGATATTATTAAATTGTTTATAGGTGAAAATTTAATTAAATTTTTAATTAATATTACAAATATTTTAATTAATATTACAAACTCATTCATATTACTTTTTTGTGTGTAAGTTTCTAAGAGAAGAGAGGAAAAATTAAATTAGACTATAAGCTGGGGGAAATACCGATATTTTTCTGTGCAGCAACGCACTTGATCAGCACCCAAGTCTATCCACTGGGGTAGAGATTGTTATTAATATCAGCTATTTAACGCAGCTTACAGTCTAAGTTAATTTTTCTTCTCTTCTTTAGAAACTCACATTAATTAATAAAATATATTTCATTCAATAAGAATTGAAATTACTGAACTTAAGACCGACTAAGAAATTATTTCTGATTAAGTTTTCGCGAATTTTAAACAGTATTAGCCATTGATATCATTCTGTTATCAAGAAAGATGAAATTTTTGCTAAGTTTTTGGCTTTCTTTATTTATTTTTATTTAGGGACTTAAAATTTAAATTTTTGCAATCTTTGACAAATTATTATATTTTGCGCTTTATCCGGATTTAATTAATGGTTTACCTTACAGTTTTAGGGAGTATATTCAGTTTTAGTTTACGGCTTGTTTCCAATATTGCGAATTTTAACATTTTCGCGATGTGTGATTTATTCGACTTTTAATCAAATTCAAGACTTGCTATAGATTTTTACATATACGAGTATTTCTATTGCAAGTTCATAATCATAATTCTTTGCCGCAGTGAATATTTGCATAATTTGGTATCCATGGGCTATCAATATATTTATAGCAAGACAGAGATTTTGAGTACACAGAAAAAAGTATTCACCAATTAATGTTTTCAATTAATAATTTAATTGATTCAATTAAATTTTTAATTGTATTAATTAATTTGAGTGGAAAAACTTAATTAATATTATCAAATTATTTATAGGTGAAAATTTAATTAATTTTTTAATTAATATTACAAATATTTTAATTAATATTACAAACTCATTCATATTACTTTTTTGTGTGTAGAACTGTTAGGTCGTTAAAAGACGAATTTACCAACGAATTATTGAAGGCAAGTTTGTCGATCTATATGAAGTTCGTTGTTCATCCCAATTGGGTTTTTATAGCAAAATATAGTTTTTTGCCAAGTTGCTTCAAATATTTATTTGAAATAAACTGGGAATGAAATCGTCGTGGAAAAACGTTTCATAATTTTCCTAGAATACAGTGATATTGTCTTTGTGGAATTAAAACCGTTTTCAGTTTCATATTCTGGTGGAATGTAGCACTTGTGCGATATTCATATTATATTCTTAATTAATTCACCATACATACAAACAGGTATTTCGATTTCATTAAAGTTTGTCAAACAGTGTTATACCTTTGCTAGTTTATTTAGGGCCTTATTTTGTAAAACGCAACGCCAAACGTTGACAAACTTTGTATGCATTGTTTTTTTTTAAATTCAAATTTTTTCCAAATAAAAATTGGTAACGCTTCACGTTGCGTTACACAAAATTAGGTCCTTAAAATTACAATTGGAAGAAAAATTTTGTAAAAAGTCGTTAAATCGTCTCACAATAAATCTAACACATATTTTTGACAACTGTTCACTCAATAATTGTGTGAATGCAATTTAACATTTCTGAATTGTTGGAGCATCTTTTGGGGTTTGCTTGAGTGTTCTTACATCTTTTGGAAGAGGAACATCTATGCTTCTAGTAACTCATTCATAGCTTTATTGTTTACTAAATTTCTTATTGAACAACTACTTAACTTTAATTTTGTGGTTTAGAATCTATCCAAAGGTCCGAATTTATCATCACAGGAGTCATCATCAGTTTCGTGAAAAAAGAATTGTCCCGAGCTATCGTTTTGAAAATTTTTTGAACTGCATTTCGGTTCTTCGTATGCCTTAAAGCGTGCATTGTTATAGTCTGGATGTGGCAATCTGTCTGATTTTTCTTTAACAGTCTGAATGGGGTTTGTTATTGCAGTTGAATAAATACTTGATAGTATTCTTGGCGCTTCCCTCTTTTTGCAATTATTAAAACATTTTTTTATATTTAAAAGGATCGACGTTCAAATAAATCCTATTGTTATTATTTTAAATTAAATAATTTTTTAACTTCTAGCTAAAAACATATTGATATTATAAATTTATTGCGCATGTGATAAAACAACAGGCTGTAGACTGCAGTTTTTTTGAAGCCTTAAATATGAATATTTTTCGAGAAGGTCATCGAATTTTGAGTACAAAACAAAAATAGGAATACATTAAACGGCACTTGAATTGAAATCAAAAGATCGATTAACCTTTAACCCTTTAAAGAAAATTTAATATTTTTTGTAGTATTTCAATATATTTTTTATGAAACTAATAATAGTTTCTTCTTATGTGTTGTGAGATTGATTTTCATAAAGAAAATAAAATATTTTAAGTGTTCTAAAGAACCCCATTCACTATTCAATTCAATTTTCAATTGAGTCGGTTTTTGTCCAAATCAAAGCGTGTATGGCTCTGTCAGTTGATTAGTTTGGCAGTTGTCGAGTTGGTTGAAGAAAAATCAAAAGATTTTGATTTTTCATGTTGACTAGTAAATCTTTCAATTCGATTGAGCTGTATGTGTTCTAGTCTCTTGATTAGCTGCCAAAATTTATGTTTGTAGCTTTATTTTGTATAGAAAAAGCTATGTATTTTTAAAAATTTATTTAATTTAATTGAATTTGAAATAAAAAATATACAAATTTGTGAATGAATGCAATAGAAGTTTTAAATTTTTAAATATGTAATTGTGAAAAAATATAAATTTGATAGCTGAATGAAAATCTTTAAATTCAGTTTATGAAGTGTGTGGCCAAGAATCAATTCAATTGAAAGACTCAATTGACAATTGAATTGAAACGTGTATACCCCATGCTTAAGTCAAGTTTTATTAAAACTAAAAAAATACTTTAAAACCTTAACATTTGAACTAAAAAATGTTTCTAAGAGATTATTTTAGAAGATATCTTTAATCTAATAAAAAATCTAAAAAATATCTCAATTCCAGCTGATTTGGAGCTTTTCTATTCAATACGGCAGTTAAAGTTCTTAATACGTCTTGACTTTTTTGCCCTTTCAATCACCAAAAAGTTAAGCCTATGTGTACTTCAAGCATTAGCGCAGCAAAAAAAGTGATGCTCTGAAATTTTGCTCTATTAGAATATTTTTTTTAAAGTTTAACTACAGGGGCTTTCTTCGCAATATTAAAATACTTAATGAAATTTATGTAAAAGGGTGATTCCCGGAACTACCAGAATCAGGATATTAAAGTTTTAATGTTTTTTAAACTTAATCACATGGATTTTTGTTGTTACAATTTTATAGAGCTTCCAAACGTTGTTCATATGAAAATTGTTTTAGTCGGTGATTTCTAACCGATTAAAACAAAACCTCGATTAATTAATCGAGCAATTAACCGGTTAAAGCACAAACCCAATTATTTGAATACCCTTGTTATTCCTTCAACGCATACTGGCGCGATTATGGATGGCAAACGAACTTCAGTTGCTGTGACAACTGGCAATGCAACTGAATTTAGAATTAATATTCTGTGTGCAAACTTCTCCAAAAAATTATTGAAAAAACGATTGCTAGAATATGTACGTTGGTTGTTTGGAAACATTAATCAAATAATTACGAATTACAATTTAGAATAAATGTAAAAAATTATAAAAAAAATTCGTAAAATTTGCACACAAAAAATTTATAAAAATATAAAATATAAAAGTGATATTTTGTAATTTGTAACGTAAATCGTTTTTAGTACATTCCCAAGTTATCAAATTTTATTTCCATCCCTGTAATACAATTCATTCAATTCACCTTTCCGGCAGTACTGATGATTGAAGTGTGTATAAAAAAAGTATTTTTGCATATCGATGGTCACAAGTAGAAAGGCCCTAATTCGTTTTTTCACTAAATTGAGGTTTTCAGTGATTCCAATACATTTTCCATAAATACACCACGTCACAAAAATTTATTGCAATAGTATAAAATAAAACGCTTTCACAAGCAGTTTTACGAAGCAGTTGTGCCAGCACTTGTACTGTTTATTGTTATTTTTTTAACTTCTCCTGTAAAGTTACAGTTATTTGAGTTAGGGCCTACTTGTGACCAACGATTTATGCTAGGAACACAACTGGGACGAACGACAAATTTTTCACTGCGAACTTTCGTCATAAAAAATAAAACACATTTGTGCATATGAAAATGAACACAACAGCACCGTAGAACGAAATTCGTCTTTGCTCACGCAATAACCATCTTCGGTGAGTAAATTTGTCGTTATTGTGTTTCATACGGCGAATTTACTCACCGAATTCTTATCGAAGAATTCGTCGTTCGTCTCAGTTGTGTTCCTAGCAATACTCATGTGCATCCGAAAATACAGTCAGAGTATTTCATATTTATGCGTATGATTGAAACTGAATCAGTGCATGCATTTAAGCTATAGTTGTTTATGCTGCACATGTGTATGAACATAGTTGTTGGAAGTTTATGCTTATACATATTCATTACTAAGTTTACGTATCATGTGTATGAATATGATTTTTACTTTGAACTGTAGGCATATATATACATATATTAATTATTGACTATCAATGCTCAAAGAGTACTTAAAACTATACTTTTGTCATTCTCTGGTGTATTTGGGTTCCTTAGCTACTCATTTCTGGATTATGTATAATTAAAAGAAAAAGCATTTATTATTGTTAAAAAAAAAAACATTTTTAGGTGAAAATTTTGTATAACGTCAACGTTACGATAATTTTTTCATAATTTGTATTGTATTACCTGATTTATATTAAGAATTTTTTCATGAAATTTCATGAATTTTTTGAACGAAACTTTTTCTTTTTGCTAATTACAGCGCTATCAAAAAAAGTTGTATAAAAAAAGACGTTTAATGAACCTCTGATACATTTTTGGCAACTTTTTTAATATAAGTTGCTCCTCCTGGCTTCCTATTGATAAATAAACTAATTTCATGAAAAAAGTGCTTAATATATATTAAGTATATGTCAATTACCTACTTTATTTTTGGATATAATAATAAATGTACAATAATTTAACACACAAAACTACGTAACTAACAACTTTCAACTTCTCTAGTCCGAAACTCTGTATAATACTGTTATAATACTCCTGAAAACTATGATTAGAAAATCATTGTATTGCCTTGCGCTGAATCTGCTCCAATCATTAATTTACTGATTTAAGCAAAATTGTCTTACAACTTAGCGCAGACTTTATTTTTGTTATACAATATTAAAGTTAAAATGTTTATCCACCCTAACGTACTTGCAAACTTAAATGTACTCGTATATACATACATATATATGTATGTAAATAAATATTTAAAATGCTAAAAACAATTACTTTTTTCCAGTTAGGTGCCCCCAAAGCCATTGTTTACCCCCATTGCAATTCCTTTGTGACAAATGTTTCTTTACATTCACAGAGGAATGAACAACATGGCAAAGCTACTGCTCATACTCCAAAGCAGATCTTGGCACCTTTGGCCCTTTGAGCACAAAACAAGTTTTAAATATAGTTTATTATAACTATAACTATTTCCTTAACATGTTTCTATGCTCATAACATAGCTGTTTAAGCAATTTTGATGTAATGAATAAGATAAACTGGACATTGAATTGATATAAAAGCACTGGCGTTATTAGTTAGCACCGAAGGTCCTGACTTCAAGCTTAACTAAACACAGCTTCAAAAATTTAATGCAACTCGTTGACACCACAAGCGCTGAAACACTGCCTTAAAAAAATAAACAACGTGCAAAAAGCAGAGTTGTAAATGAATGAAGCTTTTCTTTATCTCTTCTTCACCACTTATCTTCTCTATCACTATCCCTTTCCTCAAGAAGTCCACACCTAGTCGTGGTAGTAGGCATTCAATGCCTGAGTGTTACTTCTCTTTAAAAATAAAAAATAAAAATTTGGAACGGTTTGATGGTAAATTGACAGTTTGATGGTAAATTGAGGACTTGTATCTCAGTTTGTCAGTTTGTCTTCGGTCAAAACAATAAAAAAGGAACATATTCGTAATCGTGTACAGACAGTTTAACATGAAAAAACTTCTGGAGGGCCTGAAAAGAACGAAATTCCTCATAATATAAAAGATGTCGAAGGCATAGTGTAATGGATGGACTGGGAAGTTGAATCCATGTTGTAGTAAATTGAAAAATTTTACAAATTTGTGCACTAGTATGAAAGACCTCTAAAGTAGTTAGACTACAGAAGATGATGTCTAATTCATAATGAAGAAGACTATAAATATAAGTGAGATAAAGCAGTTCATTTTATATTAATTTTTTTTACTATCGCGCAGGTTCTACATTCCACTACAATATGAAATTAAAAACGTTTTTAATTCCGCAAAGACAATATCAGTGTGTTTCTATAAAAGTAATGAAACTTTTTTACACGACGATTTCATTCCCAGTTTATTTCAAATAAATATTTAAGCAAATAAATATTTCAAGTCGAATTTATCACACATCGCGAAAATGTTAAAATTCGCAATATTGGAACTCAATAGAAACCGCAAAACATTATGCATATTCGTCAAAGCTTTATAAATAAAAGAAATAAATAAAGAAAACCAAAAACTTAGCATAAATTACAACTTCCTCAAATATAACAGAAAAATTGCCAAAATTTTTAATAAGTCATAATTATTGCTAAAAATTGCTTAAACTCTAAGGAATGCCAAAAATTTGGTGAAATCACGAAGATTGCTAAAATTCTTAATTGAATTAGCGAAAACTGTTAAGAAGCAAAATACTTGCAAAAACTTGATTCGCGAACAATGCCAGAATGCGCGAGAAGTTGTAAAATCGGAAACAAGCCTTGAAATTCATTAGAAATCACCAAAACTCTTAACAAAATCAAATAAACTCGGAAAAAACGCGAAGAAATCGCAACCTCGCCAAAAAAATTTAAGCACATTGGAAAAATAACTTACAGAACCCTTTACGAATACCGGATTTTTCCCATATATTTTAGCAACGCCTTCTCTTGTTCCAATTTTTTACGGTTACCCCTTTAAAACACAAATAAAATCATTAAAAATAGCATTTTTATATAAAAGTGTTATTTATTTGCTTGCATGTTCGTATTTTTGCAACTATTTATTACAAAAATTTTATTTTTACAAAAAAATATTTTCTTTCACAATGTTGTTTGTTAACGCAGGTCGTACACGACATGTTTTTTCCGTCTGACATGTCAGCTTTTCAACTCAGATGTAATTCTGCATGTCTGTCAAAAATTGTGTTCTTTAGAAGATTTATAATATTCGGTCACAAACGTGCATGTACAAATACGTCTGCCATTGTCCGTGTTTGTATCCAACAGCTGATCTGTGCTCAAATTTTATTAAATATTTTGTTAAAAGTGGTTGTAAAATGAATTCAGAAAATAATACAATTGCAGTGTGCAGCATTATTTCAATTATAACTGCAATTAAAGCA
Organism: Nowickia ferox; assembly: GCA_936439885.1. Lineage (NCBI taxonomy): Eukaryota > Metazoa > Arthropoda > Insecta > Diptera > Tachinidae > Nowickia > Nowickia ferox. The sequence goes on from OW387026.1 coordinate 30,797,304, forward strand.
AAATCAAATATAAAAAAATGTAAATATTTTTGCTCAAACCTATATCGTTCTCCGTTTCACAGTGTTACCGGCACAAAAATGTTTCTTTACGCCGTAAAAATTTCACTCGTTTTAAAGAATTTTTCTTTAAATTCGAAGAAATCATGTTAGGATATAAATATGAAACGCAATTTTATTGCATGTACATGATTGTTATTTAATAGTTAAAAAAAAACATAAATATATCAATGTTGTAATATATCAACTTTAGGCGGCTAATGCTTTCGTCAATATCGGAACGCCGCTGAATGTTTCCTTATGGCATAGATTTTTGACGACATATTTTGCTTAAGAAAAACAGCTGATGTCAGAAATTTTGTCCGAAGAAAATAGAACACGCTCTAATTGATACTTTGTCAGAAGACTTTGCGTCTGACTTTTACAGAAGCAATGTTTTAAAGGTACCACACGACATGTACATGTTTTACACTGGGAAATATGACAAGTCAGATGTAAAAAACATGTCGTATTCGGGGGGCTTAAAGGTTTCAAATAAGTTTTTTTGTAGTGAAATTGGATTGTAGAACATTTATATTTTGTTTGAAATAACCTGAAAATGAAATTTTTCTTTTTAAATCACTTTTAAAAAATTGAGAATACAAACCAAAAGAAAATTTAACTTTCATTTAATTTTACGAATGTAGAACCTAGGCATATATATTTATTTATTGTGATGTGATGAAACTGATGTTAACAAACCTAAAATTTTGTTTTGCCTTTGTTGGATTTTCTCAACATTTGAAGCTGCAGCAGTGCATAGCTGAATTCCGTAGCACCATATGGGTTTCAAAAGCGATTTTTATGTCAAAAGCTTACAATCTAGACCGAGGGTTGAATTTTTAACTATCAGCCAATGTATCTGAGTTAATTTAAGTTTCATTTCTGTAACCTTAGAGCCAATATGATGTTTCCATGTAAGCCGTCAGTCAAGGTGTATACTAAGGCATTTCACATGTGTATGTTGAGGAAGAATTTGATTATTGATTCTAATGGAGGAACAAATACTTCTGCTTGCTTATTCCAAGGTTTATCCATAATTCCAGCTGAATAATATGTCGCTGAAGATATCGGGATGCCTCTTAAAGGTTTTCGTGCATACTAAGGCAGGCTGTATCATCGGCAAATGTATAAATGCATACAAATTTGGCCCTCCTTCCGGGCAAGAATGTAACTTTTATTGGTAGATATGTCTTCAATTTTAAAATAAGTCCTTCGTGCCAAACTTTATCAAATGCCTGAGAAATATCAATAAAGAGGGCCGAACAGAATTTTTTTTTCAAATGTTATTTTTTTTTTTAATTAAACGAATCTATATATGCATTTGTTTAATGGTGCTATGCTGACTTCTAAATCTAAATTGATAGTCCGGAATGCATTATCAGTTAGAATAGGGAACAATGTTATCATAAGTAGCTTTTCGAAGAGCCTTGACATTGTTGACAGTAAACTTATTGGCCTGTATGACTCAGCTTTGGTAACATCTTTGCCCGGCTTTGGAATCATTTTGACCTTGGCAAGCTTCCATTGTTGAGGATAATATTTCAGTCGTAAAATGGCATTAAAAATTAATAACAGGATTCTAATTGCAATGCGAGGCAACTTCATCAGCAACTTATTTCGAATATCATTAATACCCGGAGCTTTCTTTGGGTTGAGTTTAGCAATTCGTTTTTGTACATAGAGCATCTTAAGCTTTGAGGGTCGAGGGGTAAGAGCAACTACACATGGCCAATCAACAACACCCATACATGTGTTTGAGGAAATACGGATTTTATATGCTCAACAAATATGTTAACTTTTTTAGTATCGCTTCTTGTGCAACCTGCTGTAGAAGTGCGCAGAGGTGGTTTAAAATCAACGGCTGTTTTAAGCTTTCTCCCAGATAATTTATAAGAGATGCAGTTTTTTTCAGATGCAAGCAACTCTTGGAGTTGTGTAGTGCTCTCTTTAAACCTGCTTTTATATTGGGTTGATCTGTGATGTTGCCATTTCCTTCTAGCTCTTCTTTTTTTACATACGAGACGTTCAATATCCGTAGCATAAATTCTAATAAGACCAGTCTGCGGGTGGGAGTTAGCGGCATGTTCAGCAGCCTGTTTAATATTTTCGTTAAGATTGGCAATGTTAAATTCAATATCAGCGGATGCTCTTAGCTTCCGTACATTGACTACTGAAATATCTTTTTAATGCCAGCCAGTTAACACGATTGATCATATTCACATATGAATGAGGTAAATCACTTCGAAGTGGGCTACAGATGGTAACGATCGTTGAAATGTGATCGGAGTAGAGATCTAGAGAAGCTTTAACATGAATTAAATCCCTAGAGATATTTACACTGACGCCAAAATCTATAACATCCCGAATTTTTGTATGCCTGTAGATCAGTAAGTGGGCTCCCACTCGAAATGACCCCCAAGCCCATGTTTGAAATTGTGTTGAACAACGCTAGGTGTAACAAGATATGAACCTCGGTACGTATGTTTTACATTGTAGTCGCCAGCTGCCACGGAACAAGATCCAAGCGATTTGTACAACGTCTCATACGGATCTTCGGTAGCTTAAAATCTGGGAGGTGAGTAAATTGATGATATCACGAATCTATTTTTTCGGTGTAAGAGAAACCTTACTCTATAAATTGGATGGGTTCCATTTTTTTCAATTGTATGTCATTCGGTTTTTCGATTTCAACCCGAAACAGGGGTTGGGGAACCTTTTCTCTGTGACATTTTTTACCTTAAATCCTTGGTTGATGAATGCAAAATTTACTTCTTCGGGTACAACATATGAATCTATGCCCTTCAATACTATCTGTAGGCCTTTAGCATTCTTAAGTTGATTTGTATGGAAAGTTGTTTAATTTTTTTTTAAATTCTGTCACAATTTTTTGGAAACCTTTTTCTTCATGTATTTGAATTTTTGTTTCGCCAATATTACCTCGTTTAATTAGAATGATGTGAAAAGTATGCTCACCAATTTCCGATAGTCCCTTTTTTGGTTGGTATGTGGCGGCTTAAAAGACTTTTGCGATGATGCAATGGGCTTGTTGTAATTGTCTTTTTAGTAAAGGATGCGCTGGTATCCCTAAGTATCTTTGGAGCACATGAAATTTTCACACAATTTTCGCATATATTGTTGGCAAAAAATTAGGAGTCCTATTATTATTATGAAAAAAGTGAAAAAATTACCTTCCTTTACGTTCATAACAAATTTTTTTATTATTATTTTTTAAATAAATAAATAAATATACATATTTTCCAATTTGACATAAATCTCACCATAGTATGTTGTAAAAGCTTTTTAAACTTTTTAAGCTTTTTCTTGTCATATGAACAACAGAATACCATCACAATTTTATGTAAAAATATATAACAAGAAACTTGACAAAATTGTATGACAAAAAAAATTATATCAATTTATTAGAATACGGGTATTAATATTAAGTTAACAAAAACAGAAAAAGTACCAAAAGTTCAAATTTTAACATGTTCCCGTACTTTTGTACATTTTTTTTATCTTATTGAGAGAAATTATAGTTTACTCTTACTTTACCGAACTTTATACAAAAAGTAAGGAAATAGAGTTAAGACTCAGTTAGCCGACTGTAACGCAATGTAACTGTAATGTAGGAAACAGCTGATCGATATTTTTATATGAAAAGTATATTACGTTACATTACATCTCTATAACCATTTGCATTATTTTTCATATAACAAAATCGATCAGCTGTTTCCTACTGTTGCAGTTACATTACGTTACAGTCGGCTAACTGAGTCTTTAATAATGCTACCATACTTACATTTAATTTCATACTTTTTGTAAACAAGTTTTATCACAAAGATTAATAAGAACAAAAGAACATAAAAAAAATTAGATTTGAAGTTACTGCCATCGATGTAATCATGACGGACTAACTAACCCTCGCCGGTGTCAAATATGGTTTTGCAAAATTTAAAACTTGGCCCTTAATGGGATTTAAATGGACATCCCGTGCTAGCTCATACACTCCCATACTACGTTTCCCTTAGTGGCGCAACTTGCTCTTTAAACAAATGGTTTGGCATAGAGAGTTCATATTCAAGTATACACACTCGCTTTTTCGCGGATGTGTGTATGATTGAAAATTATTTCATGCCTACAAATGATGACGAAACAAAGTACAACCCAGCAAACATGCAGATTTAAAGTTCCGGTACAAAGTTTGAGTGTCTTTTAAAAGACTTATGATCAACATTGCCATTTTTGCGATTTTCGTGTTTAGAAGACCGGGTCGGGTGGATTCGTCGATTGTTCAAATTTAAGAAACAACAAACAAGTATGTTGGTTATTTTAACATTAAAATAGTAAGATTTTAAATAATTTTTTTTGGTAAAGCTCATTAACTAATTACGGCTTTCTCTAAAATGGAGAAAAAAATTTATAGAAAAGCTGATAGAATGATCCAGTGTTCAAAAGATGGCTTAGACAAGCAAAACATGCAATAATGGCAGTTTGCATTTGTTTTAATTTTGGTATAAATGCCCGCGATTTATTATCTGAAATAAAAACAAAGACTATTAAAATTATTATGATAATTGCTACCTTTCTCTTATAAAAACATCAATAGCAAGGAATATAATATATTATAACTTATTGCTTTTTTTCAGAGATGTTTTTAATTTTTACCTCTTTTTACCCTATTCTTATATGCTCACAGTGCTTTTGATGGTCCAATAATTGGCATCACTGCTTTTAAAATATATTAGAGAAGGGGTCGGCAAGTAATTTTAAGTAGAGTCCGGATAATGTTGAAGTGCTTTTGTCGATGCACAGAAAAAAAACTTTTATTTTACTTGCATAGCGACAAAATATTATATTAAAAAAATTATGAGAAAAATTGCATCTATGTCTGTTTGGTTTTCGCAAAGAACAACTTATGCGAAGAGTATTAGTCTCAAATGATACATGTATATTAAAAAATAAATAAATAGAAGATTCACATAAAAAGGAGGATCCAAACATATTAGCCGTATTTCACATTTTTCTGCAAGGAACCATCTTCTTTGATAGATTCAACAACTTCTCAGCTACGTCACGTGTCAGTCTAGTCTGTCGCTGCAGCGATTTCATAAGATGATTTAAGAAATAAATAGAAGCAGTTTCCCTATCAGAACAAAAAAGAAACTTTTGATAAAAAAATAATTTCACATGGCAGAAATCATATTTAAACATTAATTTCATAAAATGTTCCTTCCAACAAATCCCGTTTCATTGGTATTAAAAATATATTTCTTTGTTTTATTACGATTTAAACTTATGTCACTCTATTAAAAACACCTTTATAAGACATCCACTTTACTGTATTACTTTAATTTCTTCACTGGAATTTAGTAAAACTCTATAGTAAAATATATTTTTGAGTTCATTCGTGAATTAGGATAACGTTAGGTATCATAAGATATTATCCATAATATTTCAATTATTTGACTTAAAGTTTGTTGGGAAACAACACTGGCGAACAAGTGAATGTTGCGTTAACAGGTAACGACAGTTACGATAATGCTTTTTTCTATTGTCAGCTTCCTTGGCAGCAAACGAAGGAGGTATCGACGCTATGCGTGCTGTATGTTTGAAATTCATCTACATTTATTGTTTGACTTCACTATGTAAGATGAAATTTCTATGAAATTTTCTTGCAAATTTTTCTACTCAAAAACCTATAAATTGCACTTTTTAGATTTATTCATTTTAGGCACATCTGCGCATTTGGGACTTAACATAAATTATTACTTCATTTTCATACTGCAACGCACGTTTTCAGTTTCATTGCAATGTTTATTAAAGCCACACTTATATGAAATGAACGGATGAATAAAAAGTAAAATAAATAAAGTGAATTTATTATTTCGATATTTAATAGCAACGTTGGAAAAAAATGAGCCTTTTCACATTAATACCAAAAAATCGATTTTTGTGTATCCTCAGAAAGCCTTTTAAAGTAGAAAATGTGACTTTGCAGACACATATTGAGCCAATTCTGTGGCAAAAAGGAAAAAGTGCTTAAGTCGAAATAAGCGGATTTTAAGTTAATGGTTTCTCCGTAATCTGCATATTCGAAAGTACATCTGGTCAAAATCTGAATTAATTTGTGTGATTTTTCAGGAAGTTATAGTACTATGACTTGCGACTTATCTTTTTTAGACCACTTATCTCATTTGAAATAATTAGTTAAGTTAGTTTATGCTTTGGTATATTTCAACTTAAATGTATTACTTATAGTGTTTCGGACGCTGTTTGCTTAAAAACATAAAGGTTAACAGAGGATTTCCCAATTTAACTGTAAAATAAATAAATTTCTGAAAATCGACTTGAAAGCTTAAAAGTATATACTCTCCTGCAAAACAGTAAAATATGACTTAAGCACTTTTTCCTTATTGACACAGAATTATTGAACTAATTTGATTACTATAGTCTTTAATTTTTGAATAACTCTCTTCTTTGCCTATACCAAAGGGTAATGAAAGATCGCACCTCATTCTCGATTCGTTTCGTTCAGTATCTTGAAAAACTGGTTATTTCATTGTTTTGAAATCGTGCAATCGATCATTGCGCATTTGCTTATTCTGTAAGGCTTGAAGGCGCTCTTTCAAAATTTTTAATCGTTCTTGAGATTTTCCACATATGGATGTAAAAGAAAGATTAAGTGATTAATGGTAACAGTTTTTGATCTTTAAGAATGTTAAAAACTTCTATAGACTTAGACGAACCATTCTGCGTCAAAAACTGATCAACTTCTTTCTTTAATTATTCGTAAATAATTTATTCTCAACGGCTATGTAAAGCCGTAAAGTCTCCACAACCTACTTTAAAATCTCTTAAAAATTATAATAGCCATTATCGACTAGACTATTTAAAAATCAGGTTTTCGGCGAAGGAAAAGGAAGGGTTGAGTTAAAATTTTCTTGTAAGAACCTTGTAATTTTTTTCCGATATAACTAACTTTGGAGCTTAATGGTTTAATAAAACTAATAATATTATAGAAATTTTACTGTTGTCAAGAAGACTGTATCACACATTGGGATATTTCCAAGATCTAACTGGTCCATAATCAAGAAAACAAGATTACGCAATGCGCAGGTCCGTTATTTTATTGTCTGCCTGTGTGATGTATAATATGTGTTATAAACCAAGTATATTTGAGTATGGAAAGTGCAAAGTAATTAAAGTGAAAACATGAAAATTTCTCACCCATTTTACAAGAAACACTCATTTGTTTTCTATGATGACGTAGGTGCGCAGTAGAAGTTTTTTCCTTTCGGCTGCGTGTTCAATCTTGTTTTTTTTTACTTTTGGCCAGTCACAGGCCAAAAGCAAAGTGTGCTAGTTGGTACACGTTAGGCATGCCCTTACTTGTCTTCCTGCTATCGCCACTCATGTAGTAACAAGTCAAAGCTTGACCATTGTTCACTGTGCATTTGACGATTACCGATATTAAGTGCGATCGTTAAGCTTGTCATCAAATAAAAAAAACTGGGTGATTGATATAGTATAAGCAATAATGTATTAAGTAAATATATTTATTATTGCATATTTTTTAAGTAATTTTATTCTATATTTAAAAAATTTGGCTTATAAACAGAGCATATATGATTTAACTTTAACTTTTTTTATATTCCAAATTGTCTGAAAGATTAGTTGTATTCCAGAATGCTACCCAGCTAAATATTTTTTTGAGACTTATGTAAGATCTATAGTAATATCATAGTAAAGCAAGCAGCTGCAAGTCTTTGTTCTTTTAGTTATATTTACATTCAAACCTAGTAGTATTAAGGGCTAGATTATATATTATATAGACCAACAGGTTGTTAATCTAGATTCCGAGAATGTGTTAGAAAAAGAAGCAAATAAGTCACAAGACGGAATTTTTCTCATACATATGTAGTTAATTGTTAATGTAGTTGCATTATTATAATTTTATATTAACTTGAAGTTTAGTTACCAATGAAATATATATGGATATTTCATTGTAAACTGTTATAAATAGCTTCTCTCAATAAAAAACAACATAAGAAACCTTAGAATTAAAGAATATAATATTTAAATAATTTTGGCCAGGAAGATCAGGGTCGCACAGTGGTTCCAATGCCAAAAAATTTTAATTAATATATATGTATCTTCTGAACTAGTGGTACAAATATAAAGTGATATATAACAAAAATGATATATTGCAAAAATCATACAACCTCGCAAGGACTAAAACAATAAAAAAAATACTATAATACTGATTATATAAACCGCAAAAAAGCACTAACACAATAATAGACTTCAGCATATAAACCGCGGAAACCTGCAAAAATGCAAATATCTTTAAAAAATTTCCAAAACCTCACCAAAATGTAAATGAAAAAAACTCAGTACATTTTAGGAATAAAAAACAATCGCATGTACAAAAAGTTGCGGAATTTTTTTTATTAATTTCTTAATTGAAAAAAACCTTAAAATTTATTTAAAAAGCCCTAAAATTGTAACGAGTGTCCAAAAAACCAAAAAGATATCAAAGTCTGATGCTGATTAAAAATATTTAGAACTGTAAAAAAAAACAAAGAATTGAGAACAATCACATTAAGTGCAAAAATAGTGAAAATTCGCGATAAATTGCACACAAGCTGTAAAATAATTAACAAATAATTTAGGTATCTAACGAATACCAAAATGACAAAAATTCGCTCAAATTTACTAATATCAAATAGGTAAATAGATTAAAAATCGGTAAAATGGTAAAAAAAAAGTTAATATGTGGCTAAAAAGTCACTTTTATAGCGAAAATTAATGACGAATTGCAAGCAAGCGCTAAATTTTCTTTAAATTGCCAAAATTATAAGGAATGCGATGGTTAAGATATTCTTCCACTAATTTAGATTTTAGCACAGATATATTTAAAATGAAGCGTGTAAGCCGTAAATATTTAATAGGGGTTAGGTCTATGGACTGCAAAGAGTGTTTGTGTGGTTAAAAGAATTTTGTTTTCAAATGGTTTGAAAAAAATGTTAGTACTTCAACAACTACAAACCAAAAAATATTTCAAAACCCAAATGTGTTGCAAGTCATTGGTATGTCGATAGATATGCGAAGATATGCGATACATACAAGTATGAAATAAAGTGCGCAAGGCTATACGTAAGTATGAGACGGGCAAAAAACCGTGCCAAATAGTTTTTGAAAGTCTGTGCATAAGATAAGAGGTTTGTGACTGTTCAAAATGTGGTTAAAGTCTACTGATGATTTGGCTAAGCACCAATGAAATATATAGACAATGCTTGACCTCCAGCAAATAAATTTCAAATTAGTAACACACAGTATAACCAACATAAAAGTCGTTAAACAGTAACTCTGAAATTCAAAATAACGGTCAATAGAATTATCTACAAATGCCTCGAAACAGTAACAAGAATTTTCCAGATTGTGTTAAAGGAGTGTTTGATCAATTGGCTACCAATAGTAAAAGACAACACAGATGGTAGCTTGTGCATAGCAGTAACATCTTTATGCAATAATAAAGCTTCTTACATATTTGGCTTTACTAAGTGGACACATTTTATTACGCAATCTATAAGCACATAGTGAACATTCTAGAACCGCTGCCTGTCGTAAAAAAGGAGGCACCCTGTGTGAAAGCCAGCCAGTGTAAATTAGATAATATTGGAGTCAACATCGTTGAAAGTAAAGACATCGTGCGGTTGTTAATAATGTTAAGAACTAATTAAGAAAAGACAGTGAGTCTTTAGTGTTGTATAAACAGTGAGCATCAGCAGATTAATGCCTTAATTCTGTTCGACGGTTGTATCGTCTTGTCTATGGACGAAAAAAGCCACAGTTCTGATTCTTTAAAACAATTATTATTTATTGTCCATGCTAGAAGGTTCGTGTATTTGCTTTATGATTTTGTTCTAAACATTATATCCAACACATATTTTTTCAAATATTTTTCAAACTACAATTATACAATTCTTTAATTTAAGTTTTATGTTTTATAAAACATGGTAGTAATATTTTTATTTTTCATTATCAAAGACAACAACTATTTTTGATGAAAATAATTTAGCGAATTCAAAAACAAGAACTGAAAAGTATTTTCAAACCAAAACGTCCTAAATCTTCTTACTGAATTAAGGCATAAGTCTAGTGTGCGACAAACAGCCGAGAGGGAGCTTTGCTATAAGACCAGTGCAGTCAGTTGAGCTCTTTAATTAGTTTAGTATTAGTGTAATGATTATAATCATTATAATCATTATCTAACATATTTTATTCATTTGCAAACCAGTTCACGTAAAAACATTTTTAAAGGGTAAAAACATAACAATATTTAAAATTTTAATATCAAAACTTATTTTCCTATACACATACCTCTCGATCAGATGCTTAGAACCAGTCGGATTGCTTTTTTTAGTTCACCATATCTTTTTAAACATTTTTTCGACGGCTAAAATTTCACTACCATCGGAAAAGTAACTTAAAAAAACTACCAACAAAATATATTAAAATTTAATGCTATTGTAGTTTAAATCATCTTTTTCAAAAAAGACAAAATTAAATTAATTTTATATTTATGATTTGATCAGGCTAAAGTTCGTATCGCTTTTTAAGCCAAATTACATGTGACAAACACATAGTTGAACGGAACAACCGGCTGTTTTCGAAGGCCACTAAACCTTCCTCATCAGCGTTCTTTTGTGTTTGGTCCACTGTGTGTGGTGTCAGTTGATGTAGATTTCTGCTGTATATTCTCCCGACCTAAACATAATTGGAAATAAGGTTGGCTTTCACGCAAGAGTTATGAAGGGGGAAGACAATTCGACGATAAGGATTCATTAATTCAATCCATAAAGGACTTTTGGAAACAAGATTCCTTAAATTTTTTAAAGCCAATTTATAATTCAATAAAAAACCGTATATTTGAAGTTATTAAAAAAAAAGGATTAGCACTTTTCATTAAAATTTCTTAAAATAAACTTAATATTAATAGTTCTGATTATTAAATTATGGTTAAATGGTTCTAATTATATGAACGGAAAAAATTTAATTTTATGTTGTTTTAGTTAGTTTTTTTTCAATTTTAAGAAAGTGACTTTTTCCATGATAGTGAAATTTTAGCTGTTAACAAAATATTTATTATTTTTTAAATAACTTTTTCTTAATATGGTAAATATATGTATGTATGTACTACATTTGTATGTTTATACAAGCATATATATAATTAATAACAATAAGTAATTATGTCCAGGTATAAAAGGAAATAAACTTCAAGTTATTCTTTGCATTTTTGTTGGTGTGTAACTATCGTTAGTTTTATTGTTACTATATTGATCACTATACGAGATTGAAGGGGAATCTGAATCAAATGATGTACTTTGAAACCATGGCCAATGCTTTTGGCCTCCTTTTAAAGCTTCTTACTTTGATATCTCTGCAGTTTTTAACATAATTAAATTTAGTAAAGTTGTTGCTCCAAGTTTTCGCATTTTTTCAACACTTAGTTTGTTTGTCTTATGATACATTTACATTTACATTTTTAGCATACTGATTTTATTTGGATTTTTAGCTACAAATTATTAGCGAAAATTACAAAACAAAACTGTGTTTGGACATAAATATTATATAATTTCATTTAAAAACACTCTCTTGTTAAAAAACTTTATCGCGTTAGATCCGTAAACTGATTTAACGATCGCAAAAAACTAAAAGTGCAGTTCTTGCTGTTTTTCCATGCGCTGCACTATTTTACTTTGGGAGGTATAATATTTGCAAAAAAAATATGCAAAAACTTATAACCAGGGAAACCGGAAATATGCTCCAACAAATGTGTTTTATGCGCATTGAATATGCACTACAAACTTGAAAATATGCACTAAAACTCAAAACATATACCTTTAAAAATAACATAAATTGGATTATTTGGAAATGAAAATATGGTTTTAATTCAACAATTCAATAAAATTTGCATATAAAACAAAACAAAAATAAAATAAACAGAAAAAGGAAACAATAAAAAATAAAAATCTAACTTCAACTTTTTATAAGGGATCACGATATCAGAATTAAAACTATGGAACTGTATTTTGAAAAATAAGACAATCTTTTTATTTATAATTGTTATTGCAATGAACAAAAAATATTCACTTAGATTTTTAAATAAATATCGCAGCTGGTCACATCTAAACAAACTTGTATACATTGAAAATGTTCTTTCAACCTCAGCTGATGTAATCTTTCACACTGACCAAACTAAGTTTTTATTGAAATTAACATCCAGTGTGGATGTTAAAACACATGTTACACCTGTATAGGTTGACGTTTTGAAAATACAAATCAATGGTATTTGTTCCATCATTAAATATTAGTAGAAAAAAAATATTGGAAATAGACGATTTAAAATTCTTTTAGTTTTCATGTTTCGTTTTTCTCTCACAAGACTGTTTACAAGTGAATTAAAATTAAAAAATCAAAAAATTTAAAATCGTTCATTTCCAATTTTTCTTCTCCTAAATTTTGCATGTTAGAACACATACTAATAACTTGTATTTTCTCAATTTTAACTTAAATAGGTGTAGCATGTGTTTTAACATCAGAACTAGCAAGAAAAAAGTGAAATCTATTTGGAAGCCAGGACATGCACAATGGCTTTTTTTTAAAGTCTAACTTCATAATGGTAACAAAATATTGCTTGCCCATACTGCTGTTTTTTTGCACTACATGCATGGAATATTGAAAATGAAATTTAGACGGAGAAAAGTTAAAAGTTTTACTAAAAATTTTTTTATTAAAATATTACCAAAATATGCCCTAAAAGCGTCTAATATGCTCTGAAAATTCGAAAAATGCTCAAAATATACGTGTTAGACTGAAATATTCAAAACCATGTTTCAAAGGGTAAAATATTCAAAAATATGCACTAAAAGTGCCAAATTCATAAAATGTTCTAAAACGAATAAATATCTTAAGTCCGCATTGATACGTCAGACAAGAAAAAACATGCAATTGCATATTTGCGGTTTCCCGCGTTATAACTCTAATGTCCATATATATTGTGTCGAATAAATAGAACAACATGTTATTATTAATTAATTATTAATTATTATAGTGCTACGTTATAATGTTATGTTAATAAGTTCATAAATTCTACGTATTAGAATCTAATATTGTCAAATTTGTACAACTTTTACTCCTTTGGAAATGAGTACGTATGGGTAATACATTATTCCTCATAAATAATACTCATACGCAATCATTTTCAAAAGAGTAAGTGGTGCAAACATTTGTTTTTTTATGTTTTCAATGTGATCACGTTGTAATTTTTTATTATCTCTTTGAAGATAAAAGACATGATTTGTGTACGGAGTTTTCTTGGATGGTTCTAAATGCATGGCAACCACTTTGCATCAGACTATTCCATGCGGCAGGTGCCATGAATAATTATCATCATCGACACATGCTAAAGATTTGGTAATTAAAGTTTCTCAAGGTTGTATAAGTAGAGATTTGGGAAAGTTCTGTCGAAGTCCATTATCATCTTCAACTCCAGAGTCCTCATCAGATAGTAAATAGTTACCGCTAGGTGGCTTTATAACCCCTTGTTCTTTTGTTCTCTCCTGGCTTTCGTCTGACAAAAGCTACTCAAAATTACTCTAAATTACTATTTATTAATTTTTGTAGTAATTTAGTTCTGCCCAGTGTTACAAGTAGGAAACACCAATAATATATATATGGTTTGAAAGGTTTTAGTGTCTTCTTTTTAAATCCGTTTATAAATTAAAAATCGGTTGATAGTCAACTTAGTTAGAGGTTGATAAGTGCCTACGGATACGAAAAACCGGTCTTTTTCCCGTCACTCAAGATTTTGGAGGAGTTTGGAAAATTTCAAATACAGATTGTTCTTATGATCGGCAATACCTACCAGAGAAATAGTAACACGTCCAGTTATTTCCATTTCATTAACGTTTGTCATACAGTGTTATAACTTGCTAATTAATTTAAAAAAGTCCATAAATCGTCTCACAAAAAATCTAACATATTTTTTGACAAATCTTCATTCAATAATGGTGCGAATGAAATTTATAATTTTTAATACACACCACATGGAAAAAGTTATAAGGGCAGCGAGCTTTTAAAAAAATATATTTATATATAAGTTTATACTATTTTAAAAAAATATACTTATATATAAGTTTATACTGTTTAAAAATGTAACAATTCAGTTATATATTAAAAAAATGTAGACGAAAGTTACACAATTGTATGTAACAGGGGGTGGAATGGATTAATAACAATCTAAATTGATATTAATTAATTAATTGTGTTTTATTTCATTAGTTCAATAAAAAAATTTTGTTTCTTGTTGGGAAAATCATGAGATTCTGAGAGACTGAGAATGTATTCGACAAATGAAAAATGTTCTCTTTGAATGGTTAACTCTTATAAAATGTTCCACTAATTGTAACTTACAATAAAGAAAGCAAAATTATTTAAATTATGAATACAAAATGAAAAGTTATAAAGGAGAGAAAGAACCAAGAAAATAACAAAATTTTTAGAATTTGGTCCTATTGATTACATATAGTAGTTTAATTGGTAATTAAAAAAAATATTTTAAAAAGCAAAATTTAACATTGAAGAGAACAAAAACACCTCCACATTTAAAACACTAACTTTACTTAGGCCATCAATATTCATTGTTGAGGATATTTTCCATTTAATTTTTCTATTTCTTTGTGAGTTTTAATTCTCATATAAAGGGTTTTCATGAGAATTTTCGAAGGTCTCGCAAACTGTGCAATTGTGCATTTTTACACTCTCGTAAATAAAATGTCAGAAATTGTATGGAAATTTATTTACACAAACCTGTTAAGTTTGCCCAACAATTTTTACACGTAAACTTAAGCTGTGCAATTGTGCAATTTGTAAACAACAACTTGTACCTATTTTGATTTACTTACGCATTTTTAGACACACACATACACACACTTTTTATTGTTATAGAAATGTATAAATATGTTTTTAAATTAAAAATTCCTTGAAATTTTCTTATTTTATTTTTATTGAATGAATTTTTGACGCTTGTTTCAAATTTACATAAACTATTTGCGCAAAAAATCAAAACGGGCTTCATGAAACAAATCTTCCAAGTTTGCCCAATTGCACAAATGGCAATTTTAAGAATTCTCATGAAAACCCTTATTGTTTTTATTCTCTAAAAAATTGACATTGTTAATAAATACACTTTTGTTTTATTTGTTTTCATTTTCTTTCCCCTTGGTATTACTGTTTTCAACTCTTTTTCATTTTTTCGCATTTATAATCATTTATTTTAGCTGATATTATTTTAAATACAGTATATCTGTTCAACTAAAGTACAATTGTAATGAACTTTTTTGTTTATCCACCGTCAAGTATTTCCCAAAACGCTTCCGTTTCCTTTTCTTGTTTCCTATCATTTAGTTCATTTTGCCCTGCACAGTTCTGCTTTGGCAGTGTGACGCTGTGTATTTGGTGAATTGTTGACTGTAATGTTTCGTTACTCTTGCTTCTTGAAAACATTGTTAAATTGCGTTTTTTGCAATGATGTTATTTTTTATCCACAATTAATTGCGTTCTTCTGGAATAAAATGAAAAGATTAACGCAACCAACATTCGATCTATGCACATATGTATGTTTTCAGTATGATTGTAATTACTTCTTATTTTAACCACTTATGTTAATAAGTTTTGTAGTATGAGAATATTTGCTTTCTTGAGAATATTGCTGTACTTCTATGTAGAATTCAATGCCAGGTAGTGTTTTGAAACAAAGTACATTACAAAAGCCGCTGTTTCGAGATGTAAACTTGTTGGTGACGAAAGATGTTTATAGAAAACCTCCGCCCTAAATTTTGCTTCTTTACTATAATACCTGATGTAAAATAAGGCTTATCAAAGTGAATATAAATTTAAAAAAAAAACGAATTCACCATCATATATTTTTGAATTGTAGTTGAAGTCTACATATGACCTAACAGACTAACCTAAAGCAACGCTTCGCCTTCTTTAACACCAAAAGGATACACTAATATAAAATAAAATAAATTAAAGCTCCAACTTTGTGTCATGAACAATAACGTAAACTTATCTTGTTTAATTAAACCGACAATTATAAATAAAAAATTGAGATAAAAACGCTATATTGACCTAAAAATTGTAAACGTTAAGGTCTTAACAGGGATATTGCACTCTTGCTCGATCGTCAGATTATTCGTCCTCTCATGTCCTTCGCGTTTCCAATCTGGTTCAGCATTTCTTCTGTCCACATAGAGAGGCTTAGGATGTGGGAGAGTAGAATATTGTTGGCGTGCCTGGCGTTAGTGCTCAGACTTAGGACGAATTGTATATGGCGCAGAGCATCTTGTAGGTCAATTTACGCAGCCTTCAATCTCAGTAGGATCGATGCTTTTATGATTGCATCGGGCATCGCATTCGTTGGGAAGGCTCGGTCTCTTGAGAATGGGCTGGTCGAACGAGGTTTTGAGTATATCTTTTTGTTCAGATATTTATCGTCGGTTGATCTTTTGGTAATAAGCGAGGGTAGTCTTCATAGCAAGGGTGCAAACCTTTGTTTCTATCACAGAAGGGTCAATATCTCGGATATATATAACGTGATGTATAATGCTACACAGTAACACTTGCATTTTGAAAATATTTCCCCTCTTGGGTTTTTTCTCTTCATTAGTATTAGGATTATTTTTAAGTTAATTTTAAGTCATACTTACTAATCTCCTTTCTTCCATTTTTAGGAAATATTTTAAAAATTAGCCGTAAATTATATTAATAAATTTAAATATTATTTACATATTATTTCTTGTTGTTTTTAAAAGGAGCATAAGGCCGTAACTAGTTCGTTCCATTCGTATCTGTCGGATGCTATGTCTTTAGTTTCCTTCCAGCTTTTACGAATTCTGGTCAATTCCATATCGATCTGCCTCTTCCATGTATGAGCAGGTCATCCTCCACGCCTACTTCCCTGGGGATTCCATTCGATTGCCTGCTTGGCAATATCATTATCATCTTTACGACTTATCCGCTTCCATTTGTGTTTACAAATTTCTGTTTGTGTTGGGATTTGTTGTTGCTTCGCAAAGACGAGCGTTGGAGATTGTATTTGACCAATATATTTTAAGCAGTCTGCGAAGGCAGTTGTTGGTAAAAGCTTGCATCGAATGAACAACACAGCTGGCAGCATTCCATGTTTCACACCCATATAAAAATACTGACTTTACGTTGGAGAGGATCATCACAGCTGGCAGCATTCCATGTCTCAAACCCACATATAAAAGGACTGACTTTACATTGGAGAAGATTTTGAGCTTCGTTCTCTGTGAAATATTGGACGATTTCCACACGCTGGAGCCGCCCTGCCTATCAATTATGCTTCCAAGATAGCAAAAAGATTCAACCTCCTCCATTTGTGTGCTAACATTGTGAAAAGGGTTATTATTTTCGGTAACAATGTGCATTATTTTCGTTTTACAGATATTTATTTTTAGACCAGCAGTGCGTGCAGTTTCGACAATTTTGCGAAAGTTGTGATCTATACCAGCATATGAATGTGTAAGGAAACAAATTTCGTCAGCATAGTCCAGGTCTTCAAGTCTGTCTTGAAGGCCCAACATAATTCCATTTCTTGATGTTGTAGCTTGTTGCATAATGACATCTAGCAGAATATGAAATAGAAGTGGCGAGAGCACACATCCCTGGCAAACTCCTTTATCTATGTTTATCTTATCAGATAGTTCATTTTTATGCAGTATTCTGCATGTTGTATTAGCATACACAGATTTTACAGGACATATCAACTGCGGTGCAATTCTCTTACAGGCTAACGCGTTCCAAATTGCTGTATGGTTGAGCGTGTCAAACGCCTTTTCAAAATTTATAAAAATAAGATATAATGGGAATCTCCATTCAACGGACTGCTCGACTATTATTCTGAGACTGTTGACATGGTCAACACAGGACTTTCATACCGGGAGAGATTGCATCACAAGGCCTTTTCTTGATGATGTGGGCAATATCATTGAGCAGCGTATTCAAAAGAGTGACTACGTAACTACGTTCTGATAGATCTAATTTTTTCGGTATTTTTATGATTACACCCTCCAGAAGTGAATCTTGTAAATAATTGGAAGACCAAAATTCATCCTTGAGCGGTAGCAGTAGTTTTGCGCCTGTCATTGGATCGACCAGCAGCAAATTCGGGAGGGATATTGTGCAGGCCTGGAGATTTGTTGTTCTTCAGTTACTTTAAAGCTTCACATATTTCGGCAATAGTGGAACATTCCGTGGTGATGCTTTGGTTTACTTCATACGACTTGCAATCGCAGAGTGCTTGTCCATGTGAGATGGGGATTTGCTCTAGCATGTTACTGTAAAAATCGGTCCAAAGCTGCATTTTTGTCCTTTGATGTTGTTATCTTCCCGTTTAGCTTAGCTAAATATCATTTAGTTAAGCAATTAATATCTTTGTATATGTAAGAAATATATTAAAAACCTATCTCCATAAAATAATATAATGGAATAAAAATTTAATTGAATTGGATTGAATAAGTGAACAGTATTTTTCTTCCGAAGGGATTTACTTTTGTAACGTGAGATGACAAAAAATCATTTCAAAATAAAAATTCAGTTTTGTAGCAAACAAATTTAACTCGGAAAGCGTTGATTGTTGAGCTATTTGAGTTTGGTTCATACATTGTATATAGATTCTAAAATAACCTTATACGATGAATGTTTGTAAGACACTGTTTTATTGTTGAAATATATCTTCCTTATGAAGAGATAAAAAAAGGTTATTTTTCAATGCCATGTGCATGCATGCAGCCTAAGTAAATAAAATGCATACCGCTTAAGTACGACAAAACAAACCAATAAAATATATGTTGACTAAATAAATATAAACCAATCTTAAATAAGATAAAATATATTCAGCCTATGGAAATCTTAAGACTAATATAATGCTCATGAGAATTTTTGACCGATAGAAACGGTTTCATTACAAAAATCATCAAATCCTCTTTACTGTTTCATTTGCTTGATATTATTTTTAACTTTTTTTTTATTTTACGCCTTGCAACTTCTTTTGTGGTGTGCTTTCTGTAAGTAAAAGAAAAAAAATTAATGTTTAATAAAAATTTTGTTTCTTTTAAGTAAATATTGAATCAGTTTAATTTTAATCACCTTTTTGATACAAATAATCTTTATTACGCTATTTTTTTTTTTTTTTAATTCGACACAACAAATTCTTTAATTAAGTATTGTAAACATGTTCAATTGTTCATTTCAGAAAGTATATATTTTCCTGAGATCATGCCTTCCTAAGAAACACACAAACGATACACAATATTTAGATATATATTTAGGAACACAAAAAACAGGTTATATAAAAAAAATTTATTACTTATTAAAAACATAATTAACCAACTGTTTTTCTTTAAAAAAATTATCAACTTTAATCGAATAGCAAAATTGCTTATGACGGCTTGGTAGGATCGCCACGAACTTGCTAAAACTTTCCGCCATTCTTCGTCGCATCGATTTTGGTTTTTTTCAATGACTTGCACAGAGAAACGTTTCATAGCGACTGAAATCATAAGCAATCACGCTGACGGTCGGTATTAACGCAGGCCCAGGCACATAGAACCCGCCATACGTTAAACTTCGGCTTTTCTTAACTGACATTACCGCAATGACGGAGAAGGTTGACACAATGAGTACTTTACTGACGGAAGCATTTGAATAGCTTCAATAGGTTCTTTATTCATTTTATTTATTAAATTCAACTTTTTTTATTTATTTCCTTTATATCTTTTGATTTTAATTGAAATTCATTTGCTGGTGGTCTATATATTTCAACTAAAATAAACTTATGATAATATGTCGAATAAGAAATTTCTTAAATCTTTTATTTTATTTTAATTTTGAATATACCAAAAAATAAACAACCAATATCTGTCAAACTACCCAACGTACTTTGCGTTGACGGGCACGTACTGAATAAGAAACCGTGTCAGCTGAAAAAGGACAAGTTTAACGTACGACGGATTCTATGTGCCCCAGCCTTTATCCGCACGTACGTCAGATTCCTTGTAGTAATAGTAGTAGTATAATAATTTTTATACCATCTCATTAAAATAAGAGATGTTTATGAATTAAGTTGGTCACATGAAACAGAAATAAGCGATGGAAGTAAAATGAAGTGCAGAAATTTCAAAGTAGTAACAATAAAAGGGACTATAAGTCAAGTAAAGACCAACAATTGGAATTAATTGCATGACTTCATGACCTTTGGGTGCATTACAGATGGTTAATATAGAAATACTCATCATCTGAGTAAACCAACAACACTGTGCAGGAGACAGCTTTAATTCAGTTACTTTCGTTAAATAAAGCGCTGTTTATTTTTGGTTTCTTAATTATATAAATATCTGTATGAGCGTACAATAGTATATGTGAACATTTTCTGCATAAAATTTCAGCAGTAGCAATAAAGCTGAAAGGCCATACCATCCGTTCTATGCATGTGCGTTCCATGCATATCTGTACGTTCTATGCGATTATAAATTCCAGTTGTGTTGTGATCAGCTGAAGTGTAAATATTTTTATCACATAAACATGATTTTGGAAAAAATTGAAAGTGAAATTATGACTAAAAGAATTTGTGGAATTAATTAAGTTAATGTAATAAAAATAATACATAATAATTTCTTAATCGAGCTTAAGTTCAGTATTTTCATTCTTATTGAATGAAATGTTTTTATTCATTAATGCAAATTTCCAAAGAAGAGAAGAAAAATTTAACTAGACTTTATTAGCTGGGGGAAATACCGATATATTTCTGTGTAGCCACGCACTTCATCAGCACGCATGTCTATCTACTAGGGTAGAGATTGTTATTAACACCAGCTGTTTAACGCAAATTTTCAATATACAAAAAGTGTTGAGATTTCCTATGCACCAGGTCTGATATACAGAAAGTTTTAAGCACTCCTTCTGAAAAAAAATATTACACTATTTTAATCGCCTATTATAATTTGAGCAGTTACGAAAATGGCAGAATAAATGGATATTGTTTCTTGTGGGGTGAGCGTGAAGGCAAGCGCGACTGTAAAGAAATATGTTCAGCTCTTTATAGATATTTGCTTATTATTGATTATAGAAAAACTGTCAATGAATTAAATATGTATTGCGACAGTTGCACTGGTTAGAATCGGAACGACGACTGTATTGAAATAGACCATACCGACTTCAAAAATGCAAATCATTTGCTAATTCGTTACTGCCCAAGAAAATTTAATTTAATTTAAATGAGGTCCGCGACATATAAAAAAAACCTAACTTCAATAGAACTAGTTTATGGCTATTTTGATAATTGTAAAAAAGTTTCCAACGAATTTAAATTTCACTTATAATATCGAAATGTTATTATAGCTATGCTATTTATTTCATGACACAGGAGCTAGGACGTGATTTTTGTAACAAAAATAATCAACACTATTGCAGTTATAAGTTTATTTTTGTTTTAATTTCTTTGTACTTAAAACCAGAGTACAAAAATAAACGAAACTAATTGTTTGATTTTGTTTTGTTTCGTTCTTTGAAGTGAGTGAAACAAAAACAATGAGAAGGATTGCTTAATTTGTGCATGTATTTTTTTTACACATGAGCACAAACCAGAGAACACAGACGAACGGGTGTAAGCCGGATAACAGAAGCCCTCGGCTACAAACAATACATTAGTATAATCATACATCAATAGAAAAGAAAATAATGGAAAATAAATATAAACGTTTTGAAATATTTGCGTCGAATTCGACATACCCAGCTAAAAAAAATGTCTGGTCCATATATTTTTAATATATAAATATATATAAACATACATGAATATGTATGAATTCATGTATGGAATAGTATGGGATTATATATACATAGCAAAGCTATTATATATGAATTGATATATGGACTAATATATGAAATTGATTATAATATATGAGCTTATATATGGAAATTTAATTATAAAGTTCTTCATATATGAATCCATATATAGAGAGAGATATGGAGCCATATAAAAATGTATGCATGCATGATATCTCACATACGATCGTATTTACAATCAAAAAAAACAAATTTTCTGGAAAATACATACGGTATGCCAAAGATTATATGCGTAGAGCTTCAAAATCCTTATAACAAAAACCATCTTGTTGGATTTTATACAGTGTGACAATATTAAATATATCAAATAATCAAAAGGATAAATCAGTCATTAATTTGATAGAAAAAGTTCATATTACTGGTAAAACTTATTTTGAAACTGGTGTTAAAAACGGATTATTTTTTCTTTTATAATTAATTTTTAAAGAACAAAGGACAATGGCAAGACTGTTGTAAATTTAGAGATGGTAAACATGAGCTTTCATTACAAAAAAGCTTTCGGCAAATTATAATACGATGAATCCAAACCATTCACATATTCCATTTGCAATAAAAGTTGAGTATATAAAGCAGAAATCTACATTAACTGACATCACATACAGTGGATCAAACACAAAAGAACGCTGATGATGAAGGTCTAGTGGCTTTCGAAAACAGCTGTTTGTTCTGTTCTACTCGTGTTTGTAAGAATATTTACAACTAACATTGGTGTTATTTGTTAATTAATAATTATCACATATAATTTGGCTTACAAAGCGATACAAACTTTAGTCTGATCAAATCATAAATATAGAAACAAATGAAATTCGAACAATAATAATTAAAATTAGCTAAAAAATATTGTTTGTTGTTTCTTAAAAAATTATTTTGGCATACTGTGGTTTTTGGTTATACAATTCTCAATAATTTATTAAGAGTTTTTCTATAAGCATTGGTATTTTGTCAGTTTTCTTAGGATCTACCGATGAGTTGTCTAATCAGTGGCGAAGTGCATTTAGACGTGCTTAAGCAATAAAAAACAACATTCTATAATGCATTCAAGGCATGCGTTAAATAAAAACAGTATGATGTGACCAACTATAGCCAATAGGCTAAGTATACATAATGAATAAATAAATATTGGGGAACACAGCGTGCCTTAACGGCCAAAATAACGTAATCAACATATTTTTAATGATGCACAATTGTTTTTGATGCACAATTGTTTTTGATGCACAATTGTTCTTTAAGTACCAACACATTGTCCTGTAAAATATAGTATCGATAATCCAAAAATTGAGAGAACTGCGAGCCCTTCAATTTTAACGTAACCCACATACGCCTAAATTATAGCTTAATAGCTTAATACAAAAGATGACATGTTAGCTTAATATTAAGCTATCGTATAAATGAAAATATTAAACATTTTAAATTTTAAAAAAAGAAGCAAAATTAAATTTTTTTTAAATCGATAGAAATGGTTTGCATACACCCAAGAAGAATTGGCAGAATAACTACAACATTGACGTTTTTCTTTACATTAAGCTACTGAATCATATTTTTTTAACAACCCAAATACACGCACATATAATATCTTCAAAAAGACCAACAAATTCCGTGAGTTACCCACAATTACATGGTCATTTAACATTACTATCAACAGCTTGCGGATGGAGACAACCGTCTTGAAGATGTTCATATTACTTTTTAAATTTCTTTTCCTTTCGTTTTTGTCAAATAAATGTATCAAGTGTATACGCCTCATAAATTGCGTAATTTTGTCTTGTTATATTACATTATTACTTTTTATGCTTTATTATTAATAAAATCTTTAATACACCCCTAGCTTTATATGGAACTAACAGAGTTGCCAGATGGAGAGATCTGTTAACCACAATTTTATGCTTTAGCAAACAATTAATAGCCGGATTTTTAAAAAAAAAAGGCTTTGCCGGAGTATATCACTTTGATCGGAGCAGGCATAAAACATTCGCAAACTGGGACTTTTTATTTTTCTTTTAAAAAAACCAAAATATTTATGATTTTATAAGGCTAAGATTCGTATCGCTCTGTAAGCCAAATTACATGTGATAATTATTAATGAACAAATAACACCAAAGTTATTTGTAAATATTCTGACAAACATGAGTAGAACAGAACAAACAGCTGTTTTCGAATGTCACTACACCTTCATCATCAGCGTTCTTTGTGTTTGCTTCACTGTGTGTGGTGTCAGTTGATATAGACTTTTGCTTTATATACTCAGGTTTTTAGTGCAAATAGAATATGTGAATTGTTTTGATTCATCGTATTACAATTAGCTGAAAGCTTTTTTGTAAAGAAAGCTTATTTTTACCATCTCTAAATTTACAACATTCTTGCCATTGTCGTTTGCTCTTTACTAATTATGGACATGTTCGTTAATTTGCTTATTTTTGTTCTAGTTAAGGCAAAATGTTTTGGTTTGTTACAATTAAATATATGTATTTATTTTTAATTTTTGCCACAAGCCCATAGCTATTAATTTTAATTAGTTTTAAAATCATAAATATCGAAACGAACAAAGTTCGAACAATAATAAATCAAACTAATTAAAATTAATATCTATTAGATCTTTTTAAAATTTTAAATATGTTTAATTAATTACTTTTATATATCAAAAAAAATTAAATTTTCCAACCCTGCAACCACATTTTTCATTTTTCTGATTTTAACTACTAATTTATAACTTGCTAATATATAGAAACTGTGTTTAATTAACAAAGAACTTTTTTTATTTATTTACTTTTATATACCAAAAGAGGTTTAAGCTTTCCAGGTCTGGACCTGTGTTTTTTATTTTCCTGATGTTAAATTTGATGTTTAATAGCTATTAAATTCTTACTGAAATATAAAATAGGTTTAATTAACAACAACAAAAAATAGTTTTAGGTAGATACTTTTATATACTCGTACCAAAATAAAGTTTAAGCTTTTCAGCTCTGAAACTGTATTTTTGATTTTGCTGATTTTTAATACCAATTTATTGTGTATCATTTCTGACACACCAATCCAAGACCAAAGTATCTAGCTTTTCTAGGAGCCTCGTACGGTCGCACAGACGGACATCGTTTATTTGTGTTCCCTATTCATAAGGTCCTTATTTTAATTGTTTCGAATTTGTATGTATTATGGCAGGCACCAAAAACATTTCATTTGGTCTTAAAAAACCACCCAAAAAATTTTACCGCTCCTAATTTTTCCTTGACTGTTCGACCTAAAGGAGAGTATTGTGTATAACAGCTTTTGTATGTGTGCATTTTTGTCTCGCTCTATAGTACAAATGCGTCAGTAAATTTTGAATATTTTAATGTCAATCGATTTTCCTTAATCTTGCAAGTGCCACCTTAAATGTATTAAAGCATTCAAAATTTAATTTGACTAATAATAAAAAATAAATTTGTAACCATTGAATAGGTATTTGAAAATCTTGTTTATATTTTTCTTATTACTATTATTCATTTAGAGTGTAAAACTGCTAAGCAATACAAAAAAAAGCTATAAAAAGCGAATTCTAAAGAAAATAATCATAAACCAAACTGGGTACAAAACGAACTTAAAAATGTAAAAAAGCTCTAAAAAAGTGAGCTTTAAGCAATCAATCGAAAGCCAAATTTTGTAAATTAGTGCACACAGAAAAAAAAATACCAATGTAAAATCACCACGCAAAAATTTTAATTTCAAATCATTTTTATTTACAAGAAATAATTTGCCTTTTAAGTGTGTAGTTGTTTTTTTGACTGGTTTTTGTATTGTTGTTGTTGAATTTTATGTTTGTAAATAGCCGACAAACTGCTGCTGGATCGTAGGCAGTGTACTAGTCTCATAGTCTTGAAAAATACCATAAATCATGTTAGATTAACATGAAACACATACGAAGCAAAATCATTGCCGTAAAAGATTAATTTAACCTTGTTTACTTAAATTTTAACTTGAAGTTTTTCTGTGTGTGCTAGAGAAAACGCTTATCGGTTGCAGATCTCCAGGTATCGATAAATCACTTAACATTCCAAAGCATCCAGCGGTAAGGAAACATCAGGAGGCGTATTTAATTTAGTTAAATAATATAAAATCCTTGACTGCTTTCAAATTATTTATTCCGACACATCTCAATATAATACGGATGTAGGCAAAAGTTCTGATGCTTTGCTTGAAAGAAAACTATGTCGCAATTTATTATATTTTCAATATGGGCCTTTCCACAGTCACGTTACGTATTTTTCACGTTACGTCACCAAGCAATTAAGGTTACAATTAAGATCCATGCTGTTCGATTTTTTTCCTATCTTTTACTACACAAAAAAAGTATAGCAATTAATGTTTTCAATTTTTAATTGATATTACAAATATTTTAATGAATATAACAAAATTATTCATATTACTTTTTTGTGTGTAAATGTATAGCTAACTACGTTCAAAACCAGAAAAAAGTATCTATCAAATAAGTTTTTCTTTGAAAAACAAACAAATGTCAGCAAGTAACTTAACGTGTCAAAAAGTGGAATTTTCTGTGGAAATTCTCATTTACGAGTTGCCAGTCCGAAAAGTATTTATTTAGTTGTATGTATAAGGATTCGTAAGAACAGATTACGAAATAAAAAATTTTCTCATTACAATATTTGAAAATTTTAACAAAGTTTTTTCTCATTACAATATTTGAAAATTTTAACAAAGTTTTACTTACACTAATGTGTTAGGAAGGAAGAAGTTCATAAAATTATATGTTAAACTTGGAAAAGCGTGACCCCTGTAACTTTGGAAAATACAAAACGGCATTGCAGAAGTAAAACTTATGTACAAAATTTCGTAGGGATTATTTTGGGAGAAAATATTTGAAATATTGTATTAAATTTTAGTGGGCGTGACGCTGCCCATTTTTTAATGATTTTTTATTCAAAAAGCTTAAGGTGTGTGCATAAATCTTTGAACAAATCGGTTTGACAGAAGTAAATGAAATACAAAATTAAAATTTGAAAACTGCAGTGTTGTGTCATTACAAAAACTATGCCAAAGCTTCGAAAAAGTTGATTGGGCAAAAGTAGATGAAATGTAAGACTACGCTTTGATTGGGCGCGGCTCTGCCCACTTTAAAAAAGCTCGGACGAGTAAAACCAAAAAACCAATAGATCTCTCGAGCAGATACTAACGGCATTATGTATAAGAAAAAACTGGAATGAAGTTAGCATAATTGATGAAATTTTAAGTAGCTGCTAACGAGTTCCTTCATACATTTTGACATTAAAAATCGGCGCATTATGCAGTTTTAACACACTTTTAAATCGAAACGTGATTTTTAATTTTATGGCAAGGCTCGTTAAGATCATATTCAATTTTATCACTTATGCTAACTTCTTATTAGTTTTTTCTTATACATAAGACCGTAAATAATTATGTTTGTTATTAGTTCATATTTGTGGCATTAAAAACCCCGTTGCGCACCCTCGAATTAGTATTGATAAAAAAATTACGTTAATCTAATTTTGCTTTTTCGATGACTTCACCATTAATTTATAAGTTTAAGATTATTATACTGAACATTATCTAACATACTAAGGTATCAAATTTTACATAGCTATGATAAAATAAAATAAAATTAAATTCGAAAACAGCAAGTTGATTCAAAAACTCTCATAAGTTGTTCCTATGAGTGAATCGATGTTGCTTTTTTCCAAAGATTCGATAAAATACTATTAATAAGATCAGCTGTTTGATTTGTTATTAATTTTTTTTAAAGTTTTCTACTGTTTCATGTAACATTGTTTTGAGTAAAAACATAAGGATAATACAAGTCCCAATTAATCACTTTTAAATCCCCATTAAAGAATTTTCTTTATTGGCAACTTTATTTCGTACCTACACAGAAAAAAATTAATTTGATATTTGAATACGAAAATCGCTGATTCAATAAAAAAAATCTTTTGAATTTTCTATGATGAGGATTTTTGCATTATTGATAAATAAATTTGCATACACGTTTATTAAAAATATTTTTTTAAGTCAATAAAGAATTTTATGAATCAAAGAAAAAAGTTGTTGACTGAAATTTTATTTTCTTTTTTTATTGGTCGAGCAAATAATGAATACACGCAAAACATGATTTCTTATGTTTCTTCAACATGTGCGCATTGCATTATGATATAATTTATAAATAACTTTGTTGTGTAAAAAACAAGCTACGACGTTTTTCGGCTTCTTGTCGGCATTTACACGTACACAACACGAGCAATCAAAATAAACAACAACAATAGCATATCACCGCGTTGGGTTAATCAACAAGCAAGACAAACACCAACACCAACAAATTATATTAAATGTTATTTTAAAATGCGAGGTATTGATAAAATATTGCATTAAGTTAATGGCAAATATTATTGAAATTAAAATTTGTTTTCAATAACGTAGTTTTGTTGAAAACAATTTCTGTCTATTTTTTTCTGTGTACAAAAGGATATTTACATTTAAAGTTTTGTCCCTACTGCTTTAGTCAAGAAAAATGGTCTGAAAATAGGTGAAGTAGGGTAATTTGGAGGGGTGGGTGGGGGATTTTGCAGCATGATTTGATTGATGAACCTTAGTAGGTTGTGTATAGAAGTTACCCATAATAAACTATAATATGCCTCCCTGTAGTCTGCCGCGGAATATTGTATCTCTTATTTTTGTATAGTTTACCTCCCAACTTATACAAGTGGTTATAGCTTGATTCCAGTCAAAGATGCACGTTGTTGAAAGACCCCCTATATTATTTAAATAGCTAGTGTATTAATATCTAGCCCCTGTAGGGCTGCCTAAATATCTCTGCATCTAATGAATGCGTGCTGATTGAATTTAATTATATCGTGTGGTGTTCTTATCTTGCAATTACTTCCAATGTTTTCAGTAAGAATGAGGTTGATCTTTTTGACCTATACGCTGTATGGCTTGCATAACTTTCCTTGCCTGATTTTAGTATAAATACATTTTTTGCTGCTATCCATGTCATTGGGGTGCATTCATGTGTAACAAAGGTGGTAACGATATTAGCCAACCTTTTTTCTATAAAGTCGATACTTTTATAAAAAGAATTGCATTACTCACTATTTGAGTAGTTATAATTATATTTACAATGGGATTCTTTCCGTAAATAGAGCTGTGTTTCTTCTGTATCCTCAATATGTTCTGTTTTGAGGTGTGCTCTCATTAAAATTCCTAATAGTTCCCCTATTGTTTCCGGCCTTCTTCAATCCGAATTAACTAGATTTTCAGTTTGGGTAAGGGGTTTCAATTGGAATTATTTGATTTTAGAGGTTTTATTAACACATTCCTCCTTTCGGAGGAAAGAATCACGGATTCGCGCTTTGCCTCAATTATTTCCTTGATGTAATCTCTGAGCTTTGTTTTATTTATTTCATATAAATTATGTTTCAACATACACTTCAAAATAAAAATTATCTTTTTATAATACGGCAGTTAAGGTTTTTATAGTCTCTTTTAAAAAGTCTTCTAGTTTTATTTCTTAGATACATATATCAAATGTCCTGTCATTCAAGACCTTTATTTCCAGCTTTGCCTATTACAGAGTGGCCAGCACTCATCAGTACTCCTCTTTCCCTTCCCCAATCTATAACATCCACACTGTCAATTGACGCTTAACTGAGCTTTGTTGTCGATGTACAACACTGTGTAAAATCGCACATTAATCGCACAAGCATTGCTGCAGCTACAACACCCTCAATATAAGTCTGTTCTACATTAAATCACATTTATACATTTAATATTGTTGTATTTAGTGGATTTTTTTTTTTCAACATTTATTCGTTTGTACTCCACTATTTCTGTGGCAATAAGGAAAAATTTCTTAAGTCACATTTTGCTGTTTTGCAGGAGAGCACTTTTAAGCGTTTATTTTTTTAAGCAAACATCGTTCTAAACACGATAGGTAATACATTTAAGTTGAAATATACAGAAGTATAACCTAAATTATGTAGGTTCTTTTTATAAATGAGATTAGAAGTGTAAAAAATAAAAGTCGCAAGTCATAGTGCTACAACTTTCAGAAAAATTACACTAATTAATTTAGATTTTTACCAGGGCTACTTTCAAATATGCATTAACTCAAAATCAATTTATCTCGACTTAAGCACTTTTTCCTTTTTGCCACAGATTTGTTGCGGATGACAACATTAAATGGCAATTATCGCGTTATGAGTTTCTAACAAGCTATCACGGAAAATGTAATAAAGTTGTACGGAAACAGAAATCGCCTCGGGCGTTCCATCGTGTTGTCTTCTGCTTGTGCAGTGTGTTTGAGTGTGTATCTCTGTAGACTGTACACTGTCTACAACGTTTGAGTGCGCTTAGCTGGCATTAGAAATATTTGACAATCCTCAAACTGGTGTGTGGCCGTTATAAGTTTTACTTTTGATTGTGTGTTGATACACAGGAACCATAAAATAAAAACATTCTTGCATTTTTGTAGTTTGATTTAAAGTACCTGTGCAGGATTTATATTTATTTATTTTTTCTAATATTTTAGACGCCACAAGATAAACTCACTTATATTTATAAAGAAACATTTTTTTAGCTTTTCTAAAATATTATTATTAATATATTAATTCAAAATTTTAAAAATATTTTATATTTGCAGGATTAGCCTACACCTATTATTATAAATTTCAATAGTTAAATTTAGGATGCTCTGGGGAAAGTTAACTTTATAACTTTGTATAGAGTTTTAAATTTGTTCTTTTTAATAATGGCTAGAGTCAATAAGAAAAGTCAGTTGTTCCGTTCTACTACGTGTTTGTCAGAATATTTACAACTAACTTTGGTGTTATTTGTTCATTAATAATTATCACATGTTATTTGGCTTACAAAGCGATACGAACTTTAGCCAGATCAAATCATAAGTATTTGCTTTTACTTAAGGATTTGTTTTAAAACACAAAGTTCACACATACATATTTGGGGTTTAAAAAAGTTTTTATTTACAGTACGTCGTATTGTAAGCTATTGCGTTAGCGGAACTCATTTAAGCGAGAATTAAAATGTCTTATGAATTCGCTTTATTGGAAAAAGTCAAGGGGTTAAAGCATGTCACCCCTAATGGGAATAAGCTGCTTAGAGACTGATATCTGGGGTCTTAATTCTGACACCTATTGAATTTTATATCAAGGATCGTCAAGATCTTGTCCAAACAGATTTTAATTTTTCCATTGCTGTGGAATATCCTGACATATTATCTATGTAAAGGACTTAAAACTCTAATTTAAACGTTTTCTACGGGCTACATTCGCCTTATTACTAATTTATCTTGCATGTTTAAAATTATTGACAACTACAAAGAAAGTGCCAAAGCGCAAAATCGTGTCCGAAAAATTTAAGCATCCTGGTGTCTTGCTCTTGGATGTTTGGTATTAAACTGTTAACAAGAAAGTCAAACCGCCTTCATGCATGCGCACGATATTATTGAACCAGCTTGAATCCTTTTTTCGAAACTGGTTGCAGAATACAATAAAATAGGGCCAATATATTAAGACCTGGGGGGATCTATCTGTAATGTTAATAACATACAAACTCGAAAGCATTTTCTTTCTTTTCGAAATACTGAGTACACCCCCTGGTATTTTCCTGGCGAAAATTTTTTAATTAAAGTAGAAAATACGAAGTACTATAATCTTACTTCTTTTGGTATTTGTTTTGATTTTGTGTGCCTATTTATCTAATAACTGCAGGTAAAAACTTCAAAAATTCTTGTATTGCAAACGCAATTTTAACTTCTTGGAAAAATATTTACTTTCATGAATTACAATTGAAGTTTTAATTAATATTAACAAAACTAAAATGGCCAAGTGCGATATTTACAGGAAGCCATTCGTCGTGTTTTCACCCCCTGATAACTTTGTTCTCCACCATCGTAAAATTATAAAATTTAATTCATAATTAGAATTAATTCACCTCACCTCTGCTAACTTGACAATATTTTTACATTTCTAAAAAAGGAGAGAATAATGTATATTTGTTAATTTATTTACATCGAAAGATAGCAGATTATCTAGAAATTATATGACACCCTTACGATTACAAATTTATATAATGCATAGCATATTTCAGTGATAAGTATTGTGCCAAACAAGAACTTGGTCATAATTTTTGTCTCACTACTTTTCATGGCCGAAATTTTGGAAATGAACTTGGTCTTTTTCACATTTATGTTTTTGTGAGGATTCTTTTACGAAAAAAGAGGGGTTAAAGTATTCAATTAACATACAACTTAATGAAAAGAGATATTATTAATTTTTCCCAAGAGTTGAGTATACAAAATATTTTTATTTTTTTTAAGAGAAGTAACACTCAGGCAATGAATGTCTACTACTATTACTAGGTGTTACCTTCTTTAGGAAAGGTATAGTGATAGAGAAGACAGGTGGTGAAGGAAGAGATAGAGGAAAGCTTCATTCTTTTGCAATTCTGCTTTTCGCACGTTTTTTTTTTTAATAATGCAGTGTTGCAGCGCTTCTGGTGTTAAAGGAGGCGTATTAAATTTTTGAAGCTGTGATTAGTAGCCATTTTATTGGTTATTTTACTTCGCCGATGATTCTGCTAAACAACGAAGGTCGGCTCTCTGATGTTACATTAGGATTAGTATCTGCTGAAGTCGGTATAATTCACTGACACGTGACTATGCCTTCATCACATGAAATTTCCCACAACAACTGATACAAAGAGACACTAATGTACATCAGAAAAATGCCTGGTGTTATTATTTGATGAATGTCTGATACCGGGCTCGAACCCAGGACCTTCGTTTTCGTAGTCAACGTTTAAATAATATGAATAAAGAATAAAATCTCATTTATTTACCAATGCGATGTTTAAGTAAATGAGCGATATACATATACATATATTTATGTGCCACGTATAGTCAATATTAATATAACAATCAAGCACCATAGACTAGTCCTGAGTACAGACTAGAGATGGTTGCCTGTCATGTTTTTTTCGTGCCAGGTACACGCACAATTCAACATGAAGTGCTCGCGACATAATTTTTGATTTCGTGCGTGATCGCGTCTTTTTCTGTTTACGATTTTAGGTGAAAAAAGTTTATGCATGAATTTCCAATAAAGAAAAAATTTAATATTTTGTATCGTCAAACCAGTGTTAAAAAAACTGCAGTCGAAATAGCAAAAGTTGTAAAATTGTACTATTTCTTCGACTTTTTGTTTTTTGAGGGCCTAATCACAGCCTGTTGCTCATTCTTCTGCTACTGGAATTCAAAGGGTCGTAGTCTAAGTTAACACAATAAACAATATGATATACACAACAAAGAGCTCTAGCTGTTGACATGTTCATACAGTTTTCGGTTTGACTGACTGCTGCTTAAGCTTAAAGTTCTGAAATTAAATAAAAATATTTACATGCGTATTAATTTTTTCTATTAATATTTCATTCATATTTCGTATGTGCTGTGCAGTATCGTGCTGGACACTTTTACGCGTGCATATTTTGTAGGTTGGGTTCGTGTCGTGTTAGAAACATTCGACGCACGCCCATGTTCGGTAAAATCACCGAATTGAATGCGGTGTTTAGACAAATTTAGTTGTTAGCGCACTATAATGATATTTTCCTTTTGCGAAAAATGGTAAACACTTGCTCATTTTCGAATCTTGATTTTTTATGCAAATTGAAACGCAAAATATTGTTTTCATGTAAATTTCCGCTAATATCTAAAAAATTTTAGATGAAAATTTGTTCATAAATTAAAAAAAAATACATAAAAAGCAACGTGAGTATTCCCCAAAACTATATAAATTTATGCTCGCTATTTTACTAAAAATCTGCATATTTCTAATATACGTACGTATATTCCTTGGAAGCAATAAAAATGTAGTTCCTTAAAAGTGACTTTAAATTTTCTACTTGGTAGCATAGTGTAACCATAAAAAGTTTCCACATTTTTGTTCAAATTTCGGCCGCGTTTTGCCGATGTTTAAAAATGTTTAAAAAAAAACAATGAACCAAAGCAACCACATAAGCTGACAGTTCCAACTGTCAAATTGGTTGTCACAAGAAAAGGTTTTGCCAATTAAAAAATGTTCAGATCTAAAAATACTCTCTGCATTATATAACAAGTACGTGTTTTTGAAACTGTATGCTATTTTCAATTAAGCATTCAAAACTGAAGATGCTTTCAATGTATCTATACCTGGTTTATGTGCGATACTAAAATTTCAATTAATTTTGCCAATAAAAATTAGAATGATAGTGTGAGCAACAACACATTGCAAGGCAAAATAACAAACAAAAAATGATATTAAAACATGAATTTAGTTTGAACACAACCTCGGCATGTTAACAGACACAGTTTGGCCTGCAGGCAAAATTTAGTTTAAACAACATATGTGCTGTCGTAAGTAAACACATTCGCACAAACGAAAACGTGAGCTGTTCACAGAGAATTTCAAATTTATTTTTTGCATCAGCTAATCCAAAGCATTATTTCAAAGGGTATGAAACTGCAAAACATTTTTCTAAGACCACTTTTCAATTAACTACATATTGAATAATTTAAATGATGAAAATCTGTTGCCGCATCAAATGCTTTAAACATTCTTATAAATTCAATATGTTGTGCATTAAAAATCTTTTTGGTCTATTGCTATAAAGTATCATGAAACTGCTTATTGAATTCCAGTTTGTTTAAGATCACTGCCTGTGAAGTCCCAGTTCACACTAGTCAAGTCTTATGCATTAAACACATTCACCACAGCAGGCTACACTCCACTTCAAATGCCGCTAGTTACTTAATTATTTTGAGGACGAAAGTAGCACATAAATACATAGTTCAGTATTGCCGCCTTAAAATATTTCGCATTTATAAAATTCAAATTACTCTTTCAAAATATACTTATATGACGTAAAAGTATAAAAATTAATCAATTTATAATTTACATCAATTTTTGGATATTCTTTCTGTTAAATAATATTCAACATTTTGTATTATACTGGCAACACCGAATTTTCTCATTATAGCCAAAGAAATAGAAATTAGTTTAATTGGACTACAACGACAAAATAAGCATAGACAACAACCTGCTGCCCTGTTGCCTCGCTGTCTTCAAAAGAATCACTCTCATATAAACATGTGTATTCTATCCTTGCCATTTTGTAGTCAGTAGCCTGCTGTGGTGAATGTGTTAAATGCATTCTTGTTAAGCTTATCACTTTTTCTTCTTGGAACTTCGTTCGGCATTCACACAGTGCAATTCTAATTTTTCAGCTCATATTTTTTGTGCATACATACCCTGTCGGAGAATGTGTGGTTGACTACAAAAATAGTTAACTTATAGTTAACTTTTCTTAGACTGACTTAAAGCTAACTGTAATGTCATCCAGAACAAACCCAAAATTAATTCTTAAGTTGAGTACGTAATCGAATTTGGTGAGAGCCAACAAATTTATTCTCAGCTACTTTGAAACTCATTTCAGTTTTATGTTAACATTTTGCTGTTATTATTTTAGATGGTACCTTGGCTGTGTAGTTAGCGCGTTGAGTACACAACGTGTGATGATACATGTTCGAACCCCAGAAAAATTTTTTAAGTTTACTGACTACCAGGTGATTTAAAAAAGCCAACTTTAAGTTAGCTGAAAGTAATGCAGAGTGAGACAATTGACTACTGCATAGGACATCGCAATGTTAAAATAGTCAATTGATTACATTGAAAAGTAATCCAAGTGCCAGTCAGTACTAGTTGCGAAATAGTTAGCTTAAAGTTAGTTTAAAGTTAACTTAATTTCCCATAGGGTAGTTTTTTGTATACATGTGTGCTTTTTTAACATTACTAATAAGAAAGGAAAACGTATTGACAGTAAACGAAGCTGAGACTCGTTTCTTTTCCCCTCGTCTCTCTCTCTCTTCTAGCAAGTAATCAGCTTAGCACAAGACTTCCACAGTGTAGCACAAGTAGAGAAAGGACATGGTTGTGGTATTATTACGACAACAACTTTATGCTTTCTGTAGTAATATACTTATGTATATTTACCAAAAATAAGCTATATTTATTCTAAAATATTGTAAACATTAATTAGGTTGTGGTAAGCAAGGTCCTGTTGGTATTTAATCATTACAAAATTTCAGTATGGTTGAATTTCAGAAGGCAATATTGTTAAAAAAATTCCGAAGACAACAATAGTAGCAAGGCGCACTGCCTTGCCAAGTTCCAGGCTATACACGCAGTGTGTATATATTCACGAAACAATACCTCCTATTTTTACACACTCATAACTTTGTTCACCTCGATCATAAAATGATGAAATACAAAAAATAAGGACACCTTATCGTGGTTACCTCATATGCGAGATATGAAAGTTTCCTGAGTATGACCACTGACATACTTATCAAATTGATGAGGCCGATGTGTTGATAGCTTGTTTGCGACCTTCTTGACACTTGTAGACAACGTTTTGAAAAGGTGTCCATTGTCAATTTTATGTACTGCGGCATTATGACTTACCAAACTTTGTTCGAAGATAAAGCACTTGACGTCTTGTAGGTCAGCCATTCTGTTTGGTGTAATTGACCTAGCAGGTTATATTTTCTTAGTTCGGTGTTTTTCATTTGTTACTTCCTACGAAAACTTTCTTTAATCTTGAACACTGACCACAACAAGATTCATGGTTTAAAAAATTGGTGGGTTTACGCACATAAAAATTCGTATTTTACGCCAGAGAGCTGAAATATTTGAAGAACCAAAAAAACATTACAACCTCAAAGCTAAGAATTACAAATTAATATTAAAGGCTTTTAACGCAAATCGGACTTATATTAAACTATAATATTGCATTCTCCAAGTTTTGAATCTCTTGTTATATGTCCTTAGGCTCAGCAGACTTTTATCTATTAATCTATTTAGAAAAATAGGCGTTGCCGCGCCTGAAACTTCGTGCACAGCCGGGGCTCTTGTAATGATGTACTGGTATATTTTTAGACTTAAGGTAGGCTACAGCCATCAAGCTCTTACCCATTATTTAATGTTCTGTTACCCTTTTCAACTGACGTATTCAGACTCAGATTGAAAACTTTAAATCTAAGAAGTTTTACAGAGAAAACCTTTTATAAAAATAGTCAGATCTTCACAAAATCATATATGTGGAAGAGGCCAAGTTCTTATTCCGGCCATTATATCTTATATCAAAATCCAGACCAAATCCTGAATAAATTTATTATTCCACATGCACAGCAATATGCTATGCATTACTGGCAAAAAGGAATATACTGGAATCTTTTTGTCCATCGTATGCTAATATCTAGTTAGCTAGCTGGAAAAGTAGTCATTAATTAAATTTGTTTCCAAAGCAAAACAATGCATTCATTCCCTTAGAATAATTTATAGTTTTTGCTTGTGACGAGTGACATGTTCCGTGTTAACAGTAATGAATTCTGGAGTGAGAAATTATACATGCTGTGCATTACCTTCTGCTTAACTATTCATTACTTTTTCCCACTAGGTAGTAGTCTATACCTATAATTATTAATACGATTTTTACAGTTTGCGAGCAGCAAGTTGCAAGTCACTGTTATGCTAGATTCAAGTTAGAGTGACATCAAAAATGTTCAAATAGAGCTTCATTCACTCATGTAAAAATACTATCACTAAATATAATTTTGTGGCATATGTGAAAAATATGGTTCTTAAGAAAAAAAAGTTTGGCGACAACTGTGGTTCCAATATTATACTATGTGTTGATCTATGTTTGTTAGTTGTACTTTCGTTACCCTGGAAGCTTAAATAACTACAAAACGCATAAATAGAGCACGAAACACATTATGCAGGTAGTTTTTTTAACAAAGAGTCTTCTAATAAAATGTTTAATAACTCAGTAAATTTTTAAGGAATTTTTCAACACAAACCTGCAAATTACTCTTAATCAATAATGTTTTATAAATAAAGTCATAACCAGTATGGTTGCAGTACAAAAATACTGCCTGAGAATCAATCCAAAGTAGAAAATCGACGAAAAAACCGAAAAAGATATAATTGGTGAAAAATACGCACATATATCTAAATGTTACTGAAAGAAAATATATCTAAATATATGCTTCAGAAGTACTTATGGTATAATTATTGAAATCGTATCGTGATGTTGCGTATCAGCTGACAAAATCCTTAACATTTCATAAGCATGTTGTTGCTGATTGAAAATGTGTTGGAAACGTTTTCTACGTAAAAATATGCAGAAAATAGATTTTTGCGTAGCAAACGTCAATTTCTGGATTACATACATACACACACTCGTATAAAGCAAAAAGAAACACGATATCAGCTGTCACATTCGCTGGAAGCCTTAAAATGTTACTAACTAACATTTCAGAATTGAATGATACGACAACTTCAAAAGTATGACGATACGATTTGACTAATGAAGCCGTTAGTATCTTCTTTCTAAATCCGTTTACAAACTTAAAATCGTTTGATATTTAAGTTAGTTAGAGGGTGATAAGTGATTAGGGTTACCAAAAACTTAAATTTTACCCGTATCTCAAGATTTTGGGGGTGTTTGGGAAATTTTAAATATTTTTATTTATTTATTTATACATATTATACAAAATAAATTTGCATAATATGGTTGCACAAATATGGGCGGAGTAACTAGACCAAGATGTTATTAAAAGTATTTTAAAAAGGTTTTGTGACTGACTGTACACGACCTATGCCTTCACATAGGAAGTAGCAACGTGGTTGTTAAAGAAATTCCACAGAAGAACCGCAAGAATATACGGTTATCCGTGGCAGATCAGTCAACCAGTGCGAGCGAGACGCAAAACTCTCGAAGGCCAATAAACAACAGTGGCCTGGCTGCACTTAAGAGATAATTGCCAACGACCCTTGATGTTGACTCGCCCAGAGCTGCTTTACGGCTGAAATTTTAAATATATGAGTAGATTATTGTTATGCTCAACAATATCTACAAGAAAAACAGTAACACGACCCAGGTATTTCGATTTCATTATTTTTTGTCACACAGTGGTATCTTCAGAAAAAATATTCCTTAGAATACAGTTCATAATGGGGAATGCTTTTTTCATCAAATTTTTGGTTGTTAGTATATTGTCAGCATATTGCCAGATCTGAAAGTATTTTAAGATCTGACAACCATATATACGGGTAAAGCCAATGATGAGAAAAACATATATCGAATGGAATTTAAGTTCTCCGGGACGGACGTAATATTCAATGTCTGGTACTAAAGGGTCAGCCAGATAACTTTTTTTTTTAAAACAGGGCGCAAAACATCGAGTGTAGCTTCGGCTGTGTGGCACGTAGCGCCGTCCTGTTGAAACCAACTGTTGCCAATATCCTCCTCTTCAATTTTTGTGAACATAAATTCGTTCAACATGGCCCGATAACGATCGTCATTGACTGTAACGGCCACTCCTTGCTCATTAGCCCAATTATGCCTCTGGATCAAAATCCGCCCCAAACAGTGACTCGTTTTAGGTCCGTCGGCTTTTCAATGTGTGCGTGCGGGTTTTCTGTGTCCCAAATGCGAAAATTATGTTTGTTTACATACCCGCCAAGATCAAAATGAGCTTCATCTGAAAAGATGATTTTTTTGGCAAAATCGGCATCTTCTGTAAGTCGATCGCAGGAAAAAAAAACGTTAGATTGCGGACCCTTTAGTAAACATTCTTATCTCAATTTAAATAACAACTTTTTAAGCAAAATCAAATGTCAGTTGCAAACTCCTTTTAATATTAATTTCTTTTTTTACTGTGATGCATTTTAACTAATGCTCGCTGATAATTAAAAGAAAAATATTTACTTTATAATGTGCTCTGTAACATGACCTATCAAAAGGGCAAAATATAAGAAACATACATTTAAATGACAATCACCCGAGTCTTTCCTCTACTTACCACTATACAGAACAGAATCTTATGTATTTGTTTCAGCACAGCGGGTTGAAAATGTTTTTAGAAGATGCGAATGACTTCGAAATTGAAAATGAGACAATGAAAAAAATGAAGGACGAAGAATGCATGAGAAGTAGATGTGGAACCCATGCAGGCCATAAGACATTAAAAGCAGACAACAAAACTTGTTTTTTTTTGGAAGTTTGCCAATATTTCTTCACATGGCAAACAATTCATTCGTTCACTCTCTCACTCTATATCCTCATGATTACATACAAACATCTATGTATAAATATGGAAATATACATATATATGTATATATGTAAACACACTCACGTAAGAAAAGTCGATACACTGAAATAAATATTAACATCCAACGAATAAAAATGGCATGTGTTTCCTGTGTTTGTTTTTGCTTTGTTGCTCAAACGATACAAAGTGGTGCTGCTTATGGTACCGGCTGTTTAAGGTGGTACCGTGAAGGCAGTTTGTGTGGCACTATTTGATCTAAAGCCAGTATATTATATGAATGTGAGTATGAAGATATTTTATGTCGTTGTGGTGTACTCATTGCGGTTCCTTTCTACATAAGACCATATTGGTATCGGAATTTAGTAGGTTAATTTATATGCATATACATACATAAATTCATATATATTATGCGTGCATTGATGCTTACATACATATGTACGTTTGGATATATATAAAGTATAGCTATACAAAAGATTGTGGGTATCTACATAGAATCTATAAAAGTGATAAATATTTTTATGGTTACACAAATGTTTCTAATTAAAAGCACATTTCTTAACCATCAAAAATACAAAACGAACTAAATCCTAAGGAGTGCACTAAATCACTAGAGTACATAGTGTCAATATGTGCATATTTTCTAGTCACTAAAATAAAAACTCTGCAAGTGAGCATTTCCAGGCAAAAGGAGCCTTCACAGGATAAAGATAGTGTATTTATTTTTAATGAAAATCGTTCAACCGATGTCCACATGCGAGTGACAATTATCGACAAATTGAATATCCACGAACCCAAGGCGTTGCTCAGTATTTGGTGGGAACGTGTTTATGACCTTTACTGAACACAATTGATTCGTTTGAAGCGAGCATAACAATAAAAACCATCAGTAGTGGATTTAGGCCTGCTGCCGCCCAGGCAATATTTTATATTCCGCCCTTTTTGATTATATAAAGGTAACTATAAAAAAACATATAAGTCTTAAACATATTTGTGATTTCGTTTAACATATCGCCCCCTAAAATCCAAAAAGCCATATCTGACAAAAATTTCAAAATATACTTCTTGATTGATAGTGAAGTAAATAACAAAAATACATCATTCTTTGAAATTTAGCAAGGATTTTCAAATAACAACGATTTTATGGACGGAATTTAAGATACCGTCACTATACTGCCAACAAATTCGTAAGCCAAAAGACAGTAACCACACTTTTATTTTCAAAAAATTAAACTAGGTATGCATCTTTTAGTTTTATTAAAAAATCAACGCACTTATTGCTTTGTAGTTGCAGAGAAAGCCATTCCAAAAGGCTTAAATACCACTAGGAAAAAGGAATATTGTTTATGCACTTTTTTTTCGCATTTGTTTATAAACTTAAGCCTTAAATTTGGTTATTAAGAAATAAATTGTCCTAAAATTGTAAAAGTCTTTGGCTTTTCCTGTAAAAAAATAAAAAGTTTAGTTACGGCTCCTTGTATTTCAGATGACGACAAACATATAGAAGTTTTTTCAATTCACATATAATTATCAAAATCTTTTTTCCACTTCAAAAAAATTTCATATCAATTTTATTTTTTAATAATTTAATAAATAAATTTTCGAATTTCAATTGCACTTACATTATTTCAGCTCTATACTTTGGATCCTTTTAAATTATGCCACCCGCACAGCGGGGGATTAAAAAGAAAATAATGGAAATAATTCTGCAGTAAACGCGCCGTCCAACTGTTATGATTCACAAAGCATTTAAGGAGGTGTGACAAAGCTTAAGTCTGGAGTTTGGCCTATATATCTTTAAAGAGGGCGGAGCCACAGAGCCCCAAAGTAGACAACCTCGGGTTAATGAAAAACTAAAACCGATGCCAAGCTGATGTTTTTGATCTAATAAAAAAGATTTTTGGCAAGTGAATTTTTCTAACCAAGAGCTAAAAAAAAGTACCCTACATTTGTGCAGTTTACAGTTTAGGAAATATTCGAGAAAAAAATTAAATTTTTGCTTTTTTACCAACCTTTGTCCACTGTTCTGCTAATGGAGAAGTCAAATCTTGTTTGATTTTGAAAAAAAAGACTTATTGTTGCTTAAGGACTCAATTTTGAACATTAAAAAAAATTTTATATCAAAAGCACAATTAAGTCAAAACTTATACGCAATTTAAATTAAATTTTTGAAAAAAATCGATTTTTGCCATTTTTTGCTAAAAAAGAAAGTGGGTTAATTATTTCGCTATTACTAAAAAAATACTGCAAAAATACCCACTACATATTTTTATTTATTCAAATTCAATACTATAAGAAGCACTACAAAGAAATTTTTTGTTAAAAATTTTCGTTATTAAAGGTGCCAGATCGTTTCGAAAAAGACCTCCTTTTGTTATAAATATCAAATATAAGGCCATTTTCCTCAAATTTCAAAGCTGGAACCAATAAATTTATCATGCCACCTTAAGACATGATATGCTTTGAAGAATTTGCTAAAATACTATCTGCGGAAAATTCTAAAAAATTCCCATTTTCGGGATTTTATGAAATTTTTTTGGGAATTGCTGGAAACACAAAAGCAAATTCTATTCGTTTTTACTTTTTATGTATTCATTGCATCATTTTCTACATAAGAGAGATGATGAATGAAATATTTTTATTAATTAATGTGAGTTTCTAAAGAATAGAAGAAAAATTAAATTAGACTTTATTAGCTGGGGGAAATACCGATATTTTTCTGTGCAGCCACGCACTTCATCAGCACCCAAGTCTATCTACTGGGGTAGGGATTGTTATTAACATCAGCTATTTAACGCAAATTTTCAATGAAATGGAATATGAGAACTGTTGTGCATACAATTATTGATTTACCTTTGGTAAATACATTCGTAAGTATTACTATTAATTTTCTGTTTATCCGTTTTTCATTTTCTATTCAGGTTAGCACAAAGTTATGTATATCACTCTACCTAAGTATATTTAACTATTCTTGCTTATCTTTTACGATCATGACATTAATTATTTTTACTTATTCGATGTACCGTCGGTACATACATTTAAGTATTAATGCAGTGCATATTATGTTTACATTGTTTTTGCTTTCTACAGTTGATTTTATTTACCAGTATATGAAAATGTGATTGCCAAGTGAACATATATTTGTCACGTGCCCATGATTAAAATTCACTATAGTTCAACTAAAAATTTAAAATTGTCTCCCTCAAATAAAAAATAAATAAATAAGTATTAATTTTCGTATAAAAATAAATGTGAATTATTTTTTTATAATTAGCGTGATCTGCTTACGACATATAAAGAGTTTTCAGAGAAGACAAAGGTCTTACAATGAAATTCTATCATATTGTTATTTTGAGAGAACCGAATGCTGAATTGATTGGTTACGTAAGACTGGAACATGGAACCGCTGAATACAAAACAACCAAATTAAATGATTTTTTCAACGATAAAAATATACCACTGGATGCATTAATTGGCATATGCACTGACGGTGAGCCAACAAACACTACCCCCACACCTTGGAATTATACGACGATTCGAATTGCTATTAAAAAGACCATTGCATTGGTTTGTTTGCCTTCTACACTTCAACGAACTTCCGTTTCGGCATTTGTTTGAAGCTTTGGATAAATCAACCAGCAATGGACCAAGATCGGCAAGCGGAAAACTGAGCCGTCAAATCATAACTTGTGAAACTCTTCCGGTAAGTTATTGCTATCACTCATTTATTATAATTGGCAACCGTTTTTAATTATTTTATTATTATATATTTCAGGTGGTGGACGACTTTCAGAAAATTGAGTTGAAAAATATGCCCCCTGCTCCAGAAAAAATTTAATTTTCCACCGATTCGAAGTACTTATACGACATGGCTCATGCAATTTCTAGCGGCGTGGTTTCGGTGGATCTGGCTAACATCAAACCAGGGAAAATTGTACATTCTCGCTGGCTTACCAACAAAGCCGGTAGATTATTACGATTGTATGCGACAACGGAAAATCCATCCGAAAATTTACGGATTCTGGTTAAATTTACGAATTAAATGTTATGTGCCAATGTACTACAATATCAAGTATTACATCTCTGTCGTGTACAGTGTGCATTATTTTTCAAGTTCATTAGTTGGTCACTGTTTCTACAACCTCATTTACGCAGTATTGTCAATAAAGTAATTAAAGATAATTCATATTATGCGCATTCGGAAAATATCTTGCTATCAATGTTGTTTGATGATAGCAAAGAAAAGCGAGACTGTGCTATAAAGAAAATTGTACGCTATCGAACCGATGTTGAAGACCCAACGGAAGTTAGAGTTTATAAAAACCCAGATATAAACTTTAATTGCACAAGTTACACGGAAATTATCAATTTGAATGATATAAATAAAGTATTTGAACCACCGTGCACGCGAAGCATTCCGTACGATACATTGAAAGAATATTTAAGTCAAGATGATCCACCGTTTTTTGATTCAAAAATTCCATCACACATACAAGGAATGGAACGACATATTCAATTGCTAGCTAGCGTTTTCAAACGAGTTATTTCGGGAAA
This sequence comes from Nowickia ferox, assembly GCA_936439885.1. NCBI lineage: Eukaryota > Metazoa > Arthropoda > Insecta > Diptera > Tachinidae > Nowickia > Nowickia ferox. The sequence goes on from OW387026.1 coordinate 30,842,053, forward strand.
TATAGAGGCTGTTATGGCGACGACATTACAGAGCCGTGCGAAATTGCCCAGACTTGAAAGCAAAAAAGACTTCAAACAATAATTTTTTTTATTTTCTTTTCTATTACTAAGTAAAATTCATTCTTTAATTTCATTCTGACTAAATAAATTTCTAAAGAGAAACATAAACTACAAAAATAAAAAAACAGCCATTTCGCTGATTTTTTCTTGTAAAAAAAATTTGACCCTTCGGATCAAAAGTCGGGACATCAAAATAAATTCTAGAGATATGGTTCCTTCGGCAAAGTTTCTTATTTTGATCTCTAGAATACGATTTTCCTTGAAATTTGAGCGATTTTTAAATCGACCCGCCCTAATATATATATATATAAAATTTTCCTTGGAATAAGCTAGTTTTTAGTTTTTATTTCACTGGTACTTACTTATGCCAACGAAACGGACTAGCCTTAAAACAATTTTAGCAAAGCCAAATATTTTAAATGTCTATGCAAAAATGTTCCATTACTCTTATGGTCAAGTACGAGTATTTTCTTGTTTATTTATTCATAAAAATACATATTTTATGGAAGTCAGTTTGAACTGAATTTAATTAATATTGATTGTGTTGTTCTCCCAATGCAAAATTTATGAAACTAAAAATTTGCTTGTTGATGAATGGTTTATACAAATAATTCTTTTATTTCGAACCACAAGTTTCTTTTAATTTTTACTTTTTTGTATTTTGAAATGAAAAAATAGCTCACACTATATTATACAATTTTAGTAATAGGTATGCATGTACAATATGAAAGTATGTACATAAAATCAACCATACATATAATGCAATATCCTGCGCATATCCTGCAGCATAAACAGTGTTGCTTGTGTTGCCATGCAGGGAAGAAGAGACATATATGTAAAAAAAAACTATTAAAGATAACTTTTTTTGTGCTTCAGTTATACTGACGTCTTCCTGACGTAGTTGTTGCATATATTTCTGTTGATGACGGCGGTAACAATTAATTCAGTAAAGTGCGAGTTTGACTCGCACACGAGGGTTCCTTGCGTACGGCACTTGTTTGTCTTAATTTTTCGATTTATGACGAATTTTTTAGTATTGAAGCTTCTTTTAGTTTTGGTGTTTTTTCGTTTTTATGGTTTTCTACAATACAAATTTATAGTTTCAGAGATTAATTCTATTTTTGGTGATACCATTTTTTTACGCATCCTGGCGCTATTTACATTTATAAACACATACTCGTATACTCTTATATGTTTTTCACTCGTGATTTGTAAAACTGTTGTGTTTTCGATATTCTTATGAATATGTGTATTAAGTAGAGATCTTCACCGTGAATTGTGTGAATGATATATCATTACTCGTGATCATGCAATCACGTGAGCGTACGTTAACCTCAGTACAAAAGTTTCAGTATGAGTGCGAGTGAATGACAAATCAAGGAGCAAAAGTAGCTGAGGACTTAATAAAACTAAATTAAAATACTGGACGGAATATCACCTGTGACAATTTCTTTACAAACTTCACATTAGGCAATACACCAACAAGTTGGATACTAACCATGGTTGGAACAATGAATACAAATAAGCCGTATTTGCCAACAGAGTTCAAACCCTGTTCATAACGAGTGAAAATAGGACCATTTCATTTTATGTTCCCAAAAGGAACAACGCAGTCGTTTTGCTTTCCACGATGCCACATGACAACACAATTATTGTACAGTCGCACAAACAAACAAGTTAATGTAATGCACTAAATACTGCTCTTTTCTATAATATGCTAGAGGTATCAGGACTCGTAGCCTATACAAGACCTTCAGAAAATAGTCCATCAGATATCACATCAAGAAACGTAAATACTTAATAAATAGTATTCAACTTATAGAGTTTGTTTTATTTTTTCAAAAATCTCGATCGTAGTTTGTTTCTTCAGCAATTAGCGGAGCATATGCATAAATGAATGATTTTGAAAAGACTACAAATTCTCAAGATCAAATCATATTTTTCAAGATTGAAATCAAATACATATATCTGTGGCAATATGAAAGAGTAGATTCTGAAGTCTAGAAAAAATTTAGCTTTATTATGCTATATTTTGTTCCAGTTGGAATTAGACTTCTTTGCCTAAGTCTACTTAATCTACTATTCCATATTGCCACAGGTGTAATAAGTATTTCTATCCAATACCTGGTTTTATCTCAGACCAAGATGGCCGTGGGTATTAAAAAGAGGTGTAAAAAACAGGCTTGATGATTAAGATTTGTTAACGCTAATATTATTTTATTAAAAACACATGGAAATTGTTTATTGAGGGGCTTAGCAGGGCATTGACTCGTTAAATGTTCTGCATTTCCCTCTTCCTCTATATTTTGGCAACTGCGACAAAATTAACTATGTTCAATCCTTAAACTCGGTGTATACCTGCCGGTCAGTGCGGACACTAAACCTAAGCATTTATTTATTTCTTATGGCCCGCCTTCTATTTGTCTCTTTCTCAGTCTTACGTCTTACTCTGACTGTGCACTAGAATCTGTAAGATTATCCCAATTCTTGCCATCTCATCAGCCTTAGAGTTCTCCTTAGACTCCAAAAAATATGGATGACACCAACGACTATATCACACCAACCTTAAGCTTCAACTATAAAATGTGCATCACTATCTTAAAGATTATAACTTAAGACGTAATTACTTCAATTTTTCACAATTTACTCCCAGAAGCACGTTAAAAAAGAATCAAGCTTCCCTGTACTATATTTCAGGCAAAAATGATTGCAGCAAAATCAGCTGCAGAATGAGCTTTGCACTATTGTATTGAGTCAATCAGCCGTGAGGGCAATTGTTTAAAATTTTAACTACTTAAGCAAGCAACATTATTTAGGATCCAAGGATATGTAGGCATTGATGACGGATATACTGGTCAGAAGAAAAGTATTCTACCACAGACGTTGCTGGTCCGTATACTAGTTTAACAACTTAAATGGAATATAGACTGTAAGGTGAAACGGGAAGCAGAGAAGGCTTGGACACAACACTTGACACAAACACTTGTAAAACTCCTAAAATCATGCAATAGCTGTTGTGGTTCTGAGTTATCTAAGTTCCATTTAGCGCTAACTAGAACCTAGTGTTGATTTCAAATAAGGTGTTGGGGTTAAATAAGATAATATAGTATCTATTGCGACTTTCTTGAACTCTAAGTCCTGTTAGACAGTGACTTTGAAGCCTTCACCTTCCAGAGTATTGAAGTTGTATTGGCAGTGGAAATATGTTAAATTGTTATAAAGAATTATATTACAAGACGACAAGAAGTATCTTTGACCAACCTAACAAAACACAACAACTATTGTCTAACGCAAAAAAAAATAATTATCTTTTTCATTATAATTGATAATCGATGTGAAATTACTGTCAGGTGAAATAATCATCTCCATTACTTATTTAAAAAAAGACCATGTCTAATACTGTAGCTTACCCTTTTTTACAGGGATATGGAATCAGGGGTTTAAATGTGTTATCATAATATTTAATATAAAGAATATGGAAGACACACTGAATAGAGAATTAAAGGTTCTTCCATTAATTGCAGTAAACCGAAGGAGGTAGATTTTAATTTAAGTGGCTGCACAAGAAGGATATCTGACGCATTTGTTATTAATAAAAAAAATTCGTAATTGTTGATTCAATTCTTAGTAACACTATTATAATATTTTGTTGAGGAACTATATTGACGTAATCTCAACGATTCTTTGAGGATGAATAGGATCCCCCTCCTTTGATAGCTTTGTTTATATAATAAAGAGTAATCATCAGAGAAAAAGCATTCTCAGCCTTTCAAAAAGTCTTCACAAGTTGTTCTCGGTTATTTGAGAAAGTAATTAATACATGAAATACCGAAGTAATTAACAATAATTTCACATTTTTTTTAAAAGAAGGTATGATATTATTTAGCAAACTATTTCATTAAACATATAAGCAATACATATGAATGTATGTATGTATAAATAAATGACAATAATTCACTCTATAAGAAAGACTTAATTTAATTTTAAACTGTTTAAACGAGCCTTAGTTATATGTCTAATAAATTACCAGTTTTCCAGCTGGGTACACACATTTAAACCTTGAAAACAAGGAAAACTATTTCGTTGATTCGTGCATTCTTTTGCTCTTCGGATTGTTTTATATTTTATACAATGGTTGGTTAATTTTTTTAACTAAAAAATTCCCATGTGGAAACATCGTATGTATATTCTTGCATTAAAAAAGAGAAACACTGCGGCTGATACGAGTATGTGTTGAAAATTTTGATGTGCTTCTGAAGAATACTTTAGCATGCAAATTCATGAACAGAGTGACAAATATATTTGGTGCACTCTTGCCAAAAAGCACGAGCGAATTTATGTGCAGGCATATCACGGTTCCCAACTAAATTCAATTTGGTCGCCTAAGAGTAGACCAAACTTACACACGACCAAACTATGTTTTAATATTATCAACCACAACTGTTTTTAGTTGAAATTATCATCGCGTTACTAACTTAAAACACCAGGTTTGACAGAAAGCAAGTCATTTGTATGAAAATTTAAAACTCAAAGCCTTAGAAAAAATATTGTTTGTAGTGTTTTAGTTCAAAGAAATCATACCAAATGGATAAAAATTCCAACCCTCTTGAACTACCCAATGCACTGTAAAAAATAATTAAAATAGGGAACAAATTCTTAAAAAAATAATTTTGGAAGGTTTTTTAGTTATTTCCGGTAGAACAAAGAAACGTTTTTTGTTTGTTATTGGATTACCTAAGGAAATCTTTGTATGTGCCGATACTGAAACATTTAAGAAAATTTTGCTATTAAGCATAATAAATATTTCCAATTACGATTTTTCTATTTGTTCTGCTTTTTATATCGCACCAACTTACGCAGAGTTGTAAATGACAATACCAAAACACAACTGAAAGGTCAATTAATGTAGTGGAGAATAGCAATGCAAATCTATCAATCCCAACCAAACTATTTTAAAAGTTGAAAACCGTGATAGGGGCATTACTTTCAGTGTAGAGGTTAATTAGTTCGAAAAAGGAAGCACACTCCATCCATTATTTCATTTACTAGAGATTTTGACTTCCAATGTTTTTATGATTTGGAAGTAATTGAAGGTTTGCATGCAACTAAATCCAATTCAATATAGATCGTAAATTTGTTAAAACTATTCTCCCTTGGTTAATTAGATATTTTAAGCACAAATTTTAGCACTATTATCATAATCAACACTTTTCCCAAGGTATGGCAACACGCCAAGATAGTTCCCGTGCCAAAAGCGAGAAATTGTTTCCGTCCCGTTGCCATTACACCGTATTTCTCAAAAGTATTTGAAAGCATAATTCATAAACAAATTTATAAATATGTGAATGACAACAATCTATTGACTGATCGTCAATCTGGCTTCAGACCTCAATGTAGCTACATTACGGCAATATTTTTTGATGTAGTGGAAGATATAAGGAAAAAGTTGGATGATGATCGATTTACGTTCTCAGTATTACTTGATCACTCTAAAGCGTTTGACACCGTCTAAAACTCTTGAAAATTTTCTGTTTTTCCCATTTTACTATGAAACTTATGGCTAACTATTTCTTTGAGAGAACACAATCTGTCTCCCAAAATGAGTACATTTCTCGTGCTTTGAAAGATTAACAGGAATCGGTTCTTGGACCACTTTTGTATTCATTATTTGTAAATGACTTGCCAAAAAATCTGATTTATTTGAAAATTCAAATGTATGTTGATGATGTTCAGCTATATCTCTGCCGTCTTAAATACTCAACTATAAATTATTTAAATTCTGATCTGGAGACAATTTTCAATTTGGCTTCGGCCAATGGTTTAAGGTTGAATCCGGAAAAATCTAAATTAATTAAAATTAAGTGATAAGCAAAAGAAATGTGGTTATGGAAGATGATCTAAATATCAAAACTGGGGACGTTAGAATTACAATTGTTAGCACGGCTAAAAATCCGGGAGTAACTATGAACAGTACTTTGACTTGGTCAAACCACCTTAACCTGGGATATTAAGAGGGTTATGGACCACACAATATTTTACAACACCAATAACTAGAACATTAACAGCATAGACTTATCTACTACCAACACTATTGTATGCTTCGGAAATATGTATCTGGTGGTTGCAACTCCCAAGATGAGGAACCTGACAACTACGTACTCGTATAATAAGATTATCCGTTACTTTTTTTGGACTGAAAAAATTCGTTTACTCTATTTTCCCTTAAATAATTTTCTTAAATTTAAAAACGTTATACTTCTTCACAAAAGTATAATAACTAAGGCACCGAAGTACTTATACGATTGTTTGCAGTTTGCAAGATCTCGTAGAGGAAAATTTCGTCATCGAAATCATGCATCAGAGTATCAATTTTTTATACTTAGTATACGTCTCTGGAATCAATTTCAAAATCATTTGCAAACAACATACAACGCAATAAAATTTAAAAAAAATAACTTATACAATGATCATTGTTATCAAATTTGTTTGTGAAGTCTGTCTATTATTGCCATTATCACTGACAGTATTATTAATATTATTCTAATATATTATAATATTGATATTATTTTTATTTTTTATATATTTATTATTTATATTGGCGGTATTCGATGTTTGATGCAAATTGTGTTGCGTAAGTGCAAATGCAAAATATCATAGCTTTTCTTTCAAATCCAGCAACAAAATACACACGCAATTCAAAGAAAAGCTACGATATTTCGCATTTACACCTACGCAAAACAATTTGCATCAAACATCGAATACCGCTGTTGTTCTTTTCATTAACTTTTTAATTGGTATAATAAAGCCTATCAGATTCTTATGCTGTAATTCATAGGATATCATATCTTGTTGTATTAGAAAGGCAATTGTCAATAAAGAAAGAAAAATAAAAAGAACACATAACAATATAAATATTTAAGGATCATTAACAAATGTATTTATATAAAGGGTGTTTTTTATACAGTGACACAAGTTTAAATCATAATAAAACAAGGAAATATATTTTAAATATCAATGAAACGGGCTTTGTTAGAAGGAAATTAATTATGAAATTGATGTTTAAATATGATTTCTGCCATGTTACAGGACGGGTGGCGCGAAGACGGCGCTATGTGGAACACCAATTTTCAACAACTTTTCGCAGCATTTGCAGCTGTATTTCGCCCATAACTCTTCGAATATTGATTTACAGGTGTTCAATTGCTTGTGGTTTATCGACGTAGACAAGTGACAAAATAACCAAAAAAAAAGACAATCCAATGGGGATAATCACACGATCTTTGTGGCCAATTAATTGGGCCATTACGTGAAATAATTTTTTCATCCAAAGTTTCTTTGAGTAAATCAATTGTAGCACCCGCTGTGTGGCATGTGACACCGTCCTGTTGGAACCACATATCAGCAAGATTAATGCCACGTAATTAAGGTATGAAAAAATTTCGAATCATGTTCCTATACCGTTCACTATTGACAGTAACATTCATCATTTTTGAACACATATGGGCCAATGACTCCGTCAGGCACATAAAGCGCACGAAACATTAATTTTCTGTGGATGTTATGGCGTTTTGACAGATGTGTTCAAGATTTACGTGAGCACTTGCCTTTACGGCCTTATCTCACGGTGGTCTTAACACCCTTAAGAATAAACTATGTACCCACTCCACAAGGCACATAGGTTGCAATCTTCTATTATAGTAGTTATCCCTGTACTATACTGCACCTTGCTGAGGTACTTTGAGCTATATAAACTCTGCTGCTATGTCCGTGCACATAGCAGCTTCTGTTGTATGGCAACAGTACCTAGAATAGTGTCTGGCTGACCGCGTCACACCAATCACTAGCATTGATTTGATACTGGGAAGCCAAGACTATTCTCCCAGCGTACGATTCTCCAAGTTCTCACGCCGCGAGTGTAGTTGCTTGCACTCACAGCGAGGTCTCTAAGAGACCTCACCATTACCCGCACAGCTCAACTACTCATCAGAGCTAGACGCATGCCTGTGTCGCCAACAATCCAGTGCCTACTCCACACTGATCAACATCATCCCTTTAACTTCGTTGGGTAGGACGAAATCGACCTTTTAGCAAAGGATCCTGACGACCGCTACCTACACCTAAACTCCTAGAGCAGTCTTACTGTCGGGCAACCAGCACCCGTGGTATCAGAGACAAGCATCTGGTGATACGTCGAAGATTCACCACAAGGGCTTCACCTCTATCGTCTTTTGAACTCAGGGAAGTTCCAGGTGACGCTGCACCTAGTTGACAATAACAGACCTGTTTTCCTTTTTATAAGCATGTGCTCATCCGTTGCTCTGTTGCCAGAGATTGGGTAGTAACACATAAGCTTTACGGCTAATGTACCAAAGGCACGTCAACGGAAAAAGCAACATTACCCCAGCTGGGGCCCCGGGATTGCCAACACCCGTAGTCAAAAATAGACACCCCTGGGGGGATGGTGTTTTGACAAAAGCACATTATCAGTTACAGTAAATGTGGTCCGAAAACGATATATTGTTCTGCTAATTAGCCGCTCTAAAGGACGATTATGTACGCCATAAAATGGGAGAAGTGCACGATGAGTTTGACGAATAGAACAATTATTTTGATTAAAAATTTCAGCAAATTGCACGCGTTGCTCTGGTGTAAGTCGATTCATCATGAAATCTCAAAGCAAACTAAACAAAAAGCAACTATCAGCTGTTAAATGGGTGCTGAAATAAAGCAGTGATGCCAACTCAAAGTTGTGACAACTCTAAAAAAACTCGCTCTATATTTTTGGATTCAATAAATATTTAACAACTATAAAAATCGTAATATATCAGTGGCAATAAGGGAAAAGTGCTTAAGTTATATTTAAATGTTAAACGTTCAAGTCGATTTTCAGAAATTTAATTCTTTTACAGTTAAATTGTAACAGTATTTTTTGAGCAAACATCGTTCTACACACTGTAAATAATACATTCAAGTTGAAATATACCAAAGTATAAGATAAATTCAGGTATTATTCCAAATGAGATTAGAAGTCTAAAAAAGATAAGCCGCAAGTCATTTTGCTTTAACTTCTTTAAAAAATCGCACAAATTAAATGCATATCTCGACTTAAGCACTTTTTCCTTCTTGCCACAGATATTATAAGAATTTGCTTCAAACATTTATAAAAGCATGCGTTAATGTTAAGTGGACTTCAAAGAAAAATATTTTTCTTTTCCTTATTTTTACCTGTCTTAGAATACGTATCAAGAATTATATTTTTCATTATTCCCGTGCTAAGTGATTTATAGCTCTAACTTAGCTGATTTATAGCTGCCAGCCTTCCATTTTGTTGCAACCCATAGCTCTCAGCCTGTAAAACAATGCATAACTGCCTTGTCTGTTTCGCTATTTTTCCGTTGTCGTTGTCATTGGCTTTTCGATAACAAACTTTCTGTTTACTTTTAGAAAACTAATCAGTGAGTCAGTCAAATAGTGTATTAGGCATCCCGACACATTCTTACGTGCTTTAGCAAACAGCAACATTTGAGTCAATCAGTGAGTGAGTGTGGCAGCTGTGTTTTGCATGCTCTTGCAAATATTTAAGGTGTGGGGTCAAATTACTTCCCCAGCCAAACCAGCCAGCACAGCATGTACCATAATGCTTCCCTTGCTCCGTATGAGCTAGCAATTTCACATGTGATATTTCACACAGGAGTTATTTTCTTACAATTTCGATCACTCCCATCGCATTCCTATAAAAATAATAAAAATTAAAAAACTTAACGAAAAAATATCTTGATATACATATGTAAAAAAACTAGTACATTATAAAAACGTTAATTATTATATGTGACATGGAAAGTTAAAAGGAACCTCAATGCTCAGAAAATAAGTTTTGAAGAAGAACAACATTGAAGTTAACAAGTTGATTTTAATGCGCCTGAACGCTTTCATGGCTTGTAACTCCTTATTCGAGGTTTTCGAAATAAAAATATCGGTTCCAATATCAACTGCAGAAACGTTTTTCACTTCAGATCCTTTTTTTATTTTTTTAAAAAAAGTGTGTTTTGAAGATAACACTATGCAACAAAAAAATGAGCCACTATAATGAGATGTTTTCGTAGCTAATTTTGGGTCGCTGCACACGAATATGACATCCAATTCAAATAAACAGTCCTCAGGATTTTTAGAAATATCTTTGTAGACTGCAAACAAGCACGCACGTTTTCCGCGAATATCTCGAAAACGCTTCTTACGAAAATTAAATTAGCTAAGAAAATATCTCATTTTTGACGTTATGGCAAAAAGGCAAAATTTTGTTGCATAGTGTAATTTATGAAAAAGAAAGCTAATGCAGTTAGAAAGCTGCGGTTTGCTGCATTAGAAAAAGCATGTTGTCTGCTATAAGAATTCATGTTACTTATACTAACAGTAGTGCACAAAATAGAAAAAAACTAAAACTAAAATTACTTTCCAGAGAAAACTAAAGAAGAATTGTGGATATTCTAAGGTGAAAAGTTGCAGAGTTTAGGCATTTTATTTTATCGTATGTCCCACTGGTTTTAAAAGACATTGTTAATGACATTTTCTGGTACACGCAACGAAAAGATATTGTTGTAGCATGGTTAAGAAAACAATATTATGTTCTCCGAAACAAATGTGTGGTCATTGAAAATAAGTTATTGTTATTTTAAACATTAATTGCGTTACGATAAACAAAGCTTTGTTTTAATTTAATAATTACATTAGTATATTCATAAAAAGTGTGATATGATTAGAATTTAACAAAATATTTATGTTAAAAATGTATGACTACAACATAATTTGTATTATTATGTAAAAATAATATGATGTAAATAACAATATAATGTTATACAAAACCATACTATATTTAGTTTAAAAAAAATATCTTTTTCAGAAATATCTTCTGTCAGTTCAGTATTTTGTTTATAAGTTATCGGTATTGCATGCGTAGTGTTAAATAAATTAATAAATAAATGAAGTATAAACAAGAGGATAGATCAACAAAAAAAATATATATATACATATATTTCTTTATACATGCTTGTCTGCATTTCGTGTATACGCACATATTTGTGTAAGTACACGAGCGCATATATATAGGGTGTTTTTTTAGAGGTATAGAACTTCGAATTGAAATAAAACACAAGAAAATCGTTTTAATGTCCATCAATTTGGCTTTATTGGAAGGATAATTATATGCCATTAACGTTTAAATATGATTTCGGGCATGTGGCCGCCGCGGCTGGCTCGAATAAAGCCAATTCTACAGGTCTAATTTTCAACCACTTTTTCGAGCATATGGGGCGAAATTATGCGCGCATCGAATGTTTCCTTCAATAAATCGATTGTGACGTTGGCTGTGTGGCATGTAGCGCCGTCTTGTTGGAACCACAACTCATCCAAATTTATGCCATCCAATTCGGAAACAAAATAGTCGGTTATCATGGCTCTATACCGGTCTCCATTAACGGTAAAATGGACGGAGCTTGCGGTAAGCTTCGCGAACTGAACCATTATTTTCGAAATAAATTTGCACGATTTGCAAGCGTTGTTCTTTTGTCAACCTGTTCATGATGAAATGGCAAACCAAACTAAATATTAATCACTTGACAGCTGACAAAATTGCCGCCAGTTAAAAAAGTGATGCCAACTTAAAGTTCTATACCTCAATAAAAAACACCCTACATTTTACATTTACATTTTATTCAGCAATATTATTTTATATTTATTTCGGCTTTGACGCACAGCTGTTTTAAGCAAAAGATCTACTAATATATGGTTAAAAAACAAAATATTATTATATAGAATAATACTAATAATAATATTATTATAATATTAGAATATGGTATAGTTAATCTTAATTATATTTTAGTCACATCTAATAATAGTATTGTCATATTTAACCAAAATGTGATAACTTTGAACAATACTAAGATTAGGTTTAACAAAGTTAATTGTTCTTGTAGATAATATTATTATTAACTCAGATAATAATATTAATAAAACTTTGCTTTTCTATTGACAATAATATGATTTGACTGCAAACATATAATTCAATTATAGTATGTTGCTGTTTGATTATGGTTACCTCAACCATATTTTTTCTTTGCGTGTAAGGAAGGTCATTAAGTAGGGCTGCTGTAGAAGGTCTTCAATCAGGCCCCTTGAATAAGGAAGCATGGAAGGCCTTGGTCACCCATGATATCTCTTGTAAAAATCTTAATGAGCTCGGGACCAGCAGTTCTTGTAACTGCTAAATAAGGCCTTACAGAAGGCCCATTTCCTCCCTCTTTTTACCGCTGTACTGTTTTGCAAATTATATGGGAGTGTCTGTAATAGTCAGTGTATTCACTCCCAAACCGCATGTACACTCCTGCTCACACGTTCGTACGTCTGTTTGGTTTAATAACGTGATAGTGTAAATGATGTAAGTGAATAGGAAATTTTGATGTTTTATGGCATTGACATTTCACATTACGAGTATTGATTTTTTCGTGCATGGCTTTTTTTCTTCACTTTGAATGTATGTAAATTTTTCAAAGTCTCTTAGTTTGAATTTTCTTTTTTTTTTCTTCTTAATGCTGATGTTGCAATCTTGATTTTTATACATCTTCTATTTTTTATGATGCCAGCTGAGATGAAAATTATAATTTTTCTTTTACTCATTTATATGTAAATTAGTATTTACATAAACACTCATGAACACATGAACGTAAACAGAAACATCCTCCTTAAATTAAGCTTTTGGTACACATGTATCAAAATTGACGTGAACGTATAGAATAAAAGCATTTTTACACAATATTTATACGAGTTATGGCATCTGATTTTTGTTGTTCATATGTAATACCATGTTTAAATATACATACTCATACATATGTTTGTATATAATTCACATCTATTTTATAATTACTGTATACTCTAGAAAATACTTTATAAGCGGAAGCCGCCAAATGACTTAGCACATCAGAAAACCATAAACTTTGTTTGGAAATTGTCATGATAAGGCAAATGAGACTGTATATGGCAACTACACGTGGTGTAAAACTACTACTACTACAAGTTTTGTCACATTCCATGAGTGTTACATTAGACAAATTTTCATTTCATAAAAATTTATGTAAAATACTTGTAAAAAAAACTTGTTGACTTATAAAAGTTTATAAAACCAAATTTTTTATGGGATTTTGTTCAATAAACCTAAAGATAAATTTATTTATATTTTTGATATGACAGCTAACACTATGCAATAATTTTTACCTTTTCGTCATAACCTCAAAACTAAGATATTTTTTTAGCTAATTTGTGATCGCTAAACATGAATATTTATTTTTCTTAAAAAGCGTTTTCGAGATATTCGCGAAAAACGTATTTTTGCAGTTTACAAAGATACTTTCCGAAAATCTTGAGAACTGTTTATTTAAATTAATCATGTTTTACACCGTGTTTTTCTTTTATCAGACAAAAATTATAATGTGTTGTTCACTGAGTAACGGCCCTTTAGATTAAAAAAAAAATAAAGTTTTTAGTTTTTTTTTTAATTCATTATTTTAAATTGTGCCCTTAAGTTAAAAAACAATAAAAAATAATTTTGAGTTTGTATCTTAAATAAAACTTTGTACTAAACGTATTTAGTGTCGGACAAAAAATTAAAAAGTTACGACACATTTTGTGAAAGTATCCGAAGTAGCAGTTCTATCTCCGGTTAAACAGCAATTAATTTAACACATGGCTCTCATAGAACTGTAGTGATCCAACTAACTGAAAAAGGTTGCCTAGAATAATTTGTGAAATATTATTTTCAGTACCTTTAGTGATTGGTATGCAATGAAAGTGGTAAACTTTTGGAACTACGAGAGTAGATCATTAACTCAATGTCTTTTTGAATTTATGGCTTCTTAATTAAAATAGCAACACTTCTCCAGTCAAGAAGCAACTATCCGTTGACTTCTATCTAAATTAAAATCAGCTGCATCATTAAATTTGTGTTTGGCAGCCGCTGATAGCAGACTACCGCGCGTTTTGAGAAGAAAATGGAAAAAAGTGAATTTTGTGTGCTCATTTAGCATTATTTTTTGTGGAAAAAAACATAACTCAAACCAAACCTTAGCTTTATAAATACAATGGGAACTCCTCACCATCAACTTCTATGATAAAAAAGTGGTTTAATGAATTTCGTTGAGCCCATACAAGCCAAACATTCTGGACACCCAGTTGAGGTCTCTATATCCCAAACAATTAATAAATTCACGATATGGTTTTAGCCGATCGGAGATTGAAAGTGAGAGAGGCTTTGGAAGCCAAAGGTATCTCACAGAGCTCAAAGAATTCAATTTTGAATGATCACTTGGATATTAGAAAGGTTTCCGCAAGATGTGTGCCGCGTTTGCTCTTAATCCATCACAAGCACATGTGTAGTTTCCATGGCGAATTTCCACAAATTGGGCTATGAATTGCTCCCCCATCCACCCTTCTCTCCAGACTTAGCATAGAGTGACCATTTCTTTTTCAGAAAGGGTCGGCGGAAAGAGATTTGACGCCAAAGACGATCATCTTACAAACAAATGCCTATTTTGATGACGTCGACAAATCATATTTTTCGAAAGTGATAAAAAAATGGAGAAACGTTGGACTGTGTTTAGAACTCAAAGAAGACTATGTTGAAAAATAAAATAACTTTTTATATGAAACCTATGTTTCCTCAAAAAGTCCTGAGCTAATGACCCACCCTTGCAGTTGCGAAGTTTCCTGCTTTTTTTCGCGTATTTGGTTTGATGAATGTACTCGTATAGTACATTATTCTAATAAAAAAATATGCGTTTTTATTTATTTTTTGCGAACTTTGATATTTGGTTTTACGAATTCTGTGTTAGGCAGCCAAAATTGTACATTTTTGTTGCGGTGTTTTTTGCCCTTTCAGAAGCGCGAAGTTTTGTTAACTATTATTTTTTTAATTGGTATTTACAGTACTTTTGAAAAAATTTTCAGAGTACTTTTTCGGTGCTTTTTTGTACAACAAAAATATTTTTAAATTACAAAATTAAATAATTTTAAGTGCAAATGGTACTTTTTTAGCAATCATTTTTATATTTCATATTGTTTTTGTATACCAAGGTATTTCACATGTGAATGTTGAGGAACAATTTGATTATTGATTCTAATGGGGGAACGAGTATCTAATGGTAGGGTAAATGTTACCTGAACACACTTATGTTCGTTTGGTTTTATTCTCCATAAGTTTAGCCATAGTTCCAGCTTGTTAATATGTTACTGAAGATATTGAGTTGCCTCGTGATGGCTTTCATGCATACTAAGTCAGGATGTATCATCGGCAAGTGTAGAAGTTTGGATATTACTGCTCACATTAATATCACAATAATAAATCAAATACAAAACAGGCCCCAATATACTCTCCAGTGGAACACCGGATGAGATTGATTTGGGCACACTCATGAAATCTCCTTCCACAGCAGTAAAATTCCGGGCAAGAATAAAACTTTCCGGGCAAGAATGCTCATTGGTAGGTATGTCTTCAATTTTAAAATTAGGCCTTCATGGCACACTTTATCAAATGCCTGAGAAACATCAATAAAGAGGGCAGAACAATATTTATTTTCTTCAAATGTTCTTCTTATAAATTGAACCAATCTATGCGTTTGTTCAATGGTGCTTTGCTGACTTCGAAAACCAAATTGATTGTCCTGTATGTACCCATTATCAGTTAGAGATTAGCTTTTCGAAGAGCGTTGACATTGTTGATAGTAAACTTATAGGCCTGTATGACTCAGCCTTGGTAAGATCTTTGCCCGGCTTTGGAATCATTTCTTGCATCCTGTTAATCATATTCGTAGTTATGTTGTTTATAGTTTGCACCAGATTATCGATAGCGGCGAAATTAAAGCTTGTGTTAGCATTTGTTGAATTACTTGGGGGGAACACTTCCTGCGTGGGAATAGAATTTGTCTTAACACCATCAGTATACATGCATTGAATATGTAATTAGACATGAAATTTGCAGGAAATGTAAAAGGAATTTGGGAATAAAGGCTGTAGACAAACAAATAAATTTTTAATGAATTTGCAAGCGCGAGGGCAAAAAAAGAGTAACTGAAAAAAAAATTTAAATTTTTAAATTAATATAATAAAACAAATTGAATTACATAAACCATGCTCTACAATACTTGCGAACTGAGTTTTATTGTTGTTTTCTGTTTTAAATCAGAGATGATTGATAAAACCCTTTTCCACTATAATTTAGTTTTTGTTATGGCTCGAAAACAGACATTTATTACAACTTTAATGAAAAGTGTTAATCTTCATAATTTCATTTGTCATCACAAATTACAGGAACAAGGTAAGCATGCTTAAAAAGCAGCAGTAGGAAAACATAAAAGATAGCAGCTTCCAGCAGTCAATTTAAAATTCAATGATTTTCTGTTTATCTTGTTTAATGTGATCTTATCACAGCTGTTGACGCCATTAACACTTTCTTTAGAAAAATTATTATGCTGACAAAATAATAATAACGTGTTGTTTATTTTTCCGCTTTTTTTTTGTTACAAACACAAACAAAACAAGTTGATGAAGCATTTACTAATACATACATCTGACGCCTGCCAAAAGTGATGGAAATTTCACCACAGCTGGGAGAGCATTCACCATTTTGTGTGCTCTCAAAGCTTAATCATATTTTTAGTTGGTGGTTGAGGAGCATGAAAAGCTTTATATTTTCTTCTAAGATGTATCCCAAGACGAATCCTTTATGCACTGTCAGTCATCGCAGCTTCATCATCACGGACGGTTCTAAATTCGCTTCACAAAACTTTACATTTCTTTCCACAAGAAAATAGAAAAAAAATGCATAAATTTTTTTAGAAAACAACAAGTCGGATACACTAAAATTTCTTTGCCAACCACCCTTCCTTCTACCCTTCTTTAACTCTTTTATTTTAACGTGTGTATAACAGTGTTTAGTAGAATAAACAAAATAAAGGAAATGCAATAATTGAAAAAAGAGAAACGATAAAAATTGCAATATGACTGAGTGATTGAAGAACAAACGGTTGGCACGTCAGTCATTTGAAAAGAGTTGTTACAAAGTGAATGTGTAAGTGAACACGGTGTTTTTTAAAAGTGATTTTTGTATGATGGAAATTTTATGAAAATTGCTTAAGTTATTATCTATCTTCTGAGCAACAAATAAATTGCAGTCTTGAAATAAATCACAGCATTTGAAAATAAAATTAAATACATTTTTATATACAAACTGTTTTAATGATATCAAACATAGTGATAATTTAAAATTTTAAAATGTCCAAATCTTCCAAGAGAATATTGTGAAATAAATTATTAATTTTTCATTAACTTTAAAATTTTAATAACAAATACATGCATATGTATGTTCGTATGTATGTATATATGGTAAATGTTATTCATATTGTGTGGTTATTTGTAAAAGTTATTTAAAAAATTTATAATAGTACATACACATGTGCATGTAGCTTATGTATGTGTATGTAAAAGAAAAAAGGTCATTTCATTCATGTGACAATAATCTAAAGTGTCGTAAAGTGTCATCTGACAAATGAGCAAAGTCATATTAATTCATGCATTGTTTATGTTTCTGACACAATTCGGTCAGTTGGTCGTTGATATGTACGTGCATTTATTTGTGATTAAAATTGCTTTTGTGTTTCGCAATGTGTACGTGTGTATGTGAATGCTTGTGAGTGTGTGCGCGTTTGTGTGTAGCAACGTAATTTTGTCACATGTTACGCATAATTAATGATTAAAATACAATGCCTACCTTTGCCAAACAATAAGCATCCTGCCATTAACTCGTTCTTTGTCCTTTGCAATTCTCATTTTATTAAAATAGCCGCCTTCGTTTGCTCGCCTTTTGCCGACAACTGAGTATTTGTGTGTGCATGTGTGTATGTGCTTAACACAGCGTTGCTGTATTTTTGAAATTAAGTCGGCTTATTTCGATTTTAAGATTTTTTGCAAATTTCAAATAAATGATGTGGAGAGAGCATAAAAAATATAAAAAATTAAAGCGGTAGTTCAACAAAAATATGGAAAAAAAAACTACACATGAAAAAAAAAAAACATTTAGTGAATACAGATAAACATTAAGTGAATAATTAAAAATAAATTTTAATCTTCAGATTTAAGGCCGCTATGGCTGACGAAAAGTCAAGTTTGAATGGGTGCGGCAAAATAAACTTTAAAGAAATCGAAAGGAATTCTCTTTGTTCACGAGCAATAACATTAACAAAAAAAATTTATCTATTACTTTACGATCAAAAGTGTGCGTTTCCTATTTTTTAAACTTGTTTCATCATCATTGCTTGCTAGAGTTCCCATAAGGGGGTCTATTCTGAAACTCTAAAGGAAAGAAAATACTTTAAAATTTGTATTGTAATTACATGCAAAAGCGAAAGCATTTTCTTTCGTTTGGAATTACTGAGTAGACCCAAAGAAGTATAGGGTCTTGTTGAGATTTCGATAATCAGTTGCATTAAGAAGAAGAGCCGATTGGGATAAATCATCCGATACTTTAGCACTGCCGCTAGGCAGGTAGAGTGTGCAGTAGACTTGATATCTGAGATTTGATATCTGGGTTATTTTGCCCAAGTTCAGCCAATATAATCTCGTTTGGTATCGGCAAGATGTGCCACGTGCAAGTGAGGTTGTCATTTGAACAGGAGAGTGTATAGCTGATATGCTACGCTTCGCTACCCTTGTAACCATCTCTTTAAACTTGTTCAATCAAAATAAAATAATTAGAATTCTGAAAACTTTTAAGGTCCTCGAATGTAAGATTAGTAAGACAGTGCCATACTGATGATGGCACAGTTGTACTCTAGAGGATTTTTCAAGAATTGCACCATCTCTTCCATCTTATCAAGCTCGGTGTTGTCTTGAGAGAACTTACTATACATAAAATGCAATACAGTTTCTGTTGATATTATATTTTATAGCATTCCCTTCTTCTATGACTCAGCTTAAATCCAGTTTCTCTACATCAATATTGGCAGCCATATTCCCATGACGTTGCTTACATACTAGCTTCGATTCAAGTGTCATACGGAATCACTTAAACACATTCCTTTCATATGTGATCCAATCAGCTTTGTAGCTAGCGTAATATACTTTCCTGTATTCTTACGTAAATTATTCTGCTTGGTACTTTTTTATGGTTCTTCAACCTTAGCTGGTATCGGGGTAATAAATTGAGCCTAGTTCAAAAAAGCCAATAGTTACAGTTGTGATTACAATTTGTATCACAAGTCCTTATGTAAAATATCAATAAAATTTCAAATTATTAATTTGATATATTATACAGTATTTTCATGTATGTATAAATAGTTATTATAGTCCGAGCTTCGGAAATCGAAATGTAGGAAAAAAAATAAAGAATACATAAGATGAAGACACTTTTCTAATAGTTAATTACGTAGAAACTTTAAATAAATATTTTTTCACGATCAACGATACAAAAAAACCACAAACCTAATTCAAAAAAAATGTCCGTGTTCCTTGGCAGCTTCTTATAAGTATTTATGTAAAACATAAACATAACATTTCTAAAATATTAAAGTGTTCATCGAATGAGTCTTACAAATATGATTAAAACATTCTACATATTCGTGGGATTGTTTTTGGTCACAAAATTGGTTGGTCTACCTCTGAATTATTTGTCTGTTATAAAAGAAATTTTAAATATTGCTTAAATCAGCGGAAAAGTGTGTGTTTTCAATTCAATTACACCCAACTCTTTCTTTACACGACACGTGCCTAAGGAAATCATGGAAAAAAATACATGCAACATATAGATTATCCATTATTCCATATAGATTATTCCATATCTTTAAAAAAAATTTCACAAGTTGAAAAAATCCAAACATTTACTGAGTAAAACGTGCAAAAAAAGGGAATGTCAAAAAGTTTTACAAAAAACACATATTAAATAACAAAAACAATTCTTTAGTATAAGAAAAATAAAATAGGGCTTATTCGAAGCATGCAAGATTACAATTAAAAGTCAGTTTTCCATTAAATCTTGGGTTTCGTATAACAGGGTTCAAAATAATATCGCCAGAAAGGTACACACACATGCATACATAGTGTATATGAAAGAGCTGTTAAATTTCAATTACTATTAGGAATCAATTAAATTACATTTTTAAAAGACTTGTACTGATTGTAAAGAATTTCTGATTACTAATTGATTACGATTACTATTAATCGAAAAGTAATCTGAATTAATTGAAATTACAACAAAATAATCAAACTGAATCAAAAAATAATCCGACTACTTTCAAAGATTACTTTTGATTCTTTTTGATTATTTTAAAACATTTACTGGCTTATTCATAAAAAATATTTCTGTTTAATAAGAGGTTTATTATTTATTCTATGGAAATTTGATTAATAAACCTTTTATAAAATCAAAATATTTTTTATGAATTAGGCCCTTAGAATTTACATTACTTTATTTTGAAAAATTTCTAAAGAAATTTATAAAATTAAATGATTTTTGTTTAAGAAATTATTAACATATTCAGTAATATAACACACTAATAATACCAATCTTGGAAAAAATATAATATATATATAAATGTATTATTAAGATTTTACAAAAAAAATAACGTGTGCTTGAAGTGTACGTTAAAATAAATTTTTCAGACAAAATAGGTTTTAAAGTACACTTGAAGCACATGTTATTTTTTGCATATGCGGGTATATCTTTAATACTCACCAAATAATATAATGTAATTTAAGTATACATAGGTACTGTAATGACTCACCTTTTGTAATCCTTTTATATGGAAAACTAAATTCTATTGTTATATTGTTGGCTTAGTCGGCAAATATGCTAACTCTTTTTTATAATTTTAATTTTAGTGGAGGGACAAAAAACTATATAAATTTATTGAAACTAAATGTCTGTGAGGACACTAGCACTGCTTTGAGTTACTCTAGCATTCTATAATAAAACTCACTTTGCATAAAAAGTGGACTTAGCATATTTGTCGACTAAGCCAACGATATGTCAATCAATTATATTTTATTATTTAATAAATTTCCTTACTCCTCCGTGTTGACAGGAAAACTAAAGTAAATAAGAATGTATGTATATTATTTTTATAAATTATTTACGAGTATGTTTGTTGAGTATTATCCGATACCGATCTCTACAGGTACAAGTTTAAAAAAAAACCGTAAATCCAAGTAGCAAAAACTACAAAGCCCGTTTTCAAACATGGGATCAATTAAGTAGATGGTATTTACAATTTGGATTTCACATAATATTTCAAATTAGAACAAGGGAATTTTGAATACTTTTTTGAATAACACATGCCAATTTTGAACATATACACGCCAATTTTTTGAATAACTATAAAAATGTATTAACAGATATCTTTCAAGCTTTTTGCTAAATTTTGCTCATTTGTCAAATTATTAAATACTTTAAATTTTAAGATAAGTGAAATGCAATAAACTTAATAAATAATCAAAAAGAATTTAAAGTATTCTTTAAAAGTAATAATCCGATTTTGATTACTTTTGATTCTTTTTGATTATTTTGTTGTAATTTCAAATAATTCAGATTACTTTTCCAGTATAAGTAATCATAATCAATTAGAAATCGTGCGAAACTGAATATAATTTAATCATTACTTCGCCTTTCCACAAAAAGTAATCAAATGAGTAATCATTACGATTGCTAATCATTACTTAAGGCCATGATTCACTATCCTACACAATCGCGCGATCTACGAAAAAATACAACCCTGATCTAATGAATTGTTTTTGTCTTTTAAAAATGTTCATAGACTCCATCATACCAGGGCTGTATTTTCTCAAAAATCGCACGATCGTGTAGGCTAGTGTATCACGGCCTTTAACAGCTATGATACATACATATCACTCGTTTACTCAATGAACGTCAAAGCTCAAAAACTTTAATTTTTAAGTTAGTAATGCAGAATCAATTCTATTATCGTGCTTCATATTGTGTAAAAATTTCATACAAACATCATGTTTACTCAACTCTTCAGAAAAAATTAAATTTTTTTTCCATTATATGATGAAACAGAATAAAGTCTGCAACTTCAGGCAAATCGCTCCCAAATTAATAAAGCCTATAATAACATCGTCGGCAGTAACTTCAAATGCTCTCTAATTTTTGTTTTATTTTCTTTTGTGCTTATTTTTCTTTTTAGGTTTGTTTACAAAATGTATGAAATTTATTGAAAGTATGGTAACATTTTTGAGCGAATGAATACTTATATGTGAGAGCACAAAAAAACGCTCTCAAAATAAAATAGATTTTATCTCACGACTGCTTTCTGGGGCTGCTTTTTTGTGCCAATTTGTATGGAAAATGTGTTTATGCCGGTATTCTGTTTAATCATTAAGTTGTGTGTAAATTGAAAACATAAACTCGTTTTCTGGCAAACTGGTTTTTTTGAGTCATAACGTTGTTTGAGTAAATGAGCGATATATATATTGATATGTTACTAGTTGCGGACCGTTTTTCAAAATTTATCAGTCTTGTAATACAATTAAAACAGTTGTGAGCATAAATTTTTTATATGAAAGTAATATATTTTCACAACTGTTTTACTTCTATTGCAACACTTATAAATTTTGAGAAACGGGTCCCTGTTCTTAATATATCGTCAACTTAAATGCAAACGGACGTACCTACACTTTTATATTTTTTAAAGGAGAAACAAAAAAGTTTCAAAATCAATAATAATAAAGTTTTTTTTTTAATCATTTATTTCCTTTTTATATATATTTAAGCTCTAATATTAGTTACGTTCTTTGCAATAAAAAATCGATGCATTCGTAATTACGTCCGTTTGAATTTCTTTAAGAAAGTCATGAAGCATAATCAATCAAAAACTCGATTTCGAATTTTTGTGTAGTTACGTCCGTTTGCATATAAATTAAAAATTGCTTGTGTTTTCAAAATACACATAAATGCCCAACCGAAAACTTTTATTTTATTGTTATAACGAGGAAGTTAAGATATAATTTCAAGATCTACATACATTTTGTTAAATGTAAAATTAGTTATAAATAAAACACAATTTAGTGTTAAATATTTTGCCTTAACTAATATCCTCCCAAAACTTTAATTGGCAACACTGTGCTTTCAACTGTATGAAAATGTTAAAAAATTCGTGAGTATCTGTAGTCGCTCTTGCAACAAATGCCGATAGAGAAATTTTTTGTTGTTATTGCTATTTTCATCATCGACCTGTATACCGTTAGGTAGTATTCTCTGAGTACAAAATTATATAATGAGTGCATACTCTGTTACAAAAAAAAAAAAAGATTGAGAGAATTTTCCATTACAAAAACAAAACCTTAATGGCTACGATGCTGTTTGAAAAGCAAGGGAGAGCAGAAGTGACATCCATATTTTGAGAAATTGAAACGTGAGAAAATCCAGAGTTGTAAACTAAAAAAAGCTTTTAATATCCAACATATTGCTATGGAACACTGTTGTGTAGGATATTGTTGGCTTAAATTTACGCACATTATGAAAACGGAAATTAACTAAATAAATTATTAACTGATACAGTAATGTGATTGACGCTTAACTAAATTTATTACTTTAGCTCTTAATTGAGTAATATAAAACATAATATAAGAATTAAGTGAAATGTAGTTTGTGTAAAATAAATACCTCAAGCATAATTTTAATTGCGGAAAATGTTAATTACACCATTTATTTTTTCTCGATTTGCTAGCAGAAAACAGAAACAAACTAAAATCTATTCAGGAAATAAATTTTAATTTTAAAATCATGACATCACTAATACAAGTTAAAAAACTCAAAGTAATTAAAATAAAATAACTAACATTAAGCATATAAAAAAAGAAACCTAAACAAAAACAAAGTTTATATACTTAACTTACGATAACGAGGCTGTAACTAACACATCCGCTAAGCATCTAATAAATAGTACATGAGTTTGGCTATGCTCACGTAATACATATGTATGTACATACATGCATATATGTATATGTATTTATAAATAAATAAGTACATAACGGTAAATACAACTGAACGTGTATACTATATAAATACCGAAAGTCTACGCAACGGCAAAGTGTGCGGCGTGGAGTTGTGCATGTATGTATGTACATTCATACCTACAGAAGTAATAGCGAGCACGTGCTTAGTGGTAATGACACACATTTCGTGTAATTAAATTTTCTTCTGTTTATCGCACTTCGTTATTTCATATTAAAGTTGTTTTCATCATTGTTGTTGGCGGGGTTAATGATTGCATTGTTGTAGCTGTTGTTTATGTTCTATTTATTCACTCTCCTTCTTTCTTTGTTTTCTCGCTACACTCTGCTCCATATTTCAAGGATATTTTAATAATAACGATTATAAGAGCACTCAGCTTATTTTCCAAACAAACGCACATTCTTTCATTTACAATATCTAAACAACAACAACAATAACAATAATAATAGCAAGGGCATCAACGCAAGCAGAACTAAACGGAGAAAATAATCGCCACATTAAAGCGGATTAAAATAATATTGGAAGGATAACAAAATGTAAGTTGAAAAACAATCTAAAATAAACCAAAAATAAACACCCAAACACTAAATGAATTGTATGAAAAAAATACAAAAAATAAAACGAATAGAAAAGTTTCGTTATCAAGTGCCAATTAAGAGAACTTTGTCAAGAGTGGATTGTTTTTAATTAACCTTCAAAGTTAAAACGTTAATACCATGTTATTGTTTATTTTTCTTTGCTTTGTTTTTTTATTTTCAATATTATTTTTCTGAGGCCTTAAACTTCTTATAATATTATATTGATAGATGTGCAGCTTTTTTTGTTGAAGGTTAAAATTGATATTTGAATGGCAGGTAATAAAATATTTGTACACAGAAAACAAATCTTTAAATAAGAGGTAACAAAAAATTGCTAAATTATTTACTTATGTCTTTACTTATGTTTTTTTTTTATTAAAAAAAAAACAAAAAGTCTTTACTCAACTAATTAAATTGTCAAAAAAATTTGTGACAAATTATTTTTAATAAAACCTTCAATTTTAATTAAATATAGCTATCACATTGATTTGATCATAAAAGTAGTTCGCTGTGATAATTTGTAGATTATTAAGTTTGTGTACGGTATTGTAATTCTCAATTATGTTTTGACAGTTTTTATATATATTAGCACACGGAATATATAAGCTTTTTCAACAGATTAGTTGAATGTTAACAGCCTTATTTATAAAAATTATTAAGGCTTTATAAAGTCTTAATAAGAATAGTTTTGTACAAAAATTTGTTTTAAAAACCTTTTATAAAGCCTTAATAATTTTTATAAATAATATTGTAAGTAAATAACATTTTTTTTCAAAATTTTGTTTTTTTTTTGAGTAGATGACTTGATTTAAACAATTTGGCCCTAAATAAAAACATTTTGTCACTTATAAAACAAAAAATTGAATATAGCAACAAAAATTGTTTTTAATACAACAATAATAATTTTGCAAAAAAAATTTTTATAGATATTAGTTTGTTAGAAACTCTGAACAAATTAAAAAAAAATAATTGCGTTGACTTTATTTTCTTAAGCTACAAATGCCATAGTTATTTTCACAAAACCTATTGTATGTGTAATATCAAATGTAATAAATAATAAAGTTAATTGTACTTAAAAATCTTCTTTCTGTGTACAAGTGATGTGTAAACCGAAAATCATACCTAATATGACAAGAGTTGAAAATGGATTTAAAATTCATAAGTACAAATAAGCAACCTAAATAGAAATCAAACTACTAAAAACATTTAGTATTATTTAAATATCGTTTTCTTATGCTTGCAGGTTACTATAAGATGATTAAAGATTATTTTAAAAGTTAAAATATGAGGAAAGGAGTTACAGGCTTCAAGCTTAAGTTTTCTATGTATAATAACCAATTAACAATTGAATAAGAAATAGAATTGTACATATTTTCAAGTCAGCATTTTACTTGCTTGCATAGTAAGACTAAATTATTACAAATATTTCAACAAATTATCCCATGAAATTGTGTAATGACCTACTTTTTTATACAAATATTTAAACAGCTTTTGTAATGAAATGCTATTTAAATTTTTACTATAACTATAAAACAAGTAATTAAAATATACTTAAAATATATTCAGAAAAATAATATTGATGTACATGCATAAATAGTATATTATCTGTCGTACTTATAAGAAATTATTTTGTTTTATAAAGGGATTTTCCAAAACAGTTTGTATGAAAAACTGTTTTATAAACCTATTATATATGTCACAAATATACTTTTAATGAATAAAGGCTCAGTTAGCCGACTGTAATGCAACGTAACTGTAATGTAGGAAACAGCTGATCGATATTTTTATATGAAAAGTAGGTTACATTACATTACATCTCTACAACCATTTCCATTACTTTTCACATAATAATATCGATCATCTGTTTTCTACGGTTGCAGTTACATTACGTTACAGTCGGCTAACTGAGCCTTAAGACTATGTACATACATATACACATACACATATATGTATGTGTGCTAACAAAATTTCTAAAGTTATATAATGCAAGTACATCATTAGCGCTATAAATATTAATATTAATACTTTCCTTTCCCTTTAAATTCCTGTATCTGTGGCAATACATAATAATGGCTTAAGTTGATATAAGTGCTTTTTCATTTTATTACATATTATTATTCTATTCTTCAAGATATATCGCTCAGCTAAATTTCAATTATAAAATGTTATTATTAATAAAACTATACGCATTTATATTTTAACTTAAGTCTTCTTGAAAAATAATACATAAGCCATAACATCTTAACTCAGCTTAATTTTTTTTAAGGCAGCTACATCAATATTAAAGTGTTTGAGCAGTAAAACTTAAGTTCACTAACTAACAGCCCATTCAAATTATTCCTCATAAAAAGAAAACCTTATATTTAACTAAGCTTTTAAAAAATGATCTGATCTCAGGTTTTCCGCATTTATCAATTTAACCTAAAGCATTTATCTCGACTTACTACCAACAAAAATTATTTTGCCTTACAAAATAGTAGGTTAAGTTCACTTTATCTTTTATTTTTCTCTAAATGGATTTTTTCATAATATCTTAACTAAAAAAACAACGACTATTAACTAATAAAACTTTTTTTTTTATTAAAAATAACAGTTTTGTTCTAAATAAATTTGCATATTTTTCGATGGATAAAAATTTTATAAAAAAACCAAACATAATTTATTTTAGACAAAACCCTTAATATCTCAAAACAAGAAATTTCGACTTAAGCCATTATTATTTATTGTCACAGATATGTATGTATCTTGTTTTTATCTTGAAACAATTTCCTTTGAAAATCGGACAAACTATACAAAAAAAATTTTGCACAATAATTTCGTGCGAGTTTTTTTTCTTGAGTTGTGGTTAACATGTTTTAATTAGTTGCGTGTCCTGCAGTGGAATTCTTCTAGAGATGCATAATGGAGCCACTTGAGTTCTATATTTAATCTATCAGTTGTATCATGTGTTAACACCACCTTGTTAGCAATTATCCTTGGGCTTTGAAAATATCTTAATACATAAAACAAAATTTGAAAAACTCTCAATTTCCAAACAAAAAATATTAAATATATTTTAATTTGAACATAAGTCAATTTTCACTAATGAAAATTACATTTCTCTTTAAAAAAAAGGAAAATAGAAACTAACAAAAAATTTCACTACATTTTTTATGGGTATTTTCAATACGTCTAAGTATAGTTCTTGGAATTTCACTACTGGAGTCACATACTCTCTCCGTATTTTTAAATATTGAGCAGAAATAATTACACCTTCGTACTTCGTTGAGTCATTCGTTTGATATCATTAATAAAATGTGTGGTAAAAATTTCCGAGTGTTAACATTTAAATTTGTTTGCTTTCAAAAAACTTCATACGATTGCGAAATATTTTGACAATTTATGAAGAAAATTATTCTCAAAGTAGATATATGTAAGATTTTAATTTCAATAGAATTGATGATACAAAATCTAAATCCATGTAAACGAAAAAGTTTATTCGGAAAATTTCACATGTAGGAAGTCAAGATAAAGCTGATTATTATTGCATACAATTCGAAATTATAGGGCAATGAAAATAGTTTTAGTTCAATGAAAAATAAATTGTACTGTTTTTCATTTTGAATTTATAAAAGTTGTTTAAATGTGTCCAAACGAATGTGCAAACGCTTTGCAATTTCCGGAGTGAATTATAAAAAACGAAATTATTAAATTTGAATTTTATATAAGTAATTATACTTATCTTGTTTTATATTTACTTTGTTTTATACGTACCCTGTGTTATAGAGGGTGTGCCAACTTGGACTGATGGATTTGAAATGCTTATAAATTTTTTTATTTAAGTGAAATTTATTTGCTGGTGGTTAAGCGATGTCTATATGCATTTCATTGTTGCTTTAACAAATCGTCAGTAGACTTCAACCACAAATTTTGAACAGTCACAAACCTCTTATCTTATGCACAGACTTTCATAAACTATTTGAGAATTCACAAATATTAATATTTTTGAAAATCACAAAAGAAAAATAAGCATAGTAGGCTTAGTAACTTATACATGAAAGTCTGTGCATAAGATAAGAGGTTTGTGACTGTTCAAAATTTGTGGTTGAAGTCTACTGACGATTTGTTAAAGCAACAATGAAATGCATATAGACATCGCTTAACCACCAGCAAATAAATTTCACTTATAATATAATTATGACAATATGTCGAATAATAAATCTCTTGAATGCTTCATTAAAATATTATTTTTCATTTTGCCTATAAATACTTTTATTGTTATCCAATGGATTTCTAATTGTATAAAGGTGTAGAAAAATAAAATAGATTCATATCGAATAAAAGTTATTTGCTGGGTTTTTTATAAGTTACTAAGCCTACTATGCTTATTTTTCTTTTGTGATTTTCAAAAACATTAATATTTGTGAATTCTCAATTAGTTTATAAAAGTCTGTGCATAAGATAAGAGGTTTGTGACTGTTCAAAATTTGTGATTGAAGTCTACTGACGATTTGTTAAAGCAACAATGAAATGCATATAGACATCGCTTAACCACCAGCAAATAAATTTCACTTATAATATAATTATGACAATATGTCGAATAATTAATCTCTTGAATGTTTTTTTATTTAATTTTTTTTTTGCAAATTAAAGTATAAATTATAAATTTTTTTTAAGCTAAGTATGAAAAATTACATCTTTTAGATGGCGTCCATTCTCCTGTTGGCAGTTAATGGCTCTACTCAATACATTTTGCATTACGTTGCACAACGTTTCTGACTGAAATTGAGCAATTTCTGTGCGAATATTCTGCTTTAGCTCCTGAATATTTTGTGGTTTGTTGACGTAAACTCGTTCCTTCAAGAAACCCCACAAAAAAAATCTGGGGCCTTCAAATCTGGAGAACGAGGTGGCCACGCGAAATCTGCATTTTTTGAAATTATTCGGTCTTCGAAAAGTTCTCGCAGAATTGCCATTGTGGCTCTTGCGGTATGAGCTGTAGCTCCATCTTGCTGGAACCATATGTTACGATTATTGAGAACTATCGGACGTAAAAAATTTTCCAAAATGGTCCGGTATACCACCCCAGAGACATTAAGTTCATTTTCGAACAAATATGGACCAGTAACTTTATCAGCCATAATTCCACACCAAACAGTGCATCTGACAGGGTGTAATTGTCGCTGATGCAATGCTCTCAGATTCTCTGTACCCCAAATTCGGCAACCCCAAATTCACATATTCATTTAAATGAAAATGTGCTTCATCGCTCATAATCAGATTATTAAAAAAAATTGGCACTTTCTGTCGCTAGCAAAACCAATCTAATGGCATATTGTAGCCGTTGTGGTGCATCCCTCGGCAATAATTCTTGGGCCAATTGAATTTTATATGGAAATATCTTCAGATCAACTTTTAGAATACGTCGTAGCGATGTTTTGGAGATGTTCAATTGAGTAGCTCGTCGACAAGTAGACACAGTTGGATCCGTGTGAACACTTTCTCGTACAGCTTCTATAGCTTGTTCAGTGCGAAAAGGACGAACAACATTTCTTCGTAGTTCATTACCCACTGATCCCAAATTCTCAAAACGGGTTATTAAGCTTCTTATCATGTTTACACTGGAAGCCTCTACAGTATTAAAATGCTGACGGTATTTTCTTTGCGTTATAACAATTGATCGTCCAGAAACATAATAAAATTCAACAATTTTTACACGTTCTTCCACTGAGTATGACGACATTATAAAATTTTATAAAATTCTGTATTATCTGCAAAAAAAATACAAAATATACAAAAATTTTAAGCATTTCAAATCAGTCAGTCCAAGTAGTGTAAAGTAGGCCTCACCTCACTGTCACACCGTTTCAACTTCGTCTTTGGTGCCGAGGTTGGTACTAATTTTAAGCTAAAAACAGCACTTATTTATAATTCAACCTTCGTGAGAACAACTATTTTTTCCCCTTTTTTTATCAGCAAGTGTTATTTACGTAATTTAAGTAAAAATAAACCAACATTAATACATTCCCCCTATCCTAAATAAAGGTGAGTTTCTCTCATACTTACCTGTAATTAAAGCAACATACAATAACTTATATTCTTTGCTATGTTTACATGCTCATACCTTTATTATAATCACTCTTTAAATGGATAATTATAATTAACAAACCAATCCTAAAAAACAGAAAGAAATATCATTTGCTCCTCTGCAATAACCAACAGGCTAAATGTGGTTTGTATTACACACACACAAGTGCACAAAATGCTCAGGCCGAGTTTACATTTGTGTACAATATGTCATGTATTTATTAATTTAAACTGTTTCCAAACATGTTGAATTCTACAAAATTGTCTACTAGTTATATATGAAACAGTTTTCCATAAGTAATTAGTGGTTACGCTTTCTTGGGCACGTGGCACACAGTTGTAAACTCGGCCTTAGAATTTTAATTTAAATACAATAAAACGAATTATTCTGTATTATTGTTTTAAAGAAAATCGTTTTTTAATTAGATAATATACCATTAAAGAAATTATGATTAACATACAAAATTGTATTGATCATACGTAGTACCACACTATATAATTAATCAAAACCCCAGATAAATATGCTACGTTTTTTAAAAACATATATGATAGGTAGTGTTGTTAAAAAGTTTTTATGTTCATATTGCTCATACGTACCCTGTTACAAAACTTCACACAACGAGGGCCAAAAACTATGCAATGCTTTTTAATAAAACTCAATATCGCTCATACGTAACGTGGCAAGATGGTTTTTGCAAAAAGCGGGATGTGATCGACCAAAAAGCGGAATTTTGAAGAAAATGCCGCCTAAAAGCGGGATTTAAAAATATAAATCCTTTTAAATCAACAAAAATAGTGAAACGTTTTTAATATGATTGAACTAGATTGATCAGAAACAATTTCTTAATCGGGCTTAAGTTCAGTAATGTGATGATCGTAATGTGATGATAGTAAAAGATAAATAATAATATTTAAACATACTTAGGTTGAGTGATATAAATTCGTGCTAAGCTGAATAGAAAATGAAAAAATGGAAAAACAGAAAATTAATAGTGATACTAACAAATGTATTTACCAAAGGTAAATCAATAATTGTACACACTATATAACAATTTCTCATTTCATTGAAAATTTGCGTTAAATAGATAGTTTTAATAACAATCTCTACCCCAGTAGATAGAAATGGGTGCTGACGAAGTGCGTGGCTGCACAGTAATATATCGGTATTTCCCCCAGCTTATTAAGTCTAATTTAATTTTTCTTCTCTTTTTTAGAAAATCTCATTAATTAATAAAAAATATTTCAGTCAATAAGAATTGCAATTACTGAACTTAAGTTCATAAAGAAATTATTTTAGATTAAAATAAGCAAAAATATTTATGAATATAAATTATAACCAAATTTCGTTCGTTGGTAGTCGCATCAATTAAGAGCGGCTGCACATCTTTCGCTATTTTTTTTTCTCTTGATGTGAAACCTTCCCTATATATATATTTTTTTTTTAAATTTGAATTATCTTTGCATCTAACGCAGCAAGAAACTTGAAATTTTGTGTAATTAACGATTTTTATAATCTTACAAAAAAAAATAAACGCATTGGACAACTCCCATTAAGAGAAAATATTTCCCTTGAGATATCTGTAAAAAAAGTAAAAAAATTTTTTGGTTTACAAAAGTATTTAGATCAAAATTTGTGTACCAAGTTCTTGCTTCATAATAATACACAAACCAGCAATATTCTATGAGTTATGCACATTTTTCATCGTGATAGTATCATCTTATATCTAGGCAACATGCAGACTATTTTTACTTTTTTAATAGAGAAGAGAATAATGGATACCTGTTCAAGTACCAGGTTGCATAGAAGTTGGATGACGCCCTGACAATAACAAACTTATATAGTTCATAGCTTATTGCAGTAACAGGTATTGTTCAAAACAAGAACTTGGCAGAAATTTTGGATAGAATATAAATATGGATATAAATATAAATAATTTATTGTAATATACAGCAAAAACAAAATGTGTTATCAGCACTTTTATATGAAAAGATGCACAGAAAAGCAAACATCATAAAAATCGTATCTACTTTATGGCGATTGTAGATTTTCGTGCTATATTTTTTTACAATTAAATACACAAATTAAAATATATTGCCTTTGTTGATAAGCATTGCTGTATATTTGCTGTAGCAGCATAAAAGACAAACAATGTTCTTCTGCTAAATTTGGATTTACAACATTAAACTTAATTAATCTGACATCATAATGTAACTTTTTTGTTTTTGTTGCTGAAATAAACAAATATTGTCAATTGGTGTAATGAACATTTGCTGTTGCTGGTTTTTATGCTTGTTGTACTCCCTTGTCATTTTTGTTGCTGTTGTTGTTAATTTTTCTCTCTGTATAATAAATATAAATTTCCTTGTACATCTAAAAGCTCGACGGTCGTATTTACAAAACATGTATGTTTCTACCTAAATAAAAATAAATTAATGTTACCAAAGTTCATCTTTAATACGTTCATGTAACACATTACCGGATATTAAACAGACTAACACAGTCATAAAAATCTTTTTATACAAAACACACATCCGCACTTATCTTGCAGCGTATACAAAAGTATGTATGCAAATGTAATAACTGAAGTAATAAAATATGTTGTTAATTATTTATCTTTATTAAAAAGTTTGGAGTTTAGAAATATTTTATTGTTTATGAGATGGAGAAGAAATATTAAACTATTATATTATGTTGGTATCAGATAATTACATTAAATTAAATAAATAAAATTAAATTTTTTTCAATATCATTAAATCGTTATCGTTCGATGTGAATTAAACCTCTCTGAATGCATTTTGTTGGCGCTTGAGCAACTCGTCAACCACAATTTAAGAAAGTTTACAAAACTGCATTAGTTATAAAAATCTCACAATATCTTATTTAAAATTAAAGAATACAAAGGCAGCTAATGAGTTCTGCCAAAGACACAAATAAATAAGAAGCGATTTGTGACATCGCAAGTAAAAATAAAAGTGCGTACTAGTGGCAACGTTTGTCATTTCCGATATTTTTCGTTGTGTGGTATTGCCTCACAAGCTGCTTACGTATCTGCTGTAGACATTTGTGGGAATACGTTGGCAGATTGCAGAAACAAAAAGAAAATGTCAGCACTTTGACATTTTGTCGTATTAGGTACATATTGAAAGAATTTTAAATATATGAGGGTAGTAAAATTTAAAAGTATGGACAACGAAAAAAAAAAGTGGAAAAGCACAGAAGCGTGTGAGAAAAATTTAAGCGTTCTGGACGCATGACATGAAGACAGCTAATTCGGCTTGTGGAGGTTTGTGAGGCTGTATGGAATCTTCTGTGTATGTATGTATCATTCGTAAGGATAGAAATGCATAGGAAACTGCATGGGCAGAAGTTTCGGTGGAACTAGGGCTTCATGCACATGAAATTTTTAAACCAACTTCCATCCTGCTTCCATAAACTGGAATGCAGAACACAAGAGAATCCTTTGGTGGAACGCATATTAAGCCCTAGTCTCTTCCACTACTTTCTTATCTAATCTTTTTTAAACTGTCTTAATTGTTTTATTATTATTATTATTTGTATAAATATTAATTAACAAACAATACAAAAAAAAGGTCTCACAATTGCTAACACAAATGACACTGAGTCCTAGTTTCCACTATACAAGTCTTGCTACTAAGCTGATTATTTTGTAGGGGGTAGAGAAGAGGGGAAAAGAAATAAGTACTCAGCTTCATGTACTGTCAATACGTTTTGCTTTCTCATTCATATTGTTTAAAAAGGCACACATGCATACACAAAACTATGCATACAAAATATGAGCTGAAAAATAAGACTTCCATTGTGTGAACGACGATGAAAGTTCAAAGAAAAAAAGTGATAAGCTTGACTAGTGTGAACTGAGACTAAATTTTTTATTATTCCTGTCAGCATGACTCAACAAAATTATGTGTTATCGAAAAACTTGATAGAAACGGCATTGCATACACTTGAAAATGACACCACAAAATGATACAAGAGATTCTAGATGTAAACTCAGCCTTAGTTGAATTTTAAAGTTTTGAGCTTGGACCTTTTTTAAGACGTAAGATATCTTAAATTGTTTTTAAATTACTTAAAATTTTACCAGAAAGCAAAGAATGCACTTATTACTCAAAATATTAAAAATCTGTCAGCATTAAGTTGCAAGCCGCGAAAAGTTTTTCTCGTGTCTAGTTCAACTATAAGCTTTAGGATAAATGTTGTAATTTTTAAGCAATTCCATTTAGTAACTTAGAAGTTGCATACTTATTGATATATTTTTTATTTTTTTTTACACCAGAGACCAGTATGCATCGTAAACAACCAGATATTTAAGAATATTCAAATATTTGTTACAAGGTTTCTATTGTTTTTAATTTGAGCTCATTTTTAAACAGAGCAAATATTTTGAAAGCATAATTTACTTTTTAAGAGATATAATTTTATTAATTTTAATAGAAAGAAAAATACGTTTTTTACATTTACAAGCACGAATTACATAAGAAGATAAAGTATTTTGCATTGGTTTGTTAGTTTTTTTTTCCACATTATTAACGCACTTGTTTAAAAAATATGGCCAAGGAGTTTTGTGTCAAAATGTTTCAAGTGAAATTTTTGAAATAAAGACAAATAAAATATAGATATAATAAAAGGGCATTTACATCTGTACAAAATCGAGCTGATTCCAATAAAAAAATGTATCAAAATTTGTACTATTTACAGCTCCATAAAAAATCGTCCAAAATTTCAAAATAAAAATTCACCAGAAAACAAATGAAATATCGCTTAAAATTAAAGAACACAAAAAAAAATTAAAAATTATAGTAATTTCATTTTTATATTATAAAAAATTAAATTTACAGAAAAGCATAACGAGGGCTTATATTCAATACCCGCTATACATCAATTTTTGGAAAATGACTTTTTGATCGCAAATTGTTCACTGATGCCAGCTTAATCTCTGACAAAAATTTCCGAAAAAAAAATTAATATAAGTCCTTTCTTATAAATATTTGTGATATCGCTATCAACTGCACGATTTTTTTTTAATGCAATACCCGCCATACGCCATACATTGAGAATATCGAACGAATAAATTTCCAATTTGAATTACCTTGTTATTTTAATTATGTTTATTTTTTTGTTATTGTTTTGTTATTGAATTCTTTTATGTTAGAAAAACGTTAAACAAATGCTTAGTTTAATAAAATTACATATTACAGCAAAAAAATATATTTTTATTACTGTGCAATAACCGCTATACGCCATAAAAATATTTGAATATTTCAGTTGCAATACCCGACATCAACCATATCGCTACGAATAGAGTAAAAAGTTCTATTTTTTTTATAAGGATGAGTCATATTTAAAAAATATTATAGAAGAAAGATTAATTCATACCTTAAGAATTTCGGAATGAAACAGTTTTTTCTCTCTCCTGAAAAATTGTGTTTTGGCGTATGGCGGGTATTGAATATAAGCCGTCGATAAGTATAGGGTGTTTGTTTAGAGGTATAGAACTTCAAATTGAAATAAAACACAATAAAATCGTTTTAATGTCCATCAATTTGGCTTTATTGGAAGGATAATTTTATGCCATTAACGTTTAAATATGATTTCGGGCATGTGGCCGCCGCGGCTGGCTCGAATAAAGCCAATTCTACAGGTCCAATTTTCAACCACTTTTTCGAGCATATGGGGCCGTATGTTGCCAATAACGCCACGAATGTTGGCTTCCAAGTCCCCTAACGTTTCTGGTTTGTTGGCGTAGACGAGCGACTTCACACATCCCCAAAGAAAATAATCCAATGGTGTCAAATCACACGATCTTCGTGGCCAATTGACCGATTAACCGAATTAATTGCTCTGATGGACGATTATGTCGACCATAAAATGGACGGAGCTTGCGGTAAACTTCGCGAACTGAACCATTATTTTCGAAATAAATTTGCACGATTTGCAAGCGTTGTTCTTTTGTCAACCTGTTCATGATGAAATGGCAAACCAAACTAAATATTAATCACTTGACAGCTGACAAAATGGTCGCCAGTTAAAAAAGTGATGCCAACTTAAAGTTCTATACCTCAATAAAAAACACCCTATAGTATGAATTTCTTATTGAATTGAAATAAAAACATGAGTAAAAGGCGGTATTCTCCAATGGCCAAGCATTATAGTATGGCTCTTCAAGGGTAATTTAGATTATTATTATAGATACAACAAAAAATACAACAAAAACAATGAAATAAAGCCCAATAAAATTAAAAAAATTTTAATTGGGCTTTATTTAATTTATTTTGGATTTTATTTTATTTTAAGTTTGGTTGGGGTTTTCTTAATATTTTTTTGGCTTTATTTGATCTTGTATTTGGTTTAATTGGGTTTTAGTTCATTTATATCGGGAGTTTTTTCATAAATTTTCTCTTGGGCTTTATTTAATTTATTTTTTTTGGCTTTAATTTTATTGGAGCTTCTTTCGTTTCTTATTTAGGCGTTGTTACCCGCCCAAATAGTTGGATGATTAGTCATTATGAAGAAATACCCAAAAACTAGTGCCCTATTGCCCTAAAAAAGAGAAGACTAACCCAAAAGTGTAAATTGAATAATCGCCCGAAGTTATTGGGTGCTTGTTCGTTACGTACAATCATTCGAATTTAAAATGAATAATTGCCCAAAAAAAATTTTTTTTTTTTGGTTTTTTGACATTTTAGGGAAGTTTATCAATTATGCATTATGAAGAAATATCGAAATGTCTAAAAATTTTGAGCCACCCAAAGTCGGTGAGCAATACCAATATATTTTTTAAATTTTTTTATCAGGCAATTTTCATTTGGGTGATTATTCATATAACCGTTTGCAAACTTAGCCTAATTGATCTTCATGAAGAATCAGGAATATGACTTATATTGGTATCAATTTAAAGCATCTGAGAACATATTGCATAAAATGATAAAATACTCGTACAAGCTTGGTCGGCCGTACAGGCAAACTTTATTAGGCAAGAAAACCTTATACAGCAGAAAATATTTATTAGGCTGCACCGTTTCGGGAAACACCATGGTGGAGAGTGTCCTTAAGACCGGCCCAAAACCGGCAGTGCAAAGCATCGTTATTAAGCAGGAAAACTTTGCAAAGCAGAAAATCTTTATTAGGCTACGCCTTTTCGGGAATGGCGGGGAAAATCCTTAAGCCCGCATCCGAAGCAAAAACCATTGACTGAAGACCTGTAATACAGTTGATTCGCACATCTTTTTGAGTACATCGGTTTATTTTTTAGTTCAATTTTGTAGAAAAAAAACTAGTTGCACCACGAAGTTATACCAAATTTTAAGTTTATTTCGACAAAATTTAATGACGAAGTAGATATTGTGTTATATGGTAAATCTATTCAAAATGTTCTTGATTTTTCTCGAAAACTCGTAAGTATTAGATTTTGCTCAGATGTAAATGCACTATAATAAAATTTTATTAGAAACTTTTGCTTGATTTGTTGGTTAAGCACCGTCTATATGCATTTCGCTCCTGCTTAAGAAAGTCATGAGCAGACTGCAACGAAATTCCCAATACATTGAAAGCTGAATGTCAAATAAATATATATACTTCCAAATTTCTTAAATAACTATTTATTTTGCGAAATCTTTTCCAGTTAAACAAATTACGCAAGGTAGATTCAGAGTAATAAAAAAACTTTATTTTTATTTTCACCTAAACTTTTGCTTACAAAAGTTATTTTATACGATTTCTTATATTATTTTAAACAGTTTATTATATTCCTTTTGTTTTTAGAAAACACATAAAAAAATATGCGAGTTTGACTAATACGGACGATTAGTGCACATGGAAATTGAAGTACTTCAAAGCATGTGGACTAAAACGGAGAACAATGAACCACAGCGACAATACCAAAGAAATCAAAAATCAAACAAGCGACAAAAATTGGATCTTAAGATGCACGTAACAGTGAGTCATCATTCGACAAACCGTAAAAATTGCATGAACACAATGCAAAATTGCCTGCTGTGGATGGCCATTGTGCTGATAATGGGTCTAACAGGTAAGTGTCTCACGAACATTTAGTTAACAATTTCTCTCATACTTATGGGCTTTTCATGCACGCAGCATTTATTAAAAGCCCTTAAACGGTTCTAATCATTTTATCCGTCATCTAAATTTGAATTAATTTTTTCAAGGGTTGTATTTAAAGTGCTTTAATTGAAATACTGAACCAAATACATTTGCATTTATTGTTATTAAGAAAAAATTTTAATATATTTAATTTGTACTTTATGTGAAAGTACAAGAAGATTTTGATGATTTAATTGCTTATGAATTTGCTACTGATAATCTTTTTATATTGCATAAAACAAACAATCATGAATCTTAGAACATAACAAGTATGGAAAACAAAGTTTGCGCCTTATCACGATAATCTGTAAATAAAATTAATGATGATGCAAGTCCTGAGATATGGAAATTTTGTAAAACATTTAATATAAATGCATGAACATGAGAAGAAATCACACAATTCGAAAGGAAGTGTACTCATACATCTGAACGTATGCTTGCGTATGCACTCGTAAGTAAAGTATATGTAGGATATGGAATTGATGTGTGTATTGCTCTTGAGACACAAAAGCTTGCAGTACTGCAACATCTGCACATTTCCCTACATGTATGCACTTAAATGTTTGCTCACGGTTTTTTTTATTTGGATTTGTGCTTATGCGCATCTAAGTAGAAATTTACAACTTCATGAGACAGTTACTTTTGCAATATAATAACCCACAAACGTTTTACAAGAAAGTGTAATCTGTTCAATTTTAATAGGTTGTGCAATTGCGTCATCAACGTCAACGACCTTGTGATATTCATTCATTTAGCAGAAACAATCAGCCGTTAACGCAAAAAAGAAGTAATATTAAAAAAGTTTTTGGCTAGATGTACTTGTAAAGGAAGTGGAGTGTGCTCAGGTTAGGTTAGGTTAGCAGGCTGCTGGTAAGAAAGGGTGAAATTTAGAGTCCAGGTCACTTGGGCACTGTTGCCAATTCAGCTATTTTCTCGTCAAATCTAGCAATTTTAAAGTACATTTTCCGGGAAAAATTATGATTTAGCTATTAGCGGAATTTTAGCGATTTTTTGTGCATTATAATTTGCTTAAAAATGTGAGCTTGTTTAGAAGCAGAGAACCTATATGAAGCAAACTCTATAGTTTGAGAAAAAAGGTGATTGAATAGCGCCAAAACAATGCAGGTTCTATAGATAAAAAGTTTGCTAATGTATTCATATCCATCTGGAAAAGCGCTTTTCGACAAAAGTAAATACGTTTATATCATTAATCTATTAAAGAGCCCTTTCGATAACTGTTTGCATGTTTTATTATATTCAAAAATTTAGTATTCCACACCCGGAACTCGACATATGAAAATCAGTAGATTTGTCTTGAGAAAAGGAAATATTTTTATTTTTTCATTGAAATGTATATAAATTGAAAACTTTAAACTGATTTTCTGCAGAACTAGCTTTTTTGAGTTATGACTATATTGCAATAAAGGAGCAATATATAAATATATAATAAATATGTTACATATATTTATGTATAATAAAATAAGCCTTTTATTAACCTATTACATACATTGCTTTTATAAAATTTGAAAAGTTTATAAGAAGTTAAACAGTTACCGTAAAATTTTTGAAAAAACCTAAAAATAATTTTTTTTAGCTATATATCGCTAAATTTTCAATCATTTTTGAATTTTAGCTATTTTCTAGCTATTTCATTGTCTACTTTAGCGATATTTGTTGGAAAAAAGTTGGCAACAGTGCACTTGGGTCTAATACCTGTGAGTTGAAGAGAAGATGTTGAGAGAGAGTGATAGGGAAGGTATAGTATCCCTAAAGGTAGAGGTCCATAGCTCGCTTTTTGCGCGTTACGCTTTCTATGCATCTGTCAAAAAAGTAGAATCAATGTAATATTATGTGACAAGTTACATTGCAAAAAGCGCAGAACGCGTAGGCGCGTTCAAAGCAAAAAGTAGGTCTACTTTCTACTTTTGTACGCGTTACAAGCACCATGAAAGAAAGTCAGCTGTTCTTGAATGCTAAAGATGTTAAATAATACTTTATTTCTTACGTTATCGATAAATATTATTTTGCCGTGGATAATTTTTTTTTTTCAATAAAAAAAATTTCTTAGTAAAAAAAACTTGTTTAATAAAATATGTGAATAATGCGATGTATTTTAATTAACTTTTCACCACACTTTTCTCAGTAACAAATTTTGCATATTAGTTATCGATTACTTTTACGTACTGAGTGTCATCTCCGCTAAATCTGTATTAAATAGCTGCTTAGAAAAGTTATTGTTTAAGCCAATAATGTGCATACATTTATATGTAATTTTCAATTTACTTACATTAAAGTCAACAACAGCCGACAATCTGCTGGAATAGCCCTGGCCGAGTTCTTCTCAAGACTATCTTTTAAAATGCTGAATAGTCAAAGACATCTGCAGACATTATTGTCGCGGTGCGAAATTGCTCAGGGTCAGAAGTTTTAATTTTTTAAATGTGGTTTCAAAAAATCCACTTAAATTCCGTTCTAAATACAACGGCCGTACCCAAAACCTTTTCTTTTTTTTAAATTGTTCATAGGCATTTTTTGCACATAAAATTAAATATATGTACAAACTCGACTAACTCCACAAATTCTTTTAAAAACTCGATTTCACTCTCCATTTTTTTTTATAAGTATTTATAAACAAACGCACACAGCTGATCAAAACAAAAATAAAATGGCGCATGAAAAGCAGTGCATGTAACTCAACGCGAACAAAGTATAGAATGAAACAAGAGGATAAAACGCGTGTAAAGCATAACGCGCAAAAAGTGAGCTATGGACCTCTACCTTAAGAGAAGACAGGTGGTGAAGGAGCAGATAGATGAAAGCTTCATTCATTTTACAACTCTGCTTTCTTGCACTTCTGGTGTCAATGAGGAGTATTAAATTTTTTTTTTTTTTGTTATTTAACTTCTCTCATGATTCTGCTACACAATAAGCCGTTGTACTTTAGAGACCAGTGTCTATCAGCCTTTTTTCGAAAATGAATAAATGTATACGTTCATTAAAATAACGAACGAATCCATGTTTTCGTTCTTGTAACTTTTAATTATTTTCATGTGAGTGACAACCAAAGGGCTTTCAGTTTTCTACACTCAGAAAATTCTGGACGTAAAATTAATTTAAAATCGGTCCACATATTTTTCATTTGACTTCAACGAAAATGATATTTAATTTTTAAAGTTAAAATTTTAACTGACTTAAAATAGTAAAAACACATTTTTTTTATTTTTTTACTTTAACTTAAACAAAAAAAATAAATAAACGGGAATAAACAAAGAAAATTGATTTCCCTTGTTTCTGTAATTTTTCTGTCAAATAATCAACACCAAATTCAGTATAAACATATAATTTTTGCTTTAATTTTCATAATTTAACTGTTATAACAGCTTATAAACAAATTCCAAAAATTTAAAGCATTAAGTCAAAATAAAGCAGAGTTTATAGAAGAAAAAACTTACTTCTAATAAACAACCGAAAATACGAAATAAATGTGTAAATGATGTTCTAAATGAATGCTAGAGTCAATTAAAATTAAAATTGCATACCCCCTTAATCATAAAATTTAAAATAAATTTTAAATGAACTTTATTAAAAATTTTTCATAGACATTTTTTTTAATCAGAAAAAGTACAATTGTATCAAGATTTCCATCCATGGTTTTGATATGAACAAATTTTTTTGCAAGTTTCTACAAGTAAAGCGTTTATTAACTCTTTCGTATCTGGTAGAGTGATTTTTTAAATTTCTGCCTTACTCTCTCGTTGCAAGTTTCTGCTAGGAAAGTAATTGAACACAAATAGTATTATAAATAGGAGTCAAAAATGGAGTAAAAAGTTTGTCACCTCCCAAGTAAATTAAATATCTTTGTTATCTACTACAAACTTGAAATACTGCTGAATCTGACTATGATAGAAAATAATGGGGATTGCACAAGTGAGCGTGGCCCCAAAAATAGTGAAAGTTGAACCACAAGTGTAGTACTTTGTATATAAATATTTTTTTTTTCAACTCAAAACGTATATGGGTTGTAGCGAAACACACAGGCTTTTGGCATATGATGTATCATTAAAAAAAGAACTCGAAAATTAATCGGACTTTCTTTTCACTTTTCTTGAAAAATATCAATTAAAATATGTTTGTATGCATGTGTGCACACGAAAAAAAGAACTATTTGTGTGAACTGAAGTAAAGGAACAATAAAATAACTAATTTAAAAGTAATAAAAATTTTACGTGGTTGCACACAACAGATATTTTTATAACCTTACAAAGCATAAAATATACAGAAAGTTCCACGATATTGAAAGAAAGCTCTAACGAATAACTAGCAGTCACTGACTTTTGTTCGAAAAAGCGCCCCTGTATTTTTTGACTTGTCGTCAGCAATGTCAACTACTTATATCCAAAACATGCTATTCTCTTTTTATATCGCGCACAATTAAGTCGATACATACTCGTGTATGTACATTAGAGTGCCATTAGAATGTACGAAAAATAAGATTTGGATTTTCATAAAAGCCCTGGCGAATTATTGTAACACTTAGTCTAAAACGTAAACGGTGAAAATATGCGCTAAATCGGACTACTCCAACCCATGCCCCACTGGGGTCAGAGTTCAAATATTGCGAAATTCGCGCATTTACCAACAATTCACTTGAAAATCCGCTTTTTGGAACTGATTCTGCGAGGGAGCTCTTTTGAATATGCTGTCTTATGCAGAATTTTTGGTTGAAAAAATTTATCTTTTGCTGTCGTGAGTGTCCAGCATATACAAATTTAAAAAAGAAAATATATCAAAATAATTTTTTTTTAATATATTTCGCAAAACCATTGTAAAATACTTTACGAACGACTGTAATAAACCCTCCGCGCGTTGGGTTGAAAATTACCCAAACAAAATCTCTGAAGCTTAAATTTTTTCAAAATTTTCTGATTGTATTATTTTAGTCCCAAAGTGAGAAGGGTTAATATTTTCGTTCATAAATTATTTTTAAAGTCTCACTTGTTAAGAGTTTACCAAATTTCTGGAAAAATAACTTTGAAATATTTGTGAAAAAATAAGTGTAATTTTGACTCACATGACTCAAAAGCTTAATTTTATAAAAAAAAAAAAAGTTAAATATATAATTGAAAATATTTATAACAGTACTCTTGTCGGTTTTCAGAGGAATCGGATTAAAACTGACGAATTCTCTAACTAACTGCTTTTAAATCGGTGAATTTTGATATATTGGAACTCTGGCCCCAGTGGGGCTCGGGTTGGAGTAGTCCGATTTAGCTCAAATTTTTACCAGTTACGTTTTAGGCTAAGTGTTACCATAATTCGCCTGGGTTTTTATGAAAATCCAAAGTTGGATTATCAGTGCTACTACATACATCTTAGAAAATTAAACATATTTATTGAAACAAAATACTTTATTATCTATA
The DNA here is from genome assembly GCA_936439885.1 of Nowickia ferox. Lineage (NCBI taxonomy): Eukaryota > Metazoa > Arthropoda > Insecta > Diptera > Tachinidae > Nowickia > Nowickia ferox. The sequence continues at coordinate 30,886,363 of OW387026.1, forward strand.
TATCTAATTTTTATATAACATATAATATTCATTCAGGTACAAAAAGTAATACCTTACAACTATTAACAACATGTAAGAAATTTGAAACGACAATCAAAATGAGGATGCGTTTATCCATTGCATCAAATTTGAACGAAAAAACATTAAAAAAATTAATCAAAAATTTAATCAATTTGTCCAGTGTTTTTTAAGTATTATACTATTCAATGTAAAAAAAATATTGCTAGAGAACTTTTGAATATCATAAAAAATAAATTAGAAATGTAGAGTTATGAGTAAATGCCAAACGAGAAATGTCGGAATTTTCTAGACTTCTTATATCATGAAGCACAAGATATTTTAATTTTAAATTCCAGAATAATCGGTGCTTTCCAAATCCCGTTTTTTCATAAGTAATAAACAAAAACGTTTTTCTGACGTGCATTAGTTTCCCTTTGTATCAGTTGTTGTAGGAAAGTTCAAGTGATGAAGGTATAGTCACTGGCCACTGAACTACATACTAGTATGCCGACTTCAGCAGATGCTAATCCTAATGTAACATCAGAGCGCCCTCCTTCGTTGGTATTGTGTAGCAGAATCATCGGCGAAGTAAAATAACCAATAAAAGGGCTACTAAGTACAGCTTTGAAAATTTAAAAAGCCTCATTGACACAAGAGGCGCTGCAACTCTGCATTATTAAAAACATGCAAAAAGCAGAGTTGTAAAGAATGAAGTTTTCCTCTATCTCTTTGTTTACCACCTGTCTTCTCTATCACTACCCCTTTTCTTAAGATGATAAAACCTAGTAATAAAAGTAGGCATTCTCTTAACCCTCCGATGTTCAGTGCCATATGATATGGTATGTGCAGCATAAGGGTCTGGCCAGACCCATACAAATAACGTTACATGTGGTGTTATAGAAATAATTTTATTTATTAATTGAATTGATTTAATATATATTAGAAATGTTAATTGAGTTTACAACTATCCTGCAAAAAAATCAGAACTAGTTCCAAAGGTTTACCACTTTCATTGCATACCAATCATTACAGGTACTTTAAATTACATACAATTCAGTTATTTGGATCGCTTCCGTCCTATGACAACCATGTATTAAATTCATTGATATTTCACCAGAAATAGAAATATTTGCAGCAGAATTCATCAATGCTGTAACTAATGATTAGTATGCTAATTTTTTGTTGGGTACGTAATTGCATAGAATATTCTTTGAGACAAATAGGACGACTGGATCTGCTGCAGTTATATAAAATATTAAGTAGGTTTTTGAGAGAAAATGAGCAAATATAGCACAATGAATGTGTGGATGGTACTTCCACACATGTTTGTGGTTGTGCTACACCTGACCTTGATTGGCAATATGTTTGTCACTCTGCTTTGCCGGATTCAACAGATTTTGGATGATGAATGAGGTCAAATCGGGGATATCAAGTATATTGTAAAACATTGGAAATCGTCAAGCATTAATGTTTACACGAATATCATATCAACATTTGATTCATTGTGTTTACGCTCACTTTAAACATATAATAGTTTAGTATTTGATCGGACTTGCATCTTTTCAATTGATTGGTGTCATGGCGGCGGAATGAATCGAACTCCAAACGCATTAGTTGTTACAAGCAATCGCTACATGCATTTAATTATAAAATTTGGTCTGTCCAGACCCATATGAACATCCGGGGGTTAAAAAAAAATTTGGTTTGGAGTCATTTTTTAGTAGTGTCCAAGAGTGCACCTTGTGCCAAGTGCAAGCTGTACCAAAAAAATTTTAAAAACTACTTGAAGTTCTACAAAGAGCTTTTAGGTCATTTGAACGTAAATTCTATAATGTTCGAGTACATGATCATGCATGTATTTTATTACAGTTAAATATGGTTTATTTATCAGTTATATTTTTATTTTGATAAATTAGTTTGACGCATAAAATTTATGTATCATAAATGTATATGTACAAGTGATGTGCCGAATGTCAATTTTTGATATTTGTGAATACGAATATTTGAAACGATATTCGCGATTACGAATACGAATATTATATGTGAAATTTATAGACATTGAAATGATATGAAATATGAAAAAAATTGTTATGAAAAAGAGCTTCATACTCCTGTTGGCGTACTTTAAAGTTAAGTTAAAAACTATCCAAAATTTTAATGATCGTCGTTAAATTATATTTGGAAATGATACAAAGCACAAATTTCTATAAAAAATTTAATGGTTTCGTACAAACTAATATTTTTAGCCATTTATTTAAATTTCGTTTAAAATTTATGCACTTATTTTTTTAATTTTTATGGAAAATATTCGTATTCGTCTTCGCCTGAATTTGAAGAATATGAATGGCCGAATATTCAGCAATTCGAATTCCAATACGAATATTCGTGCATCACTAATACGTACATATGTGTATGTATATCTGCATGCTTTTTAATCTAATATATAAAAATAAGTCGGGTTTTTCTTCCTGACGCTATAACTCCATAACGCACGAACCGATTTCCACGGTTTTGCATTCGTTGGAAAGGTATGAGGCTCCGTGAGGTTTATAGCAAAGAAAATTCAGGGAAAATTTCAAGAGAAAAGCAGGAAAACAGGGAAAATCATTTTTCACATACAGCGCCATCTCTGATACATAGAATGTACTACAACGGCGCAAGTACGTGGTGTGTGAGTATACTTCACGAAAATGAGTACGTTTCATTTTGTTTCATTTTAAGTAGATGGCGCCGGTGCGTGATACATTTTTTGACAGTTTGTAATACAAAAATTAAAGTATGTTGCATATTTTAAGGCGCTTGATTATATATCTTGAAGCAGTTGCTATTAGGTTTATTTCTTTCAACGTATTATTTGAACTTAACGGATTTTTATGTAACTTTACTTTTTATAAATACAACTCTGTTTATGATTGATTTAGTACCTTTAAATACAACTCTGTTTGACTACTTTATGTTAATACTTTTTGATACAATTGTGCTTTAGAATTTGTATATAAGCAGCAGCATTTGCATGAATAAAGTTACTCTGCATCACAGAATAGTCTATGCTCTGCATTTTACTTCCAAAGAGTGAACAACTTTGTCCGCACGACTGTCGGTCTAGTTCAAGCTTATATTTTGGAAATAATTTAAAGAGTTGTTATTGAAACGTTTGTGTTTTAACTCGTCTGCATTGTTCTAAATGAACAATTATTACAATCTTAGAAATAAGATTTCTTCAATCTTCTATATATATAAAATCGCAGTGTGTGTTTGTTATTAACGCATGATTTGTAAAACTATAAGACCTGTGAAGCTGAAATTTTCAACACAGATTCCCGTCAATACCGGGTAGGTTTTCGTTTTGTTTTTTAACCAACAAGTGACTACTGTATGGAGTAATTTGTAGTTAAAAAAAATTTATTGAGGGTAAGACAACGTTTCCCGGGCTCATCTAGTGTGTAATAAAAAGGAATTGCTAAATAAAAAATTTACTTTCAATTGCATATTTTATTATTTTTTTATTATTTTTTTGCATATTTATTTTTTGTAATTTTCGGGATTCAGACTTAGACTTAGATTTTAGACATATGTCCCACGGGTAGAAACCTTGCAAATAGTTGTAAGGCAGCTCTGGTGTGAAGAACAGCACTCCCATCTTCGTAATTATTTCTTAAGTATTGATTGAATTTCCTTAAATTAATATATAGTTTCCAATTCTTTACCAAAATTTCGATGTTAATCATGCTGCTACTTTCTATGTGGAGGCATACTAAGTCATTAAAAGTTGGTAACAAAAACGTTTCAAAGAATACCGTTAATAACATCTTGTGCAGCCATACTTTGCGTATTCACTTTGTAAACTTTGTTTTAAGTAAATAATAAATATTTTAGCAATTAGAAAAACAGAGTGCAGTACGGAATATTTGGTATATTTAAATCACTCGTCAGATTTTAATATACGAACAGTAAATAATACATTTGTTGTTGAATATTTCAAATTACTTTTCACATCAAACAAAAATGCTGCAAACTACAACAATTCACTACACTTTTTATTTCAAATTTTATGTAATTTGGAAAACTGCACACCATTCAAACCTTACAAACTCACACTTTTATAAAAATTTTTTATGTATTTTTCGTAAGCTCACTCATAAATTTTTACGAGAAAATATGTTAACACATTCATACAAGTATGTATGTATGTCTACAAAAGTTATACACAAATATTATTTTTCACAAATGAAAATTAAAAAAAGGAAAATATTTATTTTTAATTTCGCCTTCTGTTTTTTTTTCTTTTTTGCAACTGCTGCACAAAAAAGAAATATTTTGAAGCACTTCCAACTCCCATAAAATTTTCAACATTTGTATGTGCATAATACTTTCCTCATATGATTCTTTTTTTTTCATATATACAAATTTGTCTATACACCCATGAAAACTTGCAGTTATACAATACGAGTAAAAATCATTTGCATACGTATACCAATACAAATGCACACAGAACAACAACAATGATTTCATATAGTAGCACACACAACACATTGGGCCAGAGTTCATAAAATAAGGATTAAAATACAATATTAAAGCACGCATTTCATATGAGAAAACTGGTGTAAAAAATAATTAAACTTTAACAATCGTTTATGAACAGATGTAAATCAACTATGACAGATTGTGAAGATTTTGCACCACTCAACATTAAACAAATTAAGCTCTTTATAACACCCAGGGTAAAATTTAGTGACATAGAAATAGTCATGTGACTAGTCCCCAATTATTGAAGACTAGTCCGCATTCTAAAACTTTCTATCCAGCAAATCAGCCACTTTTATATGGTGATGGCCAATAGATAATTTTACTCAGGTGGTGACATGATACCCAACTAATCGAATGTATAATTTGTTTGTCAAGTGGTTTCGTCCCGATTTTGTAATTTTAACCCCATATAAGACAATACAATAAATAAATACAATAACAAAAGGAGTCCATTTATTTCTCATTATTTTCTTTTCTAGCAGCATACGATTAAATTAATGTATTGTTTGTGGCCGCTGGCGGCTATTAGCCGGCTTACAGACGATTGGCTCTGTTCTCTGTTTTGTACTTATGTGCAAAAACAATACAAAAACAAATTGAGCAATCGTTATCATTGTTTTTGTTTCGATATTGTTTCACTCACTTCAGAGAACGAAACAAAAATAAATCTATAATTGTAATAGTATCGATTATTTTTGTTACGAAAATCACTTCATAACTCTTGTAGCGCGCAGTAGATAGCATAGCTATATAAATACACTTAAATTCCTTGTGCTTTAAACGACCCATTTGAAATCTCTGACACTTTATCTATTTTTAAATTTATTAAGGTCTATGAAATTGTTACTTACGTAATGAATTATTCAAAAAAATAAATTTCTCCGAAACACTGTATCATACGAGAAGAGGGGAAAAAAGTAGTCCATTGTACAATCATTCGTATTCTCATATATTCACATACGTAAATACATACACAAGTATGCATATAAAGCCATTCATAACTCATCTTTGTACTCGTAATAATGCTGCTGATGAAGACGATGGTGGGTTATACTCGAGTTTGTTCCTCGCAATTTCCTGTTTGCCTCTTTGCCGTAAATGTTGCAGAAAGTTAAGGTTTTTGAAATTTCTGAAGGGCGTACTTCAGTGTGCTGTGTTTTAACTACTACAAACCATCTACAGCATTCGTTTCCAACAATTTCATATTTTTTTTCTTTATATAGGGAATATTTCCCTCAACGCAAGTATGCTCGACAACATTTAAAGCAACATTGGGACCATAGTATGTATGTATGACGATGTATAACCATTAATATCAATGTTACAAACAACCACCAGCACATTTCTGCATGTTGTACTTCACATATTTGAAGTTTGTGTGACTGTGTTAAAATACATACGCCCAATTGCTTAAAGTTGTTGCGTCAATGTCCTCCTTTAAAGCCACATACTTTGCACAAGAAAATAGCTCGGGGCACAATACCAAAGTATATGAAGAGCATCATTTTCTTCAACATGAAACAGATAACGTTTATTTTTATATTTCACATCCTATAAATGCACATGAGAAATTCTGCCTAGCCCAGTAGTTTCAGGTGAAATAATTTGGGATATGTGTAATCTTTTTTCATCCCTGCAATCCAAGAAAGATCTATTAGCTTAGTTCGTATTTTTTTTAACGCTGCTGTTATCTTTAAAGAAACTTATGAATCTTAGGTAAGAGACCATTTTAGTCCACTTTGTATTTTTCATAAGTTCTTTGACATAAAATCATTTAAATAATTTTTAAACCGAAACATGTTGATAGAAATTTTACATTTAAATGTAGACTCTAAATCGGGATACACCCGATACCTTTGAAAACCAAAACATTAAAAGTTAAAAAAAATCAAGCCGAGCAAGTCATTTTGAAGTTGGCAGAAGGATTGAAAGGGTAAAATCCTGCAACTTATAATTTTTTTCATTATTTGAGTTGGGGAAAAATGGTCACAAGGAAAGCTGACATGTTTCGGAACAGTTGAAAATAACAAAACTTTTATCTCTCCGAAATTGGTCACGTTCGAAAAAGATCCTTTAAATACATCCACACTTCCATCGGAAATTGCAATTAAAATTAAATCAATTGCATGCAATGAATTTATTTCTGTTCGATTTTATCCTAAGTATGTACACTCAAAATAGTTCATAGGTAGAATAAACGAAAAAAACGAATAAACATTTTTCTCACTTTTTACACAAACAACAACCAACTTTATCAATTATAAGAGCTGTTATTTAAGGTGAATTCACCCATTGTTTTGGAATAAAATTTTGGTCCAGAGAAATTTTTTTTTATATGGAGTTTGACGAGAAAAGAAGAGAACAAATTTAGTTCGGAACATTTTCTGCTTGAATTGGTTTAATTTTAATTTTTGTCCGGACAAAATCGAACTGAGCTGCCAATTATTTTAATTTTTCAGCCAAAGTTGAACCGATATGCCACATCATGTTATATGAATAATAAAAGCACAGAGTATACCTGTATTTATTAGAATAAAAATAAAGGAAAATTAAAAAAAAAAACATATACATATGGAGTTGAACGAAACAATTGCATTAAACAATTAAAAAGATTTGAGTGATACAACAAATTGTGATAATTTGCCACTGTGTAAAATTATTACGCATCCTTTACACACGTATTTCATATAGTAGCTTTGATTTTCCAGACAAAATGTACGAAATGGATGAATCGTCTTGCAAGAAACTCTCAGTAAAAAAAAACTTCTCCAGACAAAAATTTTGTTCCGAAACAATGGGTGAATTCACCTTTATTCGTCGTTGTTGTGTTTCACACGACGAATTTACCCTGCAAATTCTTATCGACGAATTCGTTGTCGTGGATGAAATGCCTCGCTATATGCTATACATTAATTTTTTTATTATTTCGCAATTTAATAAAGTTGACTTACCCCATTATCAAACTGAACGGCTCAGATGTACACATATCTAATAAAATTATATTTGGTTTGCTGTAATAGTGGATGTGTGTACATTTTTTTTCGGTTTTTTATCAATCTCATGGGCGTGCACGACAAGAATGCAGCCATGCATTACATCTCTATTAAAAATCTGAACGCTTCGACAAATATGTCAGCAGTATTCAATTAAAACAAAGGACACGATCATTTTGTTCATTGAATTAAATTTTTAAATACCTTGTAAAGCACAAAAACAATTAAACTCCATAAAAGAGCAGCAATAACCACAAACACTCAATTAACTACCGTCAAATTTAAGTTCATTAAATAAGCACACAAAAATTTTGGAGCAATCAAAATATTTTTTTTTTTTTATTGCTTTTACTCAGCTATGCCGATTTATTGCCTTTCACACAAGTCAAAAAGCGTGAATTTTTTCGCACTTGGTGCTTTTTTTAAAATGTACTGAATAGGCAGGCGTTTTTCAACTGCACCACCACCACTGTGATAAATATGTCAGCTGTTTCTTTCCCAACTGTGACAAACTTCATATGAAAACAGTGAAGAACAATATTGTGTTTGTATATTTATTATTTGATTAGGCTAAAGTTCGCATCGCTTTGTAAGCCAAATTACATGTGATAATTATTAATGTACAAATAACACCAAAGTTAATTGTAAATATTCTGACAAACACGAGTAGAGCGGAACAACCGGCTGTTTTCGAAGGTCACTGAACGCTGATAATAAAGGTGACGTCAATTTCTTTATAGGATTAAATAAGCAAAATATTCGAATATTTAGAAAGGTCAAATTAATTTCATATGTGATAATATCAAAGAAAGGCTAATGAAAAGACGAATTTGTGATTAAAGAGATTCAAAGATGAACAAAACTGCTGTAATTAATATTTTATTGTTGGTTGGTGTTATGGTGTTACATACATTATTTGCATTAGAACATAATAATACAAAGTAATAGAGACATTAAATAATTAAATAGAGCAAATGAATAATTAAAAAGTTTGGGGTTATATCACTTTTGCACTGATAGCCTCATTTGAGGTTTGTTGACAGAGAGCTTTTCGTAAACTGCTCTTTTACTATGAAATTATATATTTAAGAATGAAGCTTACTTTAACTAAAAGCACAAGCATTAGAACACATTTAATATTTATTGAGGTACAACAGCATTCAAAAACAACATGTTGTTCCCTTTGACTAATGTTTGTGCGAACTGTTAGGACTTTCCTTGGTCTATTGGGTTGTCAAAAACTACCATGTGTTAAATAAATTTGATTTTCTTAGCGATACAATTTATCGGCAAAATTTAGTTACTTTCTTTGATTTAAAGAATAGTGTGTTATATGTGCTATTCAGTCAGTTAAGCCCGCATAAAAAAGTTACATAAGTTCTTAAATAATTAACTACCTATAAAAAAAATTAATTTTATACCTTAATGTGATAAGAACAAAATAATTTCTTAGCACTTAACATATTAAATACAGTTTGGCAACAAAGCAGCTAGTAAATTACTTTATGTCAATCATGTCCAAAATTTTTAGGACACTATTGGCCAACGTCCACTGTACGAAGTTCATGATAAAATCAACACTATTTGAGACTAATCAGTAATTATGGCTAAGAATATTAATTTGAAATGAAATTTTTTACTGGAAAAGAAACAAAAATATTTAAAACTTTGCTAATGAAATATGTTCAGCCACCATTTTTGGTAAATCATAAATCAATCTTATATGATATACGAGCACGAGTACGCGAGTACACTTATGGCCATATGAGATAAAATGAAGTTGAATAATGTTGACAAGTTGCCAAAACTTTTTTCAATTTAAGAAAATTATATACATTCATATACATCCACATGTATATACACAGACGTAGTAGTAACACTAGCAAATGGTTTTGTGAATCTCTATATATATATATATATATATTATTTAGTTGTTAGGCTTATGGGATAAGAATGCAAAAATCCTTTTTTGAAAAAAAAACTAGTTTTGTATAAGAATATTTATTTCGCTGTTTGAAATTTTGTATTAAGCTGATCAGCAATGTGTTTTTCCAGAAATTTGTCTAAAAACTGAGAATTACACTACGAAATGGGGTATTAAGCCGATGATGATACACTGGCTCTATATAAGACATCGTTAGTATGGTGGACGTCATTGAGAAAAAATTACAAACACAGTGCTGCATTGGCACCTGTGGCGCTATGAGAACTACATTAAGGAAAGTGATGTGGCAGCTTATGTTGCCACGAGGCTGATGATGCTGGAAAAATGTTTATAAACAGAACATATAACTAGACACCAAAAGATAGTAGATACCTTATCATAGAGTAATGCCACCACAGAAATATGTAAAGGAATCCCAACTAGATACATATTTACACACTAACTGCATGACTCTAACACCGGAATGGGATGCAATGGACACAGCGCGGAACAATCCAGGAACTAATATTTATAGAGAAACGTTTCAAAAAATTATGCCGTATAATTAAGTGGGCTCTATGACAAAAGTCCAAATGTAAGGAAATTCTCCCGTGTGACAGATTGTAGCACAGTCTTTTAAACTGAAATCATGACAATTATGGAAAGCTTTAAATAGTCACAGCTCTAACTGACCTGTGACCAGTCAATGTGCCTATCCAGACTCGTATCACTTTCCTAGTTATATTCACTAGCAGTTTGGATCTTCCTCAGTCCAATCATACCAAATAGCCCTCCAGAATTCAAAGTCCTTCCCACTCCCTCACGTGTGGGTGACTTTTTCAACACCCAATTTGAGTTCCTTATATAAATGACTTGTCGGCGCCGACTCTTTTCTTGAAAGCTCATCGGCAACTTCACTTTCTTCTACACTTCAGTGACCAGGAACCCAACATGGTCTGACACTATATATGTCCATTAGCAAGTTGGGAGCTCTCCCACAGTCAGTGACTAGTTTCGATTTGACACTGCGTCTCTTCAAAGCTTTAAGCGTTCAATGATAATAACCCAGTCACTTCTTTAAATGCAAGGTTGCACAGGTGATTGCACAGTTACACAAGAATAAATCCAGCAGAAGATTGTAAAATTTAACATTAAGTTTTGGTGGACAAGGTTTCAGCTTATTTAATTCTAGATCACATCATCTTAAAATCCTAAGATATGTGCAAGATTTAAATTTTAAATTTGGCAACACAAGATTGTGTCATTACAATTACATAAGGTGTAGAATAGCATTGCTAGAAATTGCATAGGCACAGAAACGTTAAGTATGAAATTAAATTTTATTGGGCATGAATTTGCCCACCTTTGCAAATGTAGGGTCATGCTATCTTAAGAGCCCACAACTCTTATAATAATATCTTAAGCAGAATTGCATCAAATATAATTGAAATATCCGAGGAGCGTGAATTCGTTCACTCTTCCAAAAACAAGGAAGCTTGCTTCATTGAAAGAATCTTCAAAGTGTGTAGAAGTTGGAGGAGTAGAATGACATAAAGTAATAAATTTTTTTTTGGCAAAGAGGATAATGAAGTTGCACATAAAACATAAAACCTGCTATTTAGTCGATGATAACAATGAAGCCGTATTGAATTTGGAGGGCAGCAAACTAATTTGGAAGCAAAGATTTTCACTGATAATGGAAGATCGTCTTTGGAACTTAATATAGGTAGTCCAATGACAGGAGCATCAATAACAAGAAACGAGGTGGAATATGCTTTCAAATCCTTAACAGACGAAAAGGCAACGGGTCCAGACAAAATCTCCGTTAAGGTTTTGAAGCTTTTTATCCAGAAGATTTGATAAAAAAAATCAAAAATCAAGATATGCTGATAATATGATATGCTGGTAGTATATCCGGTCTACAGAAATATGGAAAAAGTTCAATGTGAAAAAGACTAAATACCTGGTTATTATTAAAAAAAATCACATCTCAACGCAATGTTGAATACACAAAATATAGAAATCGAGCGAGTACGCTTAATAAAATCCTACGTTTGGTCTGTGCTACGAGTATTGTATGTGGTATAGAGAGTTAAAACCACGAATGAAAGAAAATTGGAGGCTTTCAAAGTCTGGACAAATAAAACCACGGCTGAAAGAAGATTGGAGGCTTTCAAAATGTGGATATACCGCCGAGTTATAGAATTACCATGGACTGCCAAAGTCTTCAATGATGAAGTATTAAGAAGAATGAATGTCAAGCGACATCTAATATCAACAATAAAAAAAACGAAAACTTCATACTTGGGACACATATTGAGAAGCAATAAATACAAAATTGTACCACGAATTCTTAAAGGAAAAATTGAAGGAAGACGAGGTAGAGGAAGAAGAGAAACATCATCCATGACTGGACAGGATATAGCGACGAAAATACTCTTCTAAACGCCGACAATAGCCGATACAAATTCTAGCATAACATCAAACACATACTCGTATAGACATATCGTCATCTAAAATACAAAATAACGTAACGTCACTTTTCATAAGTTTACAGGACAAGCAAAAAACTTCATACAATGGAAATTATTAGAGATATTAAGTAAAAATATTTAAATCATGGTTTAAATAAAACAAGTAATTCATCTTGGGTAAAAATTATCTTTTTATCAAAATAAGTTCAAGCTTTGAGTTGTGGTTTTCTGAAACAAAATAACGTATCACAAGCTTTCTAAACTATATGAAAAAACGAAAGCTAAAATAAAATTATAGTTTTTATTGATAATAGAAAAAAAATTTTGGTGTTTTTTATCTTTGAATATTATGTTTACACAATTTCTTTAACTTTTATAAGGACAACAAGGTATACTATCATAGAAGAAATGACGTCTGCTGAAAGCAAAGATTTTAAATCTTACATATGCTGTCATTGCTTTTTGGAAATTGGAAGCCTTTGCGAATGCAATCGCTTAGGTTGCTGACTTTCATAATTTCTAGTAGTCTTTTGTGGAAGAAGCCGATAATCACCTTAATATTGGTTTTGTAATATATGACTCCTGTTGGCTCTTACGCCAAAGCGTACACATTTTATTGACTTGACAACACTTTTTTGCTTTTCTTTCCACTATCAGAATGATAAAAATTTGTACCAAAACTAAGATGAAATTATATGGAATATACATACATAAAGTCAATGCTTACTTCAATTAAAAACAGGAAAATAAATTTGCTGTAGTTTTCTGAATTCGTATGAATTGATGGATGAGTGACCTGCAAAGTTTTGTGCACATACATACGAGGTGTGTTCAAAAAGTAACGTAAATTTGACATTTTCGCGGGTTACGTATATTCGAATTTTGATTTTTTTTTTTGCGTTATGTTGATACTCATGTCTCTCACTTATGCCGACAATTTCGGCCATTTTGAATGTTCAGTTTATTGTTCACAGCTGCTTTGCTTGCACGTGTTTCGGCTCGTCTTCGATTTTTTTCTATTAAAAAAAATGGAATAAAGAACCTGCATAAAATTTTGTGTGAAAAACGAAATTAAATGCGCGGATGCATTCCGAATGTTAAAAAAGCTACCTTGGAACGAAACAACGTTTATCGGTGGTACAAAATGTTCTCAGAAGGCCGAGTAGATGTGAACGACGAAGAGCGTGCCGGACAGCCGAGCACTTCAACAACAGACGAAAAAATTGATGAAGTGAAGAAAATGGTATTGGCCAATCGTCGAATCACCATTAGAGAAGTTGCTGAAGACCTAGACATATCGATTGGCTCGTCAATTTTTATCAATGATTTGAGCATGAGACGGCTTGCCGCGAAATTCGTACCAAAATTGCTCAATTTCTTGCTCACACATCGTTGCTTGTACGCGAATTTTTCGCAAAAAACAACACACTAATAATGCCGCAGCTACCGTATTCCGCAGAGCTGGCCCCTTGTGACTTTTTCTTGTTCCCGAAAATGAAGAGGCCCATGAAAGGACGACGCTACGCTCCGATTGACGATGTAAACACGTAATCGAAGGAGGAGCTGAACAAAATAAAACAAAATTATTTTTTGAAGTGCTTCGAAGATGGCAAAAAACGTTGACATAAGTGCATTATATCTGAGGGGATTACTTTGAAAGGGACAAAATAGATATTCATGAATAAATAAATAATTTTTGAAAAACCTCAAAATTCGCGATACTTTTTGAACGAACCTCGTATGTTATATGATGTAGTGAATCGTATTTAATAAAAAAAATCAATTTTGAAGCGTTTGATATCACGTTATTTTGCATTTTAGGTGACGATATATAACATATAAAATTGTACTATCACTAATATGCGAATAACGGATGAGTAATAAAGAGGAAGAAGAAGAAGAAAGTAGAAGACATTTTCCCTCGTATAGACAAAAGAACTCTATTATTCTTCAAACCAGTTCATTCAAAAATGTGTCAACTGTTACTGACTATAGTATTTCTTGTTCTCAACTTAGACGATGAAAGTTCTGTACCGACAATTTTCAATTTTATTTTGAAACTATGAGTACATTTCTAGGTATTTAGGTATCTTCAACATTGATATAACAAACTAGAGAACAAAACTAACTTAAAATACATAAATAGTGCACTTCCTAATTTCTATTATTCTTCCATCTCTCCACAAGAACGTCAGATTGTATTCCAGAAAAATTGCATCATCTAAATTTTGATATACTATTTATTTTACGCGATAACTGGCTATAAAATAAGAATGAATTCGATAGAACTGCTGGGTAGTTATCTTATGAGTAAGAAAGCTTAAAAATATGAAACCAGAACCCCGACACACATATACAAACATGTATTCTGTACATGTTTTTATCCAACGAGCGAGCAAAAGTGTGTACTGTGTACGAACGGATGTGAGTAATGCTTTATGTGCATATGATTTAAATGTGAAGTATTCTTTCTTACTGATACAGTGATCAATAGAGAACGGTAACCGGTGATTGAAAGATTTTAGCAATTTAATTAATGCAAATAAAAAAATACTGTTAAACACAAACGCTCAAATTAATTAATCTAAGTGCTGCAAAATTTTTTTGTGGGATTTTAAGAATCTTTCATTGCTTATTAAAAAATTTATTCATTATTTAGAAAATTAATAATTTATTCATTACTTAGAAAAAAATTTATTCATTATTTAGAAAATTAATAGAAAATGTGCTTAGGGGTAAGAAGTGGATCGTGTAGCAGTTTATATTTTCAAGAAGTTTGCTGACTTTTAAAGTTTTATTAAGAAGGTATATTAGCTAGAGTTTAGTTAAAAGAACATTTGTTTTCTAGCTAGTAACTTCAAAGACCAGCCATAATCCATTTAAAATGAACAGCAAACCATGAAGCAGCGTTTCATTTACACTAAGCTTAAGTATTCGTATTAATTTCTACATGCTAACAAAAGGCTATAAGGCCATGACTTTTGAATGACTTATCTATGAGCTCAATAAATACAATTTATCGAACGTTTCTCCAACTTTTTATCTCTTCCAAAGAATAACATTTGTTGAGGTCATTAAAACAGATACATATTTATTTGTGAGATGACTCCATCGTTGAAGTCAAATCTCTTTCCACCGAGTAATTTCTTCAGGCTTGGGAAAAAGCAATAGTCACTCGTAGCTAAGTCCCGAAAATACGATTAAAGAGGGAGTTGTTCATAGCCCCCCCATTTCATGTGCATTGTGCATTCTTATACAAGTATGTATGTATATCACTGGCATAATGTCAATGTCCAGCAGGCATTCATGTATTTACTAGACGACTTTTCAGTTGTCTTAATGCGACGGGTTGGATCTAGTGCCGTGTTCGGCGAATTAAGGGCGCCGCGCCTTTTATTATACTCTTCTATTACGTATGTGTACACACGCATTGTTGAGAAACAAACAATATTAATCAGTCTAGCTAAAACATTCAAGCAAGCAAGTTGTGTTATCGCATACTGTTAAGAATCAGTGTTGCCAGAGAAAAAATCTTCCCAACAATAAGAAAATATGCGAGATAAGAATTTACTAAATTTTTTATTTTCAGAAAATTATTTTGGCAAACCAGAATGTTTGGTTTGTCAACGGGCATTGTCACGCATGAAAAAACACGACATGCAAAGACATTTTCAAGCATATCACAAGGAATATGAAAATATTACTGGTGATGCAAGAGAAGCCCTTATTGTTCACCTTAAGAAAGCTTTTTATGAAAAAATAATTGCTGATTCTAGAAATTCAGATGCAGAAGCAGTCGAGTTTTCTTTAAAAAGAAGGGCCTCTTTTGTTGTTGCTGCATCTCTTGCTAAACGTTGCCCTCCTTTTGAATATGGCGAGTTTTTCAAAGAGCTGAGCAATGATGTTTTAAAATGCTTTGGTGAAAAATCTGAAGAGATTCGTATGCTTATAAATGATATTCCCCTTTCTCCTCGTACAATTGTTCGATGTACTGAGCAAATCAGAGCATTTATCTTTTCTAATATTAAGAAAAGAATGCTTAATTGCCAATTTTTTTCCATATGCCTTGATGAATGCACAGATCTAAACGATATATCTCAGTTAATTATTTGTGTAAGAACCGTCAATGAAAATTTTGACGTACATAAAAAAATGTTTTCCCTACATAGCTTACATAACAGTGTAAATGGAAAACTTATTTTCGACATCGTAAACGAAAATGTTCTTTCCTTTACTGATAAGAATAAGTTTTGCTCTGTATGTACTGATGGTGCCAATGTAATGGCACCATTATTTATTTTATTAGATTTTACGTTTTTGACAGACATAACTGAATTTGTTAATCAACTTAACATACAGCTACAAGGAAACACCAAAACAATTTTTGAGCTATTTTCTGCAATAAAACTATTTCTTAGAAAAATTGAAATTTTAATACAAAACCTTAAAGATAAAAATGTAATAAGCTTAAAAAGGACATTTGAAATTTATAGCAATATTCCAAATAGCAATATCAAACTGCAAACTCTACTAATTAATTACAACAATCGTTTTCATGACTTTAAAAATATTGAGAATTTGATTGAAATGCATAACAATCCTTTGTTATGTAATATCGAACACCAAAATCAGGATAGAGTTGATTAAAATGAGAGAAGATCTAGCTTTACCATTAACTAGTAGCATAGAGTTCTGGAGAAGTATTTCTGCAGATGCACACCCAAAGGCAAAAAATTAAATTTTAAAATTATATTCCATGTTTGGAGCTACTTATATTAAAGCCGAAGCCGTTTAACAGATAAACATTTAGAATATTTAATACGCATAAAATGTTGTCCGTATGAAATTAATATTGAAGATATAAATAGGATCGAATAAACTGTTTTATTGCAGAATATCGCTGGAATATCGAGATGGAGAAAATCTTTTAACTCTCTATGATTTATTTTCTTCAAAATTTTAACCACTATTTTCATTGTACTCATTGCATTCAAAGTTTTTTCAAATAACGCCTGTTGTTGAATAATGTAATGAAAAAGAAATATTTTTAAATTATTTTTAGCAAATTTCCTACGCAACCCTCTTTTGTACCCACCCTACATTAGCATAATCAGTAGATACAGAGCAAAACCTATTACTATCAGTATAAGAAAAAAACATTTTCTTTTAAGATATAGAAAATATTCTTTCATTTTGCATTGTTGTATAAGCCATACAGGGAAAAAATTCGTTGTATACGTCAAAATTTTTATTTGAAGTTCTTATACAAACAATTGACCGAGTTATGTCGTTTACATCAGTGCATTCGTTTATGCATACGGAAAAACTTGGCAATAAAGCATAATTTTCTTAATATTTGAAATGAGAAATGTAGTGTTTCTTCTGACCGTAATAAAATCAGGTTTTGCCGTTGGAGATTTCAAATTAGCGAAATAAGACACTGGCAACACCGGATCGTGGTGAGAGTATAACTCACACAATTGTAAAATGAAATGGTATAGGTTGCCGACCACGGATCTAGTGCCGATCATCGTATCCGAGTTCTTGCATACAGTCCAGCAGGGGTTGACACCGAAGAGTGGAGTGGGGTGTGCAAAGGAATCATTTATTTTCTACCTGAACGCCTGCGTGCTACGTAAACCCACCAAACAACCAATTGTCAGTCAAAAAATTTTCGGTTCACACAACGTTGTAATTTGCAGAATTTGTCAGATCTAAAATTCTCAATTATCAAGCGTTTATGCATGTGTTAAATGTAAAAAGAGAAAAAATAAACTATAATGGACCATAATTAACCAACTGCAAAGATTTCGGCTTCATATACATAATTATATTCTTCCACTTTCCTTTTTATTTAAAAACAATTGTGTTCAGTGTTTCCTAATTGAAAAAAATTCCTTGGCAATGATGCTATCTGTCATATATCTGACAATAATCTGACAATTGCAGCGAAATGTGTTCACGCGATTGTTAAATGTCTGAAAATTTGTTGTCAGCTGATAGTCTGGCAATGGGCTGCCAATAACTTTCTGCGTTTTCCATTTGTTTCCCATATAAATTTGCCGCTACCATTATAAACATAAAAAACAAATTGTATTATATTCAAATATTGCAGTAGTACGATTTGTAGAAACCACCAAACTAATTTCTTTCAGATTCCATTTAATTTGGAGGTTACGATGGACCCAGAGATCTCTGAATGGAAATTCTTAGGCACTACTCTTTCTAAAGTAAATTGAGTATATCAAAAATCATATAATTCTTTCAACAACTGTTTACAAATTACCTTCAGCAGGTAATCTTTACTTTCATATGTATACGAGTATTGACAACTATGAATGATGCTTTGATAATATACAAAATGTTAACTTTTGCAAGACACTGTATATTGCTTCGTTTCGTTGCCATCTATTCAACATACATATTTTAGTAGCAGAAAAAAACGTTTGGTGTTGCGTTAACTCTTTATAACTAGAATATTAAGATTCTTTTGCTGAAATAAGAATATATTTTATGTTGAATATGAGTATTTTGAACGTATGCAAGTATTTAAACTTGTTGAAGTTCTTTACAAAACAATTTTACTCTACACAAGCGTTGACACATACAATCTTGCATTCATAACTTAATGTGTATAAAAATTATAAAAGCAAAAAAAAATGGGGACCTTCTTTTGTAACCACACGACATACATGTGCTGTAAGTGGATTCGAATTGAAAGGGGTAGAAGTAATCTTTGGTTTGCATCTTCAATCAGCACATTTAATATTAATTTTTATACTTGTGCTTAACATTTTTAAGGATCTTCTCCCTTATCTGAAGTTTGTATTTCGTTTTTTCCACTTATTACATTCAATGTTACTTTATTTGTTTAATATCTTTGAAGTAGCAGAAGGCAGACGGATTTCTATGTACATATGAATGAATGTATTTTATTAACATTTGTTTTAAAATATTTTTTGTTTGCTTTTTATTTGTAGATGCTTCAAATTACTTTGACACCCAAGGACCCAACTTTTCACATGAACCACCGAGCCGCATTGAATTCACAAACACTGCTGGTAATATTGCAGATTGTATAGCACATGGTAATCCTCCGCCTAATGTTGAGTGGCTAGACAAGGAAAACAATCCTATCACATCTATCTCAAAGGTAAGAAAACTTATTCAACGCACAAATGTATGTATTTAGATATGTACATATGTATATATGAATTAAATTTTTACGCTTTTTAAACCGTCACAAGTATAGTCAAAATCACTGAAGAAAAAAATTGCTAAACTCAACAGCAACTTTAATAAAAATAAAGTCATCAAGTTTGCAGTACAGCGGTAGTCTGGACTAAATTTGTAAAGCTTCTCCAATGCACACGACTGTTAATGTCTTGTCAACAGAGCTTAATATTTCTGATATTTCTCTAATTTTCATTTTAATATTGAGTAAAAATCTGTTCTACGAGTACAACTTCTGCAAATAATTGAGGCAATATGGTATCCGACCGAGGTAAAGGCCGAAAGTCGGGAAATTATCTCAATTTCTTTGAACCGTGACCTAAGCCGAAGCTTACTAATAAAATGTCCAAGTTAGAAATAAATTTGATATTTCTAGAAATCAATTATTTTTTGAAGCAAAAAAAATATTCGTTTATAAACATCTGTAACCATAAAACATGAGAAGTTACCATTTAAGGTCTGGAACAAATATCTTCATGAATTTCACTTATATAAATTTCGTAGAGGAATATTTTTGATTGCATACGAACGTTATACAAAAATCTATGAAATTCCATGACTAAATGTTTCCCTCTACCAAAATATACAGTTGCTGATTTCACCCTCTATTTTAAAAGTCAAGTTTTTATCAGGTCTCCACGTTTTGTGGTCATGGGAATATATTCTGACTATTTTTGCGCAGTTGCAAAGTTTATTTCC
Organism: Nowickia ferox; assembly: GCA_936439885.1. Lineage (NCBI taxonomy): Eukaryota > Metazoa > Arthropoda > Insecta > Diptera > Tachinidae > Nowickia > Nowickia ferox. The sequence continues at coordinate 30,906,213 of OW387026.1, forward strand.
AAATATGCCCTTTTTCTGCTCTCAACAAGATTTTAAGAAATTTTCCTATTTCTACATATCACTTTGTGAAACACCTACAGCAACCCTATAAACCAAGGAAGAAACAGAGCTCTTTCAAAGTTTTAATGTAACCGAATTAGGATATTGACTCGACTTTCTTCGGTTTAGTTTTTATTCCATCTTTGGACACAATATGCATATATTTCCATATGAGCCTCCACGAAGTTGAGATATTTTACCATACATTGACTTGTTCTGTTAAGCATCTCTAATAACAAGTTTTAGATTTAAACACTTTGCTAAACACGCAAATGATGTAGTGTCTTCAGTCTGTTTTCCATAACTCTGGCATTTTTATGTTGTTATTAAATGGCGGCACGTGAAAAAATTATTTGCTATACAAGTAATTGCCTAAAAGATATTAAATTAATTATAAAAACATTAACTTGCTGTCTACAGTTGATACAAATTTATCATAACAAATAATTAACATAACGTTGGCAGAACTGTTGTCAAATGCGATTTGTTTGTCGTCATGAAGAAACTTTTCACAATTCATGAAATATTTCACTTGATATTTATTAAATTGCTTTCAATTATATTTTTCTTTATTACGCAACTGCCAAGAAGAGTTATGTTTTTCGCGCGTTTCTTGTTTATATGTTTGTAAATTTCTTTATTACCACTTATCTCCTAAACGGCTGCATGGATTTCAACAGTTAAAGTATCGTTATATTTGTCTTAAGCACCAAAGTGGTGTGCAAAAACATAAAACAAAATGGCGGATTTTTCGCGCAGAATAGAAAATTTTTAAAAATTTTTTACCAAAACTATCGAGTGGGGTATCAATATATAGAAATTAAAGCGGGATTACAAAAATGTATTCAGTTATATGCTTAAATTTATTTAAAAATTAGGAGTAACCTCTTATAAAATTACGTTAATAAAAAAATTAAGCACACCAATCGAGGAAGGTATCAAAATAAAATAAAATAAAAGAGCATTACAAAAATATATCTATATGTATGTATACTATATATAGATATATGCTTAAATTAGGAATAATAAATTGATTTAAACAGTTTTGGATAATTAGAAGGCTCTAAAACCCGACTACCAAAAACAAGTCCAGTCGAGAAGCATTAAAAATCGAATTTTCAAATCTTAATAGTGGCTCCCGACTGTGAAAGTCACTATGCTCCGCACTACTGGACTTGTTTTAGGTAGTCGGATTTTTTTATTTTTTAAATTTATTTTTATATCCGCTTTTAAAAAGTACGTAAAAATTTTAGTTTTTGCAAATAAATTAAAATGTCAAACAGTTTGTTTACGCTTTTTATCAACACAATTGGTTTGAGCTTCAGCTGTAATCAAATTATCAAGGCAGTCTACTCGTATACCTGATAAATTTGTCTCTAGATAACGATTTAACCTTTATCATGATACGTAGTATGGACTCACTGTATTCAATTAAACTAATTTTTTGAGCTTTAGGTCAATGTTTATTATTATTTTAGTACTTTAACTTCTTCAGGATATTTTTTTATTTTGACCTAAAGCTCAAAAAATTAGTTGAATTGAATATATTGAAAAAGGTCGAAAAATTAGATAAAAGAAATAGACTCACTGTTATTGTTTGAAAATAATAATACAAAAATAAAAACAGAATTGTTCGGAATTTCCTCCAAACATAATAATTTACTGACAAAACGTCAACCTTAAACATCTTAAATATAAAGTGAACGATGGTGTTTAGTTTTTAAAAAACTTGTCTTAAACAAGTTTAAAAACATAACCCTGCAACAAATTCGATAACAATTGTTACAAACATACTCGTCCTATGACTTGAGAAAATGGGAGTGTTACCAAAAGTAGAGAGTAGTGTATGGTGAAAAAAGACATATCGTGCAAATGGTTCCATTTCATGATGTATCGTCTTCATCTTTTGTCAATTTAATTAAAAGTCACTGAACATATTCGATGTGGTTGGATCCACGTTAATTGTTCCCTCCAATGACACCGCCAAGTCATTACCCTAAGCTCAACTAGTATTTATACTTTTGCAATATGAGTGCCCTGTGGTCTAGGCGATAAAGTGCAAGACTGTCATGCCGGAACTTGTCATTTCGGATCTCTGATTAAAAATAAAATATCAGTAAATTTGTAACAATAAAAAATTTATAGGTTTTCGTTGTTACAGTTAAATGTGGGAATAACATTTATATATAACTTATATTATTTTATACTGAAACGAAATAAACGTGAGTATTTCTAAGCGTATGTCTCTCTCTCTCTCTCTCTCTTTTTTAAAAACGGTGAATTTTGTATGATAAACAAACACAAATTTTTTACATTTATGAAGTTTTGTTTTTGTTTTACATGTAACTTTCACCAACATTGTTGCCATTTTAGCATTTTCACTGCTAGATCTGGCATTTTCATTAGTTAAAAAGCATTAAACTTTCAAAAAACTCTGCTAAATGCTTTCTGGCAGAATTTGTTGAAAATAAAATTCTTCTGTATAGAGGATTTTTCTCACAAATGTACATGTATTGAAGGGAAAAGGTTTCCTGATAATCTGCACTAGCAACAATGATATGCGCATAGCATCCAGCTAACCCCCAATAATCAACTTCAATGTATTTTTAATAAAAATATATTTTACTGAATAAGTAAAATAATAATTTGGGATTATTAGTGCGTTAAAAAAATTTTAAACGTGATTGCAATATTTCCCAAAAACACGAATTAACTATTTTATGTTTGTATGTATAAAAATACCTGTAAATACTAATAATTTTGTATAAACATGAAATTAAAATCTTTTTCAATAATTTGTTCTACCTTTAAATCTGGCATTTACTTTTTTTCTGTCGAACATTTTAGCAGAATTTTTTTTACCGATTTAGCATTCTCTCATCATCGTTTTCTCAAAATACTGTTCACCAAGTCGACGCGTATTCCAGACACCATTATTCTACACCGAATATGTCCCTATAAGATAGTTCTGTGACAAGTCACAGGGTGCACGCAAAGTATCAATTAACCCCATCCTGGGCCATCCCCATCTAAAAGTGACTGATTCGGCTACCAGGTCCCTATCACTTGGGGACATAGTATAAGAAGAAAAAACCATTTTAACTTGTGTAATACATATACTTTGGTGGCAATATTTTCTACCAATCCTCGAAGATTAGGGGTTTTTTATATAATCCGAAAAATAAATTCGAACAGTTTTCTTTTCGAATGTAATGGCATAATAACACCATATGCATGACTTTCTTAGACTTAGACTTCATGGTTCCTTGAAGTTTTACTAAAAATGGTTTCTCTTTTGCTATTGATTGCACACTGGTTTTAGGAATTTAAGCAAAACTCCCCACTCAAAACTATTTCTAATTTGCTAAAATATACTTTCCAAACTTTTTGTAACTTATACACATCGCTATGAGCGAATTTAATAAATATTGTTCAGTGGGTAATTATACACATGTGAAACATACATACATACATACATTTGAATATATCGCACACAAAATCACAAACAGTCACAAATCAAAATTATCAAAACGGTTTTATTTTTTCATAAGCCAGTTTGCTGAACAAGTCTGTAATGCCTGCAAAAATTTACATTGCAACACAGTCTTCTTGAACAATATAAAATACCGTTATGCCTGTGCTCATGTTAGGCCGAGTTTACATCTGCGTGTCATGTGCCAAAGAAAGCGTAATTACTAATGAAAAACTGTTTGATTCAGACATGTACGAGGTCTGATCAAAAAATAACCGTTATTTTATTCATCAATAACTATATTGTCCCCTTCAAAGTAATCCCCCTCAGATATAATACACTTATGCCAGCGTTTTTTCCAATCCTCGAAACACTTCTGAAACGCGCTTTTTTGTATCGCCAACAGGTCCTGTTTCGATTTTTCTTTTAACTCCTCAATCGTAGCAAAACGCTTTCCTTTCATCGGTGTCTTCAGTTTTGGGAAGAGGAAAAAGTCAGCGGAGGCCAATACCGGTGAATACGGTGGTTGAGGCATGATAACGGTTTTGTTTTTAGCCAAAAATTCACGCACAAGCATCGATGTGTGAGTTGGTGCATTATCATGGTGCAAAATCCATGATTGTTTTTTCCACAATTATTTTCTGACTAATTGCTTCGCGCAAACGGCGCATAACTTCAAGGTAGTATTCCTTATTGCTCGTACGACCTTGTGGCAAGAATTCATGATGCACCACGCCATTGCAGTCGAAGAAAACAGTGAGCAAAATCTTCACATTTGGCCGAACTTGACGTGCTTTTTTCGGTCTTGGCTCTTCTGGACGCTTCCATTGGGATGATTGGGCTTTGGTTTCAATGTTAATGTCATACACCCATGATTCGTCACCAGTTATGTCCTTTTTGAGGAAATCTGGATCGTCGTTAAAATTTACGGCCTGGCCCACGATGTCGACAAGAAAGTTTCTTTCGCTTACTTACATTGAAAACAAAAACAAATTCTCTTATTTTGTTTTTGTTTCCAATATTAGTAAGCGAAATAAACTTTCTTGTCGACATCGTGGGCCAGGCCGTTAGTCAAAAAAATCGAAGAGCACACCAAAACACGACTAACCTTTTTATCTGTCAAAAACAAACTGACAATCCAAAATGGCTGATATTGCCAACATATATAACAGACATGTGTACCAACATAACCGAAAAAAAATGCGAAAATCGAACATACGTAACTCACGAAATTTGAAAATAATGGTTATTTTATGATCAGACCTTATTTCTTGATTTAAACAGTTTCCAATCAAGTTGGATTCTATAAAATTGTCTGTTAGTTATGTATGAAACTGTTTAACTTAATAAATACGTGTCTAAATCAAACAGTTCTTCATTATTAGTGGGTACGATTTTTTTGCCACATGGCACACATGAAATGCAAAATGTAAACTCAGCCTTACACACATGAGTCATTTGTATAGTATGAACAGTTTTCTGCCACTCTTGAACATGTAGTATTTTTTGAGTTGTGACTGTTTATGATTTAGTGTGCGATATGTGTAAGAGTAAGCATGCCCATACGGGCATGCACAATTTTAGAAGTGTAAGGATTTATAGCAGTTGAAAAAGTTTAATTTGCAATTATCCAGATCATGTCACATGAAAGGCAACCAGGTTTCATACTGAAATTAAAATTTTTCTCCTTCTTGGCATCTTTTTTTCTCTATTGAAACAAATACTGTTTAATTAATGTTTGTATCAACGTATGTGTTCGTATGTACATATGCACGTGTATACATATGTATTTGCAAGATTGTATTTAGTTTCAAGTAAATGCTTCTTTATTCCAAAAGTAATTATGTAATGGAAGAGTGTTCATGTAATACTCGTAAAAGTTACTGTTATACAAAAAGTTTTCCAAAGTTTCAAGTGTTGATAGACACACATTCATTGAAATTTCTTTGGCTGCCATGGAGAAAACACAAGCCGAAACCAAATTTGTTTAAAGCAATAGCTATAAATCCTGCTGCATTATATTTATGTCAAATTCGAATGGTATTGTTTGCGAAGGCTTAGAATGTGTGGCACTTGAAAGCTTAAAGAAGGATGGTGGCTTTATGGATAAATAGACAAATTGTATGGAATGGTCGTAAAAACTCACATAAATTCCCATTAAATATAATTGAAATCATAGAAGTTTTAATAATTATGTTTATATTAGAAATCTGTAGGAAACGGGACATTTGTTTCCGAAATTGAAGCAAGCTCTTTTAGTACACTAGAGATAATTTGGTAACGGCAACTTTTTAATTTTTTTTAACAATCTTAGGAAACCTTTTAAAAGAAATAAAAAAAGTTAGTGTATATAAGTTAATAGATTTCTGAATAATTATAAAAGCAATAAGCATGCAAGCCCAAGTCTTTTATATGACCAATAGCTGAAGGTTTGATAAAGGTCCAGATGTGCGATGAAAACTTACTGAAAGAAACGATGAAAAAGATTTAAGTTTCGCTTGAAATACTATATTTATTTTAAAATTACTAGCAGCTTATTACTATATATACATATTTGCACACTTAGATACATAACTCTTAAGTAACTTGGATGCACTTCAAAAAACATTCGGTTTTTCTTAAACAAGAAAGTTTTAGTTTCTCTAAGACAAAATAAGGTTTTCTTTACAGAAACAACCAACCAACTTCTTTAATTAAAAAAAAACTAAAAATCAACTAAAAATGTAATTGCTTAAATTAAAGTTTTGAATTTATTAAATTCTTAAGCAAGAGCTTAAGTTTTTAATTTAACTTTTAATCAATTAAATTTTTCAGCTGGAGTTTGACTTAATTGACTCAATTAAATGTTTAGGTTTTATTTTTACTTTTCTGAAACAGAAAATAAAAGGTTTTCTCCACAGACAAATAATATTACTCCACCTCTAAGTGAAAAAAATAATTAAAATTCAATTAAAAATTTAATAGCTTAAATTAAACGGCAACAGCTTTACGCGCCATGAAACAAACAACCGCCGCACAGTGGTTCAGAATCGTTTTTCATCGGCCAAAACTCTGTAACTTTTGAACTAATGAAGATTTTTTTTCTTTTCTTTTTCGTGGATAGATAAAAACTTAAGCTTTTATCCAGTTTTAGTTTCATTAAAATCAGTACAGTGGTTGTGGAGAAATTTAAGGTTAAAGTTGAACTGTCAATATTTTTTTTAATTTGCTTAGAAATGCGCGCTATTTATTTTTGATTTTTGTTGAAAAAATGCCTTATAATGAAACTAAAATCATTTTTATAAAAACAACAAAGGTTTTTGAAAATTTATTACATAAGCCTAGTTTTTTCAGTCATAAATAGCTTATAGACTCTTGGTTATTTCAATATATATATATGTATATAAGTATGTAAGACATGTGCAGACATAAATAACTGAACCGTTTCTACTAGATGAATATCTGCAAGACACTGAATTAAAAAAATTACTTAAGCACTACTTATGAGAATCATAAAACTAGTTTAAAATAATTAAGTATCACTTAAAGCATAAATTACCTGTTAATATTTAAAATATAATTAGGTATCATAAAGCCCTTATGCTCGGTATTATATAATGGGGGGTCTTTCCCAAAATCTGGGTATTTTTTTTATTTTGGACTTATGAGAAACTTTAACCATAATTCAAAACTAAATATAAGTACCTAAAGAAATGTTAATCTATGGATATATCATAGATATTTATATTTTACCTATTTTTATACAATGCACAAAATACGTTAGAAACACGTTATTTTAATATCTATCATTCATTAAATGTTAATATTTTTATACTTTATTTCACTCAAATAATAATAAATGCATATTATAATTATTATTCATTTGGCTGGAATATTGCTTGTAAATATTCCATATTCAGGTCTGTATTAGTTCTTTCGTGTAGCAGTCTCTTAGCTTCGGCTTCCACTTTCGTTAGTTGTTTTTGTGATCGCAATTGGCAAAGCAAACTACCTTTAATGCTTTCACATCCGATTTCTTCATTTATATTTTTCAGTTTTCGCCTCTTATATCTATCGCTACACTTATCTAGCGATTTTTAGGGTCTTCCTCCACTATTTTTACCTGTAGTTTCAGAAGTTATCTGGATAGTAAGTTCACCTTGTAACCATTTTGCAAAGCACATATTGAATTTACTTTTACTCCAATCAGCTTCCTTGTAGCGTTTTTTTCAAATTTTTGACAAAAGCAGATACTTTTATTTCAAGTACAATTCTGTTTCACTGCTTTAAGAATTTAGGTTTAATTTTCTATAAAAGTAACGTGTTTCCTAAAACGCTATAAAGTAAAACTTGCAAAAATTTATCAATCCTTATATACTATACTCAATATAAAATTTGTAAAGCTAATCTAGGTTACCTTCTTACATTCTCAATTTTCGAATAAAATTAAGTCCTTCGCTCCTTTTTTATTTTCTTTCAGGTAAGCATGAAAATACCTTCGAAATGAACCTGCTATAGCTATATCTTCCCAGCAACCTGTCTACCTAACCTATTATTCAAAAATCAGTTAACTATACAAAATTGCAGGAAAACAATCAACATAATACGTTTTGCTACCTGCGATTGGTACTTATGGTTGTTTATTTGGAGTTTACCATATTCGGTTTTAAATATTAATCTCTATGTTTTTAATTCAAAGTTATGTATATAAAATAAAATTTTCTATTGTTATTTTTATTTTGTTGAGGTAGAATGGCATTTACGTGATAGCTAAGGCAGATTTTCCAGCAATTTGGGTAAAAATTTTTGTTTCTAATTTTTTAGTGTTTTCATTAAAATAAAAAAATGTTCCACAGGCGGGTTGTCGCGGGTGCAAAAGTATATATAAGCTTAAAGATGCGACTTTCGTCTTTCTCTGGAGGGTTACGGTTTTTAGATCCCTTTTGATCTTCAAAAGTTATACACTACTAAACTAACATCAATTTTTTGTTTTCGGCAGCATGTCACGCCCACTACTAAATATTTTGACCAAATATTTTGGCTACCTTAGTTTTGATATGTTTCCTTTCTGATGGCGTAAAAATTTTAAGAATCTATGTCAAGAAAAAATATAGGTTTTGGCTGATGAAAATTGATTCTGAGCCACCGTGCGCCGATCTTGTTTGAGGGAAGTGCTTTGTAGAAAAAGATAAGGCTAATTGTTATTTTGAGTTCTAAGACGAATCGTTATTGTAATTTCTAACTAAGTACATCATTTCTTGTGTTTGAATGAAGAAATTGCTTAAAAAGTCGAGAAGTTTTGTATTTTGAAAGAAAATGAGATAATTCAGTCCGCAAATAAACAAAGTTGTTAGAAAAAAGCGATTTTTTTTCGACATTTTTGTTAAACAATTTTTCTCAGGCGAATTACTCGATTTTAGTAAATTTTGGCTGCAATCGACCACCCGTTTTGAGGGTAAACGCTTATAAGACTTTGAGCTTGATCGGATAAGTAGTTTAGAATTAAAAAAAAAATTGTTTTGGGAAAATTTCCGAATAGCATTGAATGATATCTAAAGGCCTCATTAGTTTTTACTTTTCGTTGTCGTTCTGTGCCGTTCTTTTCCGTATAAAATAATTTGCAATTACTTTTTCTGTGCAAGGACTCAGCTGGCAACCTATAGAACTGATTTCAGTTGTGTACAAAATATCACAACAAACTAATACATACGCACTTTTGGCTGTCACTTAACGTTGAATTCTATTTTCTGCAGATTTGTCCGCAACGGAACAGAACGAAACAGGAAAAACAAACCACACACACACAGACTTTCAATTGAACAGAAACAAAACAGCTGATTCAGAACAGAACAGCACGTACAAACTAATTCTGCCTTTAGTTAGCTCAACATCTTCCGAAAGCAGCAAACTTCCATAAGATCCGTTGACCCATTCTTATGCCGAGTACTCATTACGGTATTTTGTCACATCGCACTATTGGCAGCGTTTGTCAACTCCTATATTTTTCATTGTGTGGCATTGCTTTCCAAAATAAACAAAATAATGTGAACGGCGTTGCATACATTTTGAAAATGACAACACAAGAAATGCCAGATGTATACTCAGCATTAAGGTATGACACATACATACATATACACAAACATACAAACATGCGAAAATAGCCATAACGTAATCTTAGAATCTCAAAACGTTCCAAACATGATGAAAACAGCGATTTCGAAAACTAGGGAAAAATAAAATCAGTAAATTCCTATCGCAGGAAGTTAACAAGAAGTCACTTCATAATAAACATTAATCTTATTTCCTTCTATTTTAGATTGTAAAAAGTTTGCTTTACGAAATTTATTTTTCTAAAAAAAATTTAATTTAAGGTTCGCCATATCCTAGCAAATGGTTCACTGTATTTTCCTCCATTTGAAGCTGATGAATTTCGACAAGATGTCCATTGGTCAATGTATCGGTGCATAGCAACAAATTCGGTCGGTTCTATTGTCTCACGAGATGTGGTAGTAAAGGCTGGCAAGTATTTAACAAGAATCTTAATACATATATCGCTCCTCTATTATAACAAAAAGCAAGTTTTGTAAAGCACTAATCTTAATTTTTCAATTTGCATACAAATCAATGAAGATATAAAGATATTTTCTCTTCTCAAGACGTATATCTGTAAGCTTTTCATACGACATTTTTACACAAGATTAAAAATGATACGATTTTTTTTGCATTATTAATCCCGAAAAAGAATTTTTTGAGATGTGTCTGTGTTGCAATAAAGGAGCGATATGTACATACATACATTTATTAATTGAAAAATAATTGGGTATTTCGGTATACGAGTATATTTTTATGCAAATCACTTAAAAAAGTTCACATTAGTATTAAGAAAGTTTATTTAATTCTTTCCAATAGTTGTAAATCAACGCTATGAACCGGAAGTACAAAATCCTGGCGGCTTTATAGGCAGCAACGTCTTAATAAAATGCAACATTCCATCCTTCGTTAAAGAATATGTAACAGTCACTTCATGGTTACAAGAGCCCAACTTTAATATTTATCCATCACTGGAAGGAGGTAAATGACCATTTTTGTTTTCTTATTAATAAGTGTGCGTGTGTTTTGTGGTGGGAGGGATTGAGGGAGAGTGATATGTTTTTGATCCAATAAATAAAATTCCAAAATCAAACATCTTACTTTATAGGCTTCACATGTGTGGCCGTAATTTAATAAATTTTCCAATATCTTTTTTTTCGATTTGCAAACAACACACACACATTCACACAATTCAATAGATGGTAAAAATCATATGCTACCCACCGGAGAACTGCTGGTGTATAACATTACACGCACGGATGCTCTTAAAATTTATCGCTGTCGCACACATCACAAATTGACGCAAGATTCGGTTGTAAGCAGCAACGTGGGCAAAATTCAATTGACCGGTAAAAATTTTACTTATTTCTTTATATTTAAGTTGTGCTTAGCTTAAACTAAAATTAATACGAACGAACGCACAATTTAATTATTGATTCTTTCCTTCTCTTCTACTCAATATTTTTTTTTTTCTTGTGAACCATAAAAATAATTTTCCAAAGAAATGCGAGAGTTGGTGCCACCGATAATGAATGACAAAGTCGTCAGTATAACTGCACGAGTGGGTGATCCCGTTGTGGTCCCATGTGTAGCGTATGCAAATCCAAAGCCTGTGTATCGGTGAGTATAAGACGCATGTAAAAAAATACGTAGACACACAATGTGCTTTCAAGCATATGCATACACATCCATAATTTTAAAGAGCTTTAAGTTCATTTTTTGCGTTAATATTTTTTCATTTACTGCCTTTAATCCCTTCCGTTTGTCGTTTTAATATTTATTGAAAAAAAACAAGGTTCGTATGAGTCTGAAGAAATGAAAAATGTATATTCCAAAAGAAAAAAAGTATGACATATAAATGGCAGATGGACTGGAAAAGCAATTAATATGTCAGAGTTAAGAAATAGCCAAATAAATATATTTGCCCATCCCAGAGAATAAATATTCATTTCAGTATTTTGCCACAATGTTTCATTATATTTTATTATGGCTATTGAATGCAGGGTGTCTCAAGATTATTCGATTGTTTAGATTTGGCTGTTATTTTGGTATAATTTAGTTGTAGCATACTTTAGATAAGATTTAAGACGTAAGCCAGAGCAATGAAAATTTAAATGAAATATGGTCGGGATATTTAGGCAACTGTCGAGTAACCAGCTTAAAAATTTGGAGATAGTAAAAGTCTATTTACACTCATCCTTTCCGTATCAGTGAAAATATGCATTGATCACTGATGCTAATTTATACTCGTAAGTTGTATATTCTGTGTTTTCAGTGAATGAAGATGACTTATATTACGGTTATTGAATTGGCAAATATTGTCAAAACTAAGAGGAGGAAGAAATTTTTAGTGTAATATGTGAATTTAAATTAATGAGTAAAATAGTACACACTATAACCCAGATCTTTCATTAAAGTAGCAGCCGAGGCATTTGGAAAAAGTATTGAAGCCAGCGTTACCGTTGTAAAATTTCAAAAAGTGGCACAAAAAGGGGATTTTTAAAAAAAGTGGCACCAAAAAGGGGGTTTTAAGAAAAAAAGTGGCAGCCTTACAAATAAGAAAAATTAAAACAAATCTGCTTATTTTCAAAAACATCAAGAATAAAAATTAGGTTTTGCATGTTTAAAGACTAAAATATACTATTTTTGTGATACAATAAAGCCACAAAATGGTTGCATTCATAAGACGTAGCTGTTGTGCAACTGTTGAGTGTTTGTTTTAGAAACCCATAGTTGAGTAATTCCGCTCCACTCAACAGTTGAGTAATTTTCCATCATAAAATTTTTACGCTACCTATAGTCATATATTTTACTCAGCTTGAACAGCTGATCGAATAGAGCTATGCCTTTTATATGCTTTGTTAGGTGGCAGGAGCAAATATTTGTTAAATTTTACATTACAAATGCAATAAAGTAACGAAGTAAAGATATAAAATTAAATTATATCCATCAAGCCGTTTCTGAGATGTAACTGTTGAAGCAAACAGTTGCCAACAGTTTCACAACTGTTGAGCTCAACAGCTACGTCTTATGAATGCGCCCAATGTAAAAATAATTCATATAATAAAAAATTACTTGCTCACCGATTAACCGAAATAACAAATTTTTAAATATTTTGTAGTATTATAGCGTATTTTTTTATGTGTTTAAGTACTTGTTTCGTCTCAAATACAAATTTTTCATACAAATAAAGAAGTATGTTCAGTGGTTCTCACCTAAGTAAAACTTCAAAATCTTTGGACGTGGGTATAAAAAGTTTATTAAAGACTCTGCAACTCTAGTTAAACTAGAGGGAATTGTTAAGTTTTAAGGATTAGATTTAATGAAAGACGAATTAAATTATTTTATACCTGCACTCTGAAATATTTTCTTCAAGCAACAGTGTTTTAAAGTACAAAAACGTAAACTAAGAAATTCAGAAATAAACTTTTTTGCAAAATGTTCGTCGTTGACCTTTGCCAGTATGGGTCAGATTATGACCCGCCAACAGAGAGAACTATTGATAATAATACAAGAAATGTTTTAACACAATTAATCATTAAAAAAATAAATAAATAAAACAGGACTATAATGCCATAATAAAAATTTTTATATGCTTAGAGAAATCCAGGAAAAAAACTAAGAAACTAAGTGATCTGTATTATAGATTACTTTCAATTTCCTCAACATCTACGATTAGTTGAAGGATTTTTCCAAGTCAGGTTTTATCAAAACTAATTCACTTAAATACTAAGCACTTAAACCAAATTATTTTTCCGAAAGATTGTGTTAAAAGATCTTTTTAAACTATTGAAGTACTAATATATTTATGATTTTTTTTTTTGCTTGATTTAGTTAAAGAATTCTTAGGTGTGTTTTTTTGTTTGTTTTACTAATAAACTCAAATTAATAAATAATTTATGCACTTTTATTTGTTCAAATTACTTGATTTATGAAAAAACTTTTTTAATCGGTTAATCGGTTAACCGGTTAATACTGAAATTAACCGATTAAGTTAGAACCTTGATTAATTAATCGAGCGATTAGTTAGTGTCCTCAATTGATTTAACAAATACTTTAATACAATCAGTCTTTTATCGCTTCTATTAATTCTTAAATAAAACAATTTTCTGAAGTATGTACATATGTATATAAAAATTTTAATGGGAAATTTTTTTAATATATGTATGTATGTACATTGCACATACATACATAAATATGTAAATACATATTTATATTTACATATCCCTACATACATAAGCTGACCACGCATGACAAAAAAAAAAGATTTCGTATAAGCTTGCCTACATATTGATATATTAAACCAGCACAACTTTTATATTAATAAAACCGAAAGTACAAAAAGTATATCTTCATTCAGTAAAAAGTATCAAAAAGTGGCACACTAATTGAGCAATCGTTATCATTCTTTTTGTTTCACTCACTTAAAAGAACGAAACAAAACAAAATCAAACATTTTGTTTCTTTATTTTCGTACTCTGGCTTTAAGTATTTACACAGAAATCAAAACAAAAATTAATTTATAACTGTAATAGTGTCGATTATTTTTCCTAACTCCTGTATCGCGCCATAAATAGCATAGCTCCAATTATTCGAATATTCGAACAATTACACTATAAGCACGTCATATTGACACAGAAAAACTCCGAGACACCCCAACTTAATTTTGGGCTGTAAAACACAGTGGCATACTCCGTTTTAAAAGTTTATATCAAATTTAAGAGATATTCTATTTTTAAGTTTGTATTATCTCGCAAGCTGTTTTCATACAATATATTTGTAAAAATGCTTCGAAAAGTATTTTGAAATGATGTTATTTATTGTTTGTTTGTATATTTTTAGGTGGATACAGTACAATTATTTTGAGTTTGTGGCACTAGTTAGTTTAATTTTATCAATTATATTACAAAAAAAATATTACAAAAAATTCGTAAAATTTATAAAATATGGATGAAATAATTTAAAAAAATTAAAATAATACAGGGTGTTTTTTTAGAGGTATAGAACTTCGAATTGAAATAAAACACAAGGAAATCGTTTTAATCACCATCAATTTGGCTTTATTGGAAGGATAATTTTATGCCATTAACGTTTAAATATGATTTCGGGCATGTGGCCGCCGCGGCTGGCTCGAATAAAGCCAATTCTACAGGTCCAATTTTCAACCACTTTTTCGAGCATATGGGGCCGTATGTTGGCAATAACGCCACGAATGTTGGCTTCCAAGTCCCCTAACGTTTCTGGTTTGTTGGCGTAGACGAGCGACTTCAGCGGATGCGTATTATCACATAGAGTAAACGTAGTGCGAAAACGATCCATGGTTAACCGAATTAATTGCTCTGATGGACGATTATGTCGACCATAAAATGGACGGAGCTTGCGGTAAAATTTGCGAACTGAACCATTATTTTCGAAATAAATTTGCACGATTTGCAAAGCGTTGTTCTTTTGTCAACCTGTTCATGATGAAATGGCAAACCAAACTAAATATTAATCACTTGACAGCTGACAAAATGGCCGCCAGTTAAAAAAGTGATGCCAACTTAAAGTTCTATACCTCAATAAAAAAACACCCTTTATATAAAAATTTGAATAGGAAATTTTTTTAATATATGCATGTATGTACATTGCAGATTCATACATAAATATGTATGTACATATTTATATTTATATATTCCTATAGACAGAGGTATAGGAATATAAGCATGCGTGGGCGTATTAATTATTCGAAAGATATGCATAAGTTGACAAAAAAATAAAAATTTCGTATAAGCTTGCTTACATATTGATATATTAAAACAGCACAACTTTTATATTAATAAAACCGAAAGTACAAAAAAGTATCACTTCATTCAGTAAAAAGTATCAAAAAGTGGCAAAAATTAGAAAAAGTATCAAATTTGGGTGCATTTTGTAAAGGTAGCACAATAGTATCCAAGCAGTCGAAAAAGTGGCAAATTGCTACTTTAGTAGCACCAACGGTAACGCTGATTGAAACATTCATCTGCCACATGATGCCAAATAATAAGGAAAAAGTTATCACGCAAGCAGCGTGTACTTTAACGCCAACCGAACAAAAATACTCGCAGGTACAAAGAGAGGCTCTGGTGTTAAAATGTGCAGTAAAAATATTCACCGCTATATTTTTGGTAGGCGATTTATATTATGAACTCATCAAAGCCACTATTTTAAATTTTTGGTAATAAAAAGCGATTCGAACATACTGCAAATCAACTACAAAGCTGGGCACTCACTTTGATGCGTTTCGATTTTGAACTGCAGTATGCAAATACAAAGAATTTTGGATGTGCAGACACTCCATCAAGACTGGTTAATGAGAATGTGCATGAAGATATGGTTATAGCCAGCACAAAACTGGAGGAAGATATTTCCTTGGTACTGAATGGTCACATCAGTAAGACGGCAGTTACGTTTAACGTGGTACAACAAGCTACAGCCAGATGTAAGAGCCCGTTTAGATGAAGGGTGACCTACCTGCGACAACGCTTACGTTCTCTTTTGGAGTTCCTTCTTAAATCCATGCGCGTTTACATGAAGACTTTTTTGTCGCAATAGTCAGGCGACTTTTTGATATTAATTTAATGAATGTTTTTTATTCGTTCATTTGTAGCAGTATTGCCGTAAAGGAACTAATTGTTGGTTTGGGAAATGTAATATAATATGTCCATGTATTTTTATTTTTGTAATTTACTACCAAAATACAATAATTCCTTTTCTCTTCTTACTTTATTTCTTTATAATTTTTATATTATAACTGTTTATTTCATGCATGTTATAAAAAATTGGTCTAACTGGCAACACTGCTGGTACTTAGCATTAACAAAATATGAGAGAGAGAAGAATTTACATTGTCGCTTCAATTCCCAGTACTTGCAACTTTTACTACCCCGGAAACTTCTCTTCACGACTTGAAGGCGACGTGTCCCAGCTAGGCCACCCTTTTTCTAAACGGGCTCTAAGCAATTACAAGCAGTCATAAAGGCACCAAAAATTAGCTCGGAATCAAATATTGTTAACTCTACGTGCCAATGCACGTTCTTTGAAAGAACTGTTGTTAATCTAAACACTTTTATTAAATCTTCTTAAAGAAAGTCGCACACGATACGTTTTTTTTACATCTGACATGTAAACTTTTCAACTCATAAGAAATTCTGCATGTCTGTCCAAATTGTTGTTTTACAGAATTGTTGTTTATCGGTCTCTGTTTTTTATTGTCTCTGTCCAACCAATTTCGGCCTCCGTTCAAAATGGAATATTACCGCCACAAAATTTGTTATTTGTGATGTAAAAAAGTTCAGTCGCTTTTAAGATTTTTTCTTTAAATTTGAAGATACCAAGTTGTCATACAATAATGCAACGCTATTTATATTCTGTGTACATAATAGTTATTAAATATGTTGTAATATATCAACTTCAGCCGGCAAATGCTTCCGTAAATAGTTTACCGCCGCTGCATGTTTCCTAACAGCATTTATTTCTGACAACATATTGTTCACAACAAAAACAGCTGATATCAGAAAGTATGTCAGAAGAAAATAAAGAAATTATATTGACGAGTCTGGCACGCTTTATTGAGAAACATTATAGTTTGCTCTCATTTTACCGAACTATACACAAAACCTAATGTCAAGCACACATGATGGCATTTTGTGACATCCTAATAGTGTACAAATGGCAACTATATAGTACACTATTATATTTTTCATTTTATGTGTGATTTCTATATTTTTCATTGTGTGGCATTGCTTCCGATATAAAAAACATAATGCTAACGGAGCTGCGTGTATTTTCAAAATGACACACCAGATAAATGTTTACTCAGCATAAGAAAAAAAGAGTTTGTATTTGATAAATAAGTGAATGCGCTTTTTTCAATCTAGAATGTATTTTAAAGTAAGGAATCTTAAAGCTCAGTTAGCCGACGGTAATGTAATGTAACTTTAATGTAGGAAACAGCTGATCGATATTTTTATATGAAAAGTAGGTTACGTTACATTACATCTCTATAACAATTTCCATTACTTTTCACATAACAATATTGATTAGCTGTTTCCTACTGTTGCAGTTACATTACGTTACAGTCGGCTAACTGAGCCTTTAAGCAGGTACTTATTGACAATATCAGATCTAGAAAAAGGACATTTAAAGATAAAATAAAATAAATTAAATATTACAAAATAAAAGTTTACGCTTTTGAGCCTTATTTTATAAAAGTTGGTAAGCCTTACCTTTTAATTTGTCACAACAAATCTCATAAAATTTTCATCACATACAAACTGTCAAATTCTTCGATGACTTCATGCGCAGTAGAATTTTTTTTAGACAAGCAATTTGCGTTTGTTGCTTCATGGTAACGCACACACACAAAGAGGAACGAAGTTAAAAAAATTACTCTAGTATTCAGACAAACCAAACAAACAAAATGTGTACAAAATATTTTTATTGACATAAACGCGAAACCCTTGTTCCTTTTTTGCATAAAGTGATAAGTGTTCAAATCTAGTGACAAGCCATGGCACTCCATTTCGAACGCAGTTCCTGGACATTTTCATTTGAATTTGATTGTAATATTATTTCAATATTGAGTGGCGTAATATGTCCCTTGGTCACACAATATTTTAATTTTGTTCATTCATCTAATGCATTATTTTGTTCAAGTTGCTTAACTCTATTTGCTCTCATAAAGTTTTATACTTATATTTGGGTGATTGCTGCTTCATTTGGAAGCTGCCTAAGAAGTGAATAGCTTTTACAGCCCTTTAATGAATACTTGTCACAAATAGTTTTCTTACTTCAAACCACCACTAAGACTCTTCGTAAACTGAAATAAACCAATTGCTTAGAAAAGAAGGGAAGAAATCGCTAAAAACTTAAATATTAAAATAAATTTATTATTACACTTCCTTATAGGACTTAATGAATTTTGTATCTTTAAACTTAAACACAGTCATGTACGATTCTCATGTATGAATTCTATAGTTGTTGAAATCCTAATCTTTAAAATGTTGGCGTTAAGGTATCGTTTTCCCTCATTAAATGAGCTGCCATACTCCTCATGCAATAGTTTAAAGTTGAAGCTTGAAAATAATTATTCAGAACGATGACTGCTTGAAAAATAAGCACAAACAGTTTCAAGCACCGACCATAAGCATTGTGAAATGTTACGTGAATGTATGAAAGTCGAACGAACAAATGACGGTTCATAAAAGCAAAGAAAAAAGCATTGACGCTGCTGATGAGGATGAGGTGACTTCAAAAATAAACGACATCATATGAGGCAAACACAATGGCATCCACTCATCATTCTCCTACTTAAGCATTCAATGTGAAACATACCGTTTATATACAAGTACAAAACAATTATATGGAGTAGGAAGGCATATCTGTAAGGACTTTAGAAATATTTAAACATTTTAATATTCAGAAACTGTGAGAGCTGTAACAAGCTTCTGTTGATTGCAACTTTCTAAATTACAAAATTATCTCAAGCAATTGATGTGGGAGATAATTTATGTAGCTTATAAATTTAAATTTTTATTTCTCTGAATTGGAGGAAAGTCTACTCTGCAGACTGGCGAAAAGTTGTGTTTTAAAAATATAACTGCAAAATTGACTTTAAACGTTTGCCACCATATAAAGCAACTTCAATAATAATTACAAACGTATAAGTAGAAGTACACATATTCTAAGATTAACCTTTCCTGGGCGTTTCTTCGCCCACTTTTTTAAATGTAACAGGGGTCCTTTTTTGAGCTCAGGGTTTATATCAAGTTTCGTAAAAATCGTTACTATTACATTTTTGAGTGGCTTTGCCTTTCCGCTTTGATATTGTGCCCTTAAAATAGCCCAAGGTGTGTGCTAAGTTTCGCAGCAATAGGATAAGCTAATACTATCAAATCAAAGAAACAAATAAGTGGGCGTGTTCTCGCCTACTTTTTTACAATGACAAATGAAAGCTATATCCTCTGAGACAATAAAAGAATTTTTAAAATAACTCTAAAAGTTACTGAGTTGTGAAGCAAAAACATAAAAAATACATATATCTATATAGATAGCCTCCTACTATTTTGAAGTCGTTATAAAAGAGGTGTACGTTGTTTGTTTGTTAACTTTCTGTTACGGTATCACGCCCGAATTTCTAAACCAATTTTAATAGAACTTGTTTCACATATACATATTAAGTCCATAATAGTATCCTATTCTCTTTTACAAATTTCCGGCCATTAGGGATACAAATCGAAAAAGTCTGAAATAAAAATTGCAGCACTAAAGTATGCTACAAAATTTTCATATTACTCATACGTTTGATGAGTATGCGAGGTTGCCAGAATTTCCAATCGTGTGCAAAGCAAAAAATTTTGTTATTGCCAGCGTTGCCGTTTTGGTTACTTTTAACCAAAAATGGTTAATTTTAATTATTTTTTTTCATGCGTATATTTATTTATTGTATCTTCAAAAAATGAACTAACAATAAGTATTCGAATCTTAAATCTTGATATAATAATTAGGCCCAACCAGTATCAGGCATTTTTTAAGCGGATGTGTCCAGTAAAATTCAAGATGTTACGAGCAAGTGGATTAGGATGAGACTCGAGTTTTGTTAAGTATTTGCCTGCGTATTTTTTAATTTCTTCAGTCACTAGTGGCGTATTTAAATCACGATGTAAATTTGAATTTTTGATGTACCATGGAGCCGATGTTATTAGTCTTAAAATCTTGTTTTGCCTTCGTTGGATTCTCTGTATATTGGAAGCTGAAGCAGTGCCCCATAGCTGTATTCCGTAGCAAAAGTGACTTGTATATTAAAAGTTTACAATCTAGACTGATTGTTGAATTTCTACCAATCAGCCACTGTATCTGAGTTAATTTAAGTTTCAGTGTTAGCTTTGAGTCAATGTGGGTTTTCCATGTGAATGTTGAGGAACAACTTGATTGTTGATTCGAATTGGGGAACAAGTATCTCTTCGCAGAGTAAATATTAGCTGAACACACTTTTGTTCGTTAACTTTAATTCTCCATAAGTTTAACCATAGTTCCAGCTGTGTAATATGTTCTTGTAGATATCGGGAAGCCTCGTGAGGATTTTCGTGCATACTAAGGCAGGCTGTATCATCGGCAAATGTAGATGTATAGATATTGCTGCTCAAAGGCATATCACAAATATAAATCAAATACAAAACTGGCCCCAATATGCTCTCCTGTGGCACACCGGATGATATAGATTCGGGCACACTCAAGAAGCCTCCTTCAACAACCGTGAATTTCCAGGTAGTAATATAACTTTCCAATAGCTTTAGAAAATTTATTGGTAGATATGATTTCAATTTTAAAATAAGGCCTTCATGCCATACTTTATTAAATGCCTGAGAAACATCAATGAAGAGGGCAGAACAATATTTCTTTTCTTCAAATGTTCTTCTTATAAATTGAACCAATCTATGCGTTTGTTCAATGGTGCTATGCTGACTCCTAAAACCAAACTGATTGTCTTGTATGCACCCACTACCAATTAGAATTGGGGACAATTTCATCATGAGCAGTTTTTCGAAAAGTTTAGACATTGTTGATAGTAGACTTATTGGCCTATACGATTCATCTTTGGTAAGGTCTTTGCCCGGCTTTGGAATCATTTTGACCTTGGCAAGCTTCCAGAGGTGTGAATAATACTCTAGTCTTAATATAGCATTAAAAATAAATAGAAGGATTCTAATTGCAATACGTGGCAAATTCATCAGCATCTTGTTACTAATTCCATCAATACCTGGAGCTTTCTTCGGGTTGAGTTCAGCAATTAGTTTCTGTACGTCACGCATCTTAAACTTTAAGGGTCGAGGGGGTAGAGTAACTATACTCGGTAAATCAACAGCAGCAGTACATCTGTTTGGGGTAAATACGGATTTTAAATGCTTTGCAAACAATTTACCTTTTGCAGTATCACTTCTTGCTCAACCTCCGGAGGTTTAAACTCAACGGCTGTTTTAAGCTTTTTCGCAGCGCGCCACAAAGAGTAATTAGATGCTGGTGTGACATCGAGATTTTCCAGATAATTTTTAAGAGATGTAGTTTTTTCATATGCAAGCAACTCTTGGAATCGTTTAGTGCACTCTTTAAATCTGATTTTATGCTGGGGCGATTTGTGCTGTTGCCAATCCCGTCTAGCTCTTCTTTTTTCACATACGAGACGTTCAATATCCGTAGAATAAATTCTATTGAACCCAGTCTGCGGGTGGGAGGTAGAAGCATGTTCAGCAGCCTGCTTTATATTTTTGTTAAGATTCGCAATGTTAGATTCAATATCATCGAATGTTCTTAGCATTATGTTTTCCGTGCAATGACTACTAAGATATTTTTTGAATCTCAGCCAATTAACACGATTGATCATCTTCACATATGGGTGAGATAAATCACTTCTTAGTGGGTTACAAATTGTAACGATAGTGGAAGAGTGATCGGAGGAGAGATCTAAGGAAGCTTCGACATGAACTAAATCTCTAGAAATATTTTTCATAACTCCAAAATCTATAACATCCGGAATTTTTTGTATGTCTGTAGGCCAGTAAGTGGGCTCTCCACTCGAAATGACGTCCAAGCCCATTTTTGAAATTGTATTGAACAACGCTCTTCCTCTAGGTGTAATAAGGCGTGAAGCCCAGAACATATGTTTTGCATTGTGGTCTTCAGCTACTACGAAACAAGGCCCAAGAGATTTGTAGAAATCCTCGTATTCATCCTCAGTGATTGAGTATCTTGGAGGGGAATAAATTGATGATATAACGAAATTTGTATAAAAATTTTCAACACAAATATTAGTTGCTTGTAAATGTTCTGCACAGATGTTATCAAGAATATAGTGCTTGAGTCTTGACATTATTAAAATTGCTGATCCACCGCATGCTCTTCCTCTCGGGTCCTTAGTATCATATATCGTGTAGCCATTCATTTTAAAAAGGCTTCTCGAAGTCAAATGAGGCTCAGAAACTAACATTACATCAATATTTTTTTCCGAAAGGAAGTGCTCGAGCTAATTTTTGTGTTGGCGAATGTCGTTTGCGTTCCAGAAACATATTTTTAACGTGTTCATGGCTTGTTAATTAATTAATGCTTGAAGCAGAGTATTCTGCATTCGCAGCATTTCTTGCATCATGCTAGTCATATTTATAGTAAAGATGTTTATAGTTTGCACTTGTGTTAGCATTTGCTGAAATACTTGGTGGGGACAATTTCTGCGTGCGAAAAGAATTTGTTTTAACAGCATCGGCATATGATACACATGAAGTACTTGGATGGCTCATTGGAGGAAAATTGGCGGAGAAAGCGTTTGCTTGATGAGCTGGAGCTAATTTAGGTTTTTGTCCCATAGTCTGTTTAACGAAAGAATATACAGGACATCCTCTGTAGTTAGCGGTGTGATTACCTCCACAATCACTACATTTTTTTTCAGCTTGATCTTTTGGGTTCGTACAGCTAGCAAAACCGTGCAATTCACCGCCACTTACGTGGCTCTTCAACTGTGATTTTTCGGTGTAAGAGATACTTTACGCTATAAATTGGATGGGTTTCATTTTTTTTTAAATTTTATGTCATTCGGCTCCAGTTTGACCCGAAATAGGGGTTGGGGGACCTTTTCTCTGTTAATTATGTTGGTAACATTTTTTACCTTAAATCCTTGGTCGACAAGTGCACATTTTACTTCTTCGGAGTCAACATACGAATCTATGCCCTTTAATACTATTTGTAGGCCTTTAGCACTTTTAAGTTGATAAGTGTAAAAATTTGATTTGTTTTTTTCAAATTGACTAATAATTTTGCGAAAATCTTTTTCATCATATATTTGGATCTTAGTTTCATCAATATTACCTCGTTTAATTGGAATGATGTGAAAATTATTTTCACCAATGGCCGACAATAGTTTTTTTAGAAGTGCGTTAGAGTTTTTTCTCTCATATAGGTAGGTTGTGGCTTAAAAGACTTTTGCGATGAGGCAGCGGGCTTGTCGTTATTGTCTTGCAATAATGAAAACCGATTTTGACGATGATGCGTCATTATCCCTAGACATCTTTGGAGCAGATGAAATTTTTGAAGAATATGGGCTTCGCCCACGCTTTACGACAGTTATATATCTGTCCATTCCGACTTGGACCTTGGGCTTAGTGCTACTGTTATCTGTATTGATAACCTTGTTAAATGATGTATACGAGCCCGAAGGGGATGATATCGCTGACTTATATGAAGAAGTACTAGGCAATTGTAATGTTAACGAATCACTAGTTGGCATTCGACAAAGCGAAGTTGATCGCTGACGAAAAAGTAGCTTTGACGTTAGAAAAAGACTATCATCAGATTTTTTATTTTTATTTTTAACATTAAGAGCTTCAGAACTCACAGTAAAATAGGCATTTCTGCCGTTTGAACTCACTTCACAGTTTTTTGTTTTTGAGGTACTCATGTAGAGTATTCCTCAAGGGCACTTTGTTTGCGGTTTTTTGTTTGTTTTTTTGTTTCTTGCTATGTAAAAAAAATATCAGCAATATTTGCTTTGCTTATTTATCAAAGTTAATATGTATTACTAATATTTTTGTATGATTTTTTGTTTGTGTAGTATGAACATATGTATATGAAAAAAAACTCCGCTAAGACGTCTGTTCACTATTAAGGTTCAGCGAGAACTGATGGATATACATAGTTGAATTTCGCGACAAAGTTTCCAAACATACAAATGAATTCAACGAAAAATACCTGGATTACTTTATTAATATTTTTACTTTAGTGTCATTGCCACACAGCTCGACTGCGTCTGAAAAGATATTTTCCCAGCTAAGTTTAGTTAAAACTAAATCCAGGAATAAGCTAGATTTTAAGACCAACTCTATAAGGCATATCGTCACCTAAAATCCAAAAAACCTGAAGTACATGTTTACTTTTTTACAGGAGAAGCAAAAAACCTTATAAATTTAATACTATTTGTTTGTTAGGTGCCAAATTGAATCATGAATACAATTGGTATTTTTAAGTATATAATCAATCCAAAAGTATATTTTGAACTTTTTGGTTGTTACAGCCTTTTGGATTTTAGGTGACGATGTGTCAAGGATTTTATAAACCTGTTTAACTAATGAGAAAACATACTTTAGGGTGAAATTAGTAAAAATTAAGAGCATTTCATGCTGGGTAGTGTCTTACAAACAGGTTGTTAAACGTGGAGGGTAATTGTGTAATTTGATTCGAAAGCAAAACTGTTGGAATCTGTATGCCTATAACATAGCAAACGGATTGGTTGAAAGTGAATGTCACTGCAACGACTTTGATTGACATATACACTGATAGTCAAGCAGCTATTAATGCCCTTGAATCACCGCTTCTAGGAACAACAACTCGAAGGCCGATCATCTCTAAAGTAAATAATTCGATGTTAAGTGAACTGGGAGTGCTTTTTCGCCACATTAGTGAACAAATTTTGGAAGGTGTAGTAGAAATTTTAAGCTCATAGAAGCTGTATAAATATGAGTTGAGAATACTAAATTTCTTAAAAGTCACACTGACGCATTTACGCCAGGCATCCGATACATTTATTGAATATGAGTTTGTGCAAATAATAACCTAAATTTTCATGGACAATGAACACCAAGAACATTGCCGTGAACAATTTTAAAATTATTAAGACTCGTAAAGGTACGTTGTAGCTTCACAATAAATGAAAAAAGAAAATACTTAATTTGCCAGAAAAGAAAAAAA
The DNA here is from genome assembly GCA_936439885.1 of Nowickia ferox. NCBI lineage: Eukaryota > Metazoa > Arthropoda > Insecta > Diptera > Tachinidae > Nowickia > Nowickia ferox. The sequence goes on from OW387026.1 coordinate 30,931,546, forward strand.
CATGAGGACATATTGTAACACCGCAAAGGACCGACAGCAAAAATCACTGTAAAGAAAAACGTCTGACGACTCCAATCTGGCAATATAAATCACGATATGAATGTTTGTATATGATATTGAATTTAATAAATATAATTATGAAAATAATGTTTAACAGCCTGTTTGTAGAACATGAATCGTCGATAACAAGCGCTAGCATGTTAGCATTTTTCTTTTTTTTTTTTGGTTTTTAATTCAAAAACGTAACAACTGTCAATTCATTTGTTTGTATATCATGGTTTGTCTCATTATAAACGTCAAGATGGTCGATCAAAAACTTTAATCGTGTACAAAAAAAAGTGTACTAAAATAAAATACTGACAATACAGATTCACTCACATGAATTTTGCATATTTAATTAATTTTTTTACATCAAAATAATAAAAAAATATAAATATAATTTTTCATTCAATTCTCAGTTCACAGAAAAAAATTGACAAGAATTATTTTCAACAAAACCATGTTATTGAAAAAAAATTTTAATTTCAATAATATTTGTCACTAACTCAATACGATATTTTATCAATACCGCGCATTTTAAAATATCATTTAAATTAATTTGTTTGCGTTGGTGTTTATCTTGCTTGTTGATTGACCCAACGCGGTGATCTGTTATTGTTGTTGTTTATTTTGATTGCTCGTGATGTGTACGTGTAAATGCCGACAAGAAGTCGAAAAACGTGGTGGCTTGTTTTTTGTTTACTCAACAAAGTTATTTTTAAATTATATCAAAGCAATGCGCACATGTAGAAGAAACATAAGAAATCATGTTTTGCCTGCTTTCATTATTTGCGTATCCAATAACGATTTGCTCTTTAGCTGAGTAGTAAGTACGTTAGTCTATTACTCAAGAGGTTGCCGGTTCGACTCATCCCATGCAAAAACATTTAGTTTTAATCGCAGCCAAGCAAAAACAAACAAAAAGGGGTTAAAAAATATGACATTCATCCACACACACAATAACAATTATCACTGAAAATAAAATTTCAGTCAACAACTTTTTTCTTTGATTCATTAAATTTCTTTATTGACTTTATTTTCAATAAACGTGCATTTATTTATTATTATTATTATTATTTATCAATAATTCAAAAATCTTCATCACAAAAAATTAAAAATATTTTTTTATTGAATCAACGATTTTCGTATTCAAATATCAGAATCAGTTTTTTCTGTACTGTGTTTTTTACCACAAGGTAAATTTTCTATGAAAAATGATAAGCAAATATTATTTTTGGACATGTTGGCAACATAACGTTTCGCAACAGGGTGGATATATATGCGAGACAACGTAAGCTGCACGACAAAGTCAAGTCGCGTTCTAAAAACGCTTTTCATTGCGTATTCGTGCATCAATTGGCTCGTCGTGAGTCGGCTTTGTCGTGTTCTACAAACAGGCTCTAAATAATTATTAAAAACGTATTCGTTAGATACGGTTGCGAAGTCTTGTCAACAACTTCCGAAATCGGAAGATTTTGTTGACCACTCGTTACGAACTCGAAGCAATTGGTTTGTTGTGTACCATTTTTCATAGATGAACAACAAAGTATTTTAGGTGAAAGAAGATTAACTTGACCATTTTGAGTTTTTCAGATTCTTAACTCAGATGCTGCCATATGCGGCAGCTGAAAACTTGAACTTATTAGCAGTTCAAGTGATATTTCATTTTCCTCTATGAAAACATATTTTGATGTCACTTATACGGTTTGACAACCCAATATTGTTTCATAAATTTTTTACTTAAAAATATTATCTAAATACTGAATACAATTTTTTAAATAATTTTCACAGCTCAAATTTAAATTTTTTATATATCGAAGTTTAGAAAATGAATTTCTATTTGCAGCAATGACGGAGGATGAGATATTAAAAATAAACATACATATATGTTTGCGTTTCTGCATATTTACTCAAGTATCTATTCAACATTTACATAAAAAAATTTGAATATGTACGCAACACTCGTATCTGCTAAAGTTTGCAAACAATTTCAATTGAATAAACTCTTATGGCACATTTCTTCATTTATTTAGCATAGAAGTAAAACTTTATTGATACTTTTAAGTTTACTTCTTTAATTTTGAGAAGAATAACAAATATCAAAGATATAAAAAAATAACTTTAAGGACACATGTTTATTTAAAGCATTTTATGTTTTTATCCGAAATTATTTAAATGTAACAGCCATCTATTCCTTATCACCTTCCTCCTCTCACTTGAAAATATGTACAAGTAAATAGAAAACATAAAAAAAAAATTGAAAAAATAAAAGAAAAACCAACGAACGACCAAAAATATCAACAAACCACTAACTTGACGCAAAGGAAATAAAATGAAATTGATATTTATACCAAGTCAAATAAAAAGAAACTCACACACACAAACTCAATCTCATTTACAGAAATAGGGTTTTTATATTAGAATTTTTATTGCAAGTTTGCAGGAAAGCAGAAAATACCAGGGACCGTAACGTTTATAAGTTTTATTTTAAAAATTACTTTTTAATCATAATTTGATTTTTATTTATTCCTCGCAAAATAAGAGTTACTTTATTACTTTAATTTTTTTGCTTAATTTTTAAAATGTAAAAATCGTATATTTTACGTAAAAATTAATATTAACCGATTTAAACTTGAATTTATTGCCAGAGTATGTAAAAAACTCTTATATGTTAAATTAAATATACTTTTTTATATTTTATTAAGTTTAAATATTAAAATTTTTTGAGCAAAAACAATAAAAATCAAAAAGTAACTGTTATTTTGTGTGGAATAAATAAAAATCAAAAAATTATGGGTAAAGTTTAATTTTTTTATAAAAATTAAACAAATAAAAATAAATGTATCTATCGGTAGGCCATCTTACATGGAGTATCTTGGTGTATTTCTTGTGCACGTAGCAATTCTCTATTAGTGTAATTTTTTCAGTTTACATTTGTAAAATATTCGTTATTTGTGATCCCTGGAAAATACGTTTTTCTTTTTGATTTGACCTGAATTTCAGCCCGGTTCTTATTTCTAAATTATAAGACTGTGAGAGTAAATTTTAGCGTTTCCAATATCAAATGCTGAAGCAATGATAGAATGACTTAAGCCAAAACCATTTAAATTACATGTGTTTGATCTGGAGATTGAAGCGTGTCGAATTTTTCCAACATGACGCGACCCGAACACGAATACCAAGATGCCCAACACGTACGAAATATGCACGCGAAAATTTTTCCCAACACGAGACTGCACAACACTCACGAAATCAAACTGAATATCAAAAAACATTTTTTATATTCAAATACATATATACATATATATATTTGTTTAATTTCAAAACTTTAAACTTAAGAGACCCCCACACCATCAACAAATTTCTTGGTTTTGCGTGTTCGTCGATATAAAATATTCAACTTTATTGAAATAATTGAAAACTTGAAATTCAGTCATACATATTTTACACCTAATATCGTTTTGTATTCCATCGTGTCAATTTTGCTCAACGCGATACGATCCGAACACGCATGAAATCGGATTTTCTGTTACAAACGCTTCCAGTTGAGTCGTGCATGTTCGTGTCCCCAAATAAAACATGACTCGCGCCCATCTCCAGTTTGAGCATAGGCTTATATAAAAAATGACCGACTGAACGAGTTCAACCCAAGCCTATTATTTAACCATAGTTGCACATCTACATATTGTTCATAGTTCCACAGTAATATTTTTTCTTCTCATAATTCCTAAATTAATGAAATTCAATCATATTAAGTTATTAGAATATCCTTATCTATTAAAAATTCATGAATAATTATACATCGAGTCTTTTTTCATTTTATCGTAAGCAACATGTTATCGAAAATAGACTTATTTATTGAAATTAAAATCTTATGGGCCTGCTCATAATTTAGAATTATCACAATGCCAAAATTGTTGATAACTTTTAAGATACGGGCTGTAAAATTTTATCGTAAGCGACAATTTACCTACAAAATCATATTTGAATATTTAAAAAAAACCATCTCCTGAAAATTTTAATTTTTGTCGCTTACTATTAAACTGAAAATAAGCCTCGATATGTATGTTGTTTGCTTGACTTTTAAAAAAAAAAATTCAGGCTTCTGATTCCTTGCGTTCAGTTTGCCACTCTGCTTAAACAAATAACATTTGACGAAAAGTTTCATTAAACACCATATGACATACACTGGGGTACATCAACATTGGACCAAGTAATTGTTTAGCAAAATTCGATTATACATTTCGGTTACAACAAAAATAAACAAAGTTATATTTGCAAAAAGAAGAAGAAGCCTCAAATTACAGCCTAAAGAAATAAAATCAAATACAAATGTATTATAACGGTACTTTCTCCCATTTGTTTGCAATCAAGTGAGAAATTCGTCATTTATTTTTGGTTTATCAGAATAGAACAGTGATCCGCAAAATAGAATATGGTTGTATTGGTGAGAAAAATGAGAGTAAAATAAAGTTGCACTTGAAGAAAAGTTTTTGTAATTTAAAATACATGCTGTGGTTATTAATTGTTTGAATATTTTTTCTAAATAAGCAATTAAATAAAAACTTAAGTAGAAATTATAAAATCTAATAATCCATTCAACAATGCAGTGAATAAATTCAAAATTAAATTTATTTACAGCGCTGTGAAAACTATTAAAAGCCTTTTTAAACTATATTCTCTATTAGTTTTAAATGTTTCATAACATAAAATGAATTGCATATTGCCAAAAGCATTTTTCGTCACGAAATATTTATTAGTTATGGAACATTTTTTGTTGTAAAAATTTATTATATTTGAACTTTAATTTCGCTCGGTGTTCTGAAAAAAACTAAACAAAAAACCAGGAAAAAATTCGTACATCCGTGCACAACTTCATTTGTCGCTTTCTCAGTGACGACTAAATGAAAGAGCATAAGCATGTGTGTGATTTTGTTGTCCACAATTGTGGTATGGCTTGCGGTTCACTGGAATAGAACCAAGTTCAGTTTAACTTGAAGGTTTTTTTACAGAGCGATAAAATATCTTATAAATATTAAAATCTAAGCCCTTGAAAGTAAACCAAATCAAAATAGGTAAAAAAAGCTCTTTTAGTTTGTCGGAAATTATGAAAATTAATGTTTATCACTCTGAAATATATTCCTATCGCAAAATCGAAAGAAAAGTTTAATAGACTCTTGCTATGAAAGCTTTCAAGATATAAATTATTACTAACTACTTTGTAATGGGAAAAGCCTTTTCCCTGGGTCCTATTCTACCAATATTTTAAATTACTTCGCACCTTGCTCTTAAAAGAGTCCATACCAAATTTGAATACTCTGACTTTGATAGCTTTCAGGATATAAGATATTTCGTTCTCATCGGCCTGGTACAGCCCACGTAGAGGTATGAAAAATAGATTACAACCTATTCTCAGATCTGTAGAAAACACATACAAAATTTCATAAAAATCGTTAAAGCGGTTTCGGAGACTTCAATTACAAACACCGCGACACGAGAATTTCATAATATATATAGATTACCTACTAAAAAGAGGCATTAATCGCAAAACGCAAAAATCGCACTTTGAAATACATTACAAATAACTCATTGATTATTATTTAATTTATACTTTAAATTTGAAAGTGATTAAATAGGGTAAAAATTTTTGCGTGCCTACATAAAGTCAATTTTTATGATAAATTATACTGTTTTAAGGTCATTTAATCTAATGAGTTATTTTGTATCATAGCGATATGAATATAAAATTTTTTTATGAAAAACACCAGAACTTACTTGTCGCTTTATTTTCCATTTAACAGCAATTAGTTTTCCATTTAACGCAATTCGAGAAAAACGCACTTAAAGTTGACCGATTTCTACTGAACTCACAAGCTTATTTTCAGAAAAACTTAAATCTATTGACTTTGATGCAGAATTAAAGTGTTGACAATTGAAAACAATGACAAAGAGTAAAAGTTCACTTTGATTTTTATTACTTTTGCACAGAAAAAGTGATCATTTGACCTAATACGCCTTGGTAATGTTAAAAAGGTTCAATTATAGTTTATTTATGATTAAATATATAGTAAAATACTCAAAACAAACATTAGAAAATGTATGGTTTGTGAAAAGAATAAATGGACATTTTTACCAAATCAAAAAAATAATAATATGATGGTGTTAATGAATGTCACATTTGTATATCCTAGACTTTTTACATCCGCAATATTTGCACTAGCAGTTTGCAATGAAAAGTGGTGATTTCCGCTAATATTTACAAAATGTAGTTTCTACACTTCTATGGTTGCTTGCTAAAACCAAGTGGTTCAGGCAGAAAGGGTTACGTTGTTCAGAAATATATATGTAAATATTTTTAAATTATTAAATGCTTTTCTTCCCACCAAACCGAATGCTCCGAATTCGTTAAGAAATCGTAACAACTAGTCGACAAAATTTTCCGATATCATAACCGAAATGTTAGAGAAATCGTAACGAATTTTGTATGAAATGGTTGACACGAACTCGCAACGACATGTAGTTACGAAATCGCAACGACAAGTCGGTAAGAAATCGCAACGATATGTCGGTACGAATTCGCAACTACATGCAGGTACGGTTTCTTTTTTTTATACAGCTGAGGAGCGTTTCACAGTTATGTTGCTTCTTTTGTCGAAATAATTTGCACATACGAGGTTTGTTCAAAACTTATCGCGAATATTGAATTTTCGCGGGTTACATATATTCGAATTTTGATTTTTTTGTGGCGTTATGTTGGTACTCATGTCTCTCACTTATGCCGACAATTTCGGCCATTTTGAATGTTTAGTTAATTCTTGACAGCTGCTTTGCTTGCACGTGCTTTGGCTCGTCTTCGATTTTTACCTTGGTTCGTGCGACAGCTTCTATTGAGATGATTGAGCTTTGGTTTCCACGTCATAACCATAAACTCTCGATTCGTCACCAGTTATGACCCTCTGGAGCAAATTTGGGTCGTCTTGGACAGAGTCCAACAGCTCATTAGCAATGTTCATGCGATGCTTTTTGGTCGAAACTGAGCAATTTTTGTACGAATTTCGCGCGACCCGTCTCATGACCAAATCATTGATAAAAATCGAATGGCACGATCCAATCGAGCCTCAGCAACTTCTCTAATGGTGATTCGACCAATACCATTTTCTTCAATTCATCAATTTTTTCGTCTGTTGTTGAAGTGCTCGAGCGTCCGGCACGTTCTTGGTCGTTCACATCTTCTCCGCCTTCTGAGAACATTTTGTACCACCAATAAACGTTGCTTCGGTCCAAAGTAGCTTCTCCGTATGCCACAGTCAACATTCGGAATGCATCCGCGCATATGCATACATATTCATTACATACTTACACACGTATTTTAATATTTATTATTTGTTACTATTTATTTTATTTATTACATTTATTTAAAACAAAACTTATAAATCAAAGTTTTAATGATTTAAATGTTTATTAAAAAAATTTTTCAGAGAAACTACCGAAATGATTTCAATTTACACACAACTTAATGGAAAAATGAATTTTTATTTAACTTTCAAGATTGGATTAAACAAGATATTTGCATGAAATTTTTGCAAAATATGAAGAACAGTATGAGGATTAATTAAAAATTCAAAAATTTAATTTTTTGAGTTATGACATTGTTTGAGTAAATGAGCGATATGTGTTTGCTACTCCCTGGATATTCAAAGCAAGAACCCTAAAAGAAATGCTTATAAACCTATAAAAGTAAAGAGCACGAAATAAAAAAGTAGTCCATAAAAGAAAATAGGTTTACTTGAATTTGCATTGACTCGCAGCTTTTAAAATAATAAAATTTCATACAAAATAAAAACAAGAAAACATGAGGAAAATAATTGAAGAATTTTTATAACGTTTGCCCAAGAACGCTTGATAGAGAAAATATTTTCTATTTTTCTTTATTTTTCTTCACCATTCATTTCAATTCACATTTTATTTTAATTCTAAAGTGATATTAAATGGAAGTTCACACCCAAGAGTCATAAAAAACATAAATAGTGCTTCACATAAGTTTTCATTTTGAAATAAATTTAAAGGAGGAAAGATATTATTTATTTCCAAAGTTTCTACACTTTTATTAACGAAATCTACAGGCTAAAGATATTCTCGTATGTACATGTATGTATATATTATGTATATGTATGTGTATATTAGAGATGTGCACGTGAGCGTTTTTTGACTCACGACACGCACGCTCACGCAGAAAATTTCACGCATGAATGCTCTTGAAAATTTTCACGATCATGCACGCACACGAATAATATATTCTTAATCACGCACGAGTGGTTTACAACTTATCACGATCACGCTCGCTTACGTAGAAGTATATAATTCAATTTTTATGTTATTTGGGTTGAAAAATAGGCTCTTACACATACATTGCATCATGGTTTTTGTTTAAAAAAATTTAATTTTGTCTTTCGAATGTTTTTGTCTGGTCTTAGTAAAATACACAATTATTGTTAACTATAAAAACTATAAGAACTGAAACCTGTTTTGGCAACAAAAAACTGCACGACTGCTCAATAATTCAAAAAACTGAGAAAAACAGACAACCTGCATATTTGGCAATTATATTTACCCTGCAGGAGGGTTGGGGTTAGGTGTCTCCAAGTCCCACTTTTGTCGATTATTTTGTTGACTTTTTGGCGACATTATCAATGGAGCGGCTATATATTAATATTTTTACTTACTGGTAATGCTGAAGAAATTAATGAATTAATTCCTTTTTTAACTCACTTTCAAAAACGAGGAGGTTATCAATTCGCCTGCACTTTAGAATGTGTGTTACTTCATAGCTCAGTAATTTTTTGACAGATTTGAGAAATTCTTTTTTTTTTTGTCTGGAAGAAAGCTTCCAATTTAGTTCCATTTCCAAAAAAAGTGGGGAACACTTATCTACTTTTACTTATGGGATTGCTATGATACTTATAATACACCTTGCACGCTCATAATGACACAATATAGTTGGGCTCATTTAAAATTATATATCACGTGCTTCTACTTAAACGGTTTTTACGAAACTTGACACACACGCTGTGTTGTAAAAATTATACGTTCTGGCATTTAAAAAAGTGGGCGGGGCACCCGTAATTATTATTTCATGTCCTTCTATTTACTTGACCGATACATATTATGTACCTATATACATATTTTTTTTCCAATTAGTTCTTTTCTTGTAATAAAATACCAAATGTGAATGTACTAGTGAGTCAATGTCTATATATGGTCCAAAAATAACTACCTAGTCCATAGTACCAACGGCAGTAGTTGATTTTCAATAACATGCAAATGTTAAATGTCTAGAGCAAAAAACGTTTTCTGCCGTACAATTCGTGGTGACAAAGGCACTAGTGAATCAGTAGTGTTTCTCAATTCATATTTCCTACAGAGTATCTAAAAAAAACAGTTACAGTTACATATGTGCCTATGCAGGAATGTTATCTCGTGAGAGCGTGAGAATTCGTGCGTGATTTTTAAAAATAGCTCACGCATGATCATGCAATAGTATTTCTTTTAAGTCATATTCACTCGTGATTATTTGTGAATTTGATCACGATCAGGCGTGACACGATAAAATCACAAGATTTGCATATCTCTAGTATATAAATATTTTACTTGTTTTAAATAAAGTGTGTACATGACTGCAGTTCATCAAATTTGTATACCACACAAAAGTTTATATGAATATCCCAATTTGCAAAGTAGTATAGCATTTTTTACACTACACTAACAATAGCCCAATTCACAATCTTGTGCAAGTGGTCTTGCATCGTAGCATGTGCAAAATGGTCTAGTATATTTATACTCACCACTAAGAATTTTACTATACCATTTTACACATGCTACGATGTAAAACCATTTGCACAAGATTGTGAAGTGGGCTAATATAAACATAAATGCTCTTGATGCTTTTGTGTAAATATAAAATACTCAAAACTATAGTTTATATTTACTCTACATATGCAAAACTGACAGCTGAAAATAAATAAAATAAAAAGTTACAAAATAAAAAATGAATAAATTCCAAAAAAAAAATAATAAAGGGAAACACCGAGTAAAAATAATTCAATTATCTTCAGAAAGCTGCGGAAATATTTAGAGATAAGAAATCGGTCTAATTTTTATAAAATAAATTGTGGATTTTGTATTTGCAATCACTATTGCAAGGGAAATAAAAAACGGTGTTCACAATTAATTTTTACAGTTGCATAAGCTTGCAATCTAAAATACACCTGCTTGTGAGTTGGGTTGATATGTTTTTATGAGAGAAATTCTGCTCTTATGCCTTAAATATATTTGTGTATAGCAGACGACTTGTGCAGTGAAAAACAGAACTTCTCTTTAAGAATTGATGTTTTTGTTGAATTCCTGTTTGGAAGGACAGAAATAGAATTGAAATTTGGTTATTTCAAATATGATTTGCCGTAATATAAGGGATCTCAAGAGCAACAAAGACTTTAACATCTTTGTAGTGAGCTAGAACTAGGTTTCCATCTATCCCATTGCCTCTGGACTAGGCTAATGGTGTACACCTTCATAAATATTTTACCGTTTTTTTCATGGTTTACACCATGAAATTTTTGCTGATGAGAAGAAAGAGAATAATGGGCCACATATCACGTACTAGGAAATTCTACTCTGTTTTCTGATTCGCAGTTGTAAACACGAAGCGCCGTTTGAAAATTTTCTTGCTTTTTTATGAAACAAGAAGATGTAACTACCCTTAAGTAATTTTTAGATGTGCAACCAATAATGACACAAAAATAAGAGTTTATTACGTAGCACTTTTACTGTTCACATATCATCTTCGAAAAAGGAATAATATTTCCTTACGAAAATCTTCCAAAAATATTGCGCAATGGCAAACTGAAGTTTTTAGACAAAATCATACAAGGGAGAACCCTCCCCCATCTGTCAGGGCATCCTATCACAAAGAATATTTTCTTTGGACAAACTTTCACATTTCATTCCATTCATTATTTTTTGTTTGTTTTCAAGGCCCTTATTTTGTGTAATTGTCTTGAAACGACCATTTAAAAAAAAAATTTCAGGAATATTTTCGCAATTGGAATTCATTATATTTCACTTAAATTACGATCACTTATACAAATTATTTCAAATGTTATATTTTTACACAAAAGTACATATAAGTAGGGAATTCACAATAGCATTTTAAAATGTGTCTTAATATTGCAATGTTTCAACTTTAATACTTTAATATGGTCTGGCAAGTTTGTTGTTTTTGTTTGTGTGTAAATCAAATTTATTACCAGGTGGCAAATTTAAAAGTATAAAAAGCATGTCATTTTCTATATGGCAATATGGTAATGTTAAACTAAACATTTTAAAACTGTCAGCGCAGCTATAGTTGATGAAAAAATATTTGTATTTTTCGCAGAGCAAAAGTTATTTTGGAAAATTTATCCCACAATAATTTCTAATTTAACAAATTTTGTTATTTTAATACGTACGGAAGAAAATAATTCAGTCTCTCATAAGCATTCGTACAAATATGCATTTTATTCTCCCTCTCTCATATTATAAACTAATATGTAAATAATATAAAGATGTATGTGTGTTTGCTTGTGTGCTTATATCGTTGCCTGCTCACAATAAAAAATTAAGATGGCTCAATGTTGCCACATTAAAATTTTAATATACTCATTGTGAATTCCCTAAAGATGTTATTAACTTACTACAATTTTGTAATTAAAAATAAAATAAAACACGAAAAACAACAAGTTCAAAGAATCCTTTAAATTGTTGTTCACAACCTTACAAAATACAGGCGTTTTTTTAGGCATGTAAAGAATTCATCTAATATATATAATAATACGAGTATGTCGAAGCTAACTTGAAGCTGAACTAAATTTGTGCAAAATATTTTTTCAGACATGAGTAGTTACGTCTCTTTGCAGTGAGAAACAGATGCATTCGTAGTTACGTCCGTTTGAATTTTGAATAAAGTCGTAATTTTTGATGGCAGAGGTCTAAATTTTTGTGTGAACATTAGTTTGATAAATTGAATCATAAAACTGTGTGACAAAAATTAATGAAATCGAAATACCTGGGACGTTTTACTATTTTTCTGCTAGGTATTGTAGAGCATAAAATTAATCTGTATTTGAAATTTTCCAAACACCCCAAAAAACTTGAGTTACGGGTAAAAATTGGTTTTTCGTACCCGTATATATTTATCAACCTCTAACTAACTTAAATATGAACTGATTTTAAATTTAGAAACGGATTTAGAAAGTAGATACTAAGACCTTTCGAACCATGTAATTTTGTTTCACTAAGTTTCAGATATATGTGTGTATTTTTTCACCAAACATAATTTTTTCGTTACTGTTCTACTTTGGATTCGTTCTTAGCCAGTATTTTTGTACTGGTACCATACTGTTTATGACTTTATTTTTAAAACATAATTGATTAAAATTAATTCTCACGTTTTTGTTAATAAATTCCATCGAAATTTATTGAGTTATTAAATATTTGATTACAAGACTTCCCAGGCAGAAATTGCCAACTGTACAAAAATTTTAGCACTGGGAAAACACTTTTACTCAAGAAACCAGAACGGTTAGCCAACGTTACTGTTTACAATCTGCAAAATTATTTGCCAATGCTTTTTAAAAAGTTTATATTTTTTATTTCTCTTCGTCTTTATTTATTTTTATATTAATGTGCATTAAGTTCTTTATGTAAAAAGGTCATAGCCACTGTTTCATTTTGGCATTTGGTAAGAATACACTTAACATCTACCATGCTTAGCTCCATTTAAATTTTTTTCTGGTCTAAATCTTTAACGATATATAATCCTACGTCCCTGGATGACAGTGGATACGTAAAAAAATCAAGAGTTTCGTTAAATATATTGCCTTTTAAGTAAATATCACATTTGTATACATAAAGTTTGCTATCCTATGTTAATTACATCAGCTGTTATATGGATTAGATTATGTATATTCATAGTTTGCAAATTAGGGCCGTAATATCGAGGCATAAGTTCAACAAATGATTTTAACATTTCTTGAACGTATTTTGGTTGACAGCAAAACACTTTTGAACATACATATTTTTAAAGTAATGTGTAGCTTTCCAGTTTGCTAAATTCATTAAATCGTGTGATTTTCTTTGAAATTCAAAAGGAATATGTTTAGACACCATTAGTATTTTTTGTTGAAGTGCTGATACATTTCCTTGTGAAATATAAGAGAATGAATTTTTTACAATTAGCTTCTGAAGTAATTGTTTACTAATTCCGAGATAAAGCATGTGCATTTCATCAATAACGACGCGTTTTATGGGATTAATGTTAATAATATCTTTTGATAAGTGATGTTAAGGGTTTGGTTTATTTTTAAATGACGAATATGAGCGTTCCTCGCAATTTGTTTTCTAAAATTCGCAGGTCTTATTGACTGTTTCCCCTTAACGGCACACCATTCGCAGGAAAAAATCCAGTGTGACCTCTGCAGCATTTGATAAAAGGTCGGGCTGGCATATCGCAACAAAAAGCTAAAATTTAAAATTTTAAAAATTTTCCGTTCAATTGTATATCCATGTAAGAATAAAAAAAATATATATGTATGTACATATCTGGTGTAACATTTGAAAGTTTTTCTTTACACCTGCAGTAATGAAACTGTTGGCTTCTAAAACGAATTCTGCTTAAAACTGCCCAGCTGAAAAAGCTTAACATTTTTGGGAAAACATTGATTTTTGAGTTTGAAGTATTGGGAATATATTACACTTAACAAAAAAATTATGTTGGGAAAGCACTAAATTGTGGTTTTCATAGTGTTTAGCCAAAGGCGTAAAAAATAGTTGGGCAACCCCATCATGAGGTTATCATTTGTGTTTTGGCACAACACTCCAAAGTAGAACTTGTGATTTTTTCCAACGTTTGAACCACCCTAGGAAACGCTTTGCCAACGTTAACCCGATTGTATTTTTCTGCATGGGTTTTTTTGTGAAAAACTACCTGCATGATATTTTTCGTGTTCTATTTATGCGCTTTCTGTGTATTTAAGCTTCCGGAATAATGAAAGTACAATTTAGTAGACGTATATCAACACAAAGTATAAAATTGGTACTAGAGTGGCGCCACATTTTTCACATACACCAACCATACATTCCGCTAAATTACACGAAATTATATTTAGTTAATTCCCTATACCTATAATAACACAGCTCAACAAAATGAAATTCATTATGCAAGGTCAAAGGTTTCGTAATCAATTTGTACACACTTGATATTGAGTATCAGTGTCTATAAATTAGTTTTTTTGAATTGACTCTGTATCTCGAGATTTTCCGTTATAAAGAAAAAAGAGGATGTTTAATGTGACCAGATGGTTTTTGTAAAAAGCGGGACATGATCTATCAAAAAGCGGGATTTTTAAGGAAATACCACCAAAAAGCGGGATTTTAAAATAAAAAGGCGGGATCTGTAATATTCATATACACAGTTTCATATGTACTTAGGAAATACAGTTTTCAATTAAAAAGAAACGCATTTAAATTAACAAAAATATTTATCTATCTATATAAATAAAAATCAAATGTTGTTCTTTGGTACTTAAGAACGGCGATTTCGCTTTTACTTAATTTTGTCATAACTTAGCTTAGGCTTTTGCGCAAAGAAAAACTGACTACGCCCACCTTTTTTAATTTATCTAAAATCGGAGAACGGCTGGACCTATTTGCCTAATTTTTTTAATATTCGTAGTAGTTTAAAGAAATACTATTTAGTAGTGGACAAGTGAGCGCGGCACCTCCCATATATGTATAGCAAATATTTATTTAGAAATATCTCAAAAACTAATACGATAAAACACCTGAGATGGCACCTTCCATATAATTTTCTTTTCTTTGCAATATCTTTGCATCTATCTAATGAAATTTCGTGTAAGTTAAGATTTTTATAATTTTCGTTGTCTTACAAAAAAGTTCGAATTGGACATGTGGGTGTGGCACCTCCCATAAGGAGCAAATAATTAATTTGAGATATTTGGAAAACTAATATTGGGAGAACATTGAAATTTTGTAGGGATAAATCTGTTTATTGTCTCTTGAAACAATTTCAGAATTGAAAAATTACGCGGTGTGCATCGCATAAAGTGCAAATTTTTGTTTGTCTTCCAAAATAATACGAGTTTAGCGATCTTGCTGCATTGTTTACACTGATGGTCTAGAAGGAGCTACAGGCTAATAAATGTGTTAATGCCTAAAGTTGGCATGGCGCCTTCTCAACATTTATTTAAAAATATCTTGGAACCCAAAACACTAAACAATATTTAATTTTTTCGAAGCAATAACGCCAATAGTATTATAAAAAGGAGTCAATAATGCAGCAAAAACTGTGTCACCTCCTAATTAAATTAAATATTAATTTTTTAATATCTTGGTATCTGCTACAAACACAAACTTTAAATTCCGCCGATTCTAACGATGATAGAAAATAATCGGTTTTGGACAAGTGAGCAAGCATGGCTTCTCTAAATAAAGAAAATGTTTTCTTAAAAAAATATCTTCGAAACTAATGCAGTGAGAAGTTTAAAATTCTTCATGAATATTTATGTTGATACATCTACATTTTAATAAACATCGAATTAGAGATTGAAAATCTCAAAATTCCAAAAAGCACGATAAAGCGGGAAAGAAATTCGAGGCGGGATCAACCTGTGCAAATCGTGATGTCTAGTTAGGTTAAGGATGCTGCATCATATAATTTGCATTTACTCGAGACTCATTTTATTTGAAACATATAAACGTATTAGAATTATGAAATCTTAAAATCAAAACTCTTCTCAATTTAAATTGAGGAAGGGCATAAAGGGTGTTTTTGATGCATATAACTTTTAATTTAAATAAAATACACATAATTGATGCTAATCGCCATAAACATGGCTTTTGAATAAGATTTTTGGCACATGATCACATCGAGTGCATTGGCGGAACAACTAACAGAAAGTCCAGTTTTCTGTTATAATGCGGGTAATGTTAACCTTACAACTATTTAAGTTTAGCCGCGAATAACGTTATAAGTGACAAAATAATAATTTGTTAGTGGAGCCAAAAAACGTATTTCAAATCAATATTGTTTTTTTTGATAATTAGCATTAACTTATATTTTGTATCTCTGTTACATTTATCAATTATTTTAGGCAATTTCGTTTGCATGATACTTACTTACGTTTGTTGGATACTTACAAGGTTCTTCCACAGACTGACTATTTATAGTTGTATTTTTGGCGGCGATAAGATGCATAATTTTGGACGGTTTAATGTTTGAACAACTCAATCTGTAAAAAAATGCTTTTGTTAAAATGTTCTTTTATAGCGTTATTCGCGTCAACGCTTCAATTGTTTAGCTATGAGAAGTCTCATGATGTTGAAGTAGTTTCTCTGATTGACCACTGTAAAATGTCAATGACCACTGTAAAATTAACTGAATTTTCTTTTACGTAAAATAAATCTAAACAGTTTCCAGGCGTTGTTGAAGGACCAGTTTAGTTATGATGGAAAGGCAAAGCATGTTTAAAAAAATGTCGATATAAAATACATGCATCCAGGTCTATGGTTGAAAGACACACACACAAAATGCAATGCAATAAATGGCCTTTAACGCAACGTGATTTAGTCAAATCACTATTTAATTCTTATCATTACTCATTTCAAACTTTTATTTGACAATTGCTTTCGATTCAGTGACTCCTTTTCAATTCCATCTTTTTAAATTACGGTATTTTTATTTTTCCGCTATGCATTTGTATGTACATACGAGTACATATATTTTTTTCAAATGTTTGTCCATTTATATTTTGTGCACATACACTAATGGATTAAACTAAACTGTACAAAGTTACGTATGTGCATATGTATGTATGTATATACAAACGTTTATTTAATTTGTTTGTTATTTTGCAATTTAAATTTGCAGTTGGCACACGAAACGACCGAATAACGAAGAATCCATACAGCATTTGTTGGCAACAGGACGAGCTAAAATAAAGGATGGAACGCTGATTATAACTGCGGTGGACAAGTCAGATAATGGGGCTTTCTATTGTACAGCCAACAATTCGGAGGGCAGTGAAACTCTGGAAGTGCAAATGTCTGTTACCTCACCGCTGACAGCTTCCATACAGCCCACTGTGCAGACAGTCAATTTGGGAAAAACTTCAGATTTGGTACGTATTGTTGTACATGCACACAAGCACACAGAAACAATTTCGTTCTTGTGCAAACGGAAATAAAAACAAAATTACTAAATCCACACACACATACATACATACATACAAACATACATATGAATACCCAACAAACCAAATGTTCCGAATTCGTAAAGAATTCGTAACGACTAGTCGACAAAATCTTCCGATTTCGGAACTGAAATATTACTGAAATCGTTACGATTTTTGTATGAAATGGTTGACACGACTTCGCAACGATATGTAGTTACGAAATCGATACGATATGTCGGTACGAATTCGTAACGGCATGTAGGCACTGTTTCTTTTTCTACACTCGTATACAGCAGAGTACCGCTTAACCGTTGTATTGCTGCTTTTGTCTGAATAACAAAAAACTTAAAAATCAAAATTTGAATGTTTTAAAAATGTTTATTAAAAAAAATTGTTCAGGGAAACTACTGATATGTCTTAACGAATTCGTTACAAAAAGTCTGAGTTCAGACAAACTACTGAAATGTCTAAACGAATTCGGCACGACAAGTCTGACTTCATAAAAAGTCGAAACACTTGGTTTGGGGGGTATACGTATGTACATATATGTATTTATGTATGTATATATGTATGTATGTTTAGTTTTACACACAAATATTACAAAATGAAAAAAAACGATATGTAAATAGAAAAGTGCAGAAAACAAGACGAATGGAATTGTTTAGCCTTAACAATTTCTCTCCGTTTTACCAAACTAAACTTGTGTGTGTGGATGACACAAAAAACCGTTTCAAAAGCTTTTCTTTTTTAATTCTACTCGTGCTAAGTACATACATACATTTATGTACACATACATATACGTGTATGTACATATCTACATACATATGTATATAGATATGTATGCATGCGTTGCTGCCACAAGCCATACATACTATCATCATCCATAGTTATATTAAAAAATCTAACAAACCTTTAATTTGAATTTTAGATGTGCATTGTTTCGGGGTTTCCTAAGCAAAGCATATCCTGGTTAAAGGATGGTCATCCACTGAGGGCGGGCGCCAGGGTTCGTTTATTGTCGAAAGAGCATATACGTATTACCTCAATTACGAAGGAAGATAAAGGCATGTACCAGTGCATGGTGAAAAATGATTTGGAATCAGCACAAGCAACGGCCGAGCTAAGATTAGGAGGTAAGTGTGTGTATGTGTGGGTACGAGTGAGTGAACGTGTGTCCTTGTCAGACCCACCCGTACTTCAAAAAAAACGTATGTATGCATGTTGACATTTGATATGAACGCAAAGCGAGGAAATGCGTATGTAAACGAATATTTTTGTTTTACTTTTTGTTGCTTTTTATTTTCTTTAAAATGTAGAAGTGGCACCACAACTTATCTACAAGTTCATTGAACAGACAATGCAGCCAGGACCGTCTGTTTCATTAAAATGCAGTGCAAGCGGTAATCCGACACCGAAAATTGTTTGGCAATTGGATGGTTTTGCATTGCCTAATGTAAGTATGTACATCCATCCATAAATAGTGCACTTTACCCGAGATACATATATTCATACATTCAGTTATCTCTATGAAATTTTCCATGCATTCATTCATTTATGTATCTATGTATGTATGTGTATATATGTATGTGCACATCAACAGCAAAATGCAAACAGTTTTATTTCATTATATGTACACATATTTTGTTTTTGCACCCTCCCCTTTACAATTTTAACAACAACTGCAACAGAAACGTACAGAACTGCAACCAATTTCAGTTTAAAGCATGAAGCTGGCAGAAAAAAAATCAAATTGTGAAGAGAAGGAAAAAAGGATGCAATTACATAAAAATTTGACCACTCTAAGCTTGATATATGAACGTATTCATCCATTTGTTTTATATTTCAGGCAACAGAGATGTGAATTGTATGAACTAAAATGCACATGAATACAATGAAAAAAATACATAGTTTTAAATAAAAGACCGATTTATAACAATTTTCTCTTAAAACAAATAAAGAATGGAATTATATGAGCATTCAAGAAAATTCCAGCATCCAGTACACCACGTGATCGAGTTAAATCACATTATATATATTATAATTATACCAAAAATAGAGATCTGGAAGAGATCCTTAGTTTTCTTATTTTCTATTTCGGCTTTTAAGCTGGAGTAACTCTACAGGAATGATAGCGATTGTAAAAATTAAAATGAAAATTTAAATTAATACAAAAAGTTTGCCGAAATTTATGAAATACTTATTTGCCTGTCATTTGCTTTTTAAAGATTATTTTATGTAAATAATACCAACGGCTACGAAGTAAATGGTAATTTTGACATACTTCTTCCAGCATTTCAGCCGGTATCTCGCCAATTTCAACTGTAATGTTGTCTTCTATGGCTGGAGCGTTGAGTGGCTTGTCCCTGTGCACTAGAGACTTTACGTATCGCCACAAAAAATATGGCTACTGCAAAATGTGAAATTAATTGTTCACCAAACTCACCTCTCAATTGCTTCATTGCATCGTGCTGTGTTGCACGTGGCTCCGTTTTGTTTAAACCACATCTCAAGCAAGTAAAATTTTTATATTTTCTTACGTATAATATTTAAGTGGTTGAACATTACAATCCCAATTATTGACAACGTCGACGAATTGAAATATCGCGATCTTCATACAAACCGCCCGATTTTAAAGCAAAGCGAAACGAAAAGTTAAGCACCTCTTAAGTTTTTGCATGCTTTGACAATCAGTTTTTTAATTGTTTTTTATCAAACTCGCATATGACCTTTTATTAAAATTTTGGTAAATTTACATAAAAAACGCATTAATCGAATTGTGTTGTATTTGATGCATTAAACAAAGCAGTAAAAAAACAGTGAGTTTTGTCAAACTTTTTAAGTTCACGTACAGACCAAATGGCTGGAACGATTTTAATTTAGTTTTTTTGGTTTGAAAGGTGACTTGATCGAAAGTGTTCTTAGCTATGTTTGAAGAAAATTGGTTTAGCAATTTAGAAGACATTACATCTTTTCTAGATACATATATTCAGTTGAATCTGTGTATTTTCGACGCTGTAGCTGCCGAACGGCTAGACCGATTTTAATTTAGGTTTCTTCCTTTGAAATGTGAAAGTCAGTCCACCCGCTTGGAAATTATCGGAGGTTTTTAAAATTTTCAAGTTTTGATATTACTTATTTTATAAAAATTTTCATTTAAAATTCCTTAATTTTCTTTAAAAAAAACTCCGTAGTACTATTTATTTTTTCTTTCTGCTCTTAAAAACTATTTGAGTACTGTTGTTTTTTCTGCAGAAAAATTTACAAAAAATCTGCAAAAATTTGCTAAAAAATCTGAAAAATAATTTTAAAAATCGGCAAAAAATCCGCAACAATAAATATACCTTCAATTTGATCTGTTTTTCATTTTGTTTTCGAAATAGCATTAATTATCTTGCTTTACAAAATCATGTGCTGATATTACACATTGTTTAATAAAAATAAACATTAAATTGTTTATCTAATTTTTCGACCTTTTGTATATATTCAATGAAACTATTTCTTTCAGCTATGGGTCAATTTAATATATTTAGTTCTTTATTTCTCGATATTTCGTTAACCTATAGCTTAAAGAAATAGTTTCATTCAAAATAAACATTAACAAAAGGATAGGGGCAAATATATGCACAAGTTTTTTACATAAAACTTTAAAAAATTGTACATATACATACAAATTTGTGCAAAGAAATATACATATATATCACACACTAAATCATAAACAGTCACAACTCAAAAAATCCCAGATGTTTAGGAGTGGGAAAAAACTGTTCAAGAGGTCTTTGCTGCAAAAAAAAAATTTTGCGATCCATGAAAAAATAAACCATTTCCTTAATTTTGAGTTGTGACTGTTTATTATTTATGGTGCGATGTGTATATATCTTTGCACAGATCTTTTAGTTTCTTTTTAACATTGTTAGGTTGGTGGTATGGTTACTGCAAAATTAAACGTCAAAATCTACTTATACATTAGTATTTGTTATATGTATGTTTTTGACAGCACCACTATGGTTATTTCTTTTATGGAGTAAAGAAAACACGAAATATTGATGTTACACAAGCATTTCAAAAAATCTGCAATTTGGCAGTGAAAATATGCAAATCTAATCTTACTTTATAAAATCAGCAAATTGCAGATAAATCTGCAAGTCTGGCAACAGTGGTTGCTAGAATATATCTTAATGATTAAAAGAGCTTTTTTTCTTAAGTTTTCTTTCTTGCAAACTTTTCATAAAACTTATTTTTCAATATACATATATTTTCTTGATAATAGTACATGATTTTCCAAAAAAAAAATTAACCAAATATTCACCTAAATATTGCAAAATAAATTAATATTTATTATATTGAAAAAAAACTTTAGAAACATCAGATAACTTGTAACCATGAAAATTAAAATAGTAAATTAAAGAGCGAGATTTTTGTGGCACGAAGAATGGTTCAAAATGGCTGGCAAAAAACTCTGACATATAAAAATTCCTTCTAGGTTACAAAGAAGGTATTTTATGGGAGAATGGACTAAAAATGGCTTTTATGTCAATAATTGAAATAATGGCTAAAATTACAAAATCACATGCCGCAAAAAACTCTTCCCCTGGGTAAACAAAACCTATTTATGGTACAAGTAGAAAAATCAAGCACCCTTTCCTCTAGATCATCAAACTTTTCAAAAATAAAACTAAAAAAAAAGCTTGACTTCTTATATTTTCAAATGTTTGCTTTTTGTGGGTTAAGTAAGTTAAATATGATGTATTTCACTGCTTCCCAGGTAACTCATCAGTAGACTTTAAGCACAATTTAATAAAGATTGCAAATATTTGATGTTTATGGAAAAACTTAAGATATATAATTGAGAATTATAAGGACTTAAAAACAAACAATGAAACTTTTCGTTACAAAAATTCTCATTGCAATAATCTGGGTGGATCGAAGTGATTCCCCCTGATAGAAGTGCTGCACATAAAACGTAAAAACAAATCGTCTGTTGAACTTAAGTTCCACAATATTCTCAGATTCAAATATTCATTCCATACCTTAGAATGAATTGTCTTTAGTTCCTTTCTTAAATCAGACACCACATTATCTTAAAAATATTAAAAATATTATGATTTATCATTTATTGAATGATTTGAAACCTATTTCCATCTTAGGGATAATACTGACATATGAAAGAACACAGCGAACTTCTTAATTAGAGTGCCCTATTTCGCAAAACATAAATATATCTATCTACATATGAAATTTTCTATGCGTGGATGATATACGTACATAAGTACATATACAAATACATGTATGTTTGTGTAAAAAAAATGCTTCTGTTTCTACGTCGTACTCTTATACAATTTACGACTGGATCCGTTTTTGAAAACATTTTACATGTTAACCACAGCAATAAAAACAATAACCACAACCGGAACTAGGCAATTCCGATGAAAAATTCTTTTTTTTTTATAATTGAAATTCGGTTTTAGGCGAAAATGTGTTTGCCTAAATTAAAGTTAAACTTAAGATATGCAAACGAGGCCTTATATGCAGAGGTTCTTTCAATAAGAGGTTTCATTTTGATATATAAAAACTATTATTTCTAACAGGAATCATTGGATGTTTATTTAATTGTAAAGAGAAGGGTGTGACTTTAAAAATGGAAAGTAATATCACCCAATTGATCGCTACGGCTACGTTTGCGGAACCTTATTCTTTTCAGCAAATTTTCCATCAGCAATTTCCACATTTGCGGCAGTACGACCTTGATAACTTATATCTTTGAGTTCTTGAATTGCTTGTGGGTTGTTGGCATTGGTGATTTAACCCTTTAAGTGGCCCACCCAGTTGCAATATAATTGTGCAATTTTTCATATTGTACAATAATATCGCCAATATGTATGTCATATTCGAAGGTGGCACAATATATTGGCAAATATCAAAAGACTTTTGGTTTTCATTGTAGAATCAAGAAAATTTTATAATGTGGTGGCAACATTGTTCAATGTTGTTTACTTTTACACTGTCAGGAACATTTGGCAATATTTTCTTTGAAAATATTGTGCCATTTATTGCATAGTATAGCTCCAAACTACAGTAATATTTTTAGCAACATATGCAATAATATTGTATAATGGATGGGCCACTTTAGACGTTTTAATTTGAGTCTACGTATAAGATAGTGTCTATGTAAATGGTCCACAATCTGGAATCAATTTCTTAATGTAGTCTCGTTTAAGATCGATACATTCAGTCCATTGCTTTTCTAGTTTGCTTGTTCCTTTCAAATAATAACATTTCTCAAAGCCCTCGAAAAAAAAGGTGCATTGACCGAATTTTAAAATATGGAAGCTAGTCACAATGGGCTATATGTGAAGAGTATGCCGGATGGGATTGCAGTTGGTAGCTCAATTCATAGATTTCGGCCATAGTTACTAAACAAGTGTGCACCTGTGTTTTGTCTTGATGGAACAACACTTCTCTAAATGAGGTCGTTTTTGCTTTAAATCAATATAAATTTTGTCCAAAAGCTCTAAATAATGTTCGCTGTGATTTTTTTTATCATTTTCAAGGTAGTTGATGCAAATGCCACCGAGTGTATCTCAAAAAAAAATCTTTTGTCATAACCTTGTTGGTCGGCAGACCCACTTTAGCATTCTTTGGTGCACATTCATTCTAAGAAATCCAGTGTTTGGATTGCTCTTTGATCACAGTTATATTGTGGTAGATCAATGCTGCGTCCGCACATATAAATATTGTCAAGTATGAGCAATTGCGGTACCCATCGCGCGGATAGTTTTCCAATATCCAAATATTCTTAAAAAGGGTGATGTACTCGCTCTGTTTAGATGAATATAGCCTCAGCCACTTCACGCAATTTTATACTATGATCATTCGATATTATTTCATGGCCTGACAACCTCTTTATTAAATGATACATATTTGGTCCAATCAATTGGAGTTATATCTGTGGCAATAAATAATAATGGTTTAAGTCGAAATTTCTTGCTTTGAGATATTAAAGGTTTTGTCTTTTTTTGTGTTTAGTTTTTAGATAAAATGTTTCCATGTACAGACCAAACGGCTGTTCGGATTTTGATTTAGTTTTTTTCTATTTGAAAGGTGACTTGATCAAGAGGGTTCTTAGCTATGTTTAAAGAAAATCGGTTCAACCGTTTAGAAGATATCACATCTTTTCTAGATATATCGGGGTTTTTAATATTTTAGTTTTTGTTATTAATAATAACATTTTATAATTGAAATTTAGCTAAGTGATAGATCCTAAAGAAGAGAATAAGAATATGTAATAAAATGAAAAAGCACTTATGTCAACTTAAGCCATTATTATTTATTGCCATAGATATAATCTACAGATCTTACTTTATAAAACAATAAAAAAGTATTACAATTGTCGCTATCCAATTTTTAGCGAGAGCCATTGAAAAAAGACATTCCAAAAAAGCTATGTGCAAGAAAAATGTTGTGCTATTTATTCTTACCAAAAAATGGTTATATAAAATTTTTTCGAAAAACGCCGCATTTGAAAGAAGTGGTTTCAAAATTTGTTATAGTGCAGATAGGTTATTTTTTCTGTGCAAAGTGCAATACGCATGTTCTGAATGCTATCAGTGCAATTTTTACACAAATGTGATTATTTATGGCCTGTCTATTGAAAACTACCGGTGCACAGTGGTCCCAAATAGAAAAAAAATTATAATAAATCTGTATCTGTGCAATTTGTGACCCGATAAAAAAAAAATGTTTTACATAGAAATATAGAAGAAGACTTACAGCCTTATGCAAAAAAAAACTTAACATAGGTTGGCAAACCAATGTTAAGCGAAATTCCTTAAAGTTTCATGTAAAAACGATTGTTAGCTTAACATACGTATTTTAAACAGATGTTAACATCAAATAATTTAAAGCAGCTACCCACCTACTTTAAGGCTATGTTACAATATTTTATTGTTGTGAAAAATAAAGTTTTGTAGAAAAAACAGCGAATTGTGTGGATTTATAAAATAAAAAATGGATACTCTAAATTTAATGAGCAGAATCGGTAAATATTGTTTTTATTTTATGCGAAAATTATTTTTCAATGTGTGATTTTTCATTTAGAAAGCATAAACCAATTGACGGGCTATTACCGGACAAGAACTTATAAAACGTTCCAATTTTCTGATCTTTTCCTTTTGGTATCCTCCATTTTTTATTAAATTACAAAATATACGTACCTATTCACCAAAATTACTTAAGGTAGGATCACACGATTGCCTCAAATACACCAATCTGCCCCAATTTTTATTGTGCTGAATTGGTGTACAATAAAAAAATTATCCCAATCAAATACGTTGCAGTCACATGATTGCCCCATTTTATAAATACTTGATTGTCTCAGATTGGCGAAGAATGAACTTGTGGAAATAATTGCCACAGCCCAGTCACACGATTGTTCTACAGCAACAGAAATAAACAGCTGTTTTGGTAGTTTTTAGTTTGTAAGTGAAATTTATTTGCTGGTGGTTAAGCGATTTCTATATGCATTTCATTGTTGCTTTAACAAATCGTCACTAGACTTCAACCACACATTTTGAACAGTCACAAACCTCTTATCTTATGCACAAACTTCCAAAAACTATTTGAGAATTCACAAATAATAATATTTTTGAAAATCACAAAAGCAAAATAAGCATAGTAGGTTTAGGATCTCATCGCACCAGCAAATAAAGTTCACTTACAATATAATTATGACAATATGTCGAATAATAAATTTCTTAAATTTTTAGTTTGTTTTGTTTTACTTTCAAATGGTTTTCTTTTAAAAAGAAATGATTTTTTTCTGTTTTATTTTGTACGTGAAAAAGGTTTATTGGCTTAAAAGAAATGAAATTGCATCTGTTTTGTATATTTTGTGATCCTTAAATATACAAAGCAGAGGCAATTTTCGTTCTTTTATACGAATAAAAACTAAATATGTATATGGCTTAAGATTGGCTCACAGTTCCATGTTAACGTTTCAAATAAGTTGTAATTACATATAAAAGTAAGTTTAAGTCGGTACTTATGGCATCACTTGAAACACACGAAAAAAATAAATTAATTTAAGAAATTGTACCGTATTGGCTACTTTGATTGCCGCTCAAGAACACAATAAATATTGGTGCATTTTAAACATTTTTATTGAGGCATGGTTGCCTATCAACCGTTCACACGATTGCCGCACAAGAGTTACATTTGATTGCGATAAATCGGCACACTATTGTTCTCGATTGTCGTATAAGGCAATAAATTGTGAAATCACACGATTGGCGTATAAAATGAACCAATAATTGGTGCATTGCGGCAATCGTGTGATCCTACCTTTAGTAAAATAATTTAAAAATATACAAAATTTTATAGTGATGCACATACAATCACCAAATGTAAACAAAGCTCTTTCTTTAAATAATCGGTTTAAACCCTTTACAATAAATAGTTGTATTTACTTATTTGCTTCACAATAAATGCATTTAGCTTATGTTTTTTATGTAATATAAACATTAATTTACATCCTAATTAAAAAAAATTTCATTTTATATTAAAATAATACAAAACATTGTTAATATATCCGACTATCCGGATAAATTGAAACTCGTTTGTATGCATCATTAACATTAAAAAGACAAGAGAGAATGATGGTGTTGCCAGTATCAACATGTAAAATGTATTGTAGCAGACACTAGTTAACATAGTGTCTTTGCATACAAGTTTTTAACACATGTTTATTAGCCTTAACATCGCTGGTAGCTGACATGAACTTCAAGCATAAAGTAAGATTTTTTTTTGCATAAAGGTAGGATCACACGATTGACGCAATGCACCAATTATTGGTTCATTTTTTACGCCAATCGTGTGATTTCACAATTTATTGCCTCATACGACAATCGAAAACAATATTGTGCCGATTTATCGCAATCAAATGCAACTCTGGTGCAACAATCGTGTGAAAGGTTGATAGGCAACCAAGCCTCAATAAAAATGTTAAAAATGCACCAATATTTATTGTGTTCTCGAGCTGCAATCAAAGTAGGCAATACGCGACAATTTCTTAAATTAATTTAATTTGTTCGTGTGTTCCAAGTGTTGTCATAAGTATCGACTTAAACTTACTTTTATATGTAATTATAACTTATTTGAAACGTTAGCATGGAACTGTGAGCCAATCTTAACCCATATACATACATATTTAGTTTTTATTCGTTTATAAGAACGAAAATTGCCTCTGCTTTGTATATTTAAGGAGCACAAAATATACAAAGCAGATGCAATTTCATGTGTTTTAAAACAATAAACCATTTTCATGTGCAAAATAAAACAGAAAAAAAATCATTTCTTTTTAAAAGAAACCCGTTTGCAAGTAAAATAAAATAAAGTAAAAACTACCAAAACAGCTGTTTGTTTCTGTTACCGTAGAACAATCGTGTGACTGGGCTGCGGCAATTATTACCACAAATTCATTCTTCGCCAATCTGCGACAATAAAATTTTTATGAAATGGGGCAATCATGTGATTGCAACGTATTTGATTGAAACAATTTTATTATTGTACACCAATTTAGCACAATAAAAATTGGGTCAGATTGGTGTATTTGCGGCAATCGTGTGATCCTAATTTAAGGCTGTTAAGCTATCAGAATTTTGAAATTGGAATACTCTGCTCCAACACACTGTGATTTACAGAGTATCAAAGTTGACAACCTCGGACACGAAAAACCTTGTTGGCATCATAACTTTCTTAAATATCATCAGTATTACATCGCTTTTTCAAAGAAAATGAAGGATATCTTATAGAGATATCTTTCATAGTTTCAGAAATATTTGGATTTAAACTTTAAAATTTTGGTTTTTGCCCTCCACTTGGTTGCTGAATTCGATAATATCTCTATTTTATACTTTTTTATAAGATCCGTGACAATATGTAGAAATTGTTAAGCTACCACAATTCGTATAGCCGTGAAAAAAATCAAAGTCCAGACTTTGAAATGAGAGTGAAAAATTGCTAAGTTTGGGCAAAAATAGAGCTTAATTGTTGGAAGTTTTTCTCAAAAAAAAAAGTTTTTTACTAAAAGTTTTCTCGTTCAATATTCCCAAAGAAAAACTTCAAAAAGAACTGCAATTGAAATTTTAAATTGATTAAAATTGCACGCTACATCCAGCATTGGACGAATATAGTAAATTTTTCTACGAAACTTTAAATTAATCACTTAAGAAAAAAATTGCATATCGACTTTTTCAAATTTCTTTACAAATTATGTGAGGTACATTTACTTTTATTAATTTTACTTTTATTTGTTAGAGAGCCGCTTAAAAGGGGAACATTTTGTTCACGTGAAATATTTCCCATATATATATTGACACAACAACAACGCAAACATTGGCGATTGCAATTTACATGAACTTTTATTCCTGATAAGGTTGATTTTTTAATTTTTATATCTTTTTTATTCACAAATATGTGGCGTAAAAGCTAATCTAAACGCTAGTAATTCTGAATAATTAAAAATTTATTGAAATAGTGCCTGACGAAAGCAACAAATTACTTACGAACTCACTGAAAATAAAATTTTATACCATATATTAAGCATTTTAAAACTGAAATTTAGGCTCATATCCAATTAATTGAATTGAATCGTTGAAATGCTGCAATGCTAGATAGTTCAAATAAGTAATTATATAAATAGTTACAATATGTTGCTTTAGTTTTGGTAATCATTCATTCAAATATCCACATCCACATGTAAGGCACGTATTATTTTTCAATTGATACATGACTTTCCCAAAATGGTTACGTTCAGCTTCGTTATGTTATATGTAAATGTGTGTCTGTATTTGTATGAGGCATCCGTAATAAAATTAATTAACATTTTTTCATATAACCTAAAAACAAAAATTTTTTTACATACATACATATATACTATATATACATACGAGTATCTTGTATTCACATGAAATTTGAACTGAATTTGAAATGTTCTAAGCACGTCAGAGCATTTTAATTTAATTTTTCATTACAAAAATGTTGGCCTGTCAAAATATTTACACAAATGTAGCACATAAAAACTTACAGTTGTACATCAATATGTGTGTGTGTATGCATGTTCGAATGTACGAGTATATACAACCATATGAGTATCCTAGGCACCGAAATAGAACAGTTTTCAAATGAAATTTTTATTTAAAAATACAGTGCAACCTCTATAATCCACAAAACCATTAAGCAGTAATCATTACAGTTCAATGTTTCGGGCAGTTTATTTATTATCTGGAAAACACTTTTTTTAATAACAGCTGTTCACTACTTCGACTTCTGACGATTATTTGGAAGAGTTGGAAAAGTTTGGAAAAAAATACATAAAATAAAGACACTAGTGACCTTTTTAGAATATAAACTTTATATGCCGCACAAACAAAAACAGCCAGAAAAAGAAACTTAATATATAAAAGAAGTTAATAATAGAGCAGAAACATTTCAGAAGAATATGAGTGTTCAAACAAAAATAGCTTGGTATTAGAAACAATCCCATTATACATATGTAACTATCCGTTGACTTCACGTCACTACTATAGAGCTGCAAACCTATCGATATTATCGATAGTTTTGTTTTAAATGAAATATCGATCGTTTTTTCCACTATCGATACTATCGACAAAAAAACGAGTAATTAAATGAGTAAAAATCGAAGTCGGTAAACAGTAGCCGACGGCAGCTTTGAAGCAAATTATCCGCAGTTGCTTTACGCCTTCTGTATATGTACTTAAATACATACGTATGCATGTAAATGTATTTATAACTCGAAGTCTTATTGAACAAATATACAGAGAGAAAAAACCGGTCCAAAAACACCGAAATTGACACCATCCATTGACAAAAGTGAGTTAGGCACGTTTGTTCGCACTTTGACAACGGATGTTGTCAAAATTTTAAGCACAACTCGTTCACAATTTGTCAACAATGTCCGGTTGTCGTTTTGACAACGCTTCGTTATCATTTCGACAAACCTTCGTTCTCATTTTGACAACGGGTCGTTCATAATTTCACAACAAATTTTTCTCAATTTGACGACGAATCATTCTTAATTTTGGAGATGACAACATTTGTTCTTATTTTGACAACGGATTGTTCTCAATTTGACAACGAAATGTTCTTGATGTTGGAGGTGATAGCATTTGACAAGTCATTCATAATTTGACGAGTGTACTTTATTTGATACCATCTCGTATTTTTGTACTTTTTGGTCTCGATTTGACAACGCAACATTCTTGAATTGTCAACGCTGGTTGTCAATAATATTGTCCACACTTCGTTGTCAAATTGACAAGGGCCGTGAACAATTTTAAAATGTTATTTTCCCTCTGTGTAGTAGCCAAAAGTATCTTCATAAACTCGACGTCTTCGAAACAAAGATAAATTTCAGTGGTTCTGACATCGCGACGGCGGCCAATCGTCTCCGATTTGTTTTGACAAATCTCCGGTTAAGCATGTTTCTCTACAAATATTTTTAATTACACTTACCTACTTATCTACATATATTTATAAATAAATGAAAATGTTGAGGACTCTGGAATTTTTTCGAGCCAATGAAAGCTATTAACTAAGCTAAATGTCGTTTATGTGGCATCATTTATAAAATCATTCGATACTATCGATAGTATCGATAGTTTTACATCAAACTATCGAGTGGGACGACTATCGATAGTTTTGCAGCTCTACACTACTACACCAAACACTTGGCGCTTGCCTACATGCTGTCGAAACAACTGGCGGCTATTGCAACAGTCTATAGCTGAGAAAATAGGAATATATCGTACTTCCAATAGGGACCCAGCGCTAAAGGTGGTTATTAATTACATAAATAATGGGAGAAATAATGTATTATTTCCCAAAGCAAGTATTGTCTTTAAAAGCGAGAGGGTACCTTATCACATCTGCAGTAAAAGGAATGTATCGTGTTTTCTTTATAATTTGTTATTTTTATTCAAAGACGCAGTTTATGTTTGAACGCGTGCCAGTGAAGTTCAATACAGGTAAAAATTGTATCATAAAATACAAAGTGGGCTAAAAGAAATCACCCTATTGGAAGATGCTCTTATTTTTGCAAATGACGGCCAATGTCAAATCTGTTTCGACATTTGTGAACTAGAGAGATGTAGAATACAAGTGAACAGGCCATAGAGTGACACACTCACCAAGAGCGGGGGATAATCTTGTCGTGGCGTTTCCGGGTCGCCTCATATCTCGTTTTGGCGATTTACACTGGCCTGCAAGATCGTCCGATTGAACCGTTCCAGACTCTTTTTGTGGGGTTTTTTGAAGTCCACTGTTTACGTCAACAAGCTCGAGACCCTGGAAGCCCACAAAGACAACATTTGACACGAGTGCGAGAATCTGTCGCCCGAAGTTCTCGCCGTAGTGATGAAAAATGCCGTAAAACGAGCAATCAATTGTGACCACGCCCATTTGGCCGGTATCATCTTCTCGACTTGACCAATAAAATTCTAAAGGTTCAAATAAACATAATCAGATTGAATTGAATTGAAGTTTTTTATTTAAATAGAAAAAAATGAGATCCCAAATACATCGGATGACTTCTTTTGGCCCACCTTGTACTAAATAACAAATATTAATTATATTAATTAATGAAGAAATAATTCATTAATTATACGTATAATTAATTAAGTAAAAATAAGTAGTATAATGCAATAAATTATACATTTGATGAAAAAAAATTAATTCTAGAATTCATTCCATTAAAATAATTCATTACTTTCCTAAGACATGCTCTGTGTTAGCAGTAATGAATTCTGGAAAGAAAAGTTATTAAACATTCTGTGCATTACCTTCTTGTTTCTTATTCGTTACCTTTTCCCGCTGGGGATGTTCTCGAGAGCAGATAGATAAGTGCCAAATTTTTGGTATTGTATTGACGTGACGTCAAAAGAGAGTTATAATATAAACAGGAATAATATCTTTTGGATAAAATGTATAATCTTTGTTTGTTTTTCAACAAAATTTTTGGTAATAAAAAATACGTATAACTTTTTTATTTGTTATATATACATATGTATATGTATATTTATAACATATATCTGTATGTCCGTATTAACAAAGTAATACTGTATTAGCTTCAATATAATTTTTTATATTGTTTGCTTTGCAGCATTTTGATCAGGTTTGCAAATGAAAAATGACTCCTGCATGTATGCATGGAAAACAAGAAAAATTAAAAAATAAGAAACATTTTTTTTTTAAATAGTACGGCTTACAACAACTCGTATATGTATAACTTTGTTTCTTTTTTCATCTGTCAGTAGCAGTTTTTATGAATTAATACAATGCAGCTTGCTTTTATCCTTGCAGTGATGATGATGATGGTTATGTAATTCGATGTTGTTAGGAGGTTTCTTTTTACTTGGATTCACGTTGCAGACCAATTTTCCTATCGTATTTTTATACGTTGTATGTAAGGAGGGGCAGAACACATTCATATATTACACATTCCGAAAGCTCTTCCTTAAACTTTAACTTTAGTTAAAGAAAATTTAAACAAGCCGACGAACTTGCTTTCAGAACTAATAAGAAGGCACATTTTGGTGACAAAGCGGCTATGATTTGAAATCAAGAGGTATTCTGCAATGCAATGCAATGCCGGGTCGCCTGGCCAGCGTGCATGAGAGTTTTAGAAAACCGAATTACTTAGATGGATTTCATTTTCACCATTCGGGACATCTTAATTTAAAATAATGTATGGAGTAACTACTAGTGCCAGGTATTTCTACACATAGGTTAGTTTAATATGGGTGGTCAAGGACCTCGCATAAACCGAGATTGATCGTTAGCAATACCAGCAGATGAGAAAAGAACCTTTAAGTATGGCAGTCTAGTTCCTGGTGCCTGTATCGAATGCTCCCACGCGGATTTAAAAAACCTTAGCAGTCTACACAGTTCCACTTTCGACACAAGTTCAAGACTCCGAAAAGTGTGAGCATCAAGATAGTTATATCTAGTGCGGCTAAAAACTGGACAGTGACATAGTAGATGTTCTATTGTTTCAATTCCTTCAAATTCCTTACATTTTCTGCAGATACCGTCAAGTATTCGTCCTATTTTGACAATAGAAGTTTAAAGTTGCTTCTAGTTAATGATGAAAGGAATTTAGTCGATTTGGGATCATAAGAGATCTATATGATTTTAGAAGTTTTGCAAGTTTTCGTCGTACATCATTTCTCCGCTTCTTCCCTCATATTAGAGTCTATGATCCCTTTCAGGTGTTGAATTGTTTTTTGGACGACTTATACCGTTTCCTCAGCCGGTATTTGAATTTCCTTTTTAGCTAGTGTATCGGCCGTTTCATTTCCCTCAATTCCCATGTTGTAATTGTCTATCAGCACTTAACATATTTAGGGCATTTCTATAAATAAGCACAACCGAGGAGTAGTTGAAGTCTACTGAAATGTCCTTAATAGCTGTTTGACTGTCTGTATATTTACATGCGCATTCATTGTTTGAAGGATTAAGGCCAACTCTGCTGTCCTTTTGGGTGCGCAGATTTCTGATTGGAAGATGCAGCAGTGATCAGGAAGTTTATAAAACTCCTTTATACCGAGCTCCGTTCAGTAAATCACAGCTCCCATCCTTCCATCCATTTTTGGACCATCAGTGAAAAAGTTGGAACTATAACCCCTATAGTTAATACTTTCAAAATAACCTTCTTCCCTTATAGCGATCTGTGGTTTGGCAAAAAAAAAAAATTTTAATTACTGAAATGATGAAGTCCTCCAGCAATTCTTGTCCTGAGTTGGATAACGAATTTGCATGCCGCGTTCACTGCAATTAGTTTTATTGGTATAAAGTCCAATAAAACGTCTAAAGCTACAGTAGGTGTGCTTTCTATAGCTGCAGTGATGTTTTCTGCTAGTCCCTGAATACTTTCTAACTTTTTCAGCTATGCCTTTGTCTCAGCCGCCCTCCATCATACAAGTATTCCATAGAGTAGAATTGGTCTAGCTACCGCTGTGTAGCTCTAATATGTAACATTAGGAGAAAGCCTCCATGTCTTGCCCACCATCTTTTTACATGCGTATAGAGCAATGCTTGCCTTTTTAACTCTATCTTCTATATTGGGTTCCACTTCAGATTATGATCCAAAACCATCTCTAGGTACTTTGTATGTGTTTTGGGCGAAAGCACAACATCAGTTTCTACACATAGATATCTATTAGTTTTAAGTTTTATAAAGAAAACTAATAGGTAACAATTTAAGGTAAATTGTATTTATGAATAATTTGTGAATATATTTGAAGGGACTTTCAGTTGTTAGATCGAATCAAATAAAAAAAATTAATTCCTTATTTATAAAAAATATAACGGCTTCATAAGAAAAGTATGTTTTATAAACAATATGTTAAGCCTTAATAATTTTTATATATAATGCAGTAAGTTTTTCCATTTACTCGAAAAAAAAATCATTCATGGAAGCTAAATATTTAACACACGGTTAAAAATAGGATATTTGGTACACAGCAATTGTGCGTCCAATACTGACATACTGCTCTATAGTATGGTAGTCTGCCATTACTGGGAAATACGTGGAAGATCAACTTTCTAATATACAGAGATCCACATGTAGCGGTATTACATGGTGTTTACATACTAGACCTTTACAAGCTCTGAATGCTATACGAAGCCATAATCCCATCGATATTCATATATGCCTGCATACTTAAAATAGTGCGGCAAGATAAGCGGCATCAAGGCCTAATAGTACTTAGAAGATTTTCTCATTACATGGTGCCTCATTTGGACTTTGATAAGGTATTTAAAGACCAAATATCATCCAGCCGGAATGGAAACGAAGCGAAATAGTAAGAGTACACAATGTCGGAGTATATTTTGATGGCTAAGGAATGTTCTGCGGTGTCGGATCTGAAGTCTTCTCAGACAATCGTTGGATAGAATGTTCCGTCCGTCTTCGTAACGAAGCTGATATATTTCACACTGAAGTGTTAGCTTATAAGGCAAGTGGATAGGATGCTGATCGATAGGAGGGTACAGGGCAAAGTCGGTATATTTGTCAACAGCCAAGCAGTACTTCTTTTCTTCTATTCTAGTTGAGCAGGACAAGAATGTGCTATCTAGATTAGGTGGTGAGGATGACTTACCCTCATCTGATTTTCAGCACACAGCAACTTTCCATGTAATGAATGGAAGTACAAGATGGCTAAAGCTGGCTGTGTTATGAATGACTCCCATGCAGAATCGTTAGCCATGCTGTTTGGTACAATTAAAAAATGAATCTTAAACTGAACACAAATGGCTCAATATAGACATTGCCAGGAAAATGTGGCATTGCTACAATGATAACAGGTAGAAACCGTAATGATATCTCGAGGCTCGTCGCATTCGTGATGGAGCACTGGATGATGAGCAGACACGCTACTAGGATAGGCCTGTTCTATAATGATTTCTGCGTAGTTGTCGTGGAAAAAAGCAATGAAGAGACAGTTTTCTATTTCGTTTGTGAATTTCCAGCCTTGTATCTCTCGAGACACAAGCTTCTAGGCAGCCATGTACTAGATGACCTCTCAGAGCTATCAGACATTCGTCTAAGTACCTTGATTAGATATCGCACTGTGACGTGTTGGATTTAGTGCTAACCATTTTATCCAAGTACTTGAATGTGGTGCTACGTAGGTTGACACCGACAAGTTTAGTGGTTCCACTTGAAAGTCTACGTGAAACTGTCAAGCACGTAAACACAACAACCAATCAAATGGTGGCAAAGAATTGAATTTAAAAACAATCCCATCTAAGCAGAACTTTTCTTTGTTTTTTACTGTTCTATCAATACTTTTAATACTTTCATTTCATATTAGCATTAAAGTACCTTCCATGGTCTCAAAATTTTCCTCCAAAAACAAAATGGAAAAGTAAGCCAAGGCTCACATTGGAAAACTTGGGCCACTAAAAGTACTGAGATCGAAATAAAGACATGCCGCCATAGTTTCTTGTGAATGTTCTTGTATCTTGAAAAGCGTTTTAGCATCAAATACAAACTTACGATCGCATCATAATTTTATGCAATCTACAATCTTATTTAAAGTCTTATAAAAAGAGATTTTTGGCGGATTATTCTAACCGAAAAGTTTTTCTTACTGGGGTTTTTCACCCTAGTCTATAAAATGATCACATGAGTTCCCTTTGACGTGTATGCGCATAACTGATTAGCTGTTCTACATAGTATAAGTCACTTAATACGCTTAAGCCTGAAATTTGGCTCAAATACTAGATGTAAGTCAAGGGCTAACTACTGCATTCGACATCGATTGTAATTTCCATACAAACGCAATAAAAATTTTATGAAAATTTTTTCGATATCGAAAGCCCTAATTTGCCCCCAGTTATAAAATATCAGATATAAGTGAAATCCCCAAATGCCTGCTATGGTTTATTTCATACTTATGTATAAATAAAAAGTACCACAAATCTCGTTTTAAACGGCTGTTACAGTCTTAAAAGTAGTAAAAATTCAAATAAGGAAACTTTAAGCAAAATTAATTTTCACAAAAAGAAATGTTAAAAATATCTGATTTGAATACATACGTTTCAGATAATGTGCTCTATTCCTATGTCATCATCTGTTAAATAATAACAAAAAATTAAATTCAATAGATGGCAAAGGTCAATAAAATGTTACTCAACTTTTCGCCGGAAGAAATTTTCTGCAGCTTTATTCATAAGACAAAAATAAATTGTGCAATATATTATAAATGACAACCGAAAATATATGTACGAGTATGTATGTACTCGTATGTATATACTTACATATGTTTATATTTCTGTGGCAATAAGGAAAAAGTGTTTAAGTCATTTATGACTATTTTGCAGAAGAGCACTTTTAATCTTTCAAGTCGATTTTCAGAAATTTATTTCTGTTACAGTTAAATTGGGAAATTCTCCGTTAACCTCTATTTTTTTGAAGCAAACATCGTTCTACACACTGTGAATAATACATTCAAGTTGAAATATAGCAAATTATAACTTAAATTAAGCTGTTATTCCAAATGAGATTAGAAGTCTAAAAAAGATAAGTCGCAAGTCATAGTGCTATAACTTCCTGAAAAATCACACAAATTAATTGAGATTTTACCGGGAGTACTTTCGCATATGCAGATTACGGAGGTATCATTAAGTCAAAATCAGCTTATCTCGACTTAGCACTTTTTTCATATTGCCACAGATTTATTGTTAATGGTTAATAATGGTTACAGTTGACATGTGATAGATTGATTTTAAAAGGCAAACAAATAAATATTTGGTATGAAGAAACCAAACTCATCAAAACCATTTTGATTGAAATTGTTGTAAAACTATATGTATATACATACATTTATATGTATCTACATATAAATGAAAGCTGGGCAACTATAAATAAATACTCTTGGCTCTTAAAAGTATCGATTCATTCATTCGTTCATTTATTATTTCATTTGTTATCTTTTACTGTTGAAATATTTTTATAAAAATACATCCTGAAATTGCTCCATTTATACAATTGTGTGTATCTTTTTTTCGTGCAGAATGACCGACTTATGATTGGACAATATGTAACATTGTTCGGTGACGTCATTAGTCATGTAAATATATCGGCAGTCAAGTCAGAAGATGGTGGTGATTACGAATGTAAAGCAATTTCTCGCGCTGGTGAAGCATCACATACTGCTCGACTGAATATTTATGGTGAGTTTGATTTAAATTGATTGCAAAAACTAGCAAAGAGAAAAAAACACAGACAAAATTCAACTGATAAGAATAGTACAAAAAAAAATTAAATCTGGATTTATAGCTCTTTGTATGTGAGTGTGTGTGTGTAACTATCTGAGCTTGTCTCACCATTCTATGTTTTCATTTGCATATAAATATGTGTAGGTATGCCGTATGTTCGACCGATGCCAAAGTTATCTGCAGTAGCTGGAAAAACATTTTTCCTCAAATGTCCTGTGGCAGGATATCCAATTGATAGTATAACCATAGAAAAAGGTAATCTATATTGTGTAGCTATTTCATATTTCAATCTTGGGCTCTGAAGCTGCCATGACCAGCTCTATATTTAAATAAAATACAGATTTGTATGTATTACTCAACTCACAAGTCAAATTTTTCATATTTCCATTTAATTTTTTTTTATTATATTTTTTTATTATTCTCTGCATCTCGTTTGTATAAATTTATTTAAACAACACTCAACGAACCATTCATGCATAATTTTACATCTTCATCATCAGATGGTGTGAAGCTTCCCACAAACATGTGACAGCGTGTTCAAAATGGCACGTTACTGATTGAGAATGTGCAGCGCACTGCCGACCAGGGCACATACACGTGCACCGCCCGCAATAAACACAACTATACATCCCAACGCTCGGTAGAAGTTAAAGTCCTTGGTAAGTATACTTTCACTATTTGCTTTTGGCTTATGAAAACTTTTTTTTTATTATTTCACGCTTTGTACAATTTTTTGTTCATGCTATAATTTATCACAAATTTTTTTTCATCAAGTGCGCATAAATTGTACAAATATTGCAAAATTTATGAGACAAAAATTTTGTGACAACTTTTTGCGCTTTGTTATCAAGCAGCAGTTAGTTGCAGCTACTCGTATTAAGCTTTAAATAATACTCGTATTTGTAAATGTTAGCATGTTTTTAGGCTTAAGTATGCAATAGTATATCTCTACAAGGAATAAGTGACCGGAACTAACACATACAAAGTATTGCTACCAAAGTTCCCTGGAGACGATCAAATAAATTAATTAATCAATAACACACACAGCGCTGAATGCGTGCAGTAGTGTATTTTCGGCTATACGTAAACGAAATCGGCAATGGTTGATGAAAAGCAAGAGCTTGAAGGCTGATTAATTACTTGTCTGCAACTGTGATTGACAAATGACATCAGTTTCTTTGTGATTGTTGTTAAGTGCCCTAGAGACAATCAAATTAACTCATCAATAACATAGTTGTATGTGTACAGTCGTATTTTTTCGTCTACACGTAAGCGTTGTCGGCAATATATATATAATCCTTTAAATTCCAGTGGAACATAGGGCCGCAACAAATGTTTTCTATTGTATATCATGATTACACAACAATTTCATCTCACTCCAGGATACGTTCTCAATATGTCGTCTCCAAGTATCGTTAGGTGGTTTTCTCATTGTGTGTCCAAGCCAACCAAATTTACGCGATCGCGTACTCAAACCCAAAACCTGATTTTTTATATTCCACTAATCCTTATTTGATATCGTGGCTGACCAAAATATTCTAAGTACACGCCTGAGGCAACGGTTTACAAGAGCTGGCATAGACTCGATATATTGCATATTTCACAGCCATATAGAATCACAGACTCCACATTGCTGTTAAAAACCTTGACTTTGGTGTGAGTTGAGATATTTTGCGATCTCCAGAATTTGTTGAACGTACCATAAGCTTGCCTTGACTTACAAAGTCTATTTCGAATATCTTCTTTACTGTCCCCACTTTTTTAAACTATACTTAACAGACAGCAAAAGTTATCAACATCATCAATGCGTTGCTCCAAAAGCTGGAAGTTCCTATTGCTTTAGCTTTAGCTGCACGTGCAGCAAAGGCTTCAATCTTAGATTGCATGCTAGAGAAGCGTTGGGATAGGGGACAAATGTCATCTGCATAGTCGATATCATCTAGCCTATCCTGAAGGCCCCACGAAATACCATGCTGCATATCCATAGAGTGGTTCATAATTACGTCAAGTACTATGTTAAACAATAATGGAGACCATACACAGCCTTGATGAACTCCAACGTTTACTTTGATGCGTTTACTTGCTGAGCCCTCATGAAGTATAGAACTTTAGGCGCTATTGTAGAGTTCCTCAATTAGTTTAGTTATCTTCAACGATTATCCTCAAGCTATTAATTAATAGGGGTGGCGCTCACCCCTTTACTTAGTGTTCGTAAACTTCAAGAATCTCAGGAGGTATTCCATCAGGTTTCTGCTGTTTCTTCGGATGACGGTGTTTCGATGTTTTTATCGTTGTTTAAGCTATTTATATGATGCATTGGCTCATAATCACATATTTTTGTAGATGCTGTTGGATTAACCGACAACAATTGAGAGTAATAATTCTCCCACAACTCCAGTTGTTGATCTTTGTCATAGATCAATTGACCCTGATCATTCCTGAGAGGTTTTATAGTGTACTGGCTTGTACCGGAGATATGTTCCGTAATACAATAAGGGTCTTTGGATCGAACAGTTTCACTGGCTATTTGGGCATCTCTGGCTAAATTATCAGCCCACTTCCGCTTATCCTCCCCTGCAATCCGTTTAGCATATCTGATTTCAGTTTCAGCTTTTTCAGTGAATGCGGATTTTACATCTTTCCCATATAAATCAATATTTTGTTGGGGAGCATTTGAAAGGAATTCTACATTGTTCCTCAAAGCATTGTAAAGCTGAGCAGAGACCTCATGGTTATTTAATTTCCGAAGGCCAAATCCCCTTCTGCCGCGGACTGGTTTATGGTCACATCCTGTAGTGACACTCTTCACATATCGCAAAATGTCCGATTTGCTTTTCTGTTATATGATCCGGGGATACCCAAATAACTTTCTAGATATTCTTGTGAGAAAACAACGTACCGCCCACCAAGTTACAACTATCGCATAGTTCAACACGCCTTTCTCCGTTGCCTATCATGCGGTCGATACCATGCCTTCCCATCACACTCCCTCTATTTGTGTTGCCACACCCAATTTGCGTGTTGAAGTCACCCATTAGTATTTCAATATCAGCATGACAAATAGTTTTAATCACATTCGACAACTTGCAATAAAAGCTATTTTTTTCTTTATGTTCAGAGCTTTCGGTTGGAGTATAGTATTGAATGAGGCATAGATTTCTAGCACGTGTTCTAAACCTCCATGAGAAGCATTATTTGCCTCCTTCGGCAGAAAACAACTAACACCACTTGCTCTCGTTTAACCGGATGCTTTGCCAAACTAGACTAGTCTTAAGCCGCTGGATAGTATGTGTATGCCGCTATCTGGCCAACATATCCCGCTCAGTTCCTACATAAGCATGTTGAAATTGTCTAACTCATTTTCGATTTACGGGAGCTTAGTAGTCTCCAGCGTACTGCGCACGTTCAAAAGATCCAAACCGTATTATCTTCTTCATACCAATAGTCGTCAACGGGGGCTCCGAATTGCTATTTATATTATTATCTACATTTGAATTGGTTTCAGTAATCATTATAACTTCGGAAAGAATATGTGAATGGACCATAGCTTCCCTAGGCTGGTGGTGGGGTAGCCAGCTAAGCCACCAGCCTGACTAAGTCAATAGTCAATAGCAAATTAAGCGAGTATGCCTACTTCCGGAGACGCCATATATTAAGCAGCCATTCGGATATGCTACAGAATGTCGCTCGAATCCGCTTTCACCTCAAAAGAGGTGGTCCACTGCAAAAGAAATGAGATCAGCACGCTGATCTACGAGTCGACTTAGTATGACTTATTAAGGAAGGGGGGAACACCTTACCTTACGCTTTTAATTTTTGAAGAAGAGAAGTCTTACTATTGTCGGCATTGGTTGTTTCAAATCAAAAAGTTTTGATTTGCTTATTTGATGGCTGGTTACTTGATCGTCTCGTACTCTGATTGACAAACAAAATCAGTTTCTTTGTAGTAATCTTTCACACGATATCATCATCCGATAACGATAGCTTTGATACTAACGCTACAAGGTCAAAATAAATTTTCTTGGCAAAGAAACACAAGTTTTTTTGGTTTTCAAGCTAAACTATTTTTCAATAATATAACTAATCGCTTCATATTTTTAGAAGTTATGAAGTCGAGAGATCCTTGCATTCACAAAGTAGACAATTTTGACAAAAATATTTGTGTTTTAGCATGTAAAGCAACAACAGACATAAATTACATTTTGCAAAAACTTTAAATCCTCCTCCACAAACTATTAGTTTGGAAGTAATAATAGGTCTTCAGATGTATTTCACTCGCCTTCAAGTTAAATGTTGCCGAACTACTCTATCCGCCCTATATTTGACTACGTACTAGAAAAGAAAAACTAAATTTATATGCTCAATCTTTTAAGCAAATACACATGCAAATATAGATAAATACCCTCCAGTTTTAAAAGTAGAAATTGACTCCAAATCCACTAGCTACTACACATGCCACAAGTAATGCAACAGTTCGCCTTTTGACTCTCTCACTCATGGACATGTTAATGCCTTTAACCTCAAATAAATTTGTTTTGCGAGTGGAAAAGAACAAAAAAATCCACAAGAAAAAATTATATTAAGTACACAATTATTTTGATTTTGTGATGGCCAGTGAACGCGCAATTTGAAAGTTACAATGAGCAGCAGAAGTCAATTAAAACGTTGCATAAAAGGAAAAAGAACAATTAATTGAAAAATGTATTAATCACCCTTATCGGAGATAAAAGTTCACGTGAAATGTGTTCTATTTCCCCAAAATTTTGATCGCCAATGTTTGCGTTATTATTCTTTAATTTTGTACACAATTTTTTGTTCACGGAAAATATTTCACGTGAAGAAAATGTTCGCCTTATATTCCCGATAAGGGTGAATAATTATTTGTTTTATCAACAGAAAAATTAATTGTATTTATTAGCGAAAGCACTGACGAAGGGTTATGCGTATGGTTGCAATTTACTACCGTCAATCTCATCCCCATGTTAAAATCGTCAGTCATTTGCATTGCTAGTAGTTAGGCTGGTAGTTAGTGGTAACGATTGGTAGTTAACGAAATATCTAGACATTCCCTAGCTACGCCGACTGCAGGGTAGATATATACATATGTATGTTTTTGTATACACATTCACATACAACACACATGCACAGCCACTATTATTTGCACACTTCTCAAAAGCAATAGTTTAAATTTTGATTAAAAATAAACATTTTCAATTGTACACATCGACAAAATACTCGTCTTAAAAAATTAAAAAAGATAAAAAGTACAAAACAAAAAATAAACACTATTGAAAGAATAAATAAATTTAAAAAAAATATATTAAATAAACCAAATAAAATAGAACAAACTTCAATAACAAAATATAATAGAAATGTATCGTGTTAAACGATGACACGTCACATAAAGTGAAATAACAATAAATTTTTTTGAAATTTTGTCTGTTTTTCTGTGTTTTCTTTTTATTTATTTATCTATTTGTACGTGTGTATGTAAGCGTGTATGTGTGTATGCATTATTGCTTTATTTAAATTTTATTTGAACAAAAAAGTTTTCTCCGCTTGACAGAAAAAAAGATTATAAAATTATATAAAAGAACAGCAGCAACAAAAATGGCACATTTTTTTTCTTAACAAAAAAGCATCAACAATAAAAAACTAATTCAAATTGGATCTTTTTTAACCAGGGATCGCAAATAACGATTATTTTCCAAATTTAAACTGAAAAAATCACAATAATAGAGAAGTGCTACTGGCACAAGGAATATACCACAATACTCCATG
The DNA here is from genome assembly GCA_936439885.1 of Nowickia ferox. Classification (NCBI taxonomy): domain Eukaryota; kingdom Metazoa; phylum Arthropoda; class Insecta; order Diptera; family Tachinidae; genus Nowickia; species Nowickia ferox. The sequence continues at coordinate 30,975,447 of OW387026.1, forward strand.
TTACATGGACTACCTATAGATGCAATGATTTTTATTTTTTTAATTTTTATTTATTCCTCACAAAATAAGAGTTATTTCTTGATTTTTATTTATTCCTCACAAAATAAGAGTTATTTTGTGACTTTTATTTATTCCTCACAAAATAACAGTTATTTTGTGATTTTTATTTATTCCTCACAAAATAAGAGTTATTTCTTGATTTTTATTTATTCCTCACAAAATAACAGTTATTTTATGACTTTTATTTATTCCTCACAAAATAACAGTTATTTTTTGATTTTTATTTATTCCTCAGAAAATAAAAGTCATTTTTAAAATCTGTTTATTAATTAATTTAATTTAACAAATAAGAGTTTTTGCATGGACTCTGGCGATAAATTCGATCTTAAATCTGTTAATATTAATTTTAGAGCAGAAAATGCTCTTTCTACAGAGACTTGTGTTGCTGGCGTGCTATGCAAAACCTATGCCAATCTGTACAGGTATGGATATATATATTTTTTTTCCTCCCAATATTTCATTACATCTGCATCCACGTCAATGGGCTTAGGATTGTCATTATCTATTTCGCTTATCGCCCTTTTCATTTCCTCCTCCAGATCACCATCTGAGTCTTCATCCTCTGAATTTACTTCAATAGAGTTTAAGAACTCGTTTAATAATGAACACGTGTTTGTGTCTTCAGACGACGGTAAAGCATCTGGTGTTTCAGCGTTTGAAGATGATGGTAAGTCAGAAGACTTTTGCGTTGCATCATTCTTCACAAAGAGTAAAATTGATTAAATTCATGTACATTAGACCACCCAATGGGCCGAAGTTTTTATTTTATTCGCTAAAGCCCATATGACATTTCATTTTTCTTTCATTTATCAAGTTTCATTTATCAAGCTGGTAACTCTTATGTGTTAATTATGAAGAATTTTTACTTGACTTCTATGAACTGGCAGTTATTAGTTTAAAAATGACTTTTATTTTCTGAGGAATAAATAAAAATCAAAAAATAACTCTTATTTTCTGAGGAATAAATAAAAATCAAAAAATAACTGTTATTTTGTGAGGAATAAATAAAAGTCATAAAATAACTGTTATTTTGTGAGGAATAAATAAAAATCAAGAAATAACTCTTATTTTGTGAGGAATAAATAAAAATCACAAAATAACTCTTATTTTGTGAGGAATAAATAAAAGTCACAAAATAACTGTTATTTTGTGAGGAATAAATAAAAGTCACAAAATAACGATTAAAAAGTAATTTTTAAAATAAAAATTATAACCGTTACGGTCCCTGTTTTTAACATTAATTTAATTCAACAACACAACACAAGCACACACAACAATCAAAATGCACACAATATTTTATTACTACAAAGACCCAAAAAAGAGGAAAAATTTTAGAAACATTCATGTACATGCATGCATTAAGGCAACACTCTTTTCTAACTGAACATATTTTAGTAGCATCATAAATATGAGGAATTTAGAACTTATAGAAAACATACCATCGTAGTATATAGAGTGATTTTTTATGAGATTTTGGATTTGACTTAAAGAAAAAACACATAAAATTTAGAGAAATGTATGAAATCTTTATTCTAGTCGATAGAACGATCTATATAATTCAATGTTTAGAGATGATTTCATGTAAATGTTGACCTCCGATACGTCTGAAATGGCTCATACGCTGGGTCCTATTCTGGCATAATCTCTCCAACATATCGCCCGGCATCTTACGAATAAATTCTTCAATATTGTCTCTCTGTGAATCAACCGTTGCGGGCTTGTCCCTTTAGACATGAGCCTTAACAAAGCCTGACAAAAAGCGTTAAATCGCATGATCTAGGTGTCCAATTGAACGGGCCCAAACGTGAAATAAACTGTTCACCGAACTCGCCTCTCAATTGGACCATTGTTTCAAGTTATGTGTGGCATATGGTACCGTCTTGCTGAAATAACATGTCAGCCAAGTCCACCCCTTTCATTTTGGGCAAAAAAAGTAACAGACGCCCAATTGCTGCGAAAGGCGCCGAATCAATAATTCACGGTCATCAACAACCAATGAGAGAGTGAGGAAAATATATTGTCCTTTCTCATCTATGAACTAAAAAGTAGCTTAACTGAAATTGCAGTTTATGAACCCGCTACTTTACTTCTCAAAATAAATATCAGTATTTAAAAAACATAAATATTTGATAAATAAAAAGATACAAAGTATTGAGAAATACTTTTCAACTTTTCCTCCATAAAGTTTGGATATCTTAATGGACATGACTAATATGATATCCGAAATTAGGCGCTCAAGCTAACTCCAGAACGTTTCTCCCGCCTATAGGTAAATGGAAAACCACAAGATGTAAAATGAAATTAACTTTTTGGTAAAAATTTTTTTGAAACGTACGCCACTTCAGATAATTTTTTAAAAAAGCTTTCATTTGAAAATACTCATCTCCTTACAAGTAAAAACGAAGCCTTAATATAAATTAGTGCCCTATGAGACTTACTTTAAAATTCATAACAACAACAAAATCTGATTGCAACGCTGTTTTTAATACTTTAAAATAAAACCGGAATATATAACTATTGCTTTCTTTCTCCAAATTATTACTGTATAAGTCAAAAGGTAGGATTGTTTATTATATAAATTCCCTTCGTTCCTACAAGAAGCATAGGGCCTCAATACCTATATAATCGCTGAACATAACCCTATTCTGTGGCAACGCCATCACTTCTCCTCAATGTGTCTTCTCCATGTGTGAGATGGACGTCCCTTTCTTTTGTTCCCTTGCGGGTTCCAATATACGACAGTTCTAGTTATGTCGTTAGTATGCCTTCTAAGGGTGTGTCCAATCCAGTACCATATCCTTCTCTTTATCTGAATCGATAGGACTTGTTGGCCTGTCCTTCGCCAAAGCGTAAGATTAGATATTGTAGCTTTCGGCCAAAATACACCTAGGGTCTTGCAGACATTTTTTGCAAGTCCCGAGTGCCAGCATTCCATGTTTTACAACAGTACAAAAGAGTAGATTTTACATTTGGGGCAGAGAGCAATTTTCGTACGCAAGGATAGATATGAGAACTTCCATATTTTAGGCTTGCTTTCTGCAAGCGGTTATCGATATCCACACCCGATCCTCCGCTTGTAGCTATAATGCTCCCAAGGTAGCAGAATTGGTCAATGTCTTTTATTTCGCTTGCACCAATTGCAAACAAATCCTGGAAGTTTGCGAAAAGTTTTTGTCTTCGAGACGTTAATTTTCAAACCTGCTGCTTCCGCCGCCAGCGTTACACTCGGCGAGTTTTCCGCTAGATCTGCGTAGTCAAGATCGTTTAGGAGGCCCTGGAAGCTCCATGTTATTCCTTTGCCATTATCAAGGGCTCTACAAAGGATTGTGTCCAAAATTATATTGAATAGAAGTGGTGATAGAACACAGCCCTGTCTGACACCGATCTCAACTTTCATCGCTCGACTCAACAATTTTCCATGTTTTATCCTACAAGATGCGTTTCACTATAGGGTTTTTATGAGACGTATGAGTTTGAGAGGCATTCCCTTACATGCCAGGGCACTCCAAATCACATCGTGGCTCAGTTTTTCAAAGGCCTTCTCAAAGTCTATGAAGCATAGATACAGTGGTGAGCGCCATTCTACAGATTGTTCCACAATGACATGTAGGCTCTTTATGTGATTGATGGTGGACTTATGAGGTCGAAATCCAGCTTGTTCCTGCCTTACCCTATCGGAAATTCTTTTGGTAATTATCTGGACTATTACCTTATTAATTACGCTTAGCAAAGTAATGCCGCGACAGTTATTAGGATCTGCAAGTTGTCCCTTTTTTGGTATGTTTATTATAATGTCCTCCGTTAGCTCATTATCCAGATTTTTGACCTCGCAAAATTTCCAAGTGATTGGCAGTATTATTTCAACACTCGTATATGGATCGGGCTTTAAGGTCTCAGCATGGATTCCGTGTTTATTAGTGCAATATAAATAATTTCAAAATATTGGCCATCATAAGCCATCTTTTTGGGAACATATGGATTCCATCCGAAAATTACTGTAAGTTTCTTTGAGTAAAAGAAGAAGTCAAAGCAACTTCGGATACTCTGTTCTGAAATGAATCCTATATGAATATATTCCAGTGAATACATTTCAGTGAACGTATTCTGCAACAAAAAACAAAAATTGGACTATAATACAGGCTAGGCAAAAGTTTCCGACCGCCATTATCTAAATAGTTCTTAATAACCTTTTAGCATATGTGACCAAACGTTGTTATGATGAAATATTATGATTTTATGTCTGGAAACACATTCAGGACGTTTTCAAGCGAATCAATTGTGTTCGTTGCGGGTCATCTGTGACCATCTAACCCAGTTTCCACATCTCATAAAAAGTGCTGCCCTTCTGTTCTCACCAGAATAACCATAACCTTTCATTATGGTTATTCGGCTTTGAGTTTGATTCGAAAAGGAAGTGTGTAACCCCACAGATAAAAGCCCAAAGGGGTTAAATCAGGACTGCGTGTGGACCAATTTGATCTCACCTCTTCTGGGGATGAATTTTCCAGACAATTCTAGCCTCTGACTGGTAACCTCGGACCTTAATTTCTGCACCAAATAAATTTTGTAATGATACAGTGCTTGTTTTTGGTGCAGAAAGCACTTGTACGCTTCCTAATGGGAAGGTTAGGATAGTCAGGAACATACTTGATACTCTTGAATTGAATTTTTATTGCTGTACTGGCCTTTTCATTGCCAAATTAAACATAGAATGGGAAAATCATTAAACTAGTGCAAACCATTAATACCGAAAAAAAATTCATTGTAAAACTGTCGTATGCACAATGCCCGGTTCGGCACAGATTAATTTTCAGTTGCTATTAAGTGCACAAAAACGACTCTACTGATTTACATAACCCGCACGCTTCTTTAAATTGGTTACATTCATTCAGTAAGCCAAACATCCAGTTTTAAATTAGTGCTGCTGGATGAAGTCATTAGTGTGTCTTCTGGAGCCCGAGATCAATCCCTTACCAGTCTCGGCATATCATTATCATAGATTTTCTGATATGCGTTAGTGCATATGCTAATGCATATCGCAGCACCCTCTTTCATCGAAATTTGTAGTGATGAACTGTCGGGGAAGTAAAATAATCAAAAAATGGCTACCCAGCTTCGATACTATAAAAATTAACAAAACGCACAAGCGAAGTTTAATAATTTAATACTCCGTCATCTGTAATCTCTTCACTCTCTCTCTCTCTCTCTCTCTGTCTTTCCTACGAACAGTTGCAAACTAAGGAGAAGGATCCTAGATACCAGAAGTGACATTCAAAATTAAAATTTTTGTATATAAAATGGTCTAAGATAAAAATTAAGCCGTGGTCAACCAACACTAAAAGCAATACGCAATGCGTTGTGATCGTACTTAAAATGGCACGTTGAGCATGACAAAAAATTGTATCTTAATAGGTAGAAATAAATAGTTTTAAGATAGCCTTGGCTTGGAAAAAATCGGCTTTAGAGTGAAAGTATCCCAGATATCATAACCAATATCGTAAAAAAAACACTATCGAATATTTTAAGACGCATCCAAGCCATTAAGAATTATGTTAAAATTATCTTATTGGTCTTAAAATATCTACACAATATAGAAAAAACAAACTTTAAGGCTTGGTAGAAATTCTTAAAGTGGCTATTGAAACATTTTTCTTTCTATCGCATCACTGTCAGAATATTTTCTATATGTAAGTACATATGTATGAGAGTCGGCCTGGTCTTGCGTACGGATTTTAAAAAATACTCATACATTCAGTTGTTTGTACATTTGCCAAATTCATTTCTGTAATTTTGCATATAACGGCTTCATGGTTTACAAACGTTTGTTCAACATATAAAATTTATGATTTTCCTTTGCAGACATTTCAACTATTTAGTTGCTTCTTTGCTTATAAAAAAAATAAATAGCTTATAACATCGTATTAATGTGTATTTTGTATGGAAGCTACAATTTTAATTTCTTTTGCTTTAACATTACAAGGTCCACATTTAAAAGTAAAGGTAGGATCAAACGATTGCCGTAATGCGCCAATTATTGGTCTATTTTATATGCCAATCGTGTGATTTCACAATTTGTTGTCCCATACGACAATCGAGAACAATATTGTGCTAATTTGCCGCAATAAAATGCAACTCTGGTGCGGCTTATTACTTAATTGAAGCGTTAACATGGAACTGTTAGCACCGGCTTTGAATATTTAATAAGCACAAAATTTACAAAGCAAAGGCAATTTTATTTCTTTTAAACGAATAAACAATTTTACGTACAAAATAAAACTGAAAAAAAATTATTTCCTTAAAAAAAAACTATTTGCACGTAAAACAATAAAACAAACTAAAAACTACCACAACAGCTGTTTTTTGTGTTGCCACAAGTTAGAACAATCGTATGACTGAGCTGCGGCAATTATTGCCACAAATTCATTCTTCGCTAATCTGCGGCAATAAAATTTTTATAAAATGGAGCACTCATGTGACTGCAACGTATTTTATTGGGGCAATTTTATTACTGTGCACCAATTCAGCACAATAAAAATTGGGTCAGATTGGTGTATTTGCGGCAACCGTGTGATCCTACCTTAAAGCCTCCACACAGAATTCAAAGAAGAAATGTTAGCTGTGTTTTTTTCAACCTTAACGTTAATTTCTCCAGGAGTGAGTGTCTTATTTAGAAGCAGAAGTGCTTAAAAGAACTAAATCAATTTTCTAAGAAAACATCTGTTGTGTACCTTGCTTTTAAGGTAGACACCTATTTAGATAAAATAACGGAAGATAAACACAATATTCATTTAGATGAATTTGACTTTCCTAGAATTTCGTCCAAGTCAGACATGTTGTAAAAAGATCATAGTTTCTAAACATATTTAGTTTTTTGATTTGTACTGGTGCAATGTTTTCGTTTGCCAAACTAGCCTTGAGACCATCACCGTATATATCATAAAGTATACTTTTTCGTTAAGATTTATTTACTCTATACAGTGCCATAAAAATATATGTACTCTACACACATCTTTTTTAAACTTCAATTCTGTTTCCATTATATTCAGTCAAGGCTAGCTGTTTAAACAATTCGTAGTATGATCCCAAACTGATCGGAATGCGAATCGATATCGATTCAAAATTTTTTAAAAAGGTTAAGAAGAGAAAGTAAGTTTTTGGCTCATTTGGGTTCAAATAAAACAACTACGTTTGTGTTACCTGAAAGTAGGAGATACATTTAAATAGAGAGAAGATTAGCTCAATTAATTTTTTCGTTTTCACAACTCCAAGATTATGGTTTTGTTTAAGTTTTTATAGCAACTTTGCAGCGCCAGATTATTCCAGATTTAACTTAACTTTAACTTTTTTCTTCGCTGACGATGCATTGTTAAAAATATAACGAAGGAGGGCATAGACACAGTAATGCGTATCAGAAAAATCTATGATGTTGATATGACTGGGTCTGGCCAAGGATTCAACTCCTTCTCGCTCTCGCAGACCGTCATTTTCTATGTAATGGATACACTAACTACTTCAGAAATAAATACCAGAATAAATACCAGAAAATACCAAGGAGGTTTGGTCATACATTAAACTAACCAGGGGGCTCTAGCGTGAGCCTTCTTAGGAAGTGTTGATGTAGGTAGATATGCTTGTAGAAAATGTTGGAAGAAGAACGATAAGGGAGTCGGTCACATATTTTACCGCTTTAAGGGAAATTTCGGGACTTTTGTAGATTTTTTACCCCTTCAGCCCTGATTAATTTATTGCAGCGTATCCAAATCTTGATATTAAGATTCTTCCTATATCGCAACGCCAAGCCTAGATATTTGATTAGTCGTATGCCTTTAAATATTGATATCCTATTTCTTCTGAGAAATAGCTTTCATGAGCGATTGAGTAGTTTTAAACGTGTGCATAAATTTGTTTACATTATGTCGATTTCCCTCCTGAATTGAATACAGTTTTAAAATAACTAAATGAAACACAAACATTCATTTTCCATGTCCATCAAATTTGTTTAGGGTCTACATATGTATATAGTATGTATTTATATATACACATCTAAGCTCTACGTATGTATACATACGAGGCGCGTTTAAGAATTTAAGAAATCTTTAATTTTTTCTAAGAATTTATTCATACAACTAAACCTCAACGAACTTCAGTAGATATTTGCGAAGTACAGAGTTTGGTTTTATAAATGATCTAAATAGTTTTCTTTTTAATTTTTTATATTATTAAAAGCTTGGGTTCTTAGATTGTCGAACTACATATACTCGTATGTATGTGAATTTAATGTTAATCCCTCAATCAATTTTAAGCCCTCAGATCTGCAATAATTTTAAACAAATCTTGAGTCTAATCTAAATTTTTAGATTTTTTTCAACACTTAAATATACCTCGTATGTATGTACATGTGTGATTAGCTTTTAAAACGTTATATTATATTTGAATATAAATTCAAAGCTAAACACGGAATCACATCTGTTTTAACGTAATGAAATTTTTTGGTAAATAGAAATTTAATTTATACTCGTATTCTACTTTCATGTTTCCAGTTTGTCTATGAGACAATGAATGCTATTATATAAGCAATGCAAATATGTTTTCTATGTAATCCAAACATTGAATGTCTATGTATGTATATATACATATATATATACATATATATATACATATATATATACATATATATATTTGTGTGTGTCAATACACATACATACGAGAATTCATAAGTATTGAGAAATATTTCACGAATAGTTTTACTTCAGTGGTTTAAAATGTTTTCAGTTAAATGAAATCTAAACCTATCATACTGAATGGAATTCCTTAAAATATTACAATAACACTCAATTATGTAAATTTTTACAATGAATGAATGCTAAGTACTTTAGTCGGCGTAACCCATGTTGCCTTAACTTCGTCTTTTAATGTTCATTCGCGAAATTTATAAAACTTTCGCTGTTCCTGACACTGTGTCTTTTGTAAAACCAATTAAAAGTTTGGCTGCATGCAATAACCTCCATGGAAATATTGTCTATTAAAAATTAGAAGTAGCGTCCATAGAAATTATTTTAAAAGCCACTATTGGATAAACCGAGAGGATAAAATTTTTAAAACCTGCGAAAGGCCGCCAAATCCCAAAATCTTTACTAAGCGAAGCTACTATTCGAAATAACAAGTGTAAGATAATCTTTAGTCAGCGAAGCCACTATTCAACATACTGAGATGAGAAAAATCCTTAAGGCTGGTAACGCAAAAAACCTTTAGTCAGCAAAGCCACTATTCAATATACCGACAGGAAAAAACCCTGAAGTCTGCCAAACGCCACACAGAGGAGTATTTGAAGCTAAAAGCTGGCTATTACTCTTTTTAGTTTATATTGCTTCTGAAAAACTATTGAGTGCCTTTAGATCAATAGTTCGGTCAAAAGGAAAAAAGTTATCCTTAGAGGAACTAATCCTACCTCTGCAAAATGCAATTTTTTTTTTGTTTTCCCATGCTTTTGTTTAGCAAATGCAACTTTTAACATGGGAAAAAGGTCAAACCCCTAAATTTGGACCCATTAGATCGTAAAATGCCATTTTCTCCCCCGCCTCTTTTGCGGGGGGTGACAAAAATATTATTTGCAAAAATAATGTAAATATTAAAAAAAAAATTACTACTTATGCCTTGATATCATAAAAATTAGTTTTTTGAACTTTTATGGGCAGACGGAAATGTCCCTCCCCTGAAACGCCCAGTCAAAAAAAAATTTTTTCAATTGAAATTGCTTTGCTGGTGATTAAACATTGTCTATATTCATTTCATTCGTGCGTTGTCAAACCATTACGATACGTTTTGGACAGTCACAAGCCTCTTATGCACAGACTTTCAAAAACCATTTGAGAATTCACAAATAGTAATTGTTTTGAAAATCACTATTGAAGTGATGCCACATAAGTATAGATGTTAGTAAACGAAATACAACATTGCTAAGTTTTTGAGCTGCGTGCGATGTGGTTTTGAACCCATTTATGCAAAAGTAGATTGAAAAATACTCAGATGCTAAAAGATCAGGTAAAGCACTTAATATAAGTAAATGCTATCTGTGTGAAATTTTTATTCAAATTGCACAACGCATACGAGTAGCTGACGTTAATAGATTAAAGCGAAATAGTAATGGGAGATTTTGAAAAATTTTTGTTTTAAAATGTGTTAAATTTAAACCTGGTTTTAACGTTAAACCCATAAACAGCTGATTTAGCGTTAACACTGCAAGTTTGATAAATTCATGTTTTAAACAACAGGTTTTTTAATATATTTGCTCTAAATTAATTAATCTCCTTTATTTATTTAACAAACTGAACAACAGCCGGTTTTGGTTATATGAAAAACTCGGTAATTTTACAATGTCCTCCAAAATGGAAATTATTTTGTAACGCTCCAGCCACACGTTCAATAAATCGCTTTCAATTTCATCACACATACTGTGTGTCAAAATTCCTTGAAATTGATAGTTGTGACACAAATTGATAGTCAATTTCATTTTTTAAATTCTACCGACGAAGATACAACTCAAATTTGTAACTTCAATCAAGGTGTGCTGTGACTAGCTGTTCTAATTGAAAATTAAATTGCCATATAAAGGGATAGGTAAATTTTAAAGCAATCTAGTTTTCAATTTAAAAAGTTTGAGTGTGTTAGTAAATAACTTGTGAGTGTATTTCAAATTGAATGAAATTGAAAGGCAAAAATTTAACGTGTGGCCCCCAAGTAAATGAAAATTTTGAAACTATGGAAATATTTCTACAAAGGGAAGATGTGCTTTTAAATCATGTTGTTATATAAAGAAAATGCGCAATACATTAGAAACTTAACCTTTTTTATTGGCAGATGAATGTCAGTCATATCGCCTATTTTCACTTCCCAGCTATCAAGGAAAATATTGTCGTTATTTTCCGTCGAAAATATTAATTTTTCCGCAATTTTAAGTTGAAAATTTTTGACTAGTTCTTTATTTTTATTAACTGGCATAAACATTATCAGCTGCTTCCGGTCATTTTAACTTGGCAGCAATGAATTTAGTACCCAAACCCAATTCAAAAAAGGTTTTAAATTGGTTTTAACAAACTCATTTTGTATGGTAAAACCAGGTTTAACAGTAAAAACCAACTTTTATCAAAACCATGTCACTATCAAAACACTACAAAGTAATAACATTAACATTTGAAATATATTAATTTCTTGTGTAACATTAAAAGATCTGAGGTAGGTTAGGATTTGGTGATAATTTTTATATTCTTGGTCATCAAAATACAGTTTTTCATATCTTCTATATGTATAAAATCGTAGTGTGTGTTTGTTCGTAACGCATGATCTCCGGAACTATAAGAGGTGTTGAGCTGAAACTTTCAACACTGGGTCGGTTCAATACCCGGTAGGTTTTTGTTTTGTTTTTAAACCAACAAGTGACCATTGTTTGGAGTAATTTGTTGTTTAAAAAAAGATTATAGTTGAGGGCACGGCTGCCAGATGTGACGATTTATCGTCATTTCGACGATTTTTGGTGCCGAAAATAGCAAAATGACGATTCGACGATTTTTTCCTTAAAATTGACGATTTTTCAATAGTTCAAATAGTGCAGCTTTTTATGAAAAATCTACAGTTAAAATTCATATATGCATATCCAATAAAATATTTTGGTGTAGTTTTGCAGACTCTTTCTTAATAATTTATTGATTAGTTAAAACAAATATTATTTGTTGATGCTTTAGGGATAAATTAAAAGAAATTTTATGTATAGATACATGCATACATATCGATGATCTCAAGTATAAATATCCTAGCTCGTATTTTTTTATTAACAAATTGAGTTTTTCAGTGATTCCAATACATTTCACACAAATATACCTCGTCACACAAAATCTATTGCAATGAGTAAATTGATATCCTCAAAAAACATAAATGTGAAAAAGTCCAAAATTCCTATCAAAAATTTCCGCCATCAAAAGTACTAAGACCAAACCTTGGACCTGCTGACTTGGGAATATTTTTCATAATTTTACCACTGAAAGGAACAAAGTTATGAGGGAGTAAAGACAATGCGAATGGCTTCGTGTAAAATTAATGCATTAAAATGTTACATTTACATTTGTTACATTTATAAAATAAAACATACATGTTAAAAAAAAGTACATTTTGATTTGTCCGATTTTTCTGACGATTTTTCGAGTATGATATGACGATAACTTCATATTTTATCGGGATTTCAACGATTTTTCGATCATTTTATCTGGCAGCCCTGGTTGAGGGTAAGACAACGTTTGCCGGCATTAGCTAGTAAATTTATGAAATTATACAGATTGTCTAGTAGTCCATTGAAAAAGAATTGTTGGACTAATTTCAAAAACTTTTGGTTGGTGGACTGTTTCTGGGACTTCTCCATATGACACTATTAAACAGTGGTGCCAGTGAAATTTCGAGAAAGATACATTTTAGTTTCCAAAAAGATACATTTGTTCCCAAAAAGATAAATTTTTTTAAAAAATTTGAAAGTCCATTTTTAACGTTTAATATTTATTAACATAACATTTTTATTTCATATTTAATGAATATTATAAAGAAAATGATTTCATATAAATTCATTTTTATATTTATTTAAGTCATAAATATTAGACACCGTATTCATAAACAAAAATAATATGAATTTGAAATCCATTTTAGGAATGTTTTTTTATGAAAAATTTGAAATAAAATACATTTCAAATTCATTTTAAATTTCATGAATATTGGGGGTAGGCATGTAATTTTTAAAAATACAATAAGCAAACTTTAAAATTAATTATATGTGCATAACTATCTTTGTATGTAATCAAAACAAATTCATTTTTATAAAAATTAATATACGAGTTAAGGCGCTTATACTAAGGCGATTATATCAAAAAGTTCATATAAATTTCCTGAAAATAAAAAAGATGTTCATATTTCTTAAAAAAAAAAAGATGTTCATATTTTCTGTACATTTTGCGAACAGATTCAAAAGATACGAAAAATGTCGGGATTACACATGGTAGCTGAAGTCATCAAAAGATACGAAAAATGTGTCTTTCGTATCCTAATGGCATCAATGCTATTAAAGTAAATGAGCGTTATATGGATGTTTATTTGATAAAAGTTTGTGTTATAGTGTTAATTAAATACTGAGCTTAAGGTTAATGTACATAAAAGCATTGAAATTTACAAAACATTTTTCCTAATTGTGTTTGTAAGTAGAACAGGAGTTTATTTTGTAAGGCATATGTTCATATATAAGTTACATATCCATACACTCGCTACATACTACACACACATATTCATATGTACACACATACATATTTACACATAGCAAATATTTGAGGAAATAAGCAAACAATTGATTCAATAATAAATGACACATATATCGTATAACACTACGTGAAGTTATATATACATTCATAAGTTTGCAATGTATGTAAAGGGTCCGCCAGATAACTTTTTTTTTTAAACAGGGCGCAAAACATCGAGTGTAGCTTCGGCTGTGTGTCACGTAGCGCCGTCCTTCTTAAATTTTTGTGAACAAAAATTCGTTCAACATGTCCCGATAACGATCGACATTGACTGTAACGGCCACTCCTTGCTCATGGGCTCAATTATGCCTCTGGACCAAAATCCGCACCAAACAGTGACTCGTTTTGGGTGCGTCGGCCTTTCAATGTATGTGTGCGGGTTTTCTGTGCCCCAAATTCGACAAATTTGCTTGTTTACATACCCGCCAAGATCAAAATGAGCTTCAACTGAAAAGATAATTTTTTTTGAGACATGAGCTAAGTGTTACCATTCACGAAATAAGCACTAGTTAAAAAAAACCTTAGATGTCGGACCCTTTACTTATGTATATAGACAAATTGTCTACTTTAATTGAATAAATAGAAGCCTGTGCAATTTGGCAAACATTGATACTATATGCTGAAAGAACTATGCGCTCCGTTAGTTCATATCGTTTTGCAAGTCGTTTCATTGTTGAAATTTTGTGCTGGTAGATTGGTTTCCAAAGATTTCCCTCCGGTCTTTGTTATTGACCCCGACATACTATAAGATCTATTGCGCTTATTTCCTCAAATATTTGCCACATATGATATCAGCTTTACAACTGTACAAACGAAATGAGTTTCGAAATTTGTGGAATTGCTGAAGAGATGAAAACATTTCATTGGGTCTCTTGTTTTCCATAGGAATTTTTCAATTATTATTCACATATACGAGTACACACACAACAGACACACGGCTGCCAAATCCATGTAACAAATGATGAAAAAATCTGAAATGAACTTTGAACTATTTTTTTAAATACATAAACTCTTTTTTGATTATAATTTTAAAATCGTGTCACTTTATTTCGGTCGATGAGTTTTTATTGTTTGTATTTGAGAATTTTTAATATTTAAATAAAATTTTTATATTTTAAGTATTCATAAAAGAAAGCAAAATAATTTTTCGTTTGTTGACTTGCCATTCTTATATATACTAAAAATGCACATGCATCTGCAAACAATCCGCCCATGCACCCACACCGCTAAATGTGGCATCTGCTCATTTACACACGCACACACACACGCACTCACACTTGCATACATGGCATGCATGTATGTATGTATGAGTGTGCGCGCATTGTATGAATATTTGTATTGCACCACTGTACCTGATGGCATTTTTTCCTTATGAACGTTTCCTTTTATTATTTGTGTTTTATTTTCCTTTCTTCTACTTTGACTTGTTAAAATTCGTCTGAATGACAATCAATCAATTTTTGCACGATATTTGCTGCACCATAAAATAATAATAGTAATAATATTTAAAAAAAAGCAAACAAATATGCAAAATAAATATTGTCTACTTTTTTATATTCTACTACCACCAATATGTTTTATTGTCTCAGCACCTGTTTTCTTAATAAAATTAATATAAGAAATGCACAAAATTTTATTTAAATTTTATCTTAATTTCATAAGAGATGGTTTGTTTTTTTTTTGGGTTTTGGAATTCTTTTTAAAAATAATACCACTTGGAACGTTTTCTATTAATTTTTTCTTAAAATTTTTATATTGATTTAATATCTTTTAATTTCTTAAATTGCACCCTGCATTTGAACGCGGCGCTAGGTGCGGCGCCCGCCACAGTTGTATGTTTGGTTTTCAACATTAATTTAAGTGCGCGTAAATCCTCATTATGGGGCATTGTTGTTTATGTGCCATGCGGTCGTTCGCTCCTACAAACATTTACATGTACTTTGTGGTTCGCTAAATGCAACAAATCAGCTGTGTGGTCGATTTATAAATCCACAAATGCCCACCCACACACTCACGCAGGCAGTCATATTTGCTCGTGCAAGGTTTTTATTCGTACACAAATAAAATGTAGTATGTGGGTACGTCTGTTTGCGACAGCATAGTTTTTATATTCAAAGCATACATAACGTAAGCTGAACTACTAAGGCCCAAATTCACAGTCATTAGTTAACTAATAGCAATAGCTTAACCAATAATATTTGATTCACAGCTCTTTGTTTGCCATTAGTTAAACCGCCAAATGTCATTGGCTAAAAAATAGTTAGACAACAGCTGATTCGTTGTAAACTTTATTAGTATTGTTGTTTGTGAAATATTTTAGACACATTTCACACATTCGTTGTCAAGCATATTCTTTGTATTTAACTGTATTTTTTTTTTTTTTTTTTCTTTTAAAATTTGGTTTTTTCGAACCAATTTCAGCATTAATTCAATGCCATGTACGGTAAATTTGGACGAGCGAGCACTGTTTTAACCATTTTTAATAAAGAATATAATAAATGTAAACAAAAACCATATGCTACTCGTATATTATAGCTGCCAATAGTGCAACATAATAATTTGATAAGGTTACCATTCTTTGCCCATATTAAGAACTTTAGTTAAACAATAAACTGTAAATATGAAGTATTAGTTAAACAATAGTTATCATTTTAGTTTACTAATAATTAACTAATGACTGTAAATTTGGCCCTAAATCATATAATCGAACCATAGATTTGTTAAACCAATCTTCGATAAAGTAAGATTTAGAAGCCGAAAGCGTTTACTTCACTTAAGTGCATTATTCACCCCTATCGTGAATATTTTTTCATCTTTTCCCCATATTGCAATCCTAAATAAGCCCTGCAGGAAATGGAAGTGCCACAAGACTAGTCACGTTATCGGTCCCCAAGTGATAGGCACCAGTCCACGTTACAGTTATTATGAAGCGGACCAGGCAAAACCTTCTTCCTGCATTTTACATTCACTGCGACCTGAAAGCGGGAAAAATATTTTACGGCAGATTCACGATAGCATTATTTCCTTTGGGGTGAAGAAAAATTTCATGTTAAAAAAAATCCCACTTGTCATTCACGATTGGGGTGATTACGTTTTCTTTTTGTTGCCTGTAGAAAAAAAACAGGAAAGTGTGAAGAAATTGTTGAAGGAAATAATACATATACATACATATGTTGGCAAAGAGGGTTTAATATGTCCATTATAGTTAATTCAAAGCTCTGGAAGCAAATTTGATATTATATTTTTGAAATTGGTGTTCGGCTTGAGGTCCGTTTTAATAAATAAATAAAATTGCTTTTTAATTAATTTTTGTTTATTTATTTTCCGATATTTCGACTAACTTTATTGGCCATCTTCAAAGCCGTATCCTCCGCAAGACGTAATTTCGCTGAATTACAATCAATACGTGCGTTAACCGGTAACAAAACTCGGCTACACATTCGCACTAAGAAATAAAGGCCGTCAATAAACACCATTAGCATAAGGAATGCTTGGCGACCATTAGACAGTAATCATGCGTTTGGTCTGTGGTAGTGTGTTTCATTCCCCGCCAGAGCATAATGCTGATGTATCTTGGACTAGAGATGACGATGAACACTCAACTGCGTACAGCTTTTGCAGATAATAAAAAAGGCGTTTGCTTGAAGTTTCTGAAGATAACAAATTCTATAAATTCCAAAGAATGTTTAAGGATTTCGCTGTTGTTGTTGTTTTTTTGTATTATCCTCGAGTTTAACAAAGTCTGAGTCTGCAAGAAAATAATGATAAAGCCCATCAATGGTTATCTTGAGAAATATTCTAGTGTTTATCTAATAATTATCCAATAAATAACGCTAAGCTGGCTTTCATAGGATAAGAACTTTGGCATAACTCTATTGAGTTCAAATTTCAAATAAAATAAGTTTGTTCCACAAAATTATCAAAAAATCTATCTATCGCAAATAAAATAGAACTAAATTTACTACAAGTAGAAAATTTAATATAACTTTGAGCAATAAAACGAAAAACTAATACGGTCAACAATAACGTAATAAAATGAAAACGAGTTCTGGAACACAAGTTATGTACGAGTACATATATTATTTTAAGATTCTCCCCATCTGTTGCTACATTGCAAACAATTTTCGCCTACTCGCTGTTTCGTCTAAAATGATTGTGTTCATAACTTTAGCAAGATCCCTGTACGTTAAATGTTTTTTAAAGAACGAACGCATGCCACATGCAATCACTGTAATATTCGACGCTCCTCACCACATTTATAAAGGTGGACAGTTTGCTTCACATAGACATAAAAGTTTAATACAAATGCATACATTTGATTAAAGAAAAGTCTTGTTTGTTTCGTTAAATATCTGTGATTTTAAACTCTAAATTAAGTTCGAATTTGAAAATGATTTTTTAACTTTCCAAATCATCATAGACTCTCTATAAAATTCGCGATTTCTTATTAAAAAGTATAAAAAATAAAAGAAAAACAATCGACTTTATTATCCCACATTAGATTAGTTGAAACTTGAAAATAAAGATCACAAACACTTCACACATGTCCATGTATAAAATTCTAGTTCCGCCCAAGATTACACCATTTTCATTCGCCCGCGATCTCAATGTCGGCGATCGTACAAGCATACAATGTGTCATTGGCACCGGTGATCTACCGCTCACATTCACCTGGCTCAAGGATGGAAAACCCCTAGATACGGCGGGGATTGCAGTCATGCAGTCTACGCATAGTGCACGCAACAGCGGCGGTGTTAGCGGTGGGATTAGTGGTACCGGTGACGTTGCTGCCTCGGGCTCCGGCTCACACACGACATCGATCAACTATGACCGTGCCCACGTCCATGGCGCCATGTCCTACACGAATGATGATGGTAGTAGCGGTGGTGAAGGAGGCGCCGGCGTTGTGACAATTCGCCAAAATGATGATTTCACCAGTGCCCTCAGCATAACAAGTGTGACGAGGGCTCAGAGCGGCACCTACACCTGTCGCGTCCAAAATGATGCCGCAACCGTATCGCACTCTGCACAGCTAAGAGTTAATGGTATATGATAAACGCATGCCAAAAAGCATATCATGTATTGTTTTATTGTTTTTGTACTATTGCATAAGTATGTATGCAGCATTTATGTATATCAAATCCATGTAGACTATACAAGATTATGCATGAAATGTAGCAAGAACTTTTAGCAATCTTACTATATATCCTTCTGCATGTCCACTTTATACTTAAATTACGAAAATTATTATATGAGTATTTAATATTTATATTTGAAAAACTTATGTACTTTTTGGTTTAAAAATTGTTTAGCTATCCCCTCTATTTATTTGGCAGAGAATCCGAACTGTATTCATTTATATATTTTATTTTAAATCTGTAATTTACTATATGAAAAATGTCTCTCTTAAACTTTCTTTAGTTCCGCCACGTATTTCACCCTTTAGTTTTGAAGACGAAATAACCGAGGGTATGCGAACACAACTCATGTGCTCGAGCAGTCAAGGTGACCAGCCTTTCAATATTACTTGGCTCAAAGATGGTGTTTCTATACAAAGCGGCAGTGTAGTTAGTGGCAGCTTGGATGGACTTCACAACCAACATGGCTCGAATAGTGGTGTTGCAAATAGTATTTTTAAAACGCCAGATCCCTCGTTGACAATTAATGAATATGCGCCTTTCTCAAGCATTCTCTCCATACACAATGTCACTTCGCGTCACAACGGCAACTATACATGTCGTGTAACAAACCGTGCTGGATCTGTCGAATATGTGGCCATGCTTTCCGTATCCGGTAAATTCAATCAAAACTATATAAATGGAGCACATGTGTAATTCTTACGATCACTTCACAATTAAAGCACAATATTTGTTAGTAACCACCATGATTGTATTGCATTATTTAATATTTTTCTTATAGAACGAAAGGAGTTATTGTTGTGACCCTATGTGAATATTATTTTAGTGTTATTCACGGACACTCATTAAATTTCAAACAATATAGATAGCGTCCCAAAATGAATACGAATTAAAAAAGTTTTCTTAACCAACAAAAGGCAAACTTGCAAACTTTTGTAAACTCAAAATTCTTAAAAATATTTTTATTTTTACCATTGCCTGTAAATTTCTTATGAGGCCGTTAGAATATTTTTACGCGAGACGTTGTAGGAACATAATTGTATCATTCCATTAAAAATTTTGGCAAAAGTAATTAGGCGCGCACGATATGTTTTCATTGTGGCAAACAACAAAAATAAAGTAGTAAATAAATGAAAAAAAATCAGCAAAAAACTAAGTCTGTCTGATGTTGGTCTCATGAGGCAAAATACGAATAAGACGTAAAATTCAATGTTGTGTGCTTACACATGTTGCTGCAAATGTAATCATTGCTTTCTCTGCATTGAAAAGTAAGGGCCTGTTCAAACATGCATCACTGCTCTGCATGATACGAGGAAACTTTAATCTAACATATCACACAAGTTCGCTGATAATCTTTAGGGCATTTAAATTTACATTGGCAGCGCAGAGATGCATTTACGAACCGGCCATCAATAATGAGTTCAGAAAAGTGTTGTCATTCGAACAATAAGAACAAGAGAGGTGTATTAGGCCATTCGGTTAGAGCTATGCTGCTTAGATATAAAAAGTTTAATGTGTGAAATATTCATGCAATAAAATTATATTATATGATGATCTCAAATTCGGCGCAAATCTTTCAAAACGTCTCTATTTCCCTTTAGTTTCTTCTCTAACTGCTGTTAACCGGCTTGCCGTCGATCGGCTTCGTTCTCTGGTTTGTTTTCATGTGCAAAAACAGTAGGAAAACTAATTGAGCAATCGTTATCATTCTTTTTGTTTCACTCACTTAAAAGAACGAAACAAAACAAAATCAAACATTTTGTTTCTTTATTTTCGTACTCTGGCTTTAAGTATTTACACAGAAATCAAAACAAAAATTAATTTATAACTGTAATAGTGTCGATTATTTTTCCTAACTCCTGTATCGCGCCATAAATAGCATAGCTATAATTATTCTAATATTCGAACAATTACACTATAAGCACGTCATATTGACACAGAAAAACGCCGAGACACCCCAACTTAATTTTGGACTGTAAAACACAGTGGCATACTCCGTTTTAAAAGTTTATATTAAATTCAAGCGATATTCTATTTTTAAGTTTGTATTATCTCGCAAGCTGTTTTCATACCATATATGTAAAAAGGCTTCGAAAAGTCTTTTGAAATGATGTTATTTATTGTTTGTTTGTATATTTTTAGGTGGATACAGTACAATTATTTTGAGTTTGTGGCACTAGTTAGTTTAATTTTATCAATTATATTATTTACAAAAAAAAAATATTACAAAAAAATTCGTAAAATTTATAAAATATGGATGAAATAATAAAAAAAAATTAAAATAATATATATGAAATGTGCTAGCCGGAAAGTGGAAGGCCAACATGATAAGTGTTGAATTTCGACAAATACACAAAAGCTAAAGTCATTTCAAAAGATATTTTGATGTATTTTCCTTAAAAAACCAACTGAAGTAGTTAGCACGTAGACTACGAAAACGAAGGTCCAACACCACGCATTTTTCTGATGTACATTAGAGTCGCTTTGTATCAGTTGTTGTAGGAAAGTTTATGTGATGAAGGCATAGTGACTGGTCGCTGAATTATACCGACTTCAGCAGATACTAACCCTAATGTAACATCAGAGCGCCCTCCTTCGTTGTGTAGCAGAATCATCGACGAAGTAAAATAACCAATAAAATGGCTACTAATCACAGCTTAAAAAATTTAATACGCCTCATTCAACACCAGAGGCGCTGCAACAGTGCATTATTAAAAACGTACAAAAAGTTGAGTTGTAAAAGAATGAAGCTTTCCTCTATTTCTTCCTTCACCACATGTCTTCTCTATCACTATCCCTTTCCTAAAGAACGTAACACCTAGTAATAGTAGTAGGCATTTATTGCCTGTGTTACTTCTCTTTCAAAAAAAAAATTATCGCTTGAGAGACAATACAAAATTAAAAATGCAATATCTCTTGATCTTGACCTAACCTTTTAAAACGGAGTATACCACTGTGCTCTACGGCCCAAAATTAAGTTGGGGTGCATCGGGATTTTTCTGTGTCATTTCGAAAGTTAAAATTTTACTTACAGTCTTATTTTTAGTTTTTGTAATTGAACTTATACTCGTATCATTAGTTCAAAACATACGGTCCAATAGCATTATTTCTTCTTTAAGCAAATATATTTGCATTAAACTACGCTAAGTTGTCAAACTTTCTAACATCAGTAGATATCTTTTGAATAAATTAAAGATTATAATTTTTTCAGTGTTTCTGTATTCTAAAGTTCAACAATAATTGAGTTTGTTTGCTAAATGTAATGACTCACTATCCCACAAAATCGCACGATCTACGAAACAACACTGATCTGATGAATTGTTATTGTGTCTCTTGAAAATTTTCATAAACTCCATCATACAAGGGTTGTTTTTTCTCAAAAATCGCACGAATGTGCATCATGGCCTTTTGATACAAATGCCAGTATTCATGGAAAATTTTTAATGTTAAGGCATGCCTCATAGTGTCAAGTCATAGTGCTGATTTAAGCGGGCATAATTATGCCGATTTTGTGCTTGACATAATTTTTTATCCAGCTACAACCCCGCATTGGCAGCACAAAACCAATATACATACAACTTAAAAAACAACAAATGTTTAATGAATACGAAAAACACTAAATACACACGAAGTTGTGTACGAGTATACGTATACATTTTATGCCAAATGAATTAGTCTCGTGTAATTTGGAAAAGAACAAAAACGGTGCGGCTTAAAAATTGTGCTCGTGTAAATTACCTCAAACACAATTCCCACGTTAAGCCAATATTAATTTCAATAATTATCTCTGATTAACGGATCAAACCTCATACACATATATATTGATCATAAATATTTACAGTTACCACAAGTAATACAAGAGTTCGCCTTTTGACTCTCTCACTCATGGATGTAAAGGCATTAACTTTAACCTCAAAAAAAAGAATTTGCGAGTGGAAAAAAACTGTGCTGTTATTCCAAAGAAAATCAACAAGAAAAAAATTATTTTAAGTAATTATTTTGATTTTGTGTTGGCTTCAGTTACAATTGGAAGTTCATGGTCAGTGAACGTGTAATTTTTAGTGAAAAAATGGCTCTATTTTAGAAACTTAAAATGAGCTGCAGAAATCAATGAAAACGTCGCATAAAAAAATAACAATTACATGAAAAATGTATTAATAATTAATTTGTTTATCAAAAGAAAAATTCATTATTAAGGATTATGAAGATAGTGGCAATTGACTACCTTCAATGTCATCCCCATGTTAAAATCATCAATCGTGTGAATTTCTAGTAGTTAGGCTGGTAGTTAATGGTAACGATTGGTAGTTAACGAAATAGCTAGACATTCGCTTGCTACGCCTACTGCAGGGTATATACATAGCATAGGCATAGACATCGACATAAAATATGTATTGTAATCCCATTATTACTAAACGACACCGAAAAATTAGCTAAAAACTATTATAAGTTTTTGGAGTCGCTTCCTTGTATTTCTGAAAATGAAATTATTTACACAGACCCGTAGGAACTCACAAGTATCAGTGACCCAGATAATTTAATCCCTACAGGCGATTTAAACTTTAGACCGTAGGAATTATTTGCTTTATTTAATCACGTTAACTAAATATTGCTTTCGGGCCAATTTCAGAAACAACTCAGTCCTTTAAGCAAATGCAATATATTCCAATTAAGAATGTTACAGCGCACGTTTCACGGAGAGCACAAATCATGCCACCCAAGTAATAAAGCACGCAGCACGGATCGATCACCACAACACAGAGCACCTCGTATTGATTCACTGCATTCAAATGCAAAAAACAAATAGATGAGCACTTTGTAACACAGTATCTTAATGTCTTTCACTGAATTTGTTTTTTTTTCGTACTTTTTGTGTTTAATTTTTATTTTGTGTATCCTTAAACTTGTATTTCAGTACTCTTTCACCTTCACATTTACATTTGATTTAATTAGTTTTGATTTCATTTGAAAAACAAAAGTATTTTTAATTAAAAGTTAATATAATTAAATTAATTTCCTAGTTTTTTTCTGGTAAGTCGGTAATAGTTATATATTCTTATCATTGGAATCATTTAAATTAATAATTAAATAAATATATAATAAACTTTTTGTACAAAATTACAAGCAAATATTTAAAATGCATGACTTGACTTTGAGCACAATATGCTAGAAGACTGAAATCATGTATTTCTTAAATTAATATTTAATACAAATTGTGTAATAGTGCCACCTCGATGGATAATAAAGCCGGCTGACCAGGATGCCATACTGGGCAATCCAGTTGTTATACGTTGCCAAGCCGATGGTTTTCCTGTACCGACTGTACAGTGGAAACAATTAATTGGTAAGTAATAGTTTTCCTAAATAATATCCAGGGAAAAATCTGACATAAATGTTATTAACTTGTACAAACGCTAAATTATTTGAAAATATGTTCTTATTTAGGAGACTCCGGTGAATATAGGGAGCTAAGCTATAGCATACCAAATGGTAACTCCAAGTCGGTGATTGAAACGCACAACAATGGATCTCTCATAATACCAAAAGTAGGCAGAGAACATGAAGGCAGCTACTTGTGTCAAGCCAACAACGGCATAGGGGCGGGTCTCAGTCAGCTTATTAAGCTCACGGTGCATGGTAAATTGCAAAACTTTTTCTTTGTTCTTGTTAAAGCTAGCTAATAACGTAAATCTGAATCTCAAGTGGGACCCACTGTAGCGGTATCAAAAAAACAAATAACTATTAGAAGAGGTGACCGTGTCACATTGCGCTGCGAGGCTGATGGGGACCAGCCTTTGGATATATCATGGCGCGCTAAAGCTAATCGCATCGATCCTGCATTTGATGTTCGTTATCACATAAAGGACTCTCCCTTGAGTCGTGGCATAGTTTCAGAATTAACCATATTGCAGACAATACTAAGTGATCGTGGGGAGTATACTTGCATTGCCAGCAACTCATATGGCCACGATCGAGCCGTTATACATCTACAAGTACAAGAACCTCCCAATTTTCCAGTAAATTTGCATGCCACAGACCTGGGAAGTCGTTCAGTTACCCTGGCTTGGTCACCGAATGATCAAGACAGTGTTCTTTTGGGTGGTAACAACCGTGATTCTCAGCCTATATCGAATTATATCTTGCAGTACAAAAAGGCTGGAGGTACATGCTAGCTACAGAAAAGCCTTTATATTATTCATTAATGATTATAAAATGTTTCAGATGTTTGGCATGAGGGCAATAATCAAAAGCTGCTGCCTGGTGAGAAAACAACTGCGCAAGTAGGCTCTTTGCGTCCAGCCCAGGCATATCACTTCCGCCTTTATGCCGAAAATCATTTAGGTACGAGCGCTCCTAGTGATATATTGCTTGTGCAGACTGATGCCGAGGCTCCTAGTGGTAGGCCTCTAGATGTTTCCGCTGAACCTTTGGGACCACAACAGCTGCTTATAACTTGGCGTCCCCCCGAACGAGATAGTTGGAATGGCGAGCTTTTGGGCTACACAATTGCTTACCAAAAACATGGTTCTTCGGACAATTTTCAAAACTTTACTAAAGTTAGCAGTCTGGGTGGAGAAGGGCTGAATGATTTCCGTCTAACAGGGCTGGAGAAGTACACTCAATATGCTGTCACAGTTTCGGCATTTAATGTCAAAGGCGACGGACCACCAAGTGAAGTTGCTCTGGGTCACACCCTAGAAGATTCTCCTTCAGCACCACCCCAAGGTGTTACATGTATTGCTTTAACAGCTCAGAATATTCAAATTTCCTGGCAATCACCACCAAAAGAAAATCATCATGGAGTCATACAGGGCTATAAAGTTCTCTATGAACCTGGTAATTTTGATTCAGAGTATGGTAGCAGGGAAACCAAAATAACTTCAGCTCTGAGCACAGTTTTGCACGGCTTACAGCCGTTTACAAATTATAGTGTGCAAGTCCTAGCATTCACTAGAGCAGGCGAAGGAGTAGTAAGTTCAACGGTATCATGTACCACAGAAGAAGCAGTGCCTGATGCACCCGAACGTGTGAAGTCCGTTGTAAACTCTGAAACCTCGGTCATAATTAGTTGGCTGCCACCTCGAAGACCCAATGGTATTGTTACCAAATATAATGTTTACATACGCATTTTAGACAAGGGTCAAGAGCTGAAGATACTTAAGGAAGTTTTACCAGCTCAAAATAGACATTTCGAAGCGAAGGACTTGTCAACACGAGAGACCTACGAAGCTTGGGTGACAGCATCAACGAGAGTAGGCCAAGGGCCTAGTACTCCAGTGATTAAACTAATACCTAGCTCATCGGTTCCAGCAGCTATAATTTCCTTCAGTCAAACATTAAGTGTCAGTTGGAGAGTGGACATGAAATTACCATGTCTTTTCGTCGGTTCCCCAAAACCCAATGCCGAATGGAAAGTTTTAAATGCCCGTTCAAAAAAACATTTTCGCCTAGAAGTCAGCAATGACAATACCTTAACTTTAAGGAGCATACAGAGATCACATGAAGGTAACTACTCATGTGTGGTGCGCAATGCAATTGGTTCTGACCACATTGTCTACCAGTTGTTTGTTCAAGGTAACTATTTGAAAAGATTTTTGCGAAAAGGATTTTATGATTAATACAAATTTTATGCCGTCAGTGCCACCTTCCGCACCAGTTATTTCAGTAATTGGTACAACAGCAAACTCCGTGTCATTGCAGTGGAGAGTTGATGATATTGGCGGAGCACCTTTGAGAGGATTCACATTAACTTTTCGTAAGGAGTTCGGAGATTGGGAGGAAACTCAGTTGGATAGACGAGTTAATTCTCATCTATTAGAGAATCTTCAGTGCGGTACAAGCTATCAATTCACAATTGTGACTTTTAACAAAATAGGAACCAGTGCTACCAGTCCCATAGAAATAGCAAAAACTCAAGGTAAGCCGTTTTGTAATATACATATATATTGCAAAACAATTTATAGTAGATGTTTTATATTTTCAGGAAACAAACCAAATGCTCCCAATAAGCACAATCTTATACGATCAAATATCACTTCTGCTCTTATTGAATTATCTTCTTGGCAAGATGGTGGCTGTCCCATACAATATTTCAGCATTGAATTCAAGCGATATGGTATTGCAAGCGACTGGATCATTGTATCCAGTCGCATAGAGTCTCATGTAAGTCTTTGTTATAGCGACAGCCAATTCTATACCAAATTTACATAAGTAGTTGAACATCATTAAAATTAATAGTTTCATTCACATTCGTACATCAAGCGGCTTCATTTCACCCTTTGGCAACCCATCATAGAAATGGTTTTAAGCAAAACCAAGAAAAAAATGAGTTGGAAAATAAATGCCTTCTCGCTGTAACGAATTAGTGCAAACATATTTAACTTTTAAGCTCAATGTCATTTGTTTTCCAAAAAATATAACAGTTAACTTTTCATTCAACTTAATACATACGTATGTACATATATATTTATAAATTATTTATTTCTGCAATTCATTTAGACTCGCTACACAATTGGAGACTTGGAAGCTGGTACTTTGTACAACTTGAGAGTGACGGCACACAATAATGCAGGGTCCACTGTTAAGGAATACACATTTGAAACAATGCGTTTTAGTGGAATGCCAGGCGAACTCGATCAGAGTGATTTGCCAGAAGTGAATTCTTTGTTTCGAGATGCCCATCTAATTGCAGTTATAATAACCTCAA
The DNA here is from genome assembly GCA_936439885.1 of Nowickia ferox. NCBI lineage: Eukaryota > Metazoa > Arthropoda > Insecta > Diptera > Tachinidae > Nowickia > Nowickia ferox. The sequence continues at coordinate 31,002,680 of OW387026.1, forward strand.
TTTTTGGTACAATACTAGCTCTGGTCGGGGCATGCATATGTTTCAAAAACTGTAAGTGTAACTGTGAGTCTCACTCCGCAAAAGTATTAATAATAATTCCTGGTTTATATGTCCAGATCCACGGCATATCTTTTCACGCAATGTGGACACAATGAGGCCTCCCAGCAACGATGGAAAGGACCTACAACACCGTGAGCAATACTATGGTACGATGCGCAAATCGTGTCAGCAATCACCGGGAGATTCGGTTGTTGCACTTGAGCGCATACCTGAATACTCTGAAGATATATATCCTTACGCTACATTCCATTTACCAGAACACGAAAACCAATCGGCCAACATACCCCTCAACCGTAAAGGCATGCAACCCATGTACGATCCCCGCAGCGGAGACGACAACACCCTCTCCAGTTCAGGCTTGAAAGTGAAGAGATCTGTGTCAGGTAGTGGAAACATTTCCATGGGCGGCGGAGAATGCAGCCATACTAATACGGAGAAAAGGCACAAGCGACGTTCGAAGACTATTAAATCCGAATCCGAAGAGTATGACAGCTTAAATAGTGATAGTGACCTAAGTGGTGAACGAGCACGAGACGATAATCGTAGCACTCGCACCGACGCTTCCAGTCAGCTTGAGAATTCCGGCTATAATAGTACGTAAAAAATCATATTGAATAATTTCCTATACATCTAAATTTTGTTTAAAAACTTACTTTTTTAAAGTTCATGGCCACAGTCCGCGAAGTGGTGGCAGCAATAAAGAACGCCTGTCGGTATTTAGCAGGCCTCAACTTCATAGTAAGTTAGTACCTATTTTAACTATTCAAACTGCACAGACATTCAATTTCCAGTACCAATAGTCATAATAACCCTGCTATGTTACCCTTATACTGAATTAATGCTCACATCCACATACATGTTCGCTTTTGCGGATGATATTCTTGTTAGTCACTCAACACTTGCATTGCATCTATTTTTAATACTGTTACAGTCATGCCTACAATTCACCCGCTACTACTAACCCAACCTCACCCACTATAATATCTAAATTTACCCCCAAACATTTAGAAAACATTTTACCGAACCGCCAGAAAGATTCCACGAACGAGAGCTTACACACTTCTAATGGAGCTGCATCTGAATCGGCCAATGAAACAGTTTTCAAAAACCCCAAGCGAACTTCATTTAAATCTCCCAAGTCCCTCTTCCAAATAATAAGGCCTACAAAAATTTTAACCAACACCTCCCAAGCACATGCCAATCCAACTGCATGTTCCACAAACTTGAAATTGAATCGTTCTCCTGAAAATGTCACACAACCTAAAGTACGCATTCAACCCAACCCTCCCCATCAACTTGTTCATTTAATACAACGTCCCATTTCCGAGACCATAAATGTACATACCAGCCAGCAACCGCCTCGACCACCATCACCTTCACCCTCATACCGTTTTGCATCGTCTTCCAAGCATGAAACCATTGCAGCCACTACCACCGCTCAACCACAGCCACATCAACTAAAATCCAAGAACAATTCCCGCCATAGCCCCAGTGCTTTAATCATATTGAAGACATCTGGTAGCGGCAGTGGTAGTAGTGATAGTGTTGGATATCACAAGAGCTCCTTATCCAATAGGCAAGCTAACATTACTAGTTAGTTAGATGGTTCTGATTATATTATATTAGTAGAGTGTTAATTGTATCCATTCTTTTTTTACTTTATTTTTATGTGTGTTTGAAATAATTTTATATTAGACAAATTTTAGTATTTTTTGTTTATAAAACTACATAAATACAAATTTTATTTGGCAATTTTTCCAAACAAACCCTTTGGACAAATTCAAAGTTTGATAAGGTTGCAAACAATAACAGCGAGAATCTTGCCTGATGGTAGCAGACCAAAATCTGCACCACAACTGATCACTTCCCCTACAAGAACAGTGAAGGTAATTTGATGCATCATCTGATGACCATTGCTGATGGGTATATACATGATGATGGCAGGCAAAATATCTGAAATTCTGCATATCGTGCAATAACCATCAAAAAAAATGCTAAAGCGGCATATTGTTCGATCTTAATTTTTTACCAACATCATCGATTTGTAATCGTAAATACTCGTTTTTTTTTTCAAAAAAAGCGAGGTCCAAAAAATGTGTCGGTTAAGCTATTTTTGGCGGTTATGGCTAGATACTTATGTTGCAAAACAAAAGTCCGTAATATTTCTAAAAGCCTAAAATCGCTCTCTACAATTGATTGTTTTTAGCAAAAACAGAAAACAGCGGAAAAATTTACAATGGGGTCTTTTTTTTATTATGCCAACAGAGACGCACAATAAGGAAGAATTTCTCAAAAACTTAAAGCGTTATAATTTCTTAAATGGTAGCGATACCGAACTGCTCTGTTTATTAAATTAATCCTAATTATTTTTATCTGTTTAGTGTTTATTCTTTAAGTCGGTTAAAATTTTGTTTAAGTGTAGTTTTATTCACTTTTCAGTGCCTATTGTTGTAGTTGGTAAATTTTTATTTAGAAAGCTGTATTTATTTAATTTATGATTTTCTATCTATGTCTACATCTGTAAAATATTTATGGAAAAAAAATTCCCTAACACTAATTTGACTTTAAGCAAGAAGAATTTTTGGAAAAAAAATTAGCATTTAAACTGTACCTACAAAGCAAGCCTGGCTTCGTCGTTAAACAGTTTTTTGTAATGCTGAGGGTATTAATCAAGCATTATTATGGTAGGTAGCACTTTGCAACGTTTATATAACATGTTGCATATTTTGACACACGACACTGCAACATACAACGCAACCATCAATGCAACTCATAAACATTAAAACATTTTGATATTTTTAAAACTTCGAACGCAACCACAAACAAGACTACACACTATGCGATTGACAATGCAATCTGCCTGGTTGCAAAACATGTCTCAGCAGTGATGCCAATTAAGTGCCTTTCGCATTAGATTTAGTGTCTTATGAGTCATAACAGTACGCACTTTTTTCAACTTGGTGCTTTTAAAAAAAGGAGCTGAATTGGTGCTTTTTCACTTTTAATTTTATTGAATTTTGCGTTTTGGTTTGTGATAATCTTATTGCTTCATAAAAAGTTCCATATGTATACAGATTTTCCTCTGTTTAGCAATTCTAAATATAATAATATTCTGTTTGCTTTTTAGATGCGAAGTTTGACCATTGCAAGCAATGTCTTGGTTGCATGTACGAAAGTGTTTCTCAAAGCATATTCATACATACATATGTATGTGCGGAACTTTTTTTTAAGATATCAAAAAAGTAAAAACGCAGTTTGTCTTAGAATTTTTGCCCGCATATGAAAACCCAGTGAGCCTTTGTTTTTAAAAAATACGCATAAGCCTAATGTGCATGTATATACGTACATACCCTGCAGGAAATGCAAATAGTGAAATTGTAGTGATTCACTAGTGACATTTTCGGTAGTATTACTGAACAGTTGTACCCCACTCAATGTAATCATCTATTGACATTTAGCATTAGCTTGTCATTGAAAATCCACCAGTATTTTAGGGGCTCTGATCTACAATATCAATTTTTCTCGCTCGATGCCAGTAGTAAAATTGTAGTGATTTACTAGTGACATTGTCAATAGTACTACGGACAAGGTGAACTCCAACCAATGTAATGCAATCGCCTATTGACATACAACATAGGGTTGTCATTGAAAATACCAGCATATTTTAGCACTATTGTCGAGGTAGTTCTTTTACGACCATATGAAGATATTTGAAGCAAATATTCACTAGTACATGTAATTAACCCTCGTCTACAATTTTATAAGCGTTGGGGCAAAAAACTTAAACACATACATAAAATATATTTGTTTAATATTATTTTTTTATTAGAAACTAGCTGACCAACCCGCCTTTGCTCGAAAGATTTTTATTAATGATTAGTATTTCATAGAATTAAAAACTAAAACACAAATTTTCAGTACAAAGAAGAGATAACACCAATTTTTCTTAATTTATTGCTTAAGAAGTTACTTCTAAATTCGGTTATTATTATATGTATAATAATAACAATTGAAACAATCATTAAAAAATAAACAAAAAAATTCTAAACATATAATTCATTTTTAAACTTGTTGATAAACAATATTTTTTGCTTTCTATTGGGGGAAGAAAATGAAAAGTGCTGACGGTGTGCCGACTCTCGAGCACACAACAAACGATTGACCGTGGGAAAAGTGTAGGGATTCTAAGTTTAACCCGCACACTTTTAACGATTGTCCTTGCGATTTGTTAATCGTCATTGCGAATGGAAGGCGAACTGTAAATTATACACGTTTAAACTTAAATGGTAGATCACTTGATATGATACAGGTATTCTTGATATAAGCACTTCTTCTCCTTTAAACTTTGCTATGATTATCTGTGCTTTAATAGTATTTGGCATCAGCATTTTAACAACAAATATCGTACCATTGCGTAGTGTTGGCTGATTCAGGTTACGTAACATAACTATTACTGAACCAAACTTAAGCTGCAAGCCATGCAGTGCCATTCTCGGTAAATCCAATGAATTCAGGAAGTGAACAAGGTCATCAGGATCTTAGCAAATGCGAAAGCGAATGCAAATAGCAAAATTAAGCGAATAATTTGCGAATGCGAACATTCGTTACATCCCTAGTTAACAACATCATCAGGATCTGTAATAGAATCAATAGACTTATACGAAAGGGGTTCAACGTAATGGTTTCATTCCCTTTACGAAGTGTATTTCTTTCAGTGTACAGTTTTTGAAATCATAATGAAAAAGAAAATGTATTTTTAAACATTTTAAAAACAAAAATATTTTATTATATTATTATTATTATATAAAGAATTTCAATTTTTTAAAATAAATAATTATATTTTTCGCCGAGTAACATTTTACATTTGTGTCGTGTCGAGAATTAATTTATTAACATGACCAAGTGTATGATACTTTGGCACAAAATCTTAAAATTATTGCAAATTTTAAGAATCAAGTGAAAATTCGTTCGATTAGCGCTTTGGACTACAGTCAAAGATCGAAAATTTTTCATAACAAGGGCATTATGATTCCAAACAAAAAAAATTTTAATTTAAAACGAATTTAATTTAAAAAGTTTCATTCCTTATTTAAAAACTGTCCATTATTATTTCAAAACATTTAATTTTTATCACAAAAATAATTAGTTTTAAAATAAAAATGCTTCATTATTACTTGAAGAATATTTCATTCTTAACTCAAAAACATAAATTTTTGATATGAGTATGTTCAACTTTATAGCAAGGTTGTTGTATTTTTAAAACAAAAATGTTTTTTTTATTTCAAAATAGTTTTCATTTCTAAAACAAAAATGAACATTTTAAAAATAACACAAAACAAACTTAGTTCTATTTCATAAAGGTATCGTTTTAAAATGAAATTGTTTTTCATTGATTTTAAAACTTTTTTTGGGTGTATGAAATTCACAAACTACATTTGAAATTCAAAAATTACATTTGAAATCTAAAAACTTTTATTGAAATTCAAAAACTCCAATGAAATAGTCAATCAGAAGCTGCAGCGGCTAGCCGCCGATCGTCTTGCAACTCTGCTATTGACTGCACAATACCATATAAAAAAAGAAAGGAAACGCGTTCGTTGACAATGTCACCAAAAATACAATACTCGTAGAACTGTTGTCTCTAACGTGTCTACTCGAACAAGTGCAATCGTTGCTAAATAAAAGAGTATTTACATAGAGACATATGGTTCTAGGCTGACTAGAGGGTACTTATGTATTTCATTACATTACCCAGTATACCACATAATAACAAAACTTCAATACAACTTGAGAATAAGATTATAAAAATAATCATATCAGTTTATACCCAATTATTTACATATACCCCTGTTAAATAGTTTACGGACATCCATCCCTATGGAGCGAACTTCTACCGTCATCCAAGGCTTCTCATAGCAGGATTTGCTTTCTCGAACAGGGCAACTATCTTCGAAAGATGCAACTAGACCCTCAGTAATCGTATTTACATTGACGTCAATGTAATCTACGCTCAGGCAGTCTCGCGATGTATGCCTTAGGCGTTTCCTGAGTAAGTTTCCGAACCTTTCCCATTCGGGTTTTGCCTTGTCTGTAAAACTAATTATGCGCTGCCGACCCAGTTCAAATCTGATATAACGGTGATCATGAAATTAACGTTCGTCAGTAACCCTCCAATCGTGGATAATTGATAATGTTCTCCGTACATACAGTAATATTTTTAACCTTTTGACAAATGCCAATAACAAAAGTTAGCTTATTGCGGGTGTTAATTGTAATAAAATAGTATAATATCTTGATATTACAGAAATAACATTTATAGAAGATACATACTGCTAACGACAACCACAGTTATCCACACGGACGATCTACGAAATTACCGTGTCCTAAAAACTCGAGCTTTCATATACTACCATCAACGCTTTTGAGACATGTCCTCTAATCAGCAGTTCTTTTTTTAACAAATTTCAATTCAGTAGCTTAAAAGCCACCACTTCTACTCAGGTTGTACATTGATCTTCTTTGGTGCTCTTCTCATTATATAATCACTATGACTTCCATTTAATAGCAGATTTTGTTGGGGAAAATTTGTTGGGCCATGCCATATGTGTGTATATAGTTTTACCAGAACCATTAGCAAAGGCAATTATTGTATTCTTTTTAATTGAGTTTTTATTTAAATTGAAGAAATTAATTATTTTCATGGAAGTAGATTGTATGTGCATGCATTGTTTTTCATTATATATGAACGAATAATCTAACATAATAAAACTTAATTAATCATTTCATAGATATGCTTTGGCAGCTAATGCTAATTTTGAAACATGTTTTTTTTTAATTTTTGTTCCAACCATATTCATGAATATATTTAAAAAAAAACAGCAGCATGGACGCGGTGCCGCTCGACTACAGGCTCTTTGACCCGCCACCCAAGCAACGTAAGCAGCAGCAACAACAGCAATCAGGCAACAAAACACACTCACCCAAACATCATGAGCGAAAAGCTTCAGATGAATGTGCCAAAAATTCAACCAACCATACAAATTTGTCCGGCAGTATATCCGGAAAAATTCGACCAAAAACTACCGATAATAGTTCCAACAGCGGCAACAGTCTCGCCGGTGAATTCCAGTATTCACCTAACAGCATCCCCTCCCCGCATATTGTCCAGTCGGGCTCCTATGTTGAAATTTTAAAACAAACTGGCAACCAAGCAGCTGCTGTTCCAACCAGTTCAGTTGCCGTACAACACGAGCGCTTAATGGGCCATGCCAAAAATACTCTCAGTTCAGCAGCATCTTTGGCGTGTCATAACAAAAGTTATGGTGATTTTCTGACCATAACACCCAGACGCAAAGGTAAACTTTTGGGCGCTGACGTTAAGGCGGCTGCGGCCGGTGAAGGACATGACAATTATCGCCACCATCTACCACACAGTATTGAGCCTCTGCATCTCTTGGGCATACCAAATGACAATATGTCTACATTTTTCGATTACCGCGCCATGGAAACGCTAAGCAATGCCGATACGCTGGCCATTGGTTCAACCATGGCAGGCCATTTGTACCCTACCAAAATGACCAACAACAAGCAGCAGTTTGATGCCACCACCAAAAATCAATCTTCCGTAACGTCACAAGTACCCGACGAATATCATCACATTATCAGTGAAAAAAACTTAAGCCCTCCCTCGGCATTTTGTGATAACATATCATCGATGAATAAGGCTTAAAGACTAAACTTACATACATACGAGTACATATGTTTTTTAATTAAATCTTATTGAATTTGAATTATTTTTACAAAAATTTCAACATATCTTAAGTAATAATTTTTGTTTGTATTTGCATACTGACGCATATCTGCTTTCGATTTGTATACAAAAAAAGGAAGACGTAAGGAATTCTTGTTTTAGAAAACACATCGAAATTTTTTTTTTACCAAAAATAAAAAGTCTGGAAAAGACAAAGTGACAAACAACTTGAAACTAACAAACAAATGCATTTAAAACAAAAATACTCGGACTCAAACCCTTCAAATGATATATGTATAGGTTTAAGAACTTAGCGTAATTAACTGAGAAAACAATTTCAATTAATTCAGTAATCAAATTCAATTAACAAAATAATTATGTCTGTTAAATAAATAAATAAATCTTTTGACAAATGTTCTTGACTGATGACACAATGAACAATTTTTTATTAAATCAAAAATAAAACAAAACAACAAATTGTAAATAATATTTAAAAGAATAACGACAACTAGAATAAATACACACTCACACACACACATACACACACTCACAAACTGACAAACCCCTTTAAAACAAGACTCTATACACGTACATATGTACAACAATTAATAATTTAATTGAAGCGAGATTAAAATAGTGTTATATGATCAATTAGTTGCGTTACATGTTTGTTAAATCAATTATAGTGCGTAACATTTAATTAGTGAATGTGAAATAAAAGGAAGCAAGTATGAGATACATATATACTGCCATTTAGTTGGCCGTTTGATCGCAAATAGAATTTTAAATTAAAACTTGTGTCAATAACAAATAAAGAAAATCGACATACATACATACAATTATCAAACAATTACTCATTATGTAATATTAATTAAATATTAGAAAATAAATTGTAATTAAACATCTAAATTAGAAGAGAAAATTTAGTTAATCAGTATCAGTTCTCCAAAAAGTGTCAATTTTTTACAAAGCAAAGAAAAATTAAAATAAATTTAAAAAGAAATCCAAAATTTGAAATTTTGTCAATCCCATAATACAAAAATTAATTTACTTTTCCATACACATATACATATATTAAATTTTATTGAACACATTCATAAATATACATACTTGTGAATTAATTAGTTAAGGTTCTCTTTAGATTAAGACCACCAAATTATTGTAATACTGATACAGGCCCATTCAATATGAATTTGTATGAATATCAAAGTGTTGTTATTTGATAAGTACTTTAGATTTTAAATTATTTAATCGATTGATTGTATGTATTTGTATGTGCTGAAATGAAAGCGTAAGCAAAATCAAGAAAAAACCAAAAAGTAACAATAAATTTAAATTTAACAAATAAATTGCAATACTTATTAAACCTATGGCTTCTTCTCACATCCTTAAACCAATGGAAATCACATATTCCAAAATATAAAGATCGGAAACCGAAACGATTAACGGTATCGGTATTGCTACTAGTGTTCAGCGAAACTGTGATTTTTTAATAATGTTGCTCCTTGTGAACGTGATTTCTAAATCGCTGTTCTTTTAAACTGCGATTGTGATCACAGTTTAGCAGTATTTTGTTTGTAGCAGTTCTGTTATTTTGACAAAATGTAATAAGAAGAGCAGTTGTGAAATTAAACAGTGACTGTGATCACGGTTTAACACATTTCAGCTCTTCTGCTTTAAAAGTATGTATTATTATTGGTATTTTGATAAATGCTAATAAGAAGAGCGACAAGAACAAACAATTAGAATCACCCCAACCAAATATTGATAATTGTCGCATGAGAGTCAGAGAGACACTAAAATTGCAAATACAAAAATGTGAGAGCTATACATACGATTAGACGATTTTTTCTCGACAAACGGTGAACGTATACAAATAAATTCATGTGGTAGCTTTATTTACTGTAAAGTAAGCATGCAAGATCATTCACAGTTTGTATGAAAGAACTACATTTGCAAAACCTGTTACTTGATAAATTCAGTCACAGTTGTGATTAGTGATTTTTCAATCGCTGTGAAAAAGTAACAGGTTTCGAAAAATAGCTCATCACTCTTTGCTACCGGCATAAGTATTTTTTAAATTTCCGTATCATTAACGGTAACGGTATTTTTTTATTTTCGTATCGGTATTACCGGTACATATCGCTACCGAATCTAAAAAAGCGGTATACTCGTACTACTATTAAGCTTATTAATTCAGACAGTGTACATATACCCCTTTTAGACACGGAAAGTTTACTTTGCAAAGTCTTAATTCAGCTGGGAGAAAGACAGAAAGAGATAGTATTCCTTCCTCTGTCTTTCACACAGCTGAATTACGACTTTGAAAAGTAAACTTTCCGTGTATAAAATGGGTAATAGCAAAACTTTATTATAAATGTTTGTACACTTGTACATATCGTCACCTAAAATTCAAAAAGCCGTAACAACCAAAAAGTTCAGAATAGACTTTTTGATTGATTATGATGTGATTAACCAAAATACATCTTTCTTTAAAATTTTACTCACATACAGTGGCTCACGGCTTATTTCAACCATATTAGTTTACAATATTTAATATAAAATTATTACTTATAAATGATTAAAGTCAATTCTGTTGACATGCAGGTCTATACACATATGTGGTTGTATAAAGCTTATATACAAAATAAAAATAATAAAAAAATTTGCTCAGATATACTTAAGTGGAAAACGTAAATAAAATGCACTTTGTTGTGTTTTAGCTTATTTCAACCAGTCATTTCCAAAAAACTTATACGTTGGCAACACGCGCAAATAGCAGTAAATTTTTGTTGGTATTTATTGTTGGCGGAGTTTTTTTTTGTTTGAATATCATTTTAGTGTGTTTTCTGTATTTGAGCTAATCTTACGCGCATTTTTTTATAATGGACGACGCGCTTCCATCGAAGTGAGATAATTAGTTATAATACACTTTCAAAAGGGTTACTCACGACGGAAAATATCTGATATCTGGTCAGTCTGAGCCACTCAACTGTACAAAGCATAATATATAGGTTTGTCCATGAAAGCAGAATACATAACAAAAGCAGGAAAGCTCCAAGCAAACTACTCGAATTGAAAATGAACTTAATAAGACATGCGTGCAGAAACAGTCCGCCGTGTTCTTCGGAAGCATGGCTTCCATGGTAGAGTAGCCCAAAAGAACCTTTCATTAATGAAAAAATCAACAAGCACGCCTTAAATCTGCCAAAAAAACATATTTCCAAGGACTGTAGCTTTTGGGAGTGTTATTTTTGTTGATAAGTCTAAATTCAATTGGAGTATTCAAATGGTACTCATAAATTAAGACGTTTTAAAGTAATAACACGAAAAAATATGACTGCTGTGAGCAACCCCTCATAATTTACAATTAAAATTATTGTACTTACAGTATGGAGCAGAGGTGAGTACATGTTTGTATTTTCTGCATTTGTAGGCGCATAAAAATAGTAATAATGAAGCGATTTAATTTTTGTTTTTGTAATTATATTTATTATTCAGTTGCTAACATAAATGCTTTTAAAACAAAAAACTACATATTCAAAGAAAAAAAAACATAAAATTAAAATAACTCTTATGTACTCACTTTTGCACCTTCAGGCAACATTTAAAATATGTTGTATTTTTAGTCCTTTATCTATAGCCCTTTATTTTGTAATGCACTATTTTGTCAAACTTTTAACCAATTTTTGGATAATTTCGCCTGAAATTTTCTTCTGCTCCAGCTGCACACATTGCCACAACTCGATTCAGATAAATGGGGCCGTTCGATATTGTGCTAACTATATTTTCATAATTGACCACAAATTCTCAATTGGATTGAGGTCGGTACTTTGAGGAGGCCGCGGCATCAATTGAAAATTTTTCCCAGTCAGCCATTAATTAACGATTTTTGGAGTTTGTTTCGGGTCTCCATCCTGTTGCAACACAACTTCTTTCTCAGGATATGCGATCATGTCTGGAAAATCGGGAAGATGGGTCTTCAATATGTTCAAATAGTCTTCTTTTCTCATGATGCTATAAATTTTTTGCAATGGACCAACATGCCACCATGTGAAACAATCCTGCACCACGATGTTGCCTACGCCCTACTTGACCGTTTGTTTAATATCGTGTCGTTGAATGGTGTCCTGCCAGGCAACACAAAGATTGGGCTGGAAGCGCGTAATAATTAATTTAAATTTAATTCAATTTAAAAAAATTTATTTGTTGTTCGTTAAGCGTTAAATAAAACTAGAATGTTGACATTTCTTAACGATTTTTGAGGTTTGTTTCGGGTCTCCATCCTGTTACAACACAACTTCTTTTTCAGGATATGCGATCATGTCTGGAAAATCGGGAAGATGGGTCTGCAATATGTTCAAATAGTCTTCTTTTCTCATGATGCTATAAATTTTTTGCAATGGACCAACAAACTGCAAAACTACACCAAAATCTTTTATTGGATATACATATATGAATTCTAACAATAGATTTTTGGACTATTGAAAAATCGTAAATTTTAAGGAAAAAATCGTCATTTTGCTATTTTCATCACCAAAAATCGTCAAAATGACGATAAATCGTCACATCTGGCAGCCGTGATGACAAACAATAAACATAGCTGAGAAAGTCTTATTATTTTATGATGTTTTTCTTTGAGTAACAACAATTTTTTCAAACTATGTTAAAATCTGAAGACATTAGGACACTGGTGTGAATACCCCAAATATATTTAACTCGGATGGTTAAACGTACGTCTGGAAACAAAACACAGAGCTTCAGGAAAAAATTTTAAACCAACTGTCAAACATGGTGGTGGTAGCGTTATGCTTTGGGCCTACTTGTCAGCCGCTGGGGTAGGAAACTTTCAATTTGTTTAGAAATACCGATTTTATTCATCAAATCAAAAAGGTCGTAAGTACTATGTTAACAAATGTGTAATTTAAAAAATAAAATCAATTTGAACGAAATTGGCATTTGTTTTATATTCAGTTACCGTTTTTTAAATTAAAATTATTGCAAGATAGATCGCTGAGAATATTTGTTCCTTACCACAAAAATAAAAAGATGAGTACTAATAGTGAATATGGTTCTACTAACAAAGTTGAAAAAATTTAAAAAAGTGTAAAACTTAAATAAACCGAATGAAAGGAAAACAATACACGGGTCTAACAAAAGGAAATATTTGTAAAAAATCACCAAAACAGCTTAAAGATGGTTGTACATCAAAATTATGTGCGAAAAGTCCATTGGGACATTGTGCTATGTTATCCCAAGAAAATCGCAAGGAAATATTTGATAGCTTTTGGAAAATGTCTTAATTAACTTAAATTTTTCTCCCGGCTGATTGCCACAGTCTTTACGATAACATAGGCCGAGTACACGGTGGCATTTTGTGACAAATATGGTCGAAATAGCAGTGGGAACTAGTGGCAACGTTTGTCCTTTCCGATATTTTTCCTTCTGTGGCATTACCACACAAACTGTTAACGCATCTGATGTGAACAGCTGTGAGAATGAAGGCTCAATCAGAGGTGCCATAACCATAACCATAGAAAACAGCCGTTCGAACCAAACTAATGGGCAACACTGTATTTGGTTATAGGTGACTCGCCATAACGCCATACCTCTCACCATAGAAACCAATTGCATTTTGGTTTGGTTATGGCTATGGCATTATAGCTATGTCACGTCTAATTTAAGCTTAAGTTGGCTGCATTGCTAACACAAAAAGAAAATGTCAGCGTGTTGAACTTTAAATGTGTGCCGGTGTATAAATTAAAAAAAATAATGGAAAACAAAAAATCGCAGATGCGTGTAAGGGAAATTCACACGTCATGGACTCATGACATGACGATACAGTTAATTCAGCTTGTAGAAGTTTCTGAGGCTGAGTGGAATCACCTACATATGTAGCATTTATAGGGATAGAAATGCGAAGGAATCTGCATGGTCAGAAATTTCGAAAAAACTAGGGCTGTCACATTCAGAAGTGTTAGCCAAATGGAACAGCGTTTGAATCCTGCTTCCGTAAACTGGAATGCAGAGTGCAATAAAATCCTTTGGTAGTGCGCATATTAAGCCCTGGTCTTTTCCACCACTTTCTTTGCTGTTTTTTAGATTTTCTTAATTTTTTCTAATTACTGATAAGCACACTGTGGCACTAGCCAATTGAATAATTTTGCGATTATGCATTTGTATAAATATTAATTAACAAACAATACGAAAAACAAAGTCTCACAATGATAAAGCAAACGACACTAAATGTCATTATGTCAAAATTAGTCCTTGATGTAGACAATGATCATGAAACAAAGAATATAAGATAGCGCATTGCGCAGGTCCGTTAACTTTGTACACAGACCAGCTGGTATTGCTAACGTCAGTGTAGTCAGAAATAATGCATTGTGAAAAAGTTATTTGTGGTGTGTGCTATTTTAAATAAAAAAATTTAGTGTTTAAAAGTTAAATTAATTAGAAAATATGTATAGGGTTAATAAAATCAAGCGCGCTGTTGTAAATTGCAACAAAATCAACGAATTTCTTTCCCTTCTGCTGCTTCCTGGTTTTTTTAATCTTTGCACTAGACTGCTAAAGAAATGGATTAGCTTCTGCCACAAATTGAAAGACACTGTGACGATGAGCACTGAGCTCAGTCATGTACATAGCACATGGGTGGACCATCTTATGGAAGCAGATTACCTAAGCCAGCGCAGATAACAATAACGTATGTTTGTATATAGCATACCAAAGTCTTAGAAATAGTTCTCGCAACAATTAATGAAGAAAATTTACTCATAGTAAAAAATTTCTTAATAATTCATCTCCACCAATGAGAAAAAAACTATAAACTTGTCCTTTTTCAACAGAATGTACTTCAAAGTGTTGAGTGTGAATGAAGAAATATTTAAAAATCTAATGAACCGAAAAAGAATAGAAACTGAATTAAAATCTATGTATATTAATACGTTAACAATTGTGTTCCATTTATTTATTTCATTTACTATATTTACTTATAATCAAATTAGTGTTTGATTTAAATTTTTAGAACTAAAACACACACTTTCAGCACACTCTTTTATACATAAAACACAAAATTAGAAAGTATAATAGGTATAACATAAATTATAATATAAAATTAACTATGATTTGTGTAAAATGTTGGAAAATTAATTTTAAAAAACAATTTCGTAGTAGCCACAAGAAAACAAATGACAAAGTTACATTGAAATAAAAATGTAAACGAGATTGTCCTATACCAAATACACATGTTTGTGTGATGGTGTTTATGCTAATCGACTACTGTGACGTAGATGCGCAGAAGTGACAAATTTGTACAACTTGAATGCGTTATCTTGTATTCTTTGTTTCATGGACAATGATACCGTATTGCCATTTTTTAGGGATGGGACTTTTTCCTGTCACAATCACGCAACAAAATTGTGTGAACAATTTTATGGGAACGGCACTGCGCACATATGAAAATGACACCACAAAATGACAACAAATGAAATCCCAGATGTACACTCCATACACTACTCAGATTAAATGCATCGTTTTCTTTCCATTTATGCAATAATGGGGTTTCGTTGTTTATTTTATTATTTTTTTATTTCTAAAGAACAAATATTTTTTTCAAATTTGCAAATAAATTTTTTATATTCAAAATGCAAAGAAACATTGAAAGTCATAGTTTCACTAAATAACTGTTTCATTACGGTTGAAAACAAGCCTAATTATAACTTTTATTAAAAAACATTAATGTACTTACGGCTTTTTGGTTTCAGAAAAAACTATTCCAAAGAGCCCTAAGAGCCGTAACTAAAAAATTACTATGTATTAGTTTTTTTTAAGTTTAAAATTTTTTAACGCACTAGTAATCCCAAATTATTATTTTACTTATTAAGTAAAATATTTTTTTAATAAAAATACATTGAAATTGATTATTAAGGGGTTTAGCTGGATCCTATGCGCATTTCACTGTTGCTAACACAGAAAAAAGTATTCACCAAATAATGTTTTCAATTAATAATTTAATTGATTCAATTAAATTTTTAATTGTATTAATTAATTTGAGTGGAAAAATTTAATTGATATTATCAAATTGTTTATAGGTGAAAATTTAATTAATTTTTTAATTAATATTACAAATATTTTAATTAATATTACAAACTCATTCATATTACTTTTTTGTGTGAATGCAGATCATCAGGGAACCTTTACCCAAAAATTTCTTAGAACAACTAGAGTTAATATATTCAACTTCCATTTAAGCAAATGAGAAGCTCAACAAATAACAAAGTTTTGAGCGGTTCGTTTTTTTATTAAAAAAAAAATTTGGCGTCTAAAAATTAAATAGTCGTAAATTTGCAATGTTTTTTGCTTCTCCTGTAAAAAAGTAAAAAGTGATTGTTTGTAGAAAGCCCTTGAAACACGTCCGTACCTGACTCTGGAGCTGTGCTGTAAAGGAACGAACAAGTTCAACTGAACCATTCCCCTAAGTGAACAATGTGAACTAGTTCAGTCTAGTTGTTCCTTTTTGTTCTTTCGGTCTTTCTTGTTCTTTCGTTCGTTTTTGTTCCTTCGTTCGTTTTTTTATCTTATTCTTTGCTCCTGACCAATACACAAGCAAAACATTTCAATTAAAAGATTATAGTTTCTGATATGCGTACTGTTAAAAAGAGACAAATGTAGTGTGCCTATTAATATTAGCACAATAATCAAAACAAACAACAGAAAATGTATAATTAGTAAAATGAAAAAGTGAGTTTTATTAAATTAAATGAAAGAATGTTTAGTGTTGAATTAAAAACCAGATTGTGAAAAAGATTATTAGAATTAAAAAAGTGATTAAAATTCGCTTTAAACTGATTAAGGATTTCATTTAAGTATTTTCGTTCAAAAAGTTTAATTTCTATCTTTTATTTACAAAAAGTACACAGCTAATGATACCACAAAGTGCAAAAAGGAAATACCTAAATAAAAAAAATAAAAAGCACTAAATATAGTGCGAAAAGCACTATATCTAGGGCGAAAAGCACTATATCTAGGGCGAGCTGCACATGAAGCACCATGAAGCACGAATGAACCGTGTGAACAACAAGATTCATAAACATGATTCAGAGAACGAAGCAAGTGATTCAACTCGTCGTCTGAACATACTATAACCTGTGGCTGTCTCATTGACGGAAGCGTTGCCACTTTCTGTGTAATAGTGCAAAATATGTACTATTTAAAGTTCTCTGCACTATTTTTGCACCATACATTTTTTGTGTAATTTTGCACTATTTGACTTTAATGGCATTTCTATTTATATGTTCTAAAACAATAACAGCATAAGTTGACTTAAGACAAAATCAAGTTATATGTACTACAAAATTCTACAGACGAAACTTCAAGCTTGCAGGAAATCCCCATGTCTCTAACAAAGTTTGTTATAAAGATATAAACAATAGAATATTGCTGTAAGTCTTAATAAAAGTCCAATTAAATTTTCTGAAGTCTTGGATCCTATTATAAAGGTAATGCACTAGAGAGCCATACAATCTTATCACCTATCATAACGCAATTGTTATCATTAAAAGCTTGTTGGATTGAAATTTTTCTCTAACAATATGAAGTATTGAGATTATATTGAAGATTGGAAGTTCTTTTCATATTTTCTTGGACTTTTAACAAATTTTAATTTTATGTTTTAAGGGCTGAGGTAATCAAAGTTGTAAAAATTTTTTAAAAAACAAATTTTTTTTTTCTTTTTTTTTTTATTACATGTATGCATAAAAAAAAATTTGTTAAGCTAGATTATCAAAAATTAGACAATTAGTGGCGTGAAATTTTTCAAAGTAAAAAACTTAAAAGTTGTGATATTACCATTCTTAAACGCTTCTGTTGGAAGAGTTTTTTTAATAAACTGAACTTAATTAAAATTGAAACCCCAAAATTGAGTTATCAGCTAATACAGGAGCATCGATTTTAAAAATGTGTAAATATGGCATATGACTAAAAAAACCAAAGAATGTATATGTATGTATATTAAAAAGATTACCTGGTTTTAAATTTCTATTTACAAAAAAAAACTAATAATTAAATACATAAAAATATTTCTTAGATTTTTTGCACTATTTCATTCGGTTTTGCACTATTTTAGACTTGTAACTGTGTAATTTCTTTTTCCACTAGTGGCAACGCTGCATTGACGACTAAATGAAAGAGAATAAGAATGTGTGTGATTTTGTCTAGCATAATTGTGGTATGAAACCAGTGATCCGCAAAACAAAATATGTTTGTATTAGTGAGAAAAATGAGACTAAAATAAATTTACACTTGAAGAAATGTTTTGTAATTTAAAATACATGGTGTGGTTATTAGTTGTTTGAATATTGTTCGTAAATAACAATTTAATAAAAACTTAAATAAAAAATAAACAATCTAATAATCCATTCAACAATGTAGTGTAGAGGTTCCAAATTAAATTTATTCACAACGCCGCCAAAACTATTAAAATGCTTTTTTAAACTATCTTCTCGTCCGTATTGCGACGTTTCCGATGCTTTCCATACCCCAGCGGTAGAAGAAATAAAGCCAGGTGTAATTCTATTAAATGATTTCCATGGAATAGTAAATAATCAATCAATGAATGGAACATACATATTTAGTTAATTTCCATAATGAAATAATAATGAAACTTTTCGAAATTTGGAAGTTTCAATAATATCAATTTCACCACAAATAGTGCAACAAACTCCTCTAGAAAAACAATACATACATTAAAATGCTTTCTCTGGAAAAACTTAACCAACTTCATTTAAGCAATATAGTCAAAATCGAACGCTTAGAGACCGAGGCAATCGTTATCAAGTCATTGATTGGTGTGATTCTAATTATTTCCATATTAACTTTAGCTTCATTCAGATTCATACATATGTAAAACAAAAGAAAAAATAATATTCAGCAACACTTGGAGTAACATTACTAATGAAAGAAATATAGGAACTATTACAAATAAAGATATCACATCAGAAACTATTTCAAATAATAACATTATAAATGAACCTTTTATTCTAATTACAAATCCCCCCAAACCACCAAGATTGTCAATATCACATGTTTGAGGACAAACATATTTAAGAGGGGAAGAGTTAACAATAACATTAATTAATAAGAAACAAAGTCAAAGAAACTTTTGCTTTTAATTCTTTTTGCACAAGTTAACAAAAAAAATCAATTTTGCTAACTAACTAGCTAAAGTTTTATGAACTTATTTAAATATTTCTAACTGCATCAGCGTCAGCAGCAATACAATAAAGCTTAAAGTCCATAACATTTCAAGCAGTTGTCAAAACGTAGAATCAGTAAAATTGTATGTATATGACAAGTTAAGGTACGGTCACATTGGTGAAATATTTTATGAAAAATTACAAATATTTGTTGGCTTTAATGTGACCATAAAATATTTTACAGTGAAAAATAGGAAAACAGCTGATTGAAAAGAAACAAAATTATTTGCTATCTAACAAAAATGTTTTGAATGTGAACGAAGTGTGACCACTCAGCGTCAAATATTTTGCTCTGTTTTGAACTAATATTTATTAGTTCTTGCAAAGTTTTTGTAAGAGCAAACATCAAGAAATAACAGATGTTGCTATTAGTGTTGTCAGCTTTTGCGATAAAATCACTACAATTGAAATAACACCACTTTACATTAAAAAAAAATACAAATTATTTCAAAACTATAATATATATGTATATATGTATATAGTATATGTATATAATATGCATACCGCTCCTTTATTGCAACATAGTCATAACTCAAAAAACCTAGTTTTGCAGAAAAAACAAGTTTAAAGTTTTCAAATTACGTACATTTCAATGAAAATATAAAAATATTATCTTTTCTCATGACGTGAGTGTAAAAGCCTTTTCTAGATAATAAATAATAAAGGAGAGATATATGCAGGGAATATATATGTATGTACATATGTATATATGTATATATATCTGTGTATTTATATATATATAAACCAAAATATTTTTTATGAATTAGGCCCTTTATATGCACATATAGGATGTCTGCCAAGGAAAATCCATACTAGGTAATCGCAAAAGATCAGGTGTGCATTTTTGCCGCGTGTAATTTGAATATACGTTGAATGTCAACACACATTTATATGAATTTGCCTTGGATGACTGCATTTTAATTTTCTTGTTGTCTCGTAGCGTTTTACGTGTTTTATTTAAAGAAAAGTTGGCTACACTGTTACACTTAAAACAGATGTGTCAGTTAGTTGTCACACACATTTCTGCACATAAAGTATAAAAATAAAATAAAGCATAAAAATAATGGAAAATATCTGTGATGTGGAAGTAAAAAAATCAAAATCAAAAAAGGTTGTAAGAGAGTGGACAGAAGAAGACGTTTTTAAGCTTATAAGCCTAGTATGTAGAAGCTGAAAAGTGCATATGGGATGCTAGTGACGAGGCCTACCACAATAAGATGCTACGCGACCACGCGTGGCAAAATATTGTAGAAGCATTCGCCACCAAATATACTGCTGCTGACCTATGTGCTAAATGGACAAATCTGCGCATACAATATCGGGGTTATGTGAGCAGATCCAAGGCTAAATCTGGCCAAGGTGCTATAGAACCGCCAAAATGGAGGTTCTTCAACGCAATAAATTTCGTTGGGAGAGCTGAAATTCAACAAATTTCAAATTTCGTGAAATTCAACAAATTTCAAATTTCGTGTTTGACGTAGACTCCGATAATGGCGGTATGTATAACATAATAAGCATATAATTTCAAATTATCTACATGTACATATATATATATGTACATACATATTATGTATGTAGGTACATACGAATATTTATATATAGCATGTATATATTAATGTTGTAATTTGTTTCTAGATATCAATCAATTAGCATCACTATTGTCAACACCACCACCTCAAGTTAAAACCAATATTCGTTGGACACAACCCGGCAATAACCAACTGGCTGCAACAAATATTGCTGATTGGAAGCATGCATTTCTAAAAAGTAATTTTTTGTTAAAAAAAATTTGAAATACATACATATATTAAGTGGAAATATTATCTACACTGGATATTAAAAGGATTAAGATAACAAGAAGATTGTACATAAATATTATTTTAAACATGTTAATCATGTGTAAGAAGTTGAAGATCTCATTAATTTAATTTCATTTTTTAATTCTTTTATATATTGTAATACAATTTAATTAATAAATAAAAGAATTTACATTTCATTATATGGTTTTTTATTCACGTCAAAACAACCTTTTCTTTGAAGAGTATTTGATTTTTTACAGCAATGAACTTTTTTGATCAACTGTATAGGTATGTTTATTAAATGTGTTTGTATTGAAAAGGCACTTCTCCTTCCCTCACAAAGTATTGAGTGAATTCTTCTCTTATTTTTGAAGTTTCTTGAGCGACGTAGGATCGGTGCGTTTAAAGATTGGAAAAATTTTGGTCCGTTTGCTCACCGCGCCATTCACCTGGGATTAGAGTGCCATCTTCAGTATAATGATCAACAAGATTCGGATTTAAGTACATATACTGAACTTGTTCGAGTAATCAAATAATTGTGTAATGCGCAGCATGCAAGAGTTACTTGTCTTGTTTTTTTTGGTTCAAGCTTAATTGGGCTACGCAGTACCCGAAAACGCGCGGACATAATGCCAAATGCGTTTTCTATTACTCGTCTAGCTCTTGATAAACGACAATTGAAAACTCTTTGCATTCCATTCATATCCCGCGCACTATATAGTTTTAAAATACTTGGGGTCAAAGCAAAGGCATCGTCAGCAACAATTACATATGGAACTTTCAAAGATCTCATCGGTAGTGGTCTTGGCGATGGAAGATTCAATTTGTTTTTTTAACAAAGCTTGATTGAATGAAGTTTTTCGAAAAACTCCACCATCAGATATTCGGCCGTTTGACCCTACATCAATATACAAAAATTTATAGGATGCATCGGCAATAGCCATCAGCACAATACTATGTGTTCCTGAAAAACAAAAATGTAAGAAAAATAAATAAAGAAACTTGACAAAGTACCAATACCTTTGTAGTTGAAGTAAATACTTCCAGAATTGTATGGAGCAGTCATTACAACATGTTTGCCATCCAATGATCCAATACAATTAGGAAAATCCCATAATTTCATAAATCCTTCGGAAATAGCCTTCCCAATCGTCTTCAGTTGACGGCATCTGTAGTCACTTGCATACTTTTAAAGCAAATACAGAAAAAGCTGTTATATGTTTTACCTTCAAATAGTCCGGCTGTAATACTGTATAAATGGCATTGCACACTTCAGGAACAATACCTGAGATAGTATTATGAGGAATACGAAATATATACTGAAGAGATCTAAAACTCTCACCCGTCGCCAAGTAACGAAGGGTAACTGCTAGACGATCGCAAAGAGGAATTGGCTCGCGAAGTCTTGTTGTATTCTTTGATATGAGCGGTGCTACTAATTTCAGCTACAATCAGATTAAAAATACGTACAAACATACATATGTATGTACATGTATAAATATACTATGCATACCTCAAAAATGCCTCAAACTAAATTTGATATATTTACCAACAAATCAAAATCAGTTGAACTCATTCTCAAAAAGTTTTTATATAGAGATTGAGTTTCTGACCGCAGCTCCTTCAACAGTTTTGCACAGCATCCATCATCTTTTCGCCGTTGAACCCACTTTCTGACCCATTGTCTCCTTTTTATTGGAATATTATTCTCTTCTTCTAAAACTAATAGAGATGCTACTCCACAGCACAGCACAATAAAATCTTCGATACTATCCATGACCAATTTTTTACACATTAAATTCCTTGAGCAAACAGAATTATGTTTTTGACAGTTCTACGAAATATTTATTTTAGTCAAATATATCGTTAAGTGTGACCACACAGGAAATATGTTTTCTGATGTTTACACACTATGATATTTGATGGTTGTTTGAACAAACAAAATGTTCAAATAAATATGTTTAGTGTGACCACAAAACAAATTCTGTCTTCTTTTGAATAAAACTTGAAGCAAATATGGAAAAACATGTTTCATGCAAATGTTTCACCAATGTGACCGTACCTTTACACAGCACAAAGCGTAGAATGCGTAGATTCAAGCAGCGCGGCAAAGTAGATCTACTTTCTACTTTTGTAAGCATTAGGTGTGTTTTTTTACTTTTCCAGCAATATTTATCCAGCAGCTTCGTGATAGAGAAAATAACCAAATTTACTCTCAATTGCTCTCAATTATAAAAATTTGCAAAAAAAATTACGCGAACAAGATTTTGCCAGTTATTCTGCTGAACAGCTGTTGAGTAATGCTAATTAGTGTTGTAAAAAGCTGCTACTTTTGAATACTCAATACTACTTGATACTTTTTAGATTGGGTACTCGATACTACTCAATACTTCAAGGGGTTTTTGAATTTAAAATTAAAAACACACATACATACTTTTATGCATATATGTATGGGAGGTTAAAAATTAATACTTAGTAATAATACTCGTATGTAAAAAACAAAATTTAAGTATATGTATTTACATTAATTTATAACAAATTAAAATAAATAACTTTGAAGATTAGTTTTTATTGGAATTGCCAGAATTTAAAAGATTTTTCATATCTCGAAGTCGCGGTTCACACACTTCAACTTTTGTTGATCAACTCGCAAATCAGCTGGAAGACAAAAAAAGAGATATTTGTATTTCCTTCTACGTATTTCTTACAGTTAAATTTCGAGTTAATCAGTGTGAACCGGACTTGTTGTCTAACGTCCCTCCAGAATTCTAAAGGGTCACTTTTTCTATCAAATATATGTTCATGAGTGAAGTTTTTTAGTTCAATGATGCATTTTGAAGTCCCTATTTCAGTGACCGTTTTCGTATCGCACACTGAGTGGTTTAAATTTGATGTATTTGAAAGGAAGACTTTCGGTTGAATACTAGAAAATGCAAACATGAAAGTATTGAGTAGTTACTTTTTTATATTGAGTACCGAGAAAAACACTCGGTATTGAGTACTCAAATACTCAATACTTTTTCAACACTAATGCTAATTCAAAAGAATGTTCATGTGTACTTATGTTCATATGTGTTAAAAATAAAGTTTTCAATAAATAAATAAATATTTATAACTTCAATTCAAGTTTTTGTGGTTTCTAGTGTAAATACATAAATACATACATACATATTTTGGCCAAAAACCCAATGTAAAGTTGACAACAAAAAAAAACTAAAATGGCGAAGAGGCTTGATGTTTCATGTACTCCAGAAACATTTAAGAAGCTGGAAGAAGGTAAGAAAACAGAACACAATTGAGAAATATTTCGGCCAAAGTCTCGTTTACATACATGGATACACATCTTCGATCATACTTGAAGTTTTCGCTTTGAAAGGTACTTCAATTCTGATTACAAAAAAAAATTCATGAGTAATGAAGAATATGACGAAATAATCTTCAGTTCAAATGAGGAAGTAAACATTTCTTAGCCAGTCGCCTCCTGCGACAACACATGTGAACTGCTTACAGTATCAGACGTTGAAAGCAAAACTTTGTGGCTGGATGCGTCAACGAAATTGTTGATTAGCCTGATAAAGCAATTAAGACCAAAGGTTGGCAAAATTGCTAGCCTTAAAAACAAAAGGCAAAGGTGGCATAAAATTTCTGACGAAATTAAAAATAAAGGATATTGTTTCAAAAAATATTTTAGTTTAGAGCGGCAGTACAAGCGCATGAAGCTCCACAATAATAAAACTGGAAGAAACAAAATAACCTGCCCTTTCCAAATGTATGTATATAGATATAATTGTATTTATAAATTTATTGAAAATTGAGTTATTTTTTGTTGTGTGATAATTAAAATTATTTCTTTCCACTTTTTAGTGTATGTTCTACTAGGGAGTTGGATGATCTTTTTATCAACAAAAGCTCAATTGAACCAGAATTTGTTATTGATAGCGAAACTCCAGTCGTTATAAATGATACGTCGATTACTGATGTAAATGATTCAGGTATTTACTTGCTTCTCTGTTTGCTAAAAGATAGTATATTTTTTCGTTTGTTTCAGATAATTCTGAATGTACACCCCCTTGTTTAAAAAGAAGAAAAACAGCGATGGAAAAATATTTCGAGAAAGTGGGTGAACAAGGTAAAAGACGTGAGGAATATGATGAGAAACTCCACAAAATGCGGGAAGAAAATTTTAGAAGAAAGGAAGAACGAGCTAAACGGAGAGAGGAAATAGAAACCAAAAAAGTTTTTTTGTTAGAGTCTATGTCAATTTGTTAAAAAAAAGACTAAGAGCCGTTTTCACAACGTACCTATAGCTTAAAGTTAGGTTTTATTTGCCGCATTTCGTAGTAAAATTTTACAATTTGAAACTTTAAATTCCTAAAACAAGAAGATTTTGTTTAATCAAGAATCACATTAAAATTTCAACTTGTTAGAACTTATTTCGAAATGCGGCCTATGAAATCAATCCTTTAGTTATCGCCAAGTTGTGAAAACGTGGGTAAATAACTTTTATATCAAAAATAATTTATTTTCTTGAAGTATGTGATAAAAAGGGAAAACAAAGCAATTTTTAAAATGCTTTTTTGCAGTAATATTTCTATATTAAAAAAATTTAAAAAATAAGTTAATTTTGAAACGTTTTTAATATTTTTTATTTTTGCTTATTTAATTTTTATTGAATTCACAGGCGTTTCCTAAGTTAAGAGCTTTATAATAAAAAAAGTTAAGTTTGCAAAGTTTTTAGTATTTTATATAATTAATTCCTGAAATAAAACGTTTTTCTTTCATACTAAACAGTGTTTGGCTTTTCTTGTAAAATTTGTTCAATGTGGCTTAGGGCTTTCATGAATTTACATATATGGTGATACGTTCATATTCGGTTTCGGAAAGATTCGCAAATATATAGCATCCCTTACGAAATTGCTTTCATGAACAGGTTCACTTTCCCCATTACAATCTTCGGCAACGACTTCAATTGTGTCTAAGGTGAACTCTAAATCATCTTCGTTAGAAATATTGTGTAAAACACAGCACGCTCTAATAAAATGGCAAATTTTTTCCATTCCCCGCAATTTACAGTAATACAATTGTCGGAATCTTTGCTTAAGAATTCCAAAAGAATGTTCTATGCAAACTCGGCCTGAACTAAACTTCACATTAAAATTTTTATGGGCTCTTGTTAGGTGACCATTGTCTCTATACAGTGTTATCAACTGTTTGCTGCATGGATATGCTGAGTCGCCAAGCAAATAATAATCTTTAAAAACAAGTTTTTAAAATGAAAGCTTTTAATACAACTCTAACCTTTTAAAATAAAAATATTTTAGTCTTACTTGCACAATATGAACTCAGTTTATCATAAATAGGTGAATTTTTAAAGACCCAACTATCATGGCAAGACCCAGTATGTCCAAAGAAGACGTTTATGAATTTTTTATTTTCATTACAAATCGCTTGCATACAAACTGTTGTATTTCCTTTCCTATCAATATAATAATTTTTTGAGGTATTAGGAAGATCGATAACTATGTGGGTACCATCACTACAACCTGAAATACAATTATTAACACTTTGCCATTAATATTATTTTAAAATTTACCTATTGCTTTGGAAAATTGACATTTATTTCCCAAAAGTTCAGCAGACTGGGCTTTATGAGCATCATTTGGCCATTTTATTAAATCAGGGCTTAAAGAGCTCACAAACAAGGACACACGCTTGATTGTCACGCATATTGTAGATAGAGCCAGATTGAAACGGTCCGACAAATCTCTAAAAGAGCATGCTTCATGCCCAGCAAACTATAAAAAAACTAGCATGTACACACTTTCGGGAAGACGTTTGTCACATCGAAGGCTTTTATAATGTACTGATTCTGATCTTAAAGATTCACAAAGACTTCTTGAAATTCTAAAGTGACTTCGAAATTCAAACTCAGTATAACTCGGCACAGTTATTTCAATATAATCTTTTATGGAATTCCGTTTATGTTTTTTGATCATTAAATGTGGAACATAATTGATTTAAAATTACTTCTTCTTCGTCTTCACTTTCCGAAGATGATGTATCCATTATCATACTCAACAATATGCCTTTATTTTGGCAAGGATTGGAACTGGAAGCTGTATATGTTGTTCCTGAAGCTCCCGGCAATTCATGAAACTCCTGAATGCTGCGGTTGTTTGTGCTGGCTTCACATCTGTAACTACAGTTTTTAAACAATGAACGCAAATTTAACTTTTACTTACTCTTCCATTGTTTATATAAAGTAATCACCTATTTTTATTTCAATTTAAAATATTTTAACAAATACAATTAAACTTTTGCTTTGTTTTTTTATTACTTTGAAAACTTTTTGCAAAATATTTCACAAATAAAACTTTTTTGTTTCTTTTTAATTGGTGAGTGCAGTCAAAACATCTGTTCTATCTTGCAAAATTTTACTGAAAAAAATTTCTCCAGCAAGATTTTGCAAGTTCTCAGTTATTCAAATGTCAATTTTCTGACTCTCTTTCTCTCAACTTAAATAAATTTTCTTGCTGGAGAAAGTAAACGAACAACATCCAGTAACATTTTGTACAATTTGTTACAAAATATAACGTAAACAAACAGACCTGTTATAAGCATCATTCGAAGCTGTCAGCTGTTTTCGATATTTAAATTTGTAAAGAAATATATGTTGTAAAAAAAAGCAAAATAAAAAATATTTTGTTATACGGGTAAGAACGTTTTTATAAGAAGTAAATTTGTTATCGATTACATTTACTTTGCACCTACAAAGTGTCATCTGCTATCTGCAGTTGTTTTTTTTTTTATTCAAGCAAGCATCATGGCACAAAGTATGGAAGAAAAATTAATTGAAGAGGTCAAGCAACATGAAATTCTATACAAGAAAAGTTCCCTTACCTATAGAAACAAATTGAAGCGAGCAGCTGCTTGGAAATCCATAGCCGATAAATTAAATGTACCAGCTGAGAGAATTTTTATTGCGACATATGTATGTATAAACAAACATATGTAGATATTTTGGGGACAAAACATCATGTTGTATTCTTTCCCAGAGAATGTTTGTCAGGCTCGTTGGAAAACTTTGAGGGACAGGTATGTCAAAAAACACGCGGAGACTCATCATGCTTCTGGAAGTGGTGCAGAATTGCAGGAAAATCCATGGCAGTACTACCAGCAAATGGAATTTCCGCGCGAGCATATTAAAGCACGAAAGTGAGTTTCTTGAGTGTATGAATGTGTTTGAAAATTTACTATCTCTTTTCAGGACTATAACAAGTTTATTTTCAACTCAACAGTCGCCTCAAAATGAAGAAGAAACCAGCACAGGTACTTTGTTTACTACCCCCAAATATAGCAATAACGCCGGCAGAATAACGGAACAATATTGCTGATTGCTTTGCTTATGTCAATGGTATGGGAAAACGTATTTATGTTAACTCATAACAAACAAAAAATTTGAGCAGAAAGGTACGAAGCAAAAAACAAAAAATACATCAATTTGTGTAGAAAGTGGAAATTTGTGTGAATACGAAAAATTTTTGCAATTTGTGTTTAATACAATTAATTTGCTTTTGAGAAAACCAAAATGGAGCGCCGCAAAAGCTTTCGAAGAATACTTATTTTAAAAAACATTAAACAACTAATTGACCTTATGGAAGAAGATAAAAGAGAGCGTAGGTATTGGGTAAATCCCTTTATCCAAAAACGTGAGATGTACTCCTTGGAAACCCATCTTTTAAAGGACATACTTTGGGATGACAGTAATGAATACGCAAATTTTTGCAGAATGAACATAACCCAATTCGAACATTTTCTATCACTGGTAATCTGGTTTTAATAAATATTGAAAATTACATGTACATATAATGTCGTACTATTTCTACTCGTTGAAAATTCAGGTTGATACCAGAATAATAAAACAAAACACCCCAATGCGTTTTGCTATAACATCGAGAGCCCGATTGGCTATAACGTTGCGTTTTTTAGCGTCTGGAGAATCGTACAAATCTCTCGAATTCTTTTCGCGTGTTTCACGTAAAACAATAAGCGGCTTCGTGCCTGAAGTTTTGAGCGCAATTTTTGATGCTTTACAAAAGGATCATCTAAGGGTATAAACTTCAGTGCCCTACAGCAAGTGAATGGAAAGACGTTTGCAAACAATTTGAAAATGTATGGCAGTTTCCGCATACACTAGGAGCAATAGATGGAAAACATATACGGATTAAGAAGCCTGCCAATTCCAACTCAGACTTTTTTAACTTCAAAGGTTATTGCAGTATTGTGCTCCTAGCGTTAGTAGATGCCAGTAGCAAATTTTTGTATATAGACGTTGGTGCCAATGGTAGGTGTTCTGATGTTGTCGTGTTCAAGGAAAGTGCCCTCTTCCAGGCTCTGAAATCTGGCAAGTTAAATCTTCCAAATGATGAATCTTTACCCGGACAGGTTACAAAAACACCATTTTTCTTTATCGGCGACGACATATTTGGGCTAGACGTCATTTGTTGAAAGCATTTAACAAAAACGAAAATTTGACAACACCACAAGAAATTTTCAATTACAGGCTAAGTCGAGCTAGAATGCCAGTTGAAATGGCATTCGGAAGACTAGCTAATAGATTCCGAATTCTCTTGCGACCAATAGAAGTGAAGTTGGAAACTTGCGACTTGATCGTGAAAACCTGTTGTGTACTTCACAACTACCTAACTAAACCAATGACCGACCCTGTACTTATCGATGAAGAATATTTTGTGCCAGAATTAGCGGACGCCATGAGTTCCCTCATTCCCTCTACTCAAGAGCAAAGTACAATTAGATTTGCGACTGAATACAGGGAAAATGTGAAAAGCTATTGCATTACTGCCGGAGATGTCGGATTCCAATGGAAAAAAATCAAAAAGCAAACTGCCAATCCCGTTACTGTTTCCATAAATTAATAAAGGAAACAATTTATCAAATTTATAATATTGGTAAGAATTATTTGTAATTTGATCTAATTTTCCATTTAGTTCT
Source organism: Nowickia ferox (assembly GCA_936439885.1). Taxonomy (NCBI): domain Eukaryota; kingdom Metazoa; phylum Arthropoda; class Insecta; order Diptera; family Tachinidae; genus Nowickia; species Nowickia ferox. The sequence goes on from OW387026.1 coordinate 31,032,559, forward strand.
CAAATGTTATTTAATTTCCATGTTTTTATCTATACGCTGCTAAGAAAATGCTAGCTGGTCTGGCAAACGCTGTTAACAAAACCAAAAAATAACTATTTCAACTGTTGACTTGAAATGTACAAAATATGATAACAGACTGATTGCTAACAAACACTGTGACACGAAATTTTTATACACGTGTATATGTATTAGATTTTATATGCATTACTTACAAAAAATTTTAATAAAACACTAATTCGTTTAAAGAAATTTATTTTTATTTATTAAAAGTAATTCATTTGTACTCATGGTTACCACAGGAAATCCTTAAGCTATAATAAATATTTAAATAAAACTTTTTTGAGACAATGTCATATAAAACTGAAAAGGGCCCAACATAATTTAAACTTTTTTCTTTTAATTTAATTTGTAAAAAGTAATGTTTTGTTTTGATAAAAAATATTATTTTTATCAAGACAATTGAATATAAAATTAAACTTTTGAACGTATTTCCAAAGTTTTGCATTTTCCCAAGTAGTTATTTTATGTCTAAAGAAAGTTTTTATACGCTGTATTATGCGCCCTTTTGTTTTTGATATGACGATATGTTGTACTACAATTTATGTAAATGAAACGTAGCAAAACAATTAAAAAAGAACTAAAAAATAATAGGTATATGTGCAAATAACAAATTCATATTTTTCGAAAAACTTAAAAAAAACGATTTCACATACAAAGGAACATTTTCATTAAACATAAACATATCGCTCCTTTATTGCAACATAGTCATATAAAAAAAAATTTGATATTTCTATCGCCAGTTAATCCAAAGTTGTTGTAAAAAATGTTTTATCGCTTCAAATTGTCCCATAAACTTTAAACGCTTTTTGCCAAGTTTCAGTTTTTTTTCGAGATATGACTATGTTGTAATAAAGAAGCGATATGTATAATTCTATCAGTTATTAATTATGTATATACATATGTATCAAATAGGCACTTAAAAGCAATCACAAAATTTTTGAATACATATGAAATTACAAAATACTTGATTGATCTATAGCTTGCTGTAAATTATCTTTTTTAATAACGCTCATTTGCACTTTTTGTGCCAAAATAGCTTGCATTTCTGCAATTGTGTCAGTCGCCAAAGGCAGAGGCAATTTAGCCAATTGCATGCCAATTAATTTGTCAAAAGTTAAAAACATCGAATCATTTGCTTTTATTTCGTTGTTTATTTGAGTTGCCAAGGTATCCAATACGTTGTTAAATTTTTCCTCGTTTTCAAGCTTAATTCTTTTGGCTGCTTTTTTCTTTTTCTCCGACAAAGGTGTTCCACTTTCTAAATTAGTAGCAAAGTTTTCCTCGCTATCATAAGATAAATTGATGTCGGGGCTATACTCTATGATATCTGCCTCCTGTAAACATATGTAAATACAAAGCATATTAAAGGGATATTGCTTTGTTTTTGCTGGTATAAAATACTTACCTCTGGAATGTTGCTGCTTGTGTTTCTTTGAATTATTGCATTATCTAGAAACTTCATTTCTGTATAATAATAGAGGTGCGGTTCATATACTGCTTCAGCAGCAGAACCAGATCTTTTAGATGCTACTACCTTCTTTCTTCCAGTGAAATAAGCTGATCTTAGATTTTTAACTTTTTTCTTTACCGTTTCCTCATCTTTCTCCATGCTTTTCGATATTTCTATTCACGCATTTTTCTTTTTATCCAATCTTTTATTCTCAGGACTTTTAAAATCCCAGTCACGAAAATTTTTGTACAGCGCGATTATTTTAAATATTTCCTCAATGCACCAATCCATAGTACAATCAGTACAATGATAATGTAATTTATTTTCACCACGATATGTGTTTTTAATTTGTTTCACTAACAAAATATTTCTAAATGTATTTGAGTCTGTGTATAAATTTTTAATGGCGTCTGTTTTTAAAAATGTCAAACTCAAATGACAATCGATTTTGACGTTTTATGTCTGCAATAATTGTTAACGAGAATTCGTTGACAATTATTGCAACATATATTGCAGCCTCTAGCAATGTAGCGTCTTCATTGGAGATATCATATTGATGTTTGCTGCAATAAATGTTAACAATTTTATTGCCAGTCTAGACGGGGGTTACATCTTGTACAGAGGAAGATTGTTATGAGAACGTTGAAACTTTATTTGCAGCGATGCCAATTTAGCGCGTTTTAACTATGCCAAACACACTTTTTTTTCGTCTTAGCGCGTTTACTTAAAAAAGCGCTAAATTAGCGCGTTTTGAATAAAGTCATCATTATTTCAGTTCAATATTTTTTTTCCATAAATTTAACAATTTCTAGTATTCAAAACTCATAAAATTTTTTTAATTGGTTAATGATTCAGCTGTCGCAAATAAAATTCTCTTGACTATGGTTAGAATTAAAAATACATTTTAATACTGTAAATGGCAAATATTTTGCAATTCACAACTAAAAATATGTACTCCTACTCGTACAAAAAAAATAGCTAAGAACCGTCTCGAACAAGTCACCTTTCAAACAGAAAAAAAACTAAATCAAAATCCGTTCAGCCGTTTGGTCTGTGCGTGCACACGGACAGATACACAGCCACACACTACAAACTTCACTATTCTTTTTGGTCGAGGGTTAAAAATAAAAACTAAGGATCTCGATTATTTGGAAGGCAATTCTGATTCAGTATTAAATGATTTTAGTTATTTAGGATATAATTTTGAAGAAACAATATTATAAAATCTGAAAAGAGCTACTAAAAAAAAATCAATTGTATTTACTAATACTTTTATTAGAATTTAATTTAGCGCGAAGGAAAATAGCGCGTTTTGGCTATAAATAGTTGACAATGCTGAAACTTAGCGCGTTCTAGCGCGTTTTGCGAAGGGGAATAGCGCGTTTGGGTTATAAATAGTTGGCATCGCTGTTTATTTGAGGTAGGAATACATGCACAATGTATAAAATAGTTCTTAAATTATTTTGAGATCAAAGAAGGAAAATAATGACGAAGCTTTTTAACAATTTTTAGCTAAAATGGAAAAAATTGCCGAAACAAGATTTGGGGCTACGCAGATACAAACTGCTGCACACGAAGGTTTTTTTCTATGGTGAGAGAAATTTTTCAAGATTAGCCCAAAGATGTTGTCAACAACGCAAAATTTTTTTTCTTGGACTATTTGCGTGATATAGTGCATGATTTGAATTAATCCATTAGCTTTAAGCTATTTTTAGTTTTATATGTATCAGAAATATGTTTTATGTTTTAGATATCGGCTTATGAAATGCAAAATAAGCTATTTCTCTTTTAAAAAATTTTCATGAGGTAAAAAATTAAAAAAAAAAATTTACTTTTTTTTTAATTTTTGTATATGTTGCCCAGTAAAATCTTCTATATCTCAGTGAAAATACCATTATAATTTTAAAAAGCGGTGGTTTATGTTTCAAAGTTGTGTAAATAGTTATAAACAGTTGAGAAAACACAGTTATTTTGAAATCACACTTCAATTTTATTTATTAGTATAGATTAAAAGAATTGCATACATTTATGTACATATGTATGTATATCCGTGGAAATAAATCAGTATTATAGCAACATTTTTTAAATATGTAATAAAAGATTAATTTTTGGGCAAATAAAAACTAGTACTAATATGAAATAAAGCGAAGAAAGGAACAGAAAACAATTTTATATTTTATTTAGAAAAAAGTAGTCGCACAATAGGTCTCTTTGATGAAATGCATCTCTGGAGAGTTATTTGTGGAAAATTGTGGGCCTTTTCTCAATGGTTGGGTTTCTTGCCTCCACAGCCCTTCCGTTACTAAGCCATTTTGCTCCCTGTCTGCGAAATCTGGCGGGCAATAACTTCCATCATTCATTTTCAAAAAGTTGTGCAGTAAAATTGTGGCGCAGACAACTTTTTCTGCAGAATCAGATGCCATATTTAAAGTTCCCCGTAATATTCTCCATCGAGCTGTTAAAATGCCAAAAGCATTTTCAATGGTTCTTCAAGCTCTGGACAACCTTTTATTAAAATTTTGCTTTTTTCAGTTAATAAATAGGATATGGCGTCATTAGGTACTTTTTTAAGGGAAACGCAGCATCGCCAACTAAATAATGGGGGAAATTGACTTTGCTGTTCGGCAAGAAAGTGTCCGATGGGAAATTAATGTCTCCATTTCGCAAACGTCTTCCAAACTCTGAATATGTCAGTACTCCACCGTCGCTCTGGCTTCCATAATCAACTATATTGACTGCAGTGAAAGTATAATTTGCGTCGCATACTGCCAATAGAACAATATTATTTATATGTTCCTGCAAAATTGAAAGAAATGTTTAGCTTAAATTAATTATTGTAATATAAATTTGAAACATATGTACATTTATAGTTAAAGTAGTTTGAACCTGCTCGCGGTGGGCATGTTATAGCAACATCCTTCCAGTCGATTGCTTCAACACAATTTAGTAAGTCCCACATTGTATTAAAATCATCGGCTATTCGCTTCCATTTGCAAGTATTTAGAAAGGACAAGTAGCTGTCACTTAACTGAATCCAAATATTCTCGCATGTTTCCAGAACGATACACCGTACTACAGTGACCGACATTTTAAACAATAGCGATAAGTATTGTCTACTTGTATCATGCGCTAAGTAACTGGATGAAAATAACATTAAACTTGTACTTAAGATTGCACGCACACAGTTTTCAACTTACAATAAGTTAAAAAAAAGACGACAATCTATCTGCTGGAATAGCTCTCGCTGAATTTTTCTCGAGCTTGGCCTTGAGAAGGGTAAATAAGCAGTCAAAAACCTCTGGGGACATTATCGTTGCTGTACGAAATTGATTAGGATCGCCTGTTTTTAAAATTTGGAACGTTGCGACAAAAAAACCATTCACGTCTCTTTCCAAAAACAAAGGACGCACCCTTTTTTAGCTTTTTATAGGCATTATTTGCACGTAAAATTATATCACAAATTCTATTAGCTCAGTAAATTTCTTAAAAAGCACAATTGCACTCCCCATTTCGGTAGTTAAAATTTATTTTGTTTTTATTTATTAATTTATTGATATGTGTAAACTAGCAAATTCAAATAACAGCTGATTATTATTTTGCGGCAAGCAGCGTGGCATGTAACTTCAAAATAAGAACAGCGTAGAATGCATAGAAAAATTTAAACGCGTAGAATGCTTTGATGCTAAAAAGCGTGTTATGGATTTTCACCTTAATTTTTAAAGTTAATATTACGACACTTATTTAGATTTAGGTCAAGTAAGTAAGTTTATAATTTAAGGAACTTATAATTTTAAGTTAATTGATAATTAAATTTCAATAAAGTTGGTCGTTGACCAAATAAAAAAAAATAAAAAATATTTTTTTAGAACTTCCATTAGAAAAGTTCATAACTTGTACGTACATACATACATATGTATCTACATACATATGTATGCATGTAGTATATGATGTCACCAAATGCATCAAATAACCAAATTGGTCTGCTGTCATACGCATGAACCCGCGTTATATACATACTCGTATACATATGGATGTAGATTAGGCTCTGCAGCACTCAATTCGTGCATTTATTTTGCACAATACCCTTCCGCATTGCATTTTTAACCAATTTCTCATGCACGCATTACGTACCCGCTTTTTGATTTTTTACGATATTCGTCATCGTCTTCATTTCATCATTTAAAATACGTATAAATAGCCAAAATAACAATAGCAGCGCACTTCTTCTTTTACATTTTAATAATTTGTAATTAAACGATTGCATGACCAGAGAAACAAGTCGATAAAAAATGTCGGCGGCTTGGCGTAATAATTCTCGGCGGCGGCTAAAAGTCGGCTCTAGCCTGACTTAAATTTTTTCAAAGAAATTAATCAAAGACGTAAATTTTAGAATGTACATATTTGATTTTTCAAATGTTATATACATATGTACATACATATGTTCATTTTAAAACCTATATAAAAATATTACTTTTACAATAATTAAAGGCGTGGTTCAAAATTTTTTTTGTTATCATGAACGAACAACTGCTTTTTTACGGTAGTTGGATTCAAACGACTTCTTTTTTCATTTATACAGGATCCGGAAGCAGAAAAGGCCCGCTCAGATGAAGCAGACGTTGCTGGAATTCCAAAGCAATGGTTTGCTAGCTTTGCCAGATTTGGAAAAATCTGCAAAAATATAAATTTAATAACAGTATTTAAAATTATATGTTCTGAAAATACTTCCTTATTATGATGCCACCAGTCCAAACTTTCAGAGTCGTAGACCTCTGTTGAAAAATATTTTTTTATTTCATGTATCAAAGCGTCTTTACCAGAGGGAGTTGTTGACAAAAATGAGAGCATTTCTTGCCTAGTGTCGGAAATTTTCTAAAAAGAAAGAACATTTGTTAAAAATTTTCAAAATTAATATTCAAAATACATACCTGTTTTTTCTACACGATTCCATTGCCAATCTACTTGTCGATGCGTTTTCATCAAATGAATCTATTTTGAATACTTCTTCTAGGAGGAGGTTTTCTTTTGCGATAGGGTAAAGTACATCATTATTTAAGATATGATTGCGGGATGTATTTTCATCTTCTGGTATCTTTTTTAAGTACTTTTCTAATGTTTCCCAATTTTTTTGGCACGGATCCATTAGTGCAGCTATGACATGTATTTTGGTTATAGGGAAACGGCTCTTAAAATTTTCAATAGAGTACTGACAAAGCTGAATAGTCAGATCAAAGCAAGATTCTTCTGCTGCTCTTTTTAAGCATGTAATTATTTTTTCATAAAAAAAAATTAAGCAGGAAATCGTCGGATATTCTTGCCCCTGTAGGTATTTTGTGGCTTTTTCAAATATTTGTAAAAAGTTATGGAACTCTTTAATTATTTCTTTTTCCATATTTTGAATAATTAGTTGCGGTTTAACTTTAAACAAAATAATATTTACTACTTCCATATTTTTTATAAAACTATTCAACATTTCAGTCAAGGAGTTCCAGCGTGTGGGAACAGAATTTTTTAGGGAGGGAAGTTTGTTGTAATTTATTTCTTCTTTAAAATTATCATCTATTATCATTAATGATCATTGCTTTCTAAGTGGCTAACAATTTCTTGCACATTTAAAAGAACTTTAATAAGTTCCTCTTGTTCTATCAAACTTTGTATGCTTAGAATTTCCTCCGAGCTATATAGTAGTGTGCGGTATACTTGTTTCAGCTTTCCAATAATGGTGTTCAAGTGAATAAATTTTTCGTTTTTCAAAATATCGTGACATAAAAAACGATGCAGTGCATGAGAACTGCATCCATATCGTATTATGTTTTGTAGTTTTAACGCACACACGATATTAGTGCCACCATCTGTAACTGCAAAAATTCTTTTGTTTTTTAAACCAAATTCATCTAAAACATCTCTTATTTTATTGGCAACAGCTACACCTGTATGTGGCCGGGAAAAAACTTCTGTTTTTAATGTTAAAACTTTTAATTTAAATTCTTCACAATAGTGCAACTTGATGTTTATATATGACAAATGTTTAAATTTGTCCGACCACATATCTAACACCATACAAATGTCTTTTGGAGAAACTTCCAAAATTTTTTTTATGTGATAGAGGTATAAATTATATACATCATTTAAAGCTGTAGTAGCTATTGTGCAGGACCGAGGAAAAACAGCCTTAGAATTCAGAAATGTGGAATATTTTTGAAAACCTTAACGTTCCACAGTGTTTAATGGCTGCAAATCAATGCAGCACATTTCAGCAATTCGACGTGCACTAGTAAATTTGTCACTTTTGGTTGAATTTGGATCTAAAGCGGTTTTGGTCATAGCAGCTATTTTTTTAAAGTTTTTTGATTTAACGCCAATGTCATGGACTGCTCTAAGGTGATTCAGTAGATTTGTGGTTGAAGTAGTTCTACCAAAACTTTTAAATAAAGCAATGGTTAGTTACTACCTGATAGGAGGTTTGAGTACTTACCTTTTTAGAATCATGTCGTTCCTTTCAAAACAAGGCTTACAAAACTTATATTTGTCAAGAATTTTCCTGTTGGATAAATGCAAATCGCCAATATATTTCCAGCATTCTGATATGGCGTTTTCGTTGACAATTACTTTCGCAACTTTTTTTAATTCTCCTTTTTTTTAAACAGATCACTATAATAGTCTATATAATTGTTGGGTTTTACTTTTTTATTAATTTCTAGATCTTCATCTGTCTCTGAATCGGAAGAGATTTTTGAAGCACTTTCTTTTATTAAAAAACTTTGTATATGTTTCTGTCATTTTGAATGTTGTTTGATTGAAAAGACGGTCAACTTTTAAATATTAAAGGCACAGGTTGCCGTACTTATTTTTTTTTTAAAGCTGCTAGAGTTTCTTGCGGTCTCCACCTGACATAAAATGCCCAACATAGTGTCCACACCTGATGAATTTACATCATGATGAATGTAAAAATGATATCATGATGAAAACTCATCACGTATAGACTCAATTTATTAATATTATGGCAGCGTTATGATATAATCATCAGAACTCACTGCGTGATAAATTCATCTTGATATCAAATGTCATTTTGCAAATACTTGTTTGATTCATCATGATATAAAATAATCAAAGTCTACATCATGATATACAATCATCAACGTCTACCCCTTTGTGTTGATATTAATAAAAAAATTACACTTGCTCTACCGGCGTTATATTACGAGTAATGATATAAAGTCGTCAGGTGTGGACACTATCTAACTTCAAGTTAGTGTTAACTGCTACTCTACGTCTCCACCTGACGTGAAATTTTGTTGTAACTTGAAGTTATAATTGAGTTGTTAAAACAAATGCACTAACAATAATGTTATAACTTGAAAAAAGCATTAACTTGAGCAGTCTACACATAACATTAACTTCAAGTTAATGTTAAAGTTAGTAATTATTTAGGTGTAAACCGCAAATTAGTTAATGTTTTTTCAAGTTATAACTTTATTATTAATGCATTTGTTTTAACAACTCAGTTATAATTTCAAGTCTTAGCAAACGAAAAAAGCATTCATCAAATAAATATCAAAAAGTCCTCTGGGGTACAATCGTCGCTTTCGATAACGAGCTGATTCGACCACGTTTTTTCAGTTTGAGATTATGGCATTCGATATCGAACCGTATTATTACATTGTTCGATAGCAAATGCTATAATGTCAAAATGAAAAAAACGTCTTAATGTTATTCATGTATTAAAATGAATTATGTTTTTGTCTCCTAATAAATACATTTATAAAATAAAACATATGTATACATGTTAAAAAATTGTACATTTTGCTTTGTCCGATTTTTCGAGTATGATATGACGATAATTTTATATTTTATCGGGATTTCGACGATTTTTCGATAATTTTATCTGGCAGCCCTGATAGCCTGAGCTCCCAAGTGCGTATATTTATCGCAGTTGTATGACGTGCAGTCACGATGTTCTTGTTATTTATTCTACTATTAATTTGGTATTTTAAAGTATATTTAACATTCGTTTCTAATTAAAAAACTTCAATTCATATTTCAATTATAATTTCATGGGCTAACATTTTTGAGCCGAAACAAGCCGGTCGCTTCGGCGTCGTCTAGGTTTCCAGAAAAGTATCGGCGGCGGCTCAAAGTCGACTTCTAGCCGATCGACTTGTTTCCCTGTGTATGACTGTAGCCGCATAAACATACATATGTACATATTCATGGTTTTCGCACTTGCTGATACATGCTTACACATGTGCTGGCTTTGCAAATGTGTTCGGTTCGGCTACATAGATATGTCACATTTGTATTTTGGGAGAGACACACATTTCGTGTACTAACAAAATTTTACAGCATGTAGCCACTTCTACACACTTAATAATGCAACGAACATGTTAAAAAATTTTGCGACGTCAGAGCCACATGCACATGTGGTATTTTATATGCCGTGTACTTAACAGTAGATTTTTATAAAAAGCTGCCCTATTTGGACTATTGAAAAATCGTAAAAAAAACATCTGGCAGCCGTGAATATATACTATAAGGAAACAAATATTTTGCCTGAAAACGGTTGCGTGCTTGCAATCCCGGATAATAGAGCTAATCACGGTTGATCGATGCAAAAAAAATTAAATGGATGGACAAAGAGAAAACAATTACAATATTTCTTTCCCGGATAATTGACGTTGCCGGTTAATCGGAGCACGGATAATCGAGGCATTACTGTATTTGTTTTATCAAAGAAAAAATATACATTTATTTTATTCTCTATTCCAATTTATAGTGACCTATGGGCATTTTTGGACTTCAGAATTTGATTTAAAGATTTTATTTTCTATATAAACAATAGTTGAATATATTGTTCGGCATTCTACATTAAAGACATTTTTAAAATTTGTTTAATTAACGAGAACTTTGACAGAAATCAGCCATTTTTAATGACAATTTATTTTCCCACATCTAAAGCAACTTGGAATACGTATGTATGTATGTATATACATATGTGTAAATATACATATGTAAGAATGCACAGAGAAAATAGAAAAATAAATTATTATTGGGTATCTTATTAAATTTGTTTTTCCCAAGATGGTGTTTAAACACCTTAGAGAAAAAATTTTTGCATACATTTGTGTATTTACATCAATGATGTCCAAAAATGTTTTGCAGCTGTATTGGTGAGAGAATTTGAAGTACAGTATGTTTGCGATAAGTAAGCTAAAAGACTTTATTTAAAATTTAATTAAAACAAATTGTTTTGTTTATCAAAAAGAAAATAGAGTGCAGTTCGCACTGAGATGACTGTTTGTTGACTAGGTAAAAGATAAAGTTTTCAATACATTTTGCTGTTTTAAAATTTAACTTTTAAAAACAAAATATATTGAAAATTTTCCGACTTTATCAAATAAAGAAATAGTAGATTCCTTAATAAAAACCCCATCGGTAAGCGGTCTACTTTACTTATCAATATACATATAAGGGCACTACGCTTAAAATTTCATTTTTCAAACTAAAATTTCTAAACTAAATTAATTTAATTTAATTTAATTTAATTTTTCCTCATCATTATACCTAATTATATTGATATTAAAAGAATAATAATGCCTCTAAATAACATTTTATAATGCCTCTTATATGTTTAATAACATAAAAACATTGGGCATTATCAAAAACATATATCGAAAAGTATTTTCTTAGGTCCATCATATACTTTACGCACTGTATTTGAAAAATCTTAATACAGCCGCTACGCATGTTTACTCATTGCTGTCTCATGAACGACTAAATTAAAGAGCATAAAATAAAATGAGGTGTAGCTTCTAAACAATTGTTTGGTGATGTAAATCATGGCTGTCCATTTCATCAAACAATTGTTTAGAAACCACACATCATGTTATTTTATGCTCTTTAATTTAGTCGTTCATGAGACAGCAACGATTGAACATACGTAGCGGCTGTATTGAGATTTTTCAAATACAGTGCGTACAGGTAGGATCACACGATTGCCGCAAATACACCAATCTGACCCAATTTTTATTGTGGTGAATTGGTGCACAATAATAGAATTGTCCTAATTAAATACGTTGCAGTCACATGATTGCCCCACTTTTTAAAAATTTGATTGCCACAAACTTTCGAAGAATGAATTTGTGGCAATAATTGCCGCATCCTAGTCATATGATTGGTCTACCTTGCGGAAACACAAACAAACAGCTGTCGTGGTAGTTTTTAGTTTTTTTTTTTGTTTTACGTGCAAATAGTTTTCTTTTAAAAAGAAATACTTTTTTTCTGTTTTATTTTGTACGTGAAAATGTTTTATTCGTTTAAAAGAAATAAAATTGTCTCTGCTGTATATTTTGTGCTCATTAAATATACAAAGCAGAGTCGATTTTCGTTCTTTTAAACGAATAAAAGCTAAATATATGGGTTAAAGATTGGATTACAGTTCCATGTTAACGTTTCAAATAAGTTATAATTATACATAAAGTAAGTGAAGTTTACAGTACTTACGAAAACACTTCAAAAATTGTAGCGTATTGGCTTCTTTGATTGCCGCTTGAGAACACAATAAATATTGGTGCATTTTTAGCGGGGCATAGTTGTCTATCAATTGTTCACACGATTGCCGCACAAGAGTTGCATTTGATTGCGTCAAATCACAACAAAATTGTTCTCGATTGTCGAATGAGACAAAAAATTGTGAAAGCACACGATTGGCATATAAAATGGAGCAATAATTGGTACATTGCGTCAATCGTGTGATCCTACCCTAAAGTATATGATGGACTTAAGAAAATACTTTTCGATATATAATATTTTTGATAATGCCCAATGTTTTTACGTTATTAAACATATAAGAGGCATTATAAAATGTTCTTTAGAGGCATTAGTATTCTTTTAATATCAATACGATTAGGTATAATGATGAGGAAAAATTAAAGCGGGGGTTAGTGGGAAAAAAATAATGAAAGAAAATTGGATTTTAGTTTAAAACATGAAATTTTAAGCGTAGTGCCCTTATATATTGATACGTAAAGTAGACCGCTTACCGATGGGGTTTTTATTAAGGAATCTACTATTTCTTTATTTGATAAAGTCGGAAAATTTTCAATATATTTTGTTTTTAAAAGTTAAATTTTAAAACAGCAAAATGTATTGAAAACTGTATCATTTTACGTAGTCAACAAATAGCCATCTCAGTACGAACTGCACTCTATTTACTTTTTGATAAAAAAAAAATTTGTTTTAATTAAATTTGAAATAAAATCTTTGTGCTTACTTGTCGTAAGCGCACTGTACTTCAAATTCTCTCACCAATACAGCTGCAAAATATTTTTGGACATCATTGATTTACATATAAATTTAAAAAAGGTAATTATTGAACATCTGAATATTTTTTATTCTGTTATAAACTTACATTTTGACTAGGGCGATATCGGACTACTTTAAGTAGACCGTTTTCCACACGCACATAGAAATTAAAAAACATAATTTAAACATTAATTAGTGGCTACCGTGATTTCTTCCTTTTCCTTCATAAACTTACATTTTGTCTAGGACAATGTTGGAGTGCTTTTAGCAGCCTATTTATTGATACGTACATAGAAATTAAAAAAATAATAATAATTAGTGAGAGGCGTTATATCTTTAATTGCGTTATAAACTTACATTTTGACTAGGGTGATGTTGCAGTACTTTAAGCAGACAGTTTTCCATACGTGCATAGAAATTTAAAAAAAAAATATATACAAAATTAATTAGGGGTGCCGTGGTCATCTTGCAGACCATTTTTCCTAGAATTTATTAATCAAGGAAAGTAATATTTAGATTATTGAAGTATGTAAAGAAAATACCGAAATATCTTAGTAGTTAGCTTGATTTAATATTTGTAAACGTATGTACATTTTTTAAGAGTTTGTTTGACTGCACCCGTAGTTTTATTTCGATTGATGTTAATTCTTCTAAACAAATTTTAAAAGTCTACCTTTTGCGAGAAACGTATAATATTGTACTTTACAAACTACAACATTTATAATTAATTTCTTTCATATGAATGTATGTAAAGTCTATATTACACAATATGTAAAAAGCCACATGCGCATTTGAATATGACGTCACGATAATTTTGAGCATTTTGATTGCAGATTTTTAAATTAGTAGTAGTGAATACATGTCGTCAAATTTTTGTCCCAAAATTCAAATGTGACGACACATTTAGCCGAAATTGACTAATTTCCATCGGCAGCAAAAAACAAATTGAGCAAAACACGAGCGGAAAAATTACAGACTTATAGTTAGTGTATATTACATTTTCCAAATTCAAATAAAATTAATTAGTGCTTTATATAATATAATATTCTTGCTAGATAAGAACTATCTCAATTTTCCTTGATGTACATATGTATGTATGCATTGTGTTTTCATATTGAGCAGATAGGACGACGCGCATAAAATAAGAAGTACTAGAGTTGTGTACAGTGTTGTCAGATTTATTTTGAGTCTTCTCGCCAAATGACTTGTCGAATATCGCCAATATAATAAAACATTAAATTTGAGCTAAAAAATATTTTTTTATTTTGTAATTATAGAATAGAAGCTCATACAAAACCCAGCAAATAATTTTTATTCGATATGAATCTATTTGATTTTTCTACACCTTTATACAATTAGAAATCCATTGGATAACAATAAAAGTATTTATAAGGCAAAATGAAATATAAAATCTTAATTAAACATTCAAGAAATTTATTATTCGACATATTGTCATAATTATATTTTAAGTGAAATTTATTTGCTTAACCACCAGCTAATAAATTTGACTTAAAATATAATTAAGACAATATGTCGAATAATAAATTTCTTGAATTACAAATATTGTTAAATTTTAAATTCAGTAGGTAACGTCTATCGCAAAACATAAAAGTTATATTATTTAAGAAAAATTAAGAAAAGTGTTTAAATTGACATATAAATACTGGAGTACAAAAAATACTTAAAAATAACGTATTCCAAAAGATCAATCCAAATAGGATAAATTGAATTTGGAAACCAAGATAAAAATTATTATTTAAATCTTGTGATAAAACTGAAGTAAGATTTACTTAAATGTCTATTTAAGTACACATATCATATCCTTGAAGTGGTCGTATTCATACACTCTAGGCGAGAACTCGTGCAAACTTTTTGGTGCTTCATTATCAAAATGTTGGTTCTAATTAATAAAAAAAAGTTTTGCCCACTGTGTTTCATAAACCAAATGAGATTTTGTGGGCCTAATTTTTTAAACTTCTTGCATTTCAGAAAATTTTGTTTGAGATAAAGAGTCACAAGAAAAAATTCGTTACAAAAAAATTGCATATTTTTAACATTATTCTATTTTATTGCAATCGTAAAAATATCGCCAAGTAAATCGCCAATCGCCATTTTAAAATTTTCATCGTCAAAAACAAATTTTTGTCGCCACGTTTGGCGAGATATCGCCATATCTGACAACACTGGTTGTGTATAATAGTTCATTTTACTGAATCGTTTAAGGTAGAGGTCCATAGCTCGCTTTTTGCGCGTTATGCTTTACACGCGTTTCATCCTCTTGTTTCATTCCATACTTTGTTCTCGTTGAGTTACATGCACTGCTTTTCATGCGCCATTTTATTTTTGTTTTGATCAGCTGTGTGCGTTCGTTTATAAATACTTATAAAGAAAAAATGGAGAGTGAAATAGAGTTTTTAAAAGAATTTGTGGACTTAGTCGAGTTTGTATATTTAATTTTATGTGCAAAAAATGCCTATGAACAATTTCAAAAAAGAAAAGGTTTTGGGTACGGCCGTTGTATTTAGAACGGAATTTAAGTGGGTTTTTTGAAACCTCATTTAAAAAATTAAAACCTCTGACCCTGAGCAATTTCGAACCGCGGCAAGAATGTCTGCAGATGTCTTTGACTATTTATTCAGCATTTTAAAAGATAGTCTTGAGAAGAACTCGGCCAGGGCTATTCCAGCGGATTGTCGGCTGTTGTTGACTTTAATGTAAGTAAATTGAAAATTACATACAAATGTATGCACATTATTGGCTTAAGCAATAACTTTTCTAAGCAGCTATTTAATACAGATTTAGCGGAGATGACACTCAGTAATTAAAAGTAATCGATAACTAATATGCAAAATTTGTTACTGAGAAAAGTGTGGTGAAAAGTTAATTAAAATATTTTATTAAACAAGTTTTTTTTACTAAGAAATTTTTTTTTGTTGAAAAAAAAGAAAAAAATTATCCACGGCAAAATAATATTTATCGATAACGTAAGAAATAAAGTATTATTTAACATCTTTAGCATTCAAGAACAGCTGACTTTCTTTCATGGTGCTTGTAACGCGTATAAAAGTAGAAAGTAGACCTACTTTTTGCTTTGAACGCGCCTACGCGTTATGCGTTTTTTGCAATGTAACTTGTCACATACTATTACATTGATTCTACTTTTTTGACAGATGCATAGAAAGCGCAACGCGCAAAATGCGAGCTATGGACCTCTACCTTTAGATTGATCCGAAAGATGAAATGAACTAGTTCGTTCATAGTTTATCGTTCTTTATTTACTTTGAACGAACGGTGATTGAACGAAATATCAGATTTGTTTTCCTTTTTTCGCTCTTGGTTTGATATTTTGTTTATTTGTAAATAATAATGCAAATGAAAGTTATAATTTCGCGAAGATTTGTGGATAATATTGTGAGGAACGAAAGTAAATTTCAAGTAGTTTTTTTCATGCAAGCCATCGAAATTATTTTGCCACTGAATAGCTAATTTAAAATGTTGCCACTGAATAGCTAATTTAAAATGTTCAATATTTGAATTTTGACTGGTGTATTACTAGAATGGAATATGGAATACAAAACTAGAAAACATACTTTAAAATTCTTCCCAATTTCAATGAAATTAAATCTAAGACATAAAAACATAAATGTTGCGTATTAAATTGGTAAAAATATATACAAAACTCAACAATGTATTAAAAAAATCAAAAATGTATGTTTAATTGCATCCCTGAAAATAACGAACTGAACTACAAAAAGTGCTATGATGTAAACAATGAACAATTCATTTTTTTTTCAGTTTTATAAGTCAGACGTCATACTAAAATTTGGTTTATTCATTGGTGTAAATTTTAACCCTTTAACCATTAACACCGTCTACAGAAGGTGTTTAAAAAAACTAACTTGTATAAATTCTGTGATTCCTCCACTAAACCATTCAAGTGCTTGCTTATTTAAAGTAAAATAACTTATACAGCAGTGTTAGTTTGAACATCGTCGCTCTGTTCGTGTATGAGAAATAATCATTTGCAATCTGATTTTTGTGAAAACAGTCGAAAAAATTCAGTTTGATTTCAGTGAAAATAAATATATAAAAAACATATTTCCAGCACCTCAATTAAGTCTGGAATTTTTCTGGTAAGTATTAGATATATTTTTATTGATATATTTTCATTATTTTGATTTATGAGCAATAACTCTCTCTTAAATTTAGTTATTGGTGAACACCGTTTGTAGACGGTGTTAGTTGCTAAGGCGAAAATATTTTCTGTAACGTATTTTTAACGGATAAAAAATTATTTGTTATTACATACTGTCTTTTTGAGTATAGTTAAAGGAGAACGTTTTTAGAATGTCAAAACAAAGCCAGAAAACTCAAGACTGAGAAAAATAAGAAATTTAAGCTTTCTTCATTGAATGATCAAGAAATCGCTGATATTATGGATGCAATTGATGAAGATTTTGAACAACTGAGGAAATATCTTTCTTTTAACGATGTGATGCAACAAGTCAAAAAGGGTAACGCACTGAAGAACCAATACGATCCAATTTTTCGTATTAGAAAAGTTGCAGCAGTTTTGGTTGAACTTTTTGACTCTATTCCAAAAAATGCTCGTTTATGTATCGACGAGCAAATGTGTTCAACCAAAATGGTCCATCATTTACGGTAGTATTTACCCGACAAGCCCCATCATTGGGGAGTAAAATTCTTTGCTTATGTGACAGCAGCGGATATTCATATAAATTTGAGATATAAACTGGATCCAAAAATGATGAACATTATTTTGCCCGACACACCAAACCTTGGTGCAACTGGCAACGTAGTAATCAGGTAAAATATTTGTTTCGCTTATTTGTGATTTTATTAGAACAATGCAAAATTTTGCCAACCATATATTGTATTTCGATAATTTTTACACATCCTTACCACTTCTGGTGTACCTTAGAGCACGTGGAATATTCAGCCTGGGTACTGTTAGAGTCAACCGTGTTCCTAATTGCAAGCTTCAAACAGAAAAAAGTGATGCATTAAAAAAAGCACAACAAGGTTTTTCAACGGAATATGTTGGAGCGTCTTACGGGATCGACATCACCACAGTTTTGTGGAAAGACACCGAAAATGTAAGACTGTGTTCAACTTATGTAGGGACTAAGCCTTTTCGAAGAACCAAATCAGTCATGCATCCAGCTAAAGTTGCGCGTTATAATCGGAAACATAAATCGTACGACAATATTGACTGCCCACAGATTATTCGCGAGTATAATGCACACATGGGTGGAGTTGATCTCATGGATTCTTATATGGGCCGCAATGGGCTCAAAATTAAAACTCAAGATATGGCGACAAGAATTTTTTACCATCTGCTCGATATGAGCATTACAAATGCTTTTATTTTAAATAGCAGGGTCAACGCCGAAAACGGAGACAACTCTGATAGCAATCCAAAAGAAAAAGTATTGACTATGTATGAGTTTCGCTTACAGATTGCTAAGGAACTGTGCATTTCAACTGAAAAACGAAATATCGGTCGTCCTTTTTATACTGAAGAACCAACACCTAGTAGCTCTGTTGGCAAGAAAGCACTTCATCCTCCTGCGAGATTGAGATACGATAAAAAAAACCATTTTCCTGAATGGGAGTCGAAAAAATCATGTAAATATTGCAAAACATCAGATACACATACATTCTGTACAAAATGTAAGATTCATTTATGTTTTTCTAAAGCAAAAAACTGCTTTACAAAATGCCACATTGATGGATAATTAATTTTATTGTACTTTTAAGTCCTTTTGCCGAATTTATTAAAATAAACAGAATTTAATATATAACCGCATTTTTAGTATTTTTTTCGTGTAACCACTAAGACCGCTTACAGACGGTCCTTCGTTTTTCTCACCTACTACTTTTAAAATGCACTTTTTCAGCAAACCGACTTCAAATTCGTGTTTTCCTGGCTCATTGCACTCCAAAATCAAAATTATTAAAAAGAAATAATTCGTATTTGATTTTCAGTGGTTAAAGGGTTAATATCGTTTCTGACATCTACCAAACCTATGCAAAGACCTATGAACGATAAACTATAGAAAAGCCAACAATCCTAAATTCAGAATCGTTCAATTTATTGAATCGTTCAACTGAACTAGTTCGTTCATGATCTACACAACCCTAGGAAAGCGCTCAGTAGACTGGACTACTAACTACGCTCAATGAACGGAATCGTTCAACTGAACTTCTTCGTTCATGAGCGACACAACTGTAAACATCATATACATATATATTGCACTACTTCCTCTAAAGAGCGACAACTCAAAATTTAAAACCCGATTTTTGTTTGTGCGAAAGAGAAAACGATGTAAGAATTGTATACGTATATTTTTTACAAAGTGTATATTGGAAAATATTAACTTAAAGCTCTTTAGAGCAACTAGTGAGATATAATAAAAATATTGAGTATAAAAATTATATGTTGTTTTGCCAATTTTGTCTTGGTTTAGTATCTAGTACACATAAACGCAGTAATTTTTCTTCCCTTTAAGCAATACTACTCGTTCAATATATATTGAACGCGATCCAGTATCTTGAGCTTGTTGCATGCAGTATTGATGGATCACGATCCATATCGCAGAATAGCCCAAAATTATAAAATCCGAAGTCAAGATGGCGTATAACGCGATAAATATTGAACAGCAATCCTGTCATCCGTAAACATCACATAATCCCAAGTAAAATTCCATCGTGATAGCTGTGTATGGTTGGATAAATTTTTGCTGTACTGTTACTTGGATTAGTGTTGGAAAATATCCAATCAATATGTGTGCCATGTTTGGTAGTTGCTGCTATCTTATCCGTTACAGATATATATCCTTTAGCATTTAAAAATGTTTCCGTTTCATTTTCCTCCGTTTTCCGGCATTTGTTGAAATCTCCAATTATGTTAACTTTTTCAATAGTATTTTCAAAGTGATTACTTAATTTATCAATTATTTCCCGAAACAACAATGTAAATTGCGCTTGAGAAAAACTTGGGCTTTTGTAAAGCACATCAAAATATATTCCTTTGAAACGGAAAGCTATATATTGTCGTGCATTGCCATTGACAATATGTTCTTCTCCAAACAAATATTCTGCGTCTTCCATAGCGTTATTCTGTATGTATACCATTATTCCTTTTCTGTGGCGATGTCTTACTTCTCCTTTATCACTGTTACAGCAATTGAGTCTGCTAAGAATAGAACAATTCGACAATACATTGAATTCTTCAGGAAAACTCCAAGTTTCAACCAAACAAATAATATCAACTAGCATTATTGTAGGATCTGTTAAAATATCTTGGTGATGTGCATGAAGGCTTTGTTTATTTTGGTAATATTATCCTGCCTTTATCTCACTATTTTTCATAAAATTATGTTGTGTGCATAAAATTTTTTCCGATCGTAGACGCTCAAGCTCTATTTTGACTGAGTCCAAACTACTGAATTGTATGGGAGGATTAAAGTTAGCACAAATTAGAAGTCGTGATGCACTTGTAGCTCTGCTACAAGCTACGTACAAAGATCTACTCAGCTACTTTAAAATAACTAGCGCCTTGCCTTTTATGGATTGTTATTCCATCTACTATCACCAATGGGAATTGAGTTCTTTCAATAGTAACGCTAATATAAGCTGTAAATTGAAAAGTTCTAACACACTTTTTAACTGGCGTCAAATATGGTTCATTTCTATAAGATTCCTGGCGACGGACTTCAATACAAACAGTTTCGTCCGAAAATAAAATCCACAAAGTGTTTGGATTTTATGTCTCGCCGTTTGTTTCAACATCCATAAGAATTCCAGCTGCTCCATTTACAAGACCATCGTATGTATTCATATTAACTGTCATCATATACTTAGCAGTTACCTTTAATTTCAATTCCCTACAAAGTCCTTGTGTTTCAGATGCTTTTATTTTTGACACCATGTTTAAAAGTCTGTTACGTATTTCAGCTGGTAAAGTATCAGATTTTATGATATTGTAAACTATTGAAGAGTACTTGGTGTCAAAATTTTTCCTAATCTTAATAAATTATATTGTTCGGCTTCTGCATTAGACCAAAAAAGATGAACAAGCTTTTGGTGGTAATCAGTGTTGCCGTTGGAAATTTTTTTTTAGACCAAAATTTTCCCAAAAATGGACCAAAACCGTTGCATCGGACCGAATTTTAAAACTCAATTAATATACCAATTAATGTTTTTCAAAAACATTTTATTAAATAAAATAAAGGTTTGAAACATAACATATTTGATTTAAATAATTCAGGTATGAAAAAATTATATAATGAAATTTATAAATAACTACATTTAAAATGCCGAGAACTAAAATAATCTTATTCAGTTTTTCTACGTATGTATTTTACATTTACTGTTAAAAAAGAAAAATGAAACATGACACTTTGGTATGTATTAAATACATTAATATGTATCATAAAATTTTTCAGTCTGTTTGAGATAAATATTTCATTAGCACTTAAAATGAAATTGTTTTATATTTGATTAGGTATGTCTCTTTTTGATGACCACACATAGTGTGGATTATTTATTTCAATAATTTCTTTGCAAGACATAATACTGTTGATAGCATTTACTTCCAATTTATTTCTTAATTTGGTTTTTATAAGCGATAGAGTTGAAAATTTGCGTTCAGCTGCGGCGGAGCTATGTGGCAGAGACAACAAATTTAATATAAAATTAGAAATATTTCCAAAAGATTTTTCGTTTAAACCGTTTTTTATTGATGCTATTTCTTGCCAAAAGTCATTAATATTTAAATTAGCGGAAATTTTTATTTCGCTGAGCCGCAGAAAATTCCATTCTGCTACTATTAAATCAGGATCACATTCAATTAGTTTAGGAAACTTTAATAGAAGATCCTGAATTGGTAAGTCATCCTTTGATAAAACATTTTCAGGAGCTATCATATTTAATAGTACAATATTATCACTTTTGAAATCTATTCTCTTGTTTATCTGATCAAGGAATTCTACATAAAATTTTAAAACAGGTGATTTTATTTCTTTTTTTTTCATTTTGATTTAAATAGGTTTGCATATAATTTTCGGCCTTAATGCCAATGAATACTTTATAAATGTCGAGCTGATATTGTTTATTTTTGTAGTCTGTGTCAATATTTACCAGATCTTTCTTAATGAAATTGCTTAATATTAACATAAAATTTGATTTTATACTTGTATATAAGTAAGGCAATCGAGAACTTTCCGCTTGGAATTCTTTGTTAATATTATTAGCAATAGGTAGAATATATGTCAGAAATAAGAAATAACATTTAATACTACAAGACATATTTTCCGCTATGGCACCAGCACGAAGTCCTTGAACTTCATATGTGCATGAAATGAAATACAATCTTAGGCTATCCCATTGCTCGACAATTCTTGATATAACGCCCTCCAATGAAAGCCAACGTGTGCTGCATATTCCTAAAATTTTGTGAGCAGTATTCTTGAAACTCTTTGAGTTCGTTGACGCGTTTGGGGCTACGTGAAAAGAAAGTGTAAATATTCCGACAGGGAGATTCAATAGAAGTAGGTAATTTCTTTGTGGCGTAGCTAGAGCAATGATGTAAGGCATGGCATGAGCATTTTATGTAAAACAAATCCACTTCTTTTTGAAATAATGTCTTAAGGCCTCCCATATTATCCGACATAGTATTCTCGCCATCCATGGATAAACCGATTAGATTTGTCAATGGTATTTCACACGACTTGAAATAATCCCTGATACTATCAAATATTGATTGAGCATCAGATTTAATAATTTCCAGCATTACCAGAAACTTATCTTGTATTTTACATCCAGCATCCACATAACGAGCAATTAAAACAAACCACTTTTTTGTAGACACGTCTGTGGTTCCGTCCACAATTAACGAAAACTTTTTTCTTTGCAAAGTGGATATTATTTCATTTCTAGCCTGCTTACCAATTTTTTCGGCTATTTCTGTAGCCTTTGTTCGTCCACAATGAACCAGCTTTGCAATTGCAGAATCGGGACAGCATTCTACCAATAATGCCGGCAGGTAGTCCATTAATAAAAATAGCAAGTTATGCGTAATGCAAAACATGACAAGCACAAATTCTGCCTGTTTCACCTGTTGAGATTTCCTTTTTTGTTCGGTGTTAAAAAATTTTTCTATGTGAAAATGTTTCTTTTTGATGTCGTAGTTTTGGAGATGCGCTGTCGACTTTTCGTGAACCTTTAAATGGGCCAAATGTGTAGATAGTGGCTTGGAGTACACTTTACAAAACGGAGTACCACCCTTTTCTTCCAGCCAGTTAAAATTAGTAAGCCATTCTTGTCGAAATTTCCTTTTAGAACAGTGTGCCAATTCAGCAGTACCATTTGCGTCACTGTAAATAAAAGGGAATCCATTAAATAGTATCAATACTTATTACTGTATAAAAAATTACCTGCAAGCTGCATCGTTATTGTTTTCGGTTGTTGTTTGCGTTTTCGCCTTTTTTGTTATGTATCTACAATAGATTGTTTTATTATACGAAAATCTAGGTATTAATGATTAATGTAATATACGTGTAAACGTTGAAATAGGTATTTTGCTTTTTTAATGCAGAAATTAAATAGAAAGAGGGCGAAGAAGCATAACACAGTTCATTGTCACTAAATTATGTCAAACGTATCTTATAATATAAAGACCGACAGCGGAGTCTGTTAATACACTTCAATGCCACTACTTTATATAAACGTCGTTTACAATTAAAAGGCCGACAGCGGAATTTGTGAAATTTTTGTTAATGTATCACACACATCAATGTCACTGAGTTTTAAAAACGTCGTTAATAGTTAATTTGTGAACGTATAGCGGTGTATAAAAACTATTTTTAAATAAGAGATGTTTGCCGTACATTAAAAATAAAAATAAAATAGAATAAAAAATAATAACCGAAAAAACGGACCAAAATGAAATTGGTCCGACCATCGGACCAATTTAAAAATTTCAAATTTTTTCGGACCAAATTTGGTCCAATTGGACCAAAACGGCAACGCTGGTGGTAATATCATTTTATTATCGACAACTCTCGATCTGATCAACTCTATATGCGACTCATCTATTTCTCCAACAGCCATTGAGTTTAATGCTTGTACAAATATACGGTCTTGCGTTGTCTCATTACTTCTGTCAATTCGAAAAATTTAAAAGTACTCCAAAGTCCTTCTCCAGCAATAACGCCACATAGATTAGATGCATTAACGCTAAAGAAGCATTTGACTCCAACAGGAGGCAATTGTGTAAGATCTCCAAATACTAAGATTTATATGCCACCAAACGCAGCTGTACTTTTGAAAAAAAATTTCAATCTAATATCTAAGTAGCCCAACATTCTAGAACCAACCATTGGAATTTCATCAATAATGATTAGTTTTAGATCAATAAATCTTATAAATAGTGTATTTACGGTATCATTGCTGAGAGGGAGAATTTCTCCAGAAAACTGATTGACAGGAAAAGAAAATAATGCGTGTTGAGTTGCTCCACCTATGCCAAAGGCAGCTTTTCCAGTTGGTGCGCTCAATAGAACCTTAATTATGTCTGGGTTAGATCCCGGAATTGAATTAAATCGTTCGGTCACTGACTGATATATAGATTTTATAAGCCGGCTTTTGCCAACACCTGCACCACCACTAATAAATTCAGTGAATTGAGCATTGTCCAAAACATTCCTTAACAAATGATGTAGATATTCTCTTTGCTTACTATTCAGTGTTCTTACGGACTCCATTAGGCTATTTTTGTTTAATAAAGGTGGTAGTCTAATTGTTTAAATATCGTCCACATTTCCGTCATCATTATTTACTGGATTCCCATCTGTAATGTTCAGAATATTAACGTTTTCATCTAGTATTGGAACCGCCAATGCTCTAAATTCATCATTCAGAATTTGTGTTATGATCCTGTTGTCTCCTTGTTGCTGGATGTCTTCACCTTCCTCTTGAATTCGTGCAATAATATCGTCTAGCTCTCCCTTTTTTTAATTTTTCGAACAATATCCTATTATTTTCTATAACAGTTACATATGTGAATAATGCATGTATGCTCATTATCGTTCCTTGTTATTTAATTATCTTCATTGTGCCACGGCAAATATAGCATTACGAGCGATTTAAAATACTCCTCTCTTGTCGTGTTAACATAAAATTTAGGAAATCTTAGAATGGCTGGATTTCTACGTCTATAAATATATCCAGAATTGTTCATTAATTGCAAAGGTATCCCAACTTCATTTATATCCATCTCTTCATCTTCTTGATACTCATTTTGTTCTTCTTTTAAATTAACATTTCTGCGTAGTTTTTTCGTGTAGTAAGCTGCAAAGTATGTATGCTAAGCAAACATTATTAACTACATTCGGTCGCTGAGTGAATTTATCTAAGATGTTACTTTGGAAGATATTAGTTGAGTCTTCAACCAAACTTTGAGGTTCCAATCTAGAATTAAGGATCCGAACACGTTTTTCCGGCCTTAACATATTTATATATACTTCAACATGGCTGCATTGTGAGAGATGCATTCCAAGTAAGTGGAAATAAATCTATTTCCAATGTGCTGAAGTCTCTGTTTTACACTGAAGTTTCCTGCACGTATTTCCATAATCGCTTCTTGTAGTAATCTGGATACACCTCGGACTTATTTATATAATTTGCGATATACGACACACATGCGTATGCGCCCAAAATAAATTGTATGTCCATATTCGCCTGCTGCATTGCTAGTGTTCTGGGGTTAAAAGCATTAACGTTCCTATCTATAAACGATCGCTTTAAAAACATCAGATTTTTTCAAGGAAGATCTCAAAGCAAATATATAATACTCTTGCGTTAGGTTAATCCTTTCATCTGCCAAAAAGTTTTCAAAAGAATACAGCATTTCTATGGTTGGCATAGATATCATTTGATGGGTTGGCATTCAGAACAGTATGTATTTTTTCATAGTTGCTTTTATGTATGTCTTTGTAACAAATCATTGCCGATCTCATCCGAAAATGGTATTAGAATTTCCGTATTTGCCACGGAAGGAAAAAGTATGTAAAATCTGCAAATTTTTTTTCCACGAATTTCTCTTTGGCATGTCCTACTATGCTTATGTCTTTGATATGAGACATAATCTTTTTTTTTTTTTTTTTTTTTATGCATACATATATTTATTTATTGTAGCTTCAAAAATGAACTAACAATAAGTATTCAAATCTTAAATCTAAATATAATTATTAGGCCCGACCAGTGTCGGACATAAACTTAGTGATAGTAATTCATAATAGATAAGAGTTGTGCAAAGCAAAAAATAATTTCAAACAGTTTCATCTGGTGTGGTAAGTATTAGAGCCCTTGTGTCCCTCTTTTTTAAGCGGATGTGTCCGGTAAAGTTCAAGATATTTCGAGCAAGCGGATTAGGGTGTGACTCGAGTTTAGTTAAATATTTGCCTGAGTATTTTGCAATTTCTTCAGTCACTTGTGGCATATTTAGATCACGATGTAAATTTGAGTTTCTTATGTACCATGGAGCCGATGTTATTAACCGTACATTTGAAGCTGAAGCAGTGCTCAATAGCTGAATTCCGTAGCACCATATAGGTTTCAAAAGCGACTTGTATATCAAAAGTTTGCAATCTAGACTCAGGGTTGAATTTCTACCAATCAGCCAATGTAACTGAGTTAATTTTAGTTTCATTTGTGTTAGCTTAGAGTCAATATGGTGTTTCCATGTTATCCGTCGGTCAAGGTGTATACCAAGGTATTTTACATGTGAATGTTGAGGAACAACTTGATTATTGATTCGAATGGGTGAACAGGTATCTTTTCGCAGAGTAAATGTTACCTGAACACACTTTTGTTCGTTTACCTTAATTCTCCATAAGTTTAACCATAGTTCCAGCTGCGTAATATGTTCTTGTAGATATCGGGAAGCCTCGTGAGGGTTTTCGTGCATACTAAGGCAGGCTGTATCATCAGCAAATGTAGATGTATGGATATTGCTGCTCAAAGGCATATCACAAGTATAAATCAAATACAAGACTGGGCACAGTATGCTCCCCTGTGGCACACCGGATGAGATTGATTCGGACGCACTCATGAAGTCTCCTTCCACAACAGTGAACTTTCGAGCAAGAATATAACTTTGCAGAAGATTAACAATGTTTATTGGTAGATATGTCTTCAATTTTAAAATTAGGCCTCTATGCCACACTTTATCAAATGCTTGAGAAACATCAATAAAGAGGGCAGAACAATACTTCTTTTCTTCGAGTGTTCTTCTTATAAATTGAACCAATCTATGCGTTTGTTCAATGGTGCTATGCTCACTTCTAAAACCAAATTGATGATCCGGTATGCACGCATTATCAGTTAGAATTGGGGACAATTTGATCATGAGTAACTTTTCGAAGAGCTTTGACATTGTTGGCAGTAAACTTATTGGCCTGTATGACTCAGCCTTGATAAGATCTTTGCCCGGCTTTGGAATCATTTTGACCTTGGCAAGCTTCCAGCTGTGTGGATAATACTCCAGTCTTAAAATGGCATTAAAAATGAATAGCAGAATTCTAATTGCAATACGAGGCAACTTCATCAGCATCTTATTACTAATTTCATCAATACCCGGAGCTTTTTTTGGGTTGAGTTCAGCAATTAGTTTTTGTACATCACGCATCTTAAACTTTAAGGGACGAGGGGGTAGAGCAACTACACATGGCAAATCAGCAACACCCATACATGTGTTTGGGGTAAATACGGTTTTTAAATGCTCAGCAAATATGTTACCTTTTTCAGTATCGTTTCTTGCCCAACCTCCGGTAGAAGTGCGCAGGGGTGGTTTAAACTCAACGGGTGTTTTAAGCTTCCTCGCAGCGCGCCACAAAGAATAATTAGATGCTGGTGTAACATCAAGACCTTCCAGATAATTTTTAAGAGATGCAGTTTTTTCAGATGCAAGCAACTCTTGGAGTCGTTTAGTGTACTCTTTAAACCTGATTTTATGTTGGGATGATCTGTGTTGCTGCCATTCCCTTCTAGCTCTTCTTTTTTTCACTTACGAGACGTTCAATATCCGTAGAATAAATTCTATTAAACCCATTCTGCGGGTGGGAGGTAGTAGCATGTTCAGCAGCCTGTTTAATATTTCCGTTAAGATTCGCAATGTTAGATTCAATATCATCGGATGTACTTAGCGTTATGTTTTCTGTGCAATGACTACTAAGATATTTTTTGAATCTCAGCCAATTAACACGATTGACCATCTTCACATATGGATGAGGTAAATCACTTCTTAGTGGATTACAGATTGTAACGATAGTGCGAGAGTGATCGGAGGAGAGATCTAGAGAAGCTTCAACATGAACTAAATCTCTAGAAATATTTTTCATGACGCCAAAATCTATAACATCCGGCATTTTTTGTATGTCAGTAGGCCAGTAAGTGGGCTGCCCACTCGAAATGACGTCCAAACCCATTTTTGAAATTGTGGTGGACAACGCTCTACCTCTAGGTGTAATAAGACGCGAACCCCAGAACGTATGCTTTGCATTGTAGTCGCCAGCTGCTACAAAACAAGGTCCAAGAGATTTGAAGAAATCCTCGTATTGATCCTCAGTGATTGAAAATCTGGGAGGGGAGTAAATTGATGATATAACGAAATTTGTACAAAAATTTTCGACGCAAATATTTGCTGCTTGTAGATTTTCTTCACAAACGTTGTCAAGAATATAGTGCTTGAGTCTTGACTTTATTAGAATTGCCGATCCACCGCATGATGTTCCTCTAGGGTCTTTTGTATCATATAAGTTATAGCCATTGATTTTGAAAAGGCTTCTCGAAGTCAAATGAGTCTCAGAGACCAACATGATATCAATATCTTTTTCCGTAAGGAAGTGCTCGAGCTCATTTTTGTGTTGGCGAATGCCGTTTGCATTCCAGAAACATATTTTTAACGTGTTCATGGCTTGTTAATTAATGCTTGAAGCAGAGTATTCTGCATTCGCAGCATTTCTTGCATCATATTAGTCATATTTGTTGTGAAATTGTTTATAGTTTGCACCAGATTATCAATAGTGGCTTCAAGGCGACTGAAATTAAAACTTGTGTTCGCATTTTTTGAATTACTTGGTGGGGACACTTTCTGCGTGGGAATAGAATTTATTTTAACAGCATCGGCATACGATACACGTGAGGTACTAGGTTGGCTCATTGGAGGAAAAGTGACAGAGTAAGCGTTAGTTGATTGAGCTGGAACTAATTTAGGTTTTTGACCCATAGCCTGTTTAACGAAAGAATACACAGGGCATCCTCTGTAGTTAGCGGTGTGATTGCCTCCACAATTACTACATTTTTTTCTGCTTGTTCTTTTGGCTTAGTACAGCTAGCAGTACCATGCAATTCACCGCAGATAACACAAACTGTAGGTAAATTGCAATAGGATTTTGTATGGCCATATTCTTGGCAATTATGGCACTGTACGGGACCTGAACGCTTACGTGGCTCTTCAACTGTGATTTTTCGGTGTAATAGAAACTTTACATTATAAATAGGATGCGTTTCATTTTTTTTCAACTGCATGTCATTCGGCTCCAATTCAACTCGAAATAGGGGTTGTGGGACCTTTTCTCTGTTAATTATATTGGTAACATTTTTAACCTTAAATCCTTTTTCAAGAGGTGCACATTTTACTTCTTCGGGGTCAACATATGAATCTATGCCCTTTAATACTATCTGTACGCCTTTAGCACTCTTAAGTTGGTAAGTGTAAAAATTTGTTTTGTTTTTTTCAAATTCGATAACAATTTTTCGAAAAATTTTTTCATCATAAATTTGGATTTTTAGTTCATCAATATTACCTCGTTTAATTGGAATGATGTGGAAAGTATTTTCACCAATGGCCGACAGCAGTTTTTTTAGAAGCGCGTTAGAATTTTTTTCTCTCAGATAGATAGGTGGTGGCTTAAAAGAATTTTGCGATGATGCAGCGGGCTTCTCGTTATTGTCTTGCAATATTGAAAAACGATTTTGACGATTAATAGAGGACGCGCTGTTATCCCTAGACATTTTTGGAGCAGATGAAATTTTAGAAGATTTTGGGCTTCGGCCACGCTTTACCACAGTTATATATCTGTCCATACCGACTTAGACTTTGGGTTTTGAACTGCTGTTATCTGTAGTGATAACTTTGTTAAGTGATGAACACGAGCCCGAAGGGGATGATATCGCTGACTTATATGAAGATGTACTAGGCAACTGTAATGTTAACGAATCACTTGTTGGCATTGGACAAAGCGAAGTTGATCGCTGACGAAAAAGTGGCTTTGCCGTTAGAAAAAGACTATCATCAGATTTTTTATTTTTATTGTTAACATTGAGAGTTTAGAACTCACAGTAAAATATGTATTTCTGCCGTTTGAACTCACTTCACAATTTTTTGTTTTTGAGGTATTCATGTAGAGTATTCCTCAAGGGCACTTTGTTTGCGGTTTTTGTTTGTTTTTGTTTTTTGTTTCTTGCTATGTAAAAATAATATCAGCAATATTTGCTTTGCTTATTTATCAAAGTTAATATGTATGTATTACGGTTATTATGTATTACGAATATTTTTTATGATTTTTTGTTTGTTTAATATGTATATGAAAAAAAAACTCCGCTAAGACGTCTGTTCACTATGAAGGTTCAGCGAGAATATCAGACAGAGACATAATCTGTCACTTCCATTATTGATGAGTCTGTGCTTATAAATGCATTAATAAAATTTATTACTTCTGGAAAAGTGGTCGAATCATTTATATTTATTATCCATCCAATATATACCGTCAGCGTGCGGAGATTCTCGTTGTTGAAATTATATTCTCCAATAAAATTTTATAACTTTATCTTGATTAAAAATTCCCCCAGAAGCTTTGACATTTCCAAAAATATTTCTAACAGGTTATCGGATCCTTTCTTATTAACTCGTATTTCTCCTGCGTAGTAAAGGCCATTGCTTCTTCTTCTTCGATAATCCTATTTTGAAGAACTTTCATTAGAATAAACTAACAGTTCAGGCCATTGAGACTCTGCGGCTGACAAAGTAATAAAAAACGTTGGAAGTCCCAATTGGCGTATCATTGCCAATACTTTTTTCTCCCCTTCCCAGTGAGCTGCTGAGGATCGTATCCCTTTTAAAATATGGTAGCCTTCATCATGTTGTATTAGACTTTGTACATAATTATCATCTAGCATGTTACCGACTGTATGTTGATTAGTACCCACATTTTTTCGAAGACATGTTGATATATCGTTTTTTACTCGTGTTAACTCCAATTTTTTATACAAGTAAAAAACCTTATCAATACGAGAGCATTTCCTATCGTATCGTCTTCCTTAGACTCTATAATTTTTCCTACTGTTGCAGTGCATGTTCTCTTAACGTCGGAGTATATCGAAGGATATGATAGTTCTTCGGCATCATCATCAAAAAGTATATCTAAAGGACGCTGCCCTTCTCTTGGCGCAATATAAATCCTTTCTAACATTTTCCACATGAATATTTTCCAGCAGCGTTTCCTGGGGATTTTCTTCTTCAATATTTGTTATGGATTAGAACTATTACTCAATAATATTTCAATGGTGCTTTGATTCTCCATATAATATATAAAAGGAACTTCCTCATGTTGACTTATACCATCCATCCAATCATTTGATATACAAATCCGTGTTAACCAGGTATCGAACTCTACAACTTTTCTTGGTCTAGTAATTTTAGTCATAAAGCTGTGGTTATATTCTAGTCTCCTTTTAAGATGGACTTGGATAACTTCCGTTTGATCAAATCTTCTTGGGAGAAAATTAACAGATTTTTCAAGAGGTATCGGTACGATCACAACTGCTCCTCTAACAGCACACTGACGATTATATCCCAATAATACAAACCGCATAAAAGGTATTCTCGGGGCAACAAATCTTTCTTCCAAAGGTGTCAAATCCTTAAGTACTTCTGAAATTTCAGGAAAGCTGAATCCATTAATTAAGGACATTGTGGGAATTTTATCACTTTTAATATCTTTGCAACAAGTCTGACAGAACTTGGAAACATTTCCGTTAGAAGAAAAAGACTCGCCAAACAGAAGACTTGCCGCAAATGTCAGTACCTTTCAATACACACTTCCTTAGTTTGATTGACCACAGCAACAAGGACAAATCTCTGTTGGTCCACTTTTAATATTTCAGTTGAATTCTTCAAGCATTCTAGATGCTTGCCTCTGATCATCGTTTTGTAAGAACAGAGCCTTTTATTGCGGTGATAGATGTTGTCCGTTATTTCTATTTCTGGCAGCTTGTCTTCCGTTTTCAGTTCCTCTATTAAGTGGATTCATTCTATGTATCTGAAGGCGACAAGTTCGCATGTACTGAATATGTATGCTCATTTTGAGTTTGAGTTGATATCCTTAATTGGCGACACATAAATGTGTTTAGGATTTGTTAAGCAGAACGATTAAGAGGATCCGATCTTCTTAGTGAATGGGCTAAGGTATCCCGTTCCCTCTAAGAATGGGCTAAGGCATCCCGTTCACGCTCAGGTTCTCTCAACTCCAGAACTTCTCGTCTAAGTGAGTGCTTGGAAGTGTTTCTCCTGCTCAGCAGGACGGGCCAGAGGATCTGATCTTTTTAATTAATGGACTAGGACGTCCCTCTGAAGTTCGACTTCCTGTAGTCCTAAAGTTCCCCGTCTCAAGCTTCTTGCTGTGGCATTACATTCTTGTTCAGATTCACGAAAAACTGGATCTGATCGATAGTTGCTTCTTTTTCTTCGTTCACTTTCCCTAATATCCTGACTTTCTTCTTGTGAAGTTAAATCCGAATTTCGACTTCTTTCCCGAAAATTTTGTAGGTGCAGATACTAAACACGTATGCGTTGCTCTTGAGATTTCTTACGAAGTCTGGGTATGATAAAATTCTGGGACAGCTAAATATTAAGAGATAATTTAATGTGGGGAATATATTAGAAATGTATATCAGAGTTACTTAGAAACTAATTAAGATAACTGGTTCCCATACTTTTCTATTTTTAGTCATATGCTATTGTTAAACAAAAATTTTATACCTCGATATCTCAGTCAGGTGTCATAGTTAGGGTTGTGGAGTTTATGAACGAACTAGTGCAGTTGAACGATTCAGTAAATTGAACGATTCTGACTTTATCATTGTATTATTTTTTATAGTTTATCGTTCTTTCTTGGGAAAGGTCGTTCATAACAACAATAATTCTGCCAAAAAACCAACTTCAATGAAAAGATCTGATAGAACATTTAAAAAAAAACATGTGAGACCACGCTGGCAGTAAACTCTTCCAAACAAAAAAAAATTTGGAATCTCTTGCTTAAAATGTACGTGAAATATAAAATTAAATTTTAATATGCGTGACTTCGCCCATTTGTTTAAATGCAAGATTGTGCTTTTTTCAGAGCTCAGGGTGTATGTTAAGTTTTGAAAAACTCGGTAAAGTAGAACCACTTAAAATTTAATATTAATTTTTAGTGGGCGTCACTCCGCTCATTTTTTATATAGAAGACTGTTTATTAGGGCCCTGAAAAAACTTATTTTATGAAAATGTGTGAATGTGGTGATTTAATTCCGTTTTTGCATTTCTTGTCGATGGATATTTATCTCAATATTTTACCCAGTATTATCGCATGCGTTTTTAATGAGTTCAAAAACTATAGCATTGTATATGAATGCACTCGAAAAAACAAATGGTCGGGTAAGCATGAAACACTATTTCATTTGAACGCGTTCATTAATTTTTTGCTATGTAAGTAATAGGAAATAAAGGTAGGTAAGTAATAGGCATGTTAAAGTGCATACCTGCAGCCTAATGCATAGCAAAAAACTGGCATGAAAATAAGCAGCAAATAATTACAAATCATGTGTGAATCATTGATTCAAGTGATGACGCATTAGTTCGATTTACATGAAACATGAATGATTTTTACATTAGCTTGTCATTAGAGATCATGTGTTTGTGCGAGAATTTAAATACTTTGGTATTCATTAAAATGACTGAATTTAACCCATGCAAGTTGTCTGATTCGATTATGTTTTTAACGGTTGCATGAAAAATCGCCCAAAATTTCAAAATGTAAAATCACCAAAAAAAAAAACCACTCAAAATTTCATTATAAAAGATCACAAAAAAATTAAAAATCGCCCAAAAAAATGATATATAGCCTAAAATTAAAAAAACACCAAAATCAAAATATTGTTAAACTATAGTAATTTAATTTTTATATTGAAAAATAAAAAAGTTACAGAAAATCATACATAGTATTCGTTTCTTACTGAATTGCAATAAAAGTATGAATAAAGAGCAATATTCTTTATCGACTAAGGATTATAGTTTGGCTCTCCAAGGGTAACTCAGATAAAATCCATAGATACAAAACAAAAATTATAAAGAAAATACAAAATACAGAGTGTTTTTTTTAGAGGTATAGAACTTCGAATTGAAATAAAACACAAGAAAATCGTTTTAATGTCCATCAATTTGGCTTTATTGGAAGGATAATTTTATGCCATTAACGTTTAAATATGATTTCGGGCATGTGGGCGCCGCGGCTGGCTCGAATAAAGCCAACTCTACAGGTTCAATTTTCAACCACTTTTTCGAGCATATGGGGCCGTATGTTGGCAATAACGCCACGAATGTTGGCTTCCAAGTCCCCTAACGTTTCTGGTTTGTTGGCGTAGACGAGCGACTTCACATATCCCCAAAGAAAATAATCCAATGGTGTCAAATCACACGATCTTGGTGGCCAATTGACAGGTCCATTCCGCGAAATTATGCGCTCATCGAATGTTTCCTTCAATAAATCGATTGTGACGTGCGCTGTGTGGCATGTAGCGCCGTCTTGTTGGAACCACAACTCATCCACATTCATGCCATCCAATTCGGGAACAAAATAGTCGGTTATCATGGCTCTATACCGGTCTCCATTAACGGTAACTGACTCTCCAGCATTATTTCGGAAGAAGTATGGCCCAATGACTCCACCAGCCCATAGAGCACACCAAACAGTCAGTTTTTGTGGATGTAATGGCGTCTCAAGGGTCTCATGTGGATTGTCTTCACTCCAAATGCGGCAATTTTGCTTGTTGACGTAGCCATTCAACCAAAAATGAGCCTCATCACTGAACAAAATTTTGCGATGAAAATCAGCATCGAGATCAATCTCATTTTCGGCCCATACACCAAAATCACGACGCATTGCATGGTCTCGCGGATTTAATTCTTGCACAAGCTGGATCTTGTAAGGTCGCAAGCCAAGATCTTTGCGCAAAATCTTCCATAAAGTTGATGGACAAAGCTCCAATTGCTGTGCACGGTGGCGAATCGATTCATTCGGGTCCTCTTCAACACTTTGCTCTACAGCGGCAATTGTTTCTTCGGTGCGCACTGTTCGACGTCTCTGCGGATGCGTATTATCACATAGAGTAAACGTAGTGCGAAAACGATCCATGGTTAACCGAATTAATTGCTCTGATGGACGATTATGTCGACCATAAAATGGACGGAGCTTGCGGTAAACTTCGCGAACTGAACCATTATTTTCGAAATAAATTTGCACGATTTGCAAGCGTTGTTCTTTTGTCAACCTGTTCATGATGAAATGGCAAACCAAACTAAATATTAATCACTTGACAGCTGACAAAATGGCCGCCAGTTAAAAAAGTGATGCCAACTTAAAGTTCTATACCTCAATAAAAAACACCCAATATAATTTAATAAATAGAGACACAACAAATAAGCTAATGAAGATAAATAATAGAATAATAAATAATAGATGTAGAAGAACATTTTAAACATAAAATAATAACTACAATAGAGAAAAATACACTTAAGACAAACATTGCTATTGCACCAAGGTTATACGGACTACCGAAAATTCACAAAGAAAATTTTCCTTTAAGACCAATCTGCTCCTTCAGTAATTCACCATCTTATGAATTGTGCAAATATACTGCAAACATTCTAAAAAAAAATTACTCAACAATCAAAATATAATATTAAAGACTCGTTACAATTTAAAGATAGAATAAAAAACCAATGTGTGAATGATAATGAAAAATTGATTTCACTAGCTGTCGTATCATTATTTCCAAGTATATCAGTTGATCTAGCACTAACTACAATAGAAGAAACTGGAATATATTGAATATACAAAAATTTAAAAAGATTTATTTTTATGCATTGTTAAATTTTGTATAGAAGATAATAGATATTTTCAATATAATGGTAGTATATATACACATTTAAGAGGACTTCTAATGGAATCACCTGCTTCTCCAATTATAGCAGGTATAACAATGGTAAAACTACTTGATTCATCAATTAGGTTAATGACTTAATATGTAGATGATCTTTAGGTATAATACCTGAATGTGAAATTGATAAAATGTTAAGAACATTTAATGAATTTGATCATAATATTAAATTTACATTAGAAAAGGAGCATAATTTGAAACTTCCATATTTATACACATTATTAATAAAGAAAAATAATAAGTTATTAACCTACTGGTATCAAAAACCAACAGTATCAGGTAGAATAATTAATTATTATTCTAAACATAGTAAGAAAATTACTATTAACACAGCCAAAAATTTGATAGAAAGAGTACTAACGCCAAGTGACAGAGAGTTCCATAAGAAAAATATAATTAAGATTAGGAATATATTAAAGGACAACAATTTCCCAAACGAATTGATTAATCAGTACAGAGAAAAACTAAATAATAATAATAATAATACGAATAGAATAGAACCGAAAATTTATAAATCATTAACTTTTGTACCAAGAGTATCAGAGAGATTGGGAAAATGAAAGATTTATGATACAGATAAATATGTAATGGTTTATAAAACTTACAGTTCATTAAATATGTAAATTATTTAGTAAGACAAAGGATAAAATTGAAAAATGGGATATGTCGAATTTATGGCCTGTTTCCAGATAACAATTACATTATCATGCAAACAATTGGTACACAGGCAATTATGTACGTAAGCAAATGAGTTTTTATAACAGACCAAGCTAAATTACGACGCAAAGCGCAACCTCAATTAGCGCGTTAAGGTAGAGGTCCATAGCTCGCTTTTTGCGCGTTACGCTTTCTATGCATCTGTCAAAAAAGTAGAATCAATGTAATAGTATGTGACAAGTTACATTGCAAAAAGCGCAGAACGCGTAGGCGCGTTCAAAGCAAAAAGTAGGTCTAATTTCTACTTTTGTACGCGTTACAAGCACCATGAAAGAAAGTCAGCTGTTCTTGAATGCTAAAGATGTTAAATAATACTTTATTTCTTACGTTATCGATAAATATTATTTTGCCGTGGATAATTTTTTTATTTTTTTTTTCAATAAAAAAAATTTCTTAGTAAAAAAAACTTGTTTAATAAAATATGTGAATATTTTCATTAATGCGATGGATTTTAATTAACTTTTCACCACACTTTTCTCAGTAACAAATTTTGCATATTAGTTATCGATTACTTTTACGTACTGAGTGTCATCTCCGCTAAATCTGTATTAAATAGCTGCTTAGATAATTTATTGCTTAAGCCAATAATGTGCATACATTTATATGTAATTTTCAATTTACTTACATTAAAGTCAACAACAGCCGACAATCTGCTGGAATAGCCCTGGCCGAGTTCTTCTCAAGACTATCTTTTAAAATGCTGAATAAATAGTCAGACATCTGCAGACATTCTTGTCGCGGTTCGAAATTGCTCAGGGTCAGAAGTTTTAATTTTTTAAATGTGGTTTCAAAAAACCCACTTAAATTCCGTTCTAAACACAACGGCCGTACCCAAAACCTTTTCTTTTTTGAAATTGTTCATACGCATTTTTTGCACATAAAATTAAATATACAAACTCGACTAACTCCACAAATTCTTTTAAAAACTCGATTTCACTCTCCATTTTTTCTTTATAAGTATTTATAAACAAACGCACACAGCTGATCAAAACAAAAATAAAATGGCGGATGAAAAGCAGTGCATGTAACTCAACGCGAACAAAGTATAGAATGAAACAAGAGGATGAAACGTGTGTAAAGCATAACGCGCAAAAAACGAGCTATGGACCTCTACCTTTAACGTTGCGCCAAAAACAGTAATGCTTACTCTCTTTGATTAATAAAAAACTCGAAATAGGAATAAAAATGAAAACGATAAATTGACCTGAAAGTAGCTAAAGTTACATTACTTAACAAAAACTTCACTTCTTTACACGCTGTCAAAATTGGATTTTCCAATTGCAAAGCGTTGACGCCGCGTTATTTCCGTTGGTTTCATACATTTTGTATGGGCATGAGAAATTTTGACAGCCAGACAACGCTTTGCGCCGTAATTTAGGTTGGTCTGTTAAGCACTTGTGTGACTTACGTTTGGTTACGTTGGTAGTATTGACCCTGCAAGAAGACTCCCAGTCAAATGACCGGTCATTTGACCGACAGTGGTGATGGATTTGCATATCTAAGTTTCTATCAGTTTGTTAAGAGCAATGTGGAAAAAGTGATGTAAACTTTTGTGTACGTGTGATTTTGCATCTTTATCTAACTAATTAAAAATATCTACTATGGAACATATATATCTGACCTGCTTACTCTGCCGTTTTTTTTACTTATCATTAATGATGCATGCGGTAGTCACGTCTGACTGATCACACTTGATGTATATAACCGGCATAGCAAACTAGTCAAACCTGTATAATAATATTAATAAACACAATTTTTACACTGTTTTATTTGTTTTTTATTACAAAATAATAGAGATATACATAAGTTAAATATTTAAAGGCATAAAAACAAGCAAAAACACAAAAAAACGTTGGTGTCATCTATCCTCTTCACGCTTTTTTCAATCTCCAACACGCCTTAATTTTTATAAATATCTGAAATTTGGAAAAGAAATATATATGTATATTTAATTAAACTTTGGGGATTTCTTTTATTCACTATTTTTTCTACTTAACTTTTTTAACAGTTCCATAAATTTTATTTTCACAGACCGAACGAATTGTACATTTTACAATAAAATGCAATGTTTTAAAATATTTGGTATATGTACATTAGATGTTTCACTCTTACATGTATGTTAGAGTATAGCAACTAGAGCAATTGACTGAAACTGTTGATTTCAATATAAAATTGTTGTAAATGTGTTAGTGAAAAAATTACGTTTGTATTAGTTTCAGTCATTCATTTCTTGCAGGGGAGTTGTTAAATTGCATTATTGCCAAAGTATTTAATTAGATTTTTTGTTTACTTTTTTCATATTAATATGCAGTGTTTTAATTTCTAAGGGCAACCCTATAAACCAAAATAAAACAGCTGTGTTTTATTTACAATACAAAAATAATTTATGCGAATTTCAATTGGTGTTAAAAATTGTGTAATAAATTCAATAAAGAATGTTTCCATCTGTCGAAATAAAATTTGATAGCGACTCCAGTGAAAGTGTGGACAACCATTTATGCCGTAGAAATATACGAGATGGTTTAAATGTACTTGAACTAGCAGAGGAACAGTAAGTAAAAAGTGCAACAACATTTTGTAACATTTTAAATTTGTTTGTAATATCTTTTAGTTTTGTTGACACATTTCGTATAAATAAAGAAGTGATTGCAATGTTGCTTACGGAAATATCTCCAAAATTTAAAGTTGCTTATCGCAACACCCATATACCAACACCTACAAAGCTGGAGACATTTTGAGTTTTTTTACTACTGGTGGCTATCAGGCGTCGGTAGGAAATTAATATATTTCTTCAGTGTCAAAGTCGCAAGTATCAAAAATAATAACTGAATTGCTAACCATATTTGAGGAAAATCTAGGCCCGAAATGGATTAAGATGGATAGAAGCTTAGATAAAGAAAATGAAACTAAAGAAAGCTTTTATCAAATTAGTGGCATTCCCGACGTTGTAGGTTGTGTGGATGGAACACACTTCGGAATAAAATCTCCCGGTAACGAAAAAAACCACCTATACTATAATAGAAAAGGATATTATAGTATAAAGGTTATGTGGGTAAGTAAAACTACAATGATAAACATTGTAAAATAAGAAACATCATTGAAAGGTGCAATGGCGTTTTAAAAAATCGTTTTAGGTGCATGATAGGGTCAAGAGGATTGCACTATAGCCCCGAAAACGCAACAAAGATTATTAATGCATGTTGCATCTTGCATAACATCTGCATTTTTTATAAAAGCAATTGGGAGCCTTCCATCAGTGACATTAATGAGACTGCAAGCAATGACGATGCCGGCGATGCTGAAGAACTTGCCGAAGGAGAAGTTGCTAAAGCAACAAGAACAGAAATAGTAAGAAATTTGATTTGAGTACTAGTACTTTTTGTTGCAAAACAAAAGCGTCTTTTTTGTTCTTGGAAGTCCATATGTATATACAATGTATATATGCAGATAGCTTTATATTTAACTTTTTATTTCTACACATACATACTGTTTCGGCGTATATCCGATTAACTGGTTAAATAAAACACACTCGATGGTTAAATAAAACACAATAGTTTTATTCTTCAAATTTGGTGATATATTTTTAAATATAGAACTATATCTCTTGTATTTATTTTGCAATAGAGAGTGCACACGTAGTGTATAGGAATGCTTCCAAAGATGCAGTAATTTGTAACATAAAATATAATGTAAATGTAACTGGCCAGCAATATTTAAAAACCGCTATCGGTTTATGCGATAAAGACAGATATATTCGATAAATGTATATATATACAAAGACATACATATATGTATATACGTATACATATATACATACATATATATACATATTAATAATAAATATTATTAGCTGTTTATATGTAAATCAAATAAAGTTAATAAATAACCCAGTTAACCAATTTACTTGGTAATTAAACATTGCCGGCCACCTTGCAACAATAGAGGACGTTGCAACGCAAATACATATTAATGTCTGACGAAATGAGTCATTAAGGACTCCTGTGGACTGTATTCTAAATAAATAGATTTATAATTAATTCATAATAAACAGGTCATTAAGGACCCCTGATGATTCAATTAATATATTTTTATATGAGTCATGAGGGACTCCTGATGAAAAAATTTACGAGGTGAGTCATGAGGGACTCCTGTTGCGGTTGTAAACCGTTTGTAGAATGGAAAATTAAAATGGCGACAAACCCGAAATAACCCAACCAAACATTGTGTATTGTGCAAGTGGAAGACCCGGACTTGTTTGTATTCGGCTTTTCATAATCAATGGCATTACTTCAGGACCTAACACCAAACAGACATTGCTCGAATGATTAAAATTTGGGTCAGCAAGTTGAAGACCTTGAAAGGATTCCAAAATTGAATCATTTACCGATACTGTTGGTGTGCGTATGCCTTTCATATTATATAAGCGAGCCATGACAAAAATGCGCTGCGAATTTTTATGAATGTCTTCCAATTCAATCCGACAAAACTGATCATTATTTACATTTTGAATAGGCAATTTTAATTTTGATGCAAGCTCTTTGCATATATAGCTATTATGGCAACACGCGTCCAAAACCGCTCGCAATGGAATTTTCGAACGACCTTGGAGGAGATAAAGACGTAGAGTAGGCGAAAAAGAAACGGATTGTCGAATCGAAATATTTCGTGCAGCTGTTGGTGATTTTTTCCGATTGTCTGGTTTGTTATTTTTATATTCATGCAGCAAAGCATGGTGCTGCTGGTTGCAAATTTTACATTTTGCTTTACTCAGACAATCTTTCCCCAAGTGACTGGT
This sequence comes from Nowickia ferox, assembly GCA_936439885.1. Classification (NCBI taxonomy): domain Eukaryota; kingdom Metazoa; phylum Arthropoda; class Insecta; order Diptera; family Tachinidae; genus Nowickia; species Nowickia ferox. The sequence goes on from OW387026.1 coordinate 31,074,225, forward strand.
AGCCAAACAACGTGGACACATACGATGAAATGCCACTAAGCGTAGTCTACGTTCCAGGCTCATGTCACGAAACTTGTAACAAAAACGTATAGGGTGATTTTTGCTGCAAATCAGACATTTCTTTTTCCCAACATTTTCCTTAAAAGTTACAATTTTTGCATTTGTTTCATGAGCTGATATTATTGTCGATAAATTGGATATCCCCACTTGCTGCAATGTTGGGATATTTTTGGTTGTCTCGACGATCGGCGTATCTATATTTGTTGCCATAGATTGGGTAATTAAGTTCGAATTCAAGGTATTTATTGGAACTTGAGTGTGAGGTTCAGAAGAAACTGTCACAATAGATGGGTTCACATCAGTAGTCTCCATTGCTTCTTCATAATCCAACAAACCCTCTTCATCAAACTCAGATGTGGTTTGGATAGCTTTAACAGTGTTTTCCATTTTGCTAGGAAGAAAATGATTAGTAAATTGTAAAAAGAGAAAGTGAGGGGAAATTATAAATTAGGTAAAACAACAAGTTTGGTTATTGGCATAATGGTTATACCAGATTGCGTACGAATTTCCGCGACACGACAATGTCCGTCGGTACCAGTGTGAAGCTTTGTTACAACACCTAGTTTCCATGAAGTGGCAGGTAGTTGTTCATTTTTTATTACAACTAAATCGTTTAACATCACATCTCGTTGAGGATGTTGCCATTTATAGCGTTTGTGTAAAGTTACCAAATATTCTTCCTTCCATCTTTTGCAAAATTGATGTATCATAGCTTTGACTTTTCGGTATCGATTGACAACACTTATTGGACTATCAAAAATCGTTGGTTCGGGTGGTGCTAAAATAGCTGAACCTATCAGAAAATGTCCTGGTGTTAAAGCTACTGGCTCACCCGGATTATCAGGCATGGGGCATAAAGGACGTGAATTCAAACACGCCTCTATTCTTGTTAAAATAGTGGATAATTCCTCAAATGTGTAAGTACAAGATTGGACTTCTTTTCTGAAATGTAATTTAAAACTTTTAACTCCAGCTTCCCATAACCCTCCCATATGGGGGCACCCGCTGGTATGAACTTCCATGTTAAACCTCTATGTCCAAAGGAGGAGCACATACGCGCTTGACACTCTTTGATAAATGTTTGAAAGTCGCGTGTTAATTCATTTGACGCTCCAATGAAATTAGTGCCATTGTCAGAAAACATGGTGTGTGGACAACCTCTTCTAGATATAAATCGATTAAAGGCTGCCAAAAATGTGTCCGATGATAAATCAGATGCGGCTTCCAGATGTATAGCTTTCGTAGAAAAGCATACAAAAATGCAAACATACCCTTTCGTAATTTTGCAAGATCTGCCATTATAATTTTTTACATCAAAAGGGCCTGCATAATCAACTCCAGTGTTTGTAAATGGTCTATCGAGAGTCACACGTTCCGGAGGAAGTGCAGCCATTATTTGACTACAAGTACGTTGTCGATCAATTACGCAACGTTTACATTGATGTATTACAGTACGGACTAATATTCGTAAGCGAGGTACCCAATATTCACATCGAAAGACTCTTTGCATTAATTGATTACCACCATGAATAGTAAGGACGTGTATAAATTCAGCAATAAGTTTCGAGAAACGACATCCATACGGTAGAATGATGGGATATTGTTCATTGTAAGACATTGAGGGTGATTTGATTAATCGACCATTTACTCTCATGACTTCTTTTTCATCAAGAGATGGATTTAAGGTTATTAACGAACTTTTTGCAGGTAAGGGTTTCTTATTTAAAAGACATTTGTATTCATCTGCATAGTACGCCTTTTGAGCTACGACAGCCAAACGTATCTTTACCATTTTTATCTCGTCACTAGAGATTATATTATTTTCATAACGAAATTTATTTTTATGGGCTCCATGTGTAGAATGGAAAAATCGATATAAGTATGCTATAACACGCATGGCTTTGTCTAGAGACGAAAATCTCTCTAAGATATCCTCAAATTTCGAAAAAAAGGAGGCGTGGACTTTCAATTTCCGACTTTCTATGTCAGTATCCAGATTTTCAAATTGATGGTGGGACCACTGATTTTTATTTTTATTTAACCATGTAGGACCGTGCCACCACAACTCACTTTTTGATAATGTGAGTGGATCTACCCCCCGGCTGCCTAAGTCGGCAGGATTGTCTTCCGAACGTACATGAAACCAATTATGATTTCCTGTATTTTCTTGAATGCGACAAACTCTATTTGCCACAAAGGTAGTCCAGGAACTTGGAGTTTTTCGTAACCATGCAAGTACAATTGTTGAATCTGTCCAACAATATACACGTTGAATAGGAATTTCAATTTCACTAAGAATATTTTTCAATAACTCGGATGCTAAAACTGCACCACATAATTCAAGCCGAGGTAATGAAATTGATTTAATTGGTGCTACTTTCGTCTTTGACGATAATAAGTGCGTATAAATTTTTCCCGTGGGGGCTTCAGTGCGAATGTATATTACCCCAGCGTATGCTTTTTCCGAAGCATCAGAAAAAACATGAAGTTCAGTATTCGAATCTTTGTAATAATTAACCCATCTGGGTATTTGAATAAAATTTATTTGATTGAATGATTCGACAAATTGTAACCATTCTTTTTCCGTTGAAGGAGGAAGAAAATCATCCCAATCAACATTATTAAGCCAAATGTTTTGCATTATAATTTTTGCTTTAACAATTACTGGGCTTAACCAACCAACCGGGTCAAAAAACTTTGCTATGGTAGATAATACTTCCCTTTTTGTGTAACTTGATTTTGCTTCTAGAGGAAAAACTTTGAAAAAGAAGGAATCCAATTGAGCATTCCAAAGAATTCCTAATGTTTTCGAACAGCTGGACTCTTCAAAAGTCAAAACTTTTGAATCCACCAAATGACCTGCAGGCAGTCCTTGTAGAATCGAAATTTTGTTAGATGTCCACTTCCGAAGTTCAAACCCCGCTGATAATAAAGCTGCATTTAATTGATCCCTCGCTAATAAAGCACTAGAAACATCATGAGCCCCAGTCAACACATCATCTACGTACATACCTTTCCTCAAAATTCTTGCGGCTAAGGGGAATTCGTCCTCACAATCCTCAGCTAATTGCAATAAAGTACGAATTGCTAAATAAGGCGCGCAATTTAAACCGAAGGTTACCGTCTGCAATTCATAGTCAGTGACTTTATCGTCCGCTGATGTCCTATATAAAATTCGCTGGAAAGGTGTATGGGATGAATGAACTCGAATTTGCCTATACATTTTTGTAATATCACAATTAAATACAAATTCAAACAATCTCCAACGTAAAATCAAATTGACTAAATCTGCTTGCAAGGCTGGCCCTACAAAAAGACAATCGTTTAAGCTGTTGCCATTAGATGTCTTATTTGAGGCATTAAAAACGACTCTAAGTTTAGTTGTTTTTCTTTCTAGTTTAATCACTGGGTGATGTGGCAAATAACACGATTTTGTTACGGCTTGATTATTGGATTTAATAGGTCTCATGTGATCTAATTTCAAATAATCCATTAATACTTCATCATACATGTTTTTTATTTCAGATTTGTTTGAAAGGGAAGATTCCATACGCATAAATTGTTTCATAGCTCCAGATCTGGATATTCCCAAGTTAATTTCATTGGGAAATTCTGGCTTGAAAGGTAGCGACACAATGTATCTACCGGTTGAATCCCGTTTAGTGGTTTTCTTATAAATTTCTTCGCAAAATTTATCAGAAGTTGACAAAATTTTTCTTTTTGGAGTTTCTTCTAATTCCCAAAATTTCAAAAGATTCTGGTTTAGATTATCTTCCTCGGAAAAGGTTACAGTGGTTGAAAATGCATTAATCGAATTTTGGGCAGACTTATTTATTGGGCCTGTTAATATCCAACCAAAAATAGTATTTTGGGCCATTAGCGATCCATAAATATTTTGACGCACTTCTCCTAGAATGATTTGAGGGTATAAATCTGCGCCAAGCAATAGATCTATTGGCCTACTCTTATAAAAATTACAATCTGCCAATTTAATATCTGATAATTCTCTTCTAATGTCCGAAGGACAAATAAATGAAGGTAAATTACCTGATATGGAAGGTAAAACTAGCGCACAAGTTTCTAATTCTACTTGTCGATTTAATGTGGAAGTAACCCGAATTGTACAAAGTTTTTTAGAAATTGTGGAAGATTTATTATTAACACCGGAAATCTTAACATTCGTAGAATGTGACGGAAGTTTGAGTTGATTTCGCAAATGTTCTGAAATAAATGATGCTTCCGACGCTGGGTCGATTAAAGCTCTAGCTGGATACGTAGTATCATGACATATGATCGAAACCATAGCAGTTCCCAATAGAACAGATGAATTTTGTGATAGATGGAAAACCTGACGATTCATACTACCACGAGCGGCAGATGATGTTGAAGGCATTTGTGTTTCCATATCCGATGAATTAACGGTATGAGTAGTCTTCGATGGAGGCGAAGTTGACTTTTGTCCAGAATTGTTAATAACGTTAGTAGTAGGCACTTCGCGATGAAGCATTGTATGATGTTTCTGATTACATTTGAAACAGCAATGTTCGCTTTTACAATCTTTGACTTCATGCGATTTCGAAAGACAATTTACACAACAATGAAATTTCTTTATTGTATTAAATCGTTCCTGAACAGAAAAATTTTTAAATCTACGGCAAAATCTTAATGCATGATTTTGTTTAGGGCATAAAACGCAATTATTATCGTTATTCTTTGTCGAGATATGAGTCTTTATCTTCCGATCTCCTATTTTCCTTTCATTATTTAAATTTGTGAGATCATGAATACAATTTAAAGTCTGAGTTCGTTCCGTTAAAAACGAATCTAAATCGTTCCACAAAGGCAAAGCAGTTTTATCTTGAATAGATTGCTCCCAAAGTGAAATTGTCTGCGCCGGTAATCTTTGCATACAAATAAATAAAATTATTGGATCCCAATTTTCCGTGGATATTTCATAAGTTGACATAGCATTCAAAAATCCATTGATACCACGTTGTAAATCTTTCAGGGCTGAACTAGTTTCTTTAGAAATCGATTCTAAATTAAATAAACATTTTAATTGATTATTAACTAGCATTCGAGGGTTTTCATACGTTTCTTTAAGATTTCTCCACGCTATGTCAAATCCTGCATTAGTAAGCGGGCACCTTGAAACGATTTCTTTAGCCTCTTTGCCAGTTTTCTTTATCAGATAACATAATCTTTCAATGTTGCTAAGCCTGTTATTATTTATATATACTGCTGTAAAGATGTCTCTAAATGTCGGCCATGAAATGTAGTCACCATTAAACACATCTATTTCGCATGGTGCAAGAGGTAAATTATGTGTTAATTGGTCTCCTGCCAAAACTTCAGCTTGTACGGCTGGTTGTGCAGTTGCAGTAATAGACCTTAACTCATCAATTTTTATTTTTATTGTTTTCATACAGCGAACATAAGTAGCAAAAACCGTCCCGTATTTGTTTTCAAGTATTTCTAAATCCTCCGTATTTATCGTTTTTGATTTTTCTGAAGGAATTTCACATTCAACCACTGCTTCATCATACGCAGTTCTAGCCCGTTCCCATAAAAGTTTTAGTTCATCACTAGTCAATTCTAGTGTATACACATGATGATCTGCATCACGAACCTTTTGAAATCTTGCTTCAAATTTAGAAATGGCATCTGAAGCACGTATAAAATTTTCAAAAGACTTTTTCATTTTGCAATGTAAATCAAATTATTCCACTGAATTCGCAAATACTTCTTATATGATGAATTAAAATTTTGTTTTGAAGTGTAATTTCTTAACAACTTTTTTGTCAAAAGCTCTACGTAGTCAAATCGACCGACGGTAGGGTGACTGTTAATAAAAATTGTAAATAGAAAAAGGTGGAAGAAGAATGTAATAATGTAACTTTCTTTACACAAATTAACTTCTAACACACTAATTTAACCTTTTATTAATTAGTTTTTTACCCAGAAAATTTACAAATATTTATTATTATTTTTTTTTTTTGTATTTGTATTAAAACTGCTGTCTTGTATTAAATTTTCCACAGCGAATACTTTTGTACAAATAATTTACCGCACATATGTATCTTATACTTTCAATTGTGTCTCAGAAAATTTAAACACTTCTATTGACACAATATTCAATAATATTTAATATTTTTTTTCACTATTAAAATTTTATTCGTGTAAATTTTGTAAATTCTTTTATTTTTCTTTATCTCTTATGTGAAATTTTCGCAAAATTTCGTATTATTTATTAAGGAACGTGTGTAACAAAGGGTACTTTATCCTAATATAACAATTCACAATAAGGTATACTGTGTTATTGCATAGGATTACCACTGTGTTATCTTCACCTTTATATTTTTTATATGGTCATAAACCACTTGTTGTTTCTTTTGTAACGATACACACATATACTAATATATGTATGTACAAATACCTTTTTTTGTATTTTAATAATCCCAATCACTTAACTCAAAATTTACTAACCTTTAGTTCGATGATTTTTTTTTTATATGGATGTATGTCAGTATGTGACCCAAGAAACTTCTACTGAAAGGCTTTCTTGTATTAATTAAATCCGGTTCGTAAGGACCAATGTTTCGGCGTATATCCGATTAACTGGTTAAATAAAACACACTCGATGGTTAAATAAAACACAATAGTTTTATTCTTCAAATTTGGTGATATATTTTTAAATATAGAACTATATCTCTTGTATTTATTTTGCAATAGAGAGTGCACACGTAGTGTATAGGAATGCTTCCAAAGATGCAGTAATTTGTAACATAAAATATAATGTAAATGTAACTGGCCAGCAATATTTAAAAACCGCTATCGGTTTATGCGATAAAGACAGATATATTCGATAAATGTATATATATACAAAGACATACATATATGTATATACGTATACATATATACATACATATATATACATATTAATAATAAATATTATTAGCTGTTTATATGTAAATCAAATAAAGTTAATAAATAACCCAGTTAACCAATTTACTTGGTAATTAAACACATACATATGTACATACTTATATCGACGGCATAAATATGTATATTGCCATATTGTATATAAAAAAACATTTAATTGTATGTAGTTTTATAATATTTATTAATTTCAACTCACATTTTAATATATAAGAACTAATATAAGAACTTAATAATTAAGAACTAAAACATAAAATTTAATAAAAATTTATTTTTAATATTATCACATTAAAAAAGGAACAAGTATTATTTGTAAGATACATATGCACATGCATATGTAGTTATATTTGCACTACAAGGTAAGTATTTGGTTTCGTTACTAATGTCCACCAATTCTTATTATAGTACTCTGAAATTATAAGTGGAAATTAAGATACATACATATTAATGAAATTCAAAGAACTTGAAAATATAAAATTAAAAATATTACCTGATGTTTCAAATAAGTTAATCTTCATCTTTAAGGTGTTTAATTATATCAATTAGTGCCTGTCCCATTTTAGTTTTGTTGAATCAGCGATTTCTTTTAGGGCTTCAGCTTGATCTTTGGCTGCTTCAGCTTGAGTTCTGGCTGCATTTGGGCTGCTTCTGCATTGTTTTGCTCAACTTCAAGTGTTTTATTTTGTATGACAACTTGCTGACGTACATATAAGTTTGAGCCTGTCATTACTTGTATCCAAATGCTACGTTTTTCTGTTGTAGTGCAGTGATTGTTTTACTGTTTGTGGAGTTGATGTTAGTTTTCTTTGTTGTGAGTGTTGTGTAAATTTTGTAGTTAGTATAGGTGATATGTATGAGTGTTCTAATGCTATATCTGATAAAGGGTCCGCCATCTAACGTTTTTTTTCAACTAGTGCTTATTTCGTGAATGGTAACACTTAGCTCATGTCTGATTTGACAGATAATTAGTTTTATCCTTCCGCTGAACGAATATGGTTGTGTATACGCTTGAACAACGCTGGGAAATATTGCGACATTACTTTTTTTTATTTTGCCAAAAAAATCATCTTTTCAGATGAAGCTCATTTTGATCTTGGCGGGTATGTAAACAAGCAAAATTGTCGCATTTCGGATACATACAAGCTAAAATTTTCTATGACGGGTATTTCCTGTAATACCCGTCCAGCGTACGCACTCTCATTTCTTTCTGCAGTGTACAGCGATGCCAACTATTTATAACCAAAACGCGCTGTTCCCCTTCTCAAAACGCGCTAAAACACGCTATATTACAGCAATTGCAGATTTTTGTACCCAAACCGCGCCATATCAAACGCGCTAAATTAAATTTGATAAAATTCAATTGCATATTAATTATCCACATTTTATTATTCATGTAACACACATATACATATGTACGTATATTTAATTCAGGTACAAAAAGTAGATACTTACAACTACAAAACGATAAACGGTAAAAAAACAAACAAAAACGATAGCAAAACAAATACATATATAGTAAATAAGTATGTTTTATCCATTACATTACATCGTAACGTTAAAAAATCAGTCAAAAATTAAATCAATATTCACAGTTTTTTTATTTTGTATAATTCTAATATTCTAACAGCATTTTGCAATATGAAAAACTGGCAAGAAGTAAGCATGAGTGGTAAAATTGAACATGGATGTAATCGTGTGTTAACAACTCGTTAAAACTTAATCTAATTCAACACATACATATGCTAATTTCATGCCAGTTTTTCGCTACACATAATGCAGTAATTGATTTAAAACATCGACAAGGAACTTTTGGGTATCATACAGTAAATAAGTTACAAAAGAAGAGTTAATATTGATAATCTTCAATAAAAAAACAATCATTTAAAGCATCTGGCTCATCTTCCGGCCATAAAACCGATTGTATGAAATATTTTGAATTATTATAGGTGTCATTTGAATTAATTTTCGCACACACATCTAACGGAATATTGTAATTTTCACAGCAAGAGTTTTGTGATCTTAGACCATATTTAATGTGTATTAAAGAATTAACTGTATTTAGTGACATTTTATTTCTTATTTTGTTTTTAAAATAATTCATCACACTAAAAGGTCTTTCAACTTCTGCATTTGAAAATGGAAAGCTTAATAAATTTAGGACAAATGACGACAGCTTAATAAAAGGATTTTCATTAACAGAATTTTTAAAACTGTGTACCTCAATCCAAAATGATTCAGTTTTATCTACATTTGTCCACTGATACAATCTTAAGTTATTAAGACAATTTTCGATTTCCTCCACTTCTTTTTCACAACTAAGAAATTCCAGAACAAATGGTATGATGTTTAGTTTAGTGTTATTTGAGAAAATGTTTTCAACACTAAACAATGAAATTTTTTTCAAAATTGTAATGTTAGTTGGCAACTTTGCTCTTATTTCATATATTAGTGATTTAGTAAAAATAATTAATTGTTTTCTTACTTCCTCTTTTTCAAAACTTTCAATATTAATATCTCGACAAGCTTTTTCGAAGTTATATCCTAAATAACTATAATGATTTAAAACAGAATTAACATCGCCTTCTAAATAATCAAAATCGTCAGTTGGTATTATAATCTTATTCGTCAAACTTTGTATCAGCCTATATAAATCGTCGAACAGTTTTGTATGGTCTGCATTTTGCGATTCAAATGCTACGTTAACTTTTTGTACTTCAGCTAGAATAGATGCCAAATAAGTTATGTAAAGAAAATTTTTAGGATCATTATACATATTTTTTAATTGTGAAGTTTCAAAAGATCTGTCATTTACAATATTAAAATGCGTTTTTAATTCTAACCACATGTCTAATATTCTTTTTACTGCTCTTTCAATGGAAAGCCATCTAGTTGGCACAGCCAAGGGAATTTTATTTGGGACAGCTCTATCATTATTAATTAATTTATAAATTTTAATAAAAGCTTTTTGTCTGACTGACGAATTAGAAAACCAGTTGTGGCTTTCTTTAACCATGAAGTTGATATTAGTAGGCAAATATTTCTCCGCTGAAGCACCAACTGCTAACTGTAGTGAATGGCATACACATCTCATAAAAATTATGTTTTTTAAATTATATATGTCTTTGATTTTTTTGTATAGGCCATTGTTTGAACCTGTACAGATGCATTATCTGTGCCTACCGCTAAGAGCTTTTTTAAATCTATTTTATATAATTTTGTAAGTCTTTCCAAACCTGCAAGCAAATCACCAGCTTTGCCACCTTCTACATCTATTAAGCCCAGGAACGTTGTTACAAATTTTTTGTTTTGAACACTGTAGTAGCGAATAACAACTCCCAGCAGTTTTTCAATGGAAATATGTATCTGTTCCTATAAAAATTAACAAAGAAACGCATATTTAAGTAAAACATTACAGTATGTTTTCATGGTAGTATGTAAACCTTCATCTAGTATAAGACTGAAATTTGCATCTTGAAAGTCTTGCAACAAAGTTTCAATAAAATGTGGATCTAATAAGTTCGTTATTATTTTCGTGCACTTTGTACGGTGAAGGCTAAAATTTGCAGCTTTGCTGTCCTAAAAAGCAGAATTACATATTGCGCTCAGGTGGTCCGCAGATTTTATAGGGCAATGTACTGCTACATACAGCGCCAGCATTGCTTGGCTTCTTTGCTTTTCGCTTGCATTTGTTTTGAATGAAATTTCTTTTTGTTGAAAATCTCTTTGGTTAAAAGGTTGTTCAGCCTTTTTATGCTTAACTGTATTAGTGTGCCTTACCAAATCAGACCTTTTTGCCATAATCTGACATCTGCAGTATATGCACAAAGCTTTTATGTCGTCCTTTTCTAAAGGCCTTATCCATTTCTTAAATAAATCTTCTGACTCCCATGTTTTTCTATATTTCTGCACGTAACGCTCGCCTAGAAAATATAGAAATGTAACTCCAAAATTTCAATTGGCGTTTTTACTTACCATTAAAGGTCAAAATTGTATCACAAGCGCATATAAGTAAAAGCAAAGTATTTTCACAAAAACACATAGAATATGTATATACATATATTTATATAAATACATAGATGTACATAAGTATGTATATGAATGCAGACAAAACTAACAAATTTCCAAAGAAAGCGGCTTGTGCTTTGAGTTGTTAATGATTAAACAAAATTACATAAAATGCCAAAGCGTGTGAATTCGCTTTGTAAAATGCCTTAAATAGTTGTAAAAAAAGTACTAGAAAATTAATGCAAAAAAAGTAAGAAAATGTTGAGTTGAAGCTTTTTTATTAACTTCATTAAAACGCGCTAAACTAGCGCTTTTTTTTAAAACGCGCTGAAGAGCAAAAAAGCGCGTTTGGCATAGTTAAAACGCTCTAAATCTAGCGCGAAACGCGCTAAATTGGCATCGGTGGCAGTGTATGCTGCGCTCGCATTGCTGTGAGCGAAAGCGTACGCAAAAACGAAGGGTGAAGCGACGTCGCTCATAATAAGAGCGAGCACTGCTGGTATCGTGTGTGTATTTATGTTTGCTCTTTATTATTTTGCTTTTTTACAAAGTCTCGTAGACAGCGTATGCTATGATTGCATTGTCATCAAATTTGCAATATTTGGCGTGTATTTTAAAGATTTCTTATCTGAATTTGTGAATAGCAATTGAAATTTTTTAGATATTTTGGTTTTTATAAAATGTTTATAAGTTCAAATGAAGTAAATTTGGAAACCAAAATTGGGGTCTTAAAGTATACATGTACATACAGTATGTCAATAATGAGTTTGCACATTAAAGAAAAATAAACGTTTTTACATATTTTATTTAAAAAAAATGTTTTGTTATAAAATATTTTTTTTTATTTGTTTTCAATTATTTACATTATATATAAAGATTTAAAACAAACAAAAACTACAAACTTAAACAAAATAAATACATCTGCATTTTTTTCTGTCAAGAAACTCTTTTCACAAATACCAATACTTTGCACTAATTTCATTAAATAAAAACCAGGATTCTGTAGCTTTAATACTTGGTATGGCCACCCTTTGCGTCTGCCACGCACTGTAGTCTTTTTTTCATCGAGTGAATTAACTTCTTTAAGACGTAATTGGATGGTATATTTTTCCATTCCTCCAATATTGCGGACTTTAGAGCGTCTTGTTGGTCGGTTGACGTTTGGCAACTTTTTTTTTAATAAACCCACAAATTTTCAATCGGAGTTAAATCCGGACTTTGGCCAGGTGTATATATGACTTTACCGCAGTTGTAAAGTAGCCACATTCTTACGACATGTGATTTGTGTTTCGGATCATTATCTTGATAAAATTGTAATAGTGGTGTATTTTCCCTCATGAACCCGAAATTTCTTGCACTTGTAGTCAAATTTGTTTTCAAAATATTTAAATATTGCTCAGCATCCATCGTTGTATCAAGGAAGGCCAAATCTCCTACCCATTTGCTCGAAATACAACCCCAAATCATTATCGATAATAATTAAACTATTTTTTTGAGCTTTAGGTCTGTTTTATATTTGTATTTTATTATATCAATATTTCGTTAACCTTCGGTTAACTTCTTCAAGATATTTTTGTTTGGTCGTTATGAAATCTTTATTTTTTGTTTTTTCTTTTCTTCTTTCAATTAATGTTAATGGCTTTCTCCATACACTAGATGGTCCGTCGTTGTAATACAACATTATTTTGGTCTCAGCGCAGAATTTCACATCATTCCAATAGTCCACTGGATGCGAAATGTTCTGCATAGCGAAGGAAAATCGTTTCTCGATATTTGCATCAGACAGTAGTGGTTTTGTTCTTGCTGATCTTTAAGAGTATTCATTTCTTGATAACACTTGCCGAATAGTTTTATGGGAAACAACAACGCCACACTCTTCTTCAAGCTCCTTTGCAAGTGTCCTGGTGGAAATTTGTGGGTTCTGACTTACCCTCTTTTTCAGCACGATAAATCACATTATAAATGGTTCTTCTTGATACCAAGAACCTCTCTGATACCTCCTGAGCACTTGTTCCCAATTGATGGTTGTAATATATCAATTGTATTACATCCATTTTTTTTTCAATACAAAAAATTATTAAATAAACTGCGCACCTTGACAATTGCATACCAAATAACTCGTAAAAAGACAAATAAGACCAAGGCACATTAAAAATTACGGAATTTTATTGCTACTCCAAACGAGTTCTGAGAAAAGAGAAAAAACACCTGTTCTGCAAAGAGTTGCTTGACACTAACAAAATTCAGTAGTATTTGTTTTTGTTGTCTCTTTTTCACAAAATTTACAAATTTTTTTTAGCTCAGCGTTACCTATACAGAATAGAAATAAGTATAGGAGTTAGAAAAAGCAGGTAGCAAAACATAGTACAGTTTTTTTATTAAAAAAGTTCAAAATGTTTAATTATTTTCAATGTGCAAACTAATTTTTGACAGACTGCATATAAATGATCAGCATCAAAAAAAGTAAAGTAAAATATAGATGGAAAAACTGAATTTAATTCATTTTCTTTTTATTATAATTTTTCATTTATAAATGAAAAAAGTAAAAATAATTCAAATAATTAATTGATAAATTTTGTTTTTATTTTTTTAATTTTATATAAAAGTGAAAGAGTAGTGCTATTCATTGGATAGAATTTGTAAAGGGTCCGCCATCTAACGTTTTTTTCAACTAGTGCTTATTTCGTGAATGGTAACACTTAGCTCATGTCTGATTTGACAGATAATTAGTTTTATCCTTCCGCTGAACGAATATGGTTGTGTATACGCTTGAACAATGCTGGGAAATATTGCCTGCGATCAACTTACAGAAGACGCCGATTTTGCCAAAAAAAAATCATATTTTCAGATGAAGCTCATTTTGATCTTGGCAGGTATGTAAACAAGAAAATTGTCGCATTTGGGGCACAGAAAACCCGCACGCATACATTGAAAAGCCGGCGCACCCAAAACGAGTTATTGTTTGGTGCGGATTTTGGTCCAGAGGCATAATTGGGCTAATGAGCAAGGAGTGGCCATGTTGAACGAATTTTTGTTCACAAAAATTAAAGAGGACGGCGCTACGTGTCACACAGCCCAAGCTACACTCGATGTTTTGCGCCCTGTTTTCAAAAAAAAAAGTTATCTGGCGGACCCTATAGTTTCCTTTCTTTGGAACTACCTTTTTTTTATAGCCCAGGCATAGTGTTTTCTGAGAAGTACGAGTGAGAGAAAATTAAGTATTTCTAATTTGTGATTGCAACATTCGCCATCAAACCATTCTGGTGTTGCGATTTCACATAATGCTATCATATAAGCTTTAATACCTACTTTATGTGGCTCATTCTTAAAAATTTTATGAAATATTAATATATGCTTCTTGCACACATTCGTTAAGGCATCAGACGGAGCAACTAAGTTTCCAAAGCTTGTTAATTACTGATCATTTTTGAAAAATATAAAAAGTTCGCTGGGAGCCGTCAAAAGCTGTCAGTTTTGGTATAATTTTGAATGACACTTAACCAACAAAGTACCTCATCGAAACCACCTCAATATTAATGTCAGCTGAGTTATCGAAAACATCTTCAAGAAAATATTCGGCATAGATATGGTTGTCAAAATCGACATCAGTTACTTCGCTTGAGATTGTGTTTGTTTGGTCAGCAGCTAAATGCGAGCTATAAAAATTTGCTTCAATTAGTATTTCCTCGCCCTGAGACTGCTCACAATTGCTAGAGGAACTTTATTGAACAATTTTAGCGACTATTAACTTTGCCAAAATGCCATTTAATTCAGCTACAGAAGGATTGTTATTGTTTCCTCCTTTTTGACACAATATAGCAAAAGTGTTTTCTAACTTGTCCAGATTAAAGGATTTTGTCATGATAAAAAAAAAATATTTTCATCTACCAATAGTTCGTCGACCAAAAAAAGAACATAATTTAAAGTTAGTTTCATCCCGTCTAAAAAGAAAACTTTCTTCTTTTTATCCGCAAATTCTAGTTCTTCTAAGTATTTTAGAAAAGCTTGAATATATTTGTGATATTTAATTGTAACGCAGATCTGTAGCAATTATCACCATACACTTTATTCCACTATTTACACTTTATTCCACTATTTCGGCAATAAAAAATTTGTAAATTTTTTTCAAAAAAGTGGCAGTGGCCAATTCATTACTACTTTTAGTAAATTTAGTTGTTTCGACTTACTGTTCTGATTGCTGTGGCCACTGTTTTGCTGAAAATTTGGATTGCAAATTTCTCCCGCATTTTTTCAAAAGAATTAGGGAAGATATGCTGTTGAGTTAGTTTCGGACACATTTTTGTTGTTGCGTTAGCTTCCATTTCATAAAGTTACTTGAAAACTGACATTGCCGTCAGAAGTTTTTAAGTCACATTTTAGCCAACCATTTCGTAAAGATTTGGGTACGTTCGTAAATTCAGCAAATTTGTGCATCTATGCAGGAGCTCTGCCAAGTTTTACTGCGTATGCGTGATGAACTGTTGCACATGCTTTGCAACTGCTCAACATCTGTGCATAATTGACATTTTTGAACGAAATGCAAACAATTTTTAAGGCGGCAACTAATTTTATTTAAGAAAATCATGATAGCAAAAGTGAAAATTTTCTTTTAAGTTATAGTAAGAAAAAGATTGGAAAGAAAATTAAAGCTGTTAATTCTTATAAGAACACATTTGGCCGTAAAAAGAAGACAACTTAAATATAAAAACTACTTTGAAGTATTAAAAAACTACCAAGATTATGTGTTTCAGTCGTTTTAGAATATATCAACCTTCATCAAGCATGTAATTTATATATCAAAATACATACACACACATATTAAACTTACTGTTCCACTGCAACTTTTTGCATCTCAAAATAATTTACTGCGCCATTTGCAGAGATTTGCGGCAGGTATGCCGTTTACTTGCATTAAAAACCGTTTGACGCTAAACAGTGCTGCCAATTTATGAATTTTTGAACGTTAGATGTTCGCGATGCTGCAGACGTGCACTAACGAACGTACCCTTTTATTAAATGGGGAAAGTCGAACATGCAATATATTTTATCGTTATCCATATCAAAATATGGTTTTTCAGCTGATACTACAAGGTTAGAGAAACATTTTCTATTAGACGAACCTTGGTCGCAAACTAGCACTCTAACTTTCACTCAAAGACTTTTAAGCATAGTTATATTTATTATGCTTCACAATTTTGGTCAAAGTATCAGCTGTTAAACCATTTTTCGAAATAAAATTATTAATGACGATATTTACATTTGAGCACATCGACCTAAGTAAACATACGCAGACTTGCGTAGCAATTTTATTGGTTCTTTCGAAACCAGTGTATTCGAATCCATCTATTAAATCAAGATGCGTGTTATTGACATTTCATCGATCAATAAAATCATGTTATTTAAATCCTTGTCTTTATGTTGAGAACATCTCTGTTTAAGGTTTTCAAAACTACTGTTGAAACCAGGCTGTAAAAATTTTATGGGAACGTGAGGTAAATTCAGATTCAATTTATTTCGTAAAAAGGCATAAGTTGACTGACTGAGACCTATAAAATATATTCTGAGCCAGATATCTTACATCGTCTGAATACTCTTTTGGACGAGAACTTAGCAAAAGCTTGCAGAAAAGTTTGGTTTCGTTGCTTATATTCTGAAGACAATCAATGGACGACTTCAATGCATTTTTTGAAACAATATTCTTTTTATATTTTTTATCCGTCGCTCAGTATTTAGGGCAGACTGTATTTTCTTATATTTTTTTAAAAGCCTATTATATTTTCTTTTATATTTCACCGTTAATATTGTTTCATTTTCGCAATTCTTACAAAAAGGTGCTTCTATCTCATCATTACAAACATTTTTCGGCGAATATGGAAAATCGAAATCAAGGCATATCAAACAGGTACATGCATCAGGTAAATTGCTCATCCGCTGATTTTTTGTTTAGACGTTTATAACGAAGAATTCATTTGACAATTCCTTTTGTGCCCTGTTTGATGCATACAATTTTTTGACAATTACTTTGTAAAACTATGTGAGAAGCACAGAGTTGCCACAGTGTTTTCTCTAATGCGTGTACCTGTAGTAAATGTGCCTTGATCGAAATCAATGCCTACATCGTCCTCTACACCTAATTATATTGCAGGAATAGTTTCTGCTTTAAATTTCTTTTTCCAACATATGTGCTCGAGAAATGATTTTCGTAAATATATAATTTTTTAATATAAACATTTTCAGGAATTCGACATTTTTCTCTACAAATTTGACCAAGAATCAACTCAGGTGCAGAAAAGTTTCAATTTGCTGCAAATCCTCGATTTCCCACACTTCTTAATGCAGCATTTTATGTTATTTTTTAGTTTTCTTCCGCTCATTGTGTGTGATCGCATTGACATCGCAAAATCAAGTGAAAGCTCAGAAAAAAATTCAATACAAAATAATGTTTACAACGACAAGCTGTAGCAAGAACACGAAGCGCTGTCGCTGTATCCATGATACAATTATACAAGGTACTTGCACGACTACAACAAAATTGCAACACCAAGAAACACACGCATTTTGTTGGTAGAAACAAACAGAATTTAGTCAAAAACAGATGTCTTTTGTTGTTAAAAATAACAATTACAGGGTAACTAAAGTACAATTGCAGACGCGGCATTCATGAATGATTATAGTCATTCAGTGTTGCCAATATGTGTGTAATATACAGAGTGTGTAATTTCTACTCACATGTGTAGGCCTATAATTAGATTCATGTATAATCTGTGTGTAATTCTACTTTGACTTCTATTTTTGTTTAATTTTGTTTTAATTTTAACCTACACAAAGGATGTGTACTGTAATTTTCTTCAATGTGTAATTGGAGACACAGCCGCACGCAAATTCATTGGCAACACTGTCATCATTTTATTCACACACATACACTAACATTTTTGCGGCTTGTAAACAAAGTTTGACAAGTTTCTGCATTGTATACATTAACAGGCTGGGCTTGTGCCAGTACCTTGTATAATTGTATCATGGCTGTATCGAAGCGAAGACAAGAGAGAGTGAGAGAGTGTGATAAGAGCAAAGAATATAATGTGTGTGTTTGCTTGCCCTTTATACTTTCCCCCCGCATCAAAAGCGTAAGCAAAAAATGTTTCATTTTTTAGCTTAGATGCGCATTCTATACAATTCATATTCTTTGATATAACCTAATTAAAGAAAAAAAAAACTCAAATGTGTAGGTTTACACACTACCACGGGGCTAGTACAACTAGCGCGTTGCCAATTCCTTTTAATGGCTGGCTTCCCCAATAGTCCGTAGCCATTATACATATATGTACGTAACATTTCGTCAGCTGAAATTCAAAACCACGTAACTAGCAAAACATTCGAAATTTTAAATTTTATCATAAAAATCAGCCGAATAAAATATTCAAATAAATATATAATAATGATAATACATATGAATAACTTTGTTGTTTTTCTCTCTCCTATAAAATTTAAAAAAGTATAGTTACCTGATTTTGCATTTTAGCAAACGATATACATACATATATATATATATGTGTAAGTGGAACTGCTTTCAATTTGTATGTTAATTACAAGCAAATTCTAAAACATTTTCTTTCGTTTTAAATTACAGAGTAGACAATATGTATGTACATACACATGTTTGTATTTTAAAATATCAATAAAATATGCCATTTTTAAAACATACAACAGCCACCATATTGAAAGTGCTTTAAAAAGAAGTGCGATTTTTTGTTTACCACTAATTTTTATATAAAGTAAAATACATATACATATGTATGTTAATATATAGTAATAAATAAACTAATAAATAAAAATAATTTTGTATTTTGGCTTGGCTTTTATGGCATTTGGACACACTTCTTTATATCAAATATTTTTTCAGATCTCATGCGTCATAACATTTCATATATCATTCAATATTAAGTGGTTCTGATAATTTATTTACATATGTAGTTTGCACTTAAATTCGTTTATTAAGCTAGAAGTTTTTGTGCATATACAATAATGTTTTAACACAATGTGCAAATTTGTCTTGAACATATCGTGCAACAATATTTTCTGACACATTTTGCTGTATCAAGCCCACAATGAAGACAGCTAGTAGTTAATGGATCGCCATAACTATAAATTATTTTTTCGTATAACCTTCAAATTGTAAGAAACGTTCTGCGAATTGGGTAATGAATACTCCGCAATACCAAGAATCTTACTGAAAAGCTTGGGGTACACTTTTTACATTAAATTTAATTTCTAAAAGAAGTTTTTTTAAGATATTCAAATAATGATCCAGAAACTGTTCACAATTTGCTTCATTACGTTTTGGATCCAAACATAATATGTAATTTAGTTCAACATCAATAAAGACTATGTAAAAAAGGTGTTTACAACAGTACGGAATTATTAACTTTTGTGATTGTTTAGAAAAACTTGCAGCAATTAAACATTCATTGTTTAAAAAGAACTTATTTATTTGGCAAGCAATATACGAGTAATTGTTTGAATTTGTTCTATGCATAAGACATGTAATGCAAGCATCAACAATTACAGTTGGTGCCATTCAATGTTTCTATACCTTTCAGGGTTATATAAGACGCCAAAAAAAAGGTGCCTTCCATGAACTTCATCAAATATATTTTCTAATTTAAGCAAATAAAAGTTAATTTCACTTTGAAAATATTTTTCTATATTTTTTGTCTCCCAGAAGAAACTTCATTTGCTATTATATTAAACTGTTGTTTTCGGCATTAGCGGCTTATTGCATAAAGGTATCTTCGTATTTAAGAATTTCATTATTTATTAATTCAATACTTTTGCTTGTACTCTTTGGGTCAATAACACATTTTCACACTTAGTTGTATCTCGAGTTGAAGTATTGTTGGTAAATTTAACCGCATGTTTTAGTCCTGAAAACATAGGCTCATTGCCATTTACTTTTGAATTGATATTTGTTGAGCTCCCTTGATTCTCGTCACACAAAATATTTTTATTTAAATCTTGACCTGTGGTATTTCTATGGCTTTCAATATTTTCTGAATTCTTCTCAAATTCTTCCATTGGTTTATTGACCATATCAAACGACTTCTTAAATAATCCATGAAAAATCAGTTTCATTTTTCAGTTCCATGACTCTTTTATTTTTGTAATTTTCATTTTAGAATCAGTTTCTAAAATAGTGTAGTGTACCTCACTTACTGTAATACAATGTATCATAATACAATTACATTGCAACACAGTTCATTGTAATAATTAACAGAACGCTTACTTTATAAAATTTAAATGACACACTTTTGTTTTAATTACAAAATTTTGTTATTATAGATGATCAGCAAAAGTAAATACATACAGAAACACAAAAATAATAAAATAGTATACGAGTATAAGTAGAGTAAAATATTCAATAAATCAGACTTTAATTTCTAAACGCAAACTGGCAATAACTTGCCTTGTTTTTTTAATTAAATTCTCTAAATCTTTTGGCACCTCTTTTGAGTGCCTACTGACAATCTGGTCTCCCTGACAGCTATAAAAACTAAACAAGGGACTTTAGGGCAATACACATATGACACACGCTAGGACCAATCCTTAAACATCAGATAGTTCTACCATTACAATAGTAACATTTTAATTTTTTTCCAATTGGTCGTCTACGATTAGAGCTGGCAAACATCGATAGTCACGCCATTCGATATTTTCGATAGTTTGTTGGAAAACTATCGATAGTAGCGAATTATTTTACTATTTGTATAATTTTGTTCACATGGTCACCACTTTATTCGGTCTCTGAATCACGATAGCAAATCATGCCGTTCACACAACGCATTCGTTTTGATAGTCATTTTTGATTTATATAAATGGATAAAAAAAAATTAGGTTAGGTTAGGTTGTTTTGTCCGGAGGTTGGGCAAGAAACGATACTGAAAAAGGTAACATATTTGCTGAGCATTTAAAAACCGTATTTACCCCAAACACATGTATGGGTGTTGCTGATTTGCCATGTGTAGTTGCTCTACCCCCTCGTCCCTTAAAGTTTAAGATGCGTGATGTACAAAAACTAATTGCTGAACTCAACCCAAAAAAAGCTCCGGGTATTGATGAAATTAGTAATAAGATGCTGATGAAGTTGCCTCGTATTGCAGTTAGAATTCTGCTATTCATTTTTAATGCCATTTTAAGACTGGAGTATTATCCACACAGCTGGAAGCTTGCCAAGGTCAAAATGATTCCAAAGCCGGGCAAAGATCTTACCAAGGCTGAGTCATACAGGCCAATAAGTTTACTGCCAACAATGTCAAAGCTCTTCGAAAAGTTACTCATGATCAAATTGTCCCCAATTCTAACTGATAATGCGTGCATACCGGATCATCAATTTGGTTTTAGAAGTCAGCATAGCACCATTGAACAAACGCATAGATTGGTTCAATTTATAAGAAGAACACTCGAAGAAAAGAAGTATTGTTCTGCCCTCTTTATTGATGTTTCTCAAGCATTTGATAAAGTGTGGCATAGAGGCCTAATTTTAAAATTGAAGACATATCTACCAATAAACATTGTTAATCTTCTGCAAAGTTATATTCTTGCTCGAAAGTTCACTGTTGTGGAAGGAGACTTCATGAGTGCTTCCGAATCAATCTCATCCGGTGTGCCACAGGGGAGCATCCTGGGCCCAGTGTTGTATTTGATTTATACTTGTGATATGCCTTTGAGCAGCAATATCCATACATCTACATTTGCCGATGATACAGCCTGCCTTAGTATGCACGAAAACCCTCACGAGGCTTCCCGATACCTACAAGAACATATTACACAGCTGGAATTATGGTTAAACTTATGGAGAATTAAGGTAAACGAACAAAAGTGTGTTCAGGTAACATTTACTCTGCGAAAAGATACCTGTTCACCCATTCGAATCAATAATCAAGTTGTTCCTCAACATTCACATGTAAAATACCTTGGAATACAACTTGACCGACAGATAACATGGAAACACCATATTGACTCTAAGCTAACACAAATGAAACTAAAATTAACTCAGTTACATTGGCTGATTGGTAGAAATTCAACCCTGAGTCTAGATTGCAAACTTTTGATATACAAGTCGCTTTTGAAACCTATATGGTGCTACGGAATTCAGCTATGGGGCACTGCTTCAGCTTCAAATGTAGAGAAAATCCAACGAAGGCAAAACAAAATTTTACGGTTAATAACATCGGCTCCATGGTACATAAGAAACTCAAATTTACATCGTGATCTAAATATGCCACAAGTGACTGAAGAAATTGCAAAATACTCAGGCAAATATTTAACTAAACTCGAGTCACACCCTAATCCGCTTGCTCGAAATATCTTGAACTTTACCGGACACATCCGCTTAAAAAAGAGGGACACAAGGGCTCTAATACTTACCACACCAGATGAAACTGTTTGAAATTATTTTTTTATTTTTATTTTTTGCTTTGCACAACTCTTATGTATTATGAATTACTATCACTAAGTTTATGTCCGACACTGGTCGGGCCTAATAATTATATTTAGATTTAAGATTTGAATACTTATTGTTAGTTCATTTTTGAAGATTCAATAAATAAATATATTTATGCATAAAAAAAAAAAAAAAAAAAAGGTTGTTTTGTTTTATACTTACAACTGCATCTGTATGTATGTATGTAATAATTTTGTTTTGATAGCTAGTTCAAATAAATTAGCGGTAATTTATTATCAAAAGATTCAGCAAGATTCAGAATGCAACAAACTTTTTTATAGTTCAATCAATTTTCACGCGAAACGTGAATGATAGAGCAAACCTCGAACATGCTATAGGAATGTTGAATTTCATTTTTCAATACATATCGGTCATTTATTTAAACAACTTCAGAACTCAAAAAGCTAGTTTTGAACAAAATGAGTTTAATTTTCAATTTACATTCAATTCAGTGGAGTTACTAAATCAGCGATATGTACTTATATGTATTTTTAATAAAAGAAAACTAATATGTTAAATTTTATTGCCAATTTGGTAATAATTTTTTCAACGATAGTATCGCTATCGAGAAAAAAGCTATCGATAGTCTAATGGAAACCAAACTATCGATATTACTATCGATAGTTTGCCAGCTCTATCTACGATGTGACGGCTTTCTTAAAATTCCAGGAATTAATTTAATGTTCTTTGTTCTACTATTGGTAAATTTTCTCATGATTCTAATAAAATTACCAAGTTTAAGTTTCTTTCCATCTAATTTATTATGTTTTACGTCCTTAAAGTAGGTTTCGATTGAGCCGTTGCTGACTCTGTTCCCAATATTATTAATGAGAAAACCAATGACGTTAGATCACATTGGAATAAACGGAATATATTTGTCAAACAACAATTGTGTCATTTCAGGACAAAATAAGCTAATTTCCTCAGCTAAAATTCCATCGCAAGTATCTAATGATGCTTTGTACTTATTAAATAGAAAACGAAAATGACTTGAACTGGATACTTTTCCAATAGTATCATAATTTTCCATATGTTTGATTTCCTCTGACAAATTTTCAATCACTTCAATTTTTATTGCATTGTTTTCATCATCTGAAAATTTTTTTTAGATACTTCAATGCAGTGTGAACTTTTTTCACGTATTTTGTTTTTTGTACAAGGGATAATAGATATCTGTTCAAACCATTTGAAACATTCGGGTAAAGTATTCAAATTAAACACAATATCTAATGCTTCACGTAAAAATTTTCTTAATGTAACATTTGTTAGGGGAACATGTCCTGTTGCGTCAACATGCAGGGTATACTTTATTTTTTTTTTAAATGAAATCGTTATGTTGTCTCGAAATTTCAATTGGCTTTTTTGACCACAAAAAAATTCAAGTTCTTTTGATAGATGTTGGATGTAGCTTTTAGGCTTACATTTAAACATTATATAGCTATCTATAAATGCGTCAGGATCATTATCTTGCTCAGTTTCTGACTCGTCCTTATATTAGAAATGGTTTTATCCTTTGTGATCTGCCTACTAATCGAAGCTCGTCCGATTGCTTATTAATTTTGTGCATGTGATTAGTCATGGCGCTTTTTCTTGAATGAACAATTTCAGCTTGTGATCTAAAACCAACAATTTTTCCATTTATAATACCATTAAATATATAAAAATTGCATTCAAAATCAGTACAATATTCATATGCTACTAATGAATTTTTATTAATTCTCGTAGGCTTAAAATTAATAGCACATGCATTATTTTTAACTTAATATCCAGTTCTGATAAAATCATCTGATAGTTTATTTGTTCGTATCTCCGTTTTGTTATTTTTAAGGATCTCGCCAATTTCTGGAAATATTTCTGTATCAAATATTGGACATTAAAATTTCATGTGTCTTTTCGTTAATTTACTCTCCACCATACGTACATTTCTATATTAATGCGAGCGTGTTTCATATGTAAGGTATTTTCTGGGAAAATATTTTAATATTGATACTCCTGCAAGTCTGACATTAGGAGATTCCATTTTTTCATTAAGGATTGATTCATTAATGAAACGGTCGATACATCGACAAGTTCCATTAGCATGGTAATTTTTTGCACTTAAGTCCTAGATATTTAAGCCGTCTTTACTATTGGGTTTTGGTTATACGAAAAAAGCTCTATTTACGTCAAATTGGAATTGACGAAAGCTTTAAATTTTTCTTATAAGCACCAATTTTTGAACATTATTGCTTATAAACAAAACAAAGGCGAGAGAAGGCTTATGTTATGAGAACATTTTTTAACGGCTTCTATCTGTATCCGAAAATTATTTGCGAACTTTTGTAATTTTTGCAATATGTTAAACAAAAGTTTTTCGAACATTTATCCTTTTAAGATTTTAAGGCCTTGGAACTTATTAGTAAAGTTTAGTAAGTTTTGCGAATCATGTAATTTTTGATAAAACATATTGCTCTTGTGCGTGATTTTAACAATTTAGGGGTGACTCAAGCCATTTCATTATCTGATAGAAGTACTTTATTTGCCTTTTTACAGTTCTGGTGACTTTTAATTAATATTACATTTTGCTATCTTTTTGATATTAGCAAGTTTTTGCAAATTTTCGTCATTTTGTTTGCAATTTTGCAATTTGTTGCCAATTTTCGTTATTTTCGCGATAAAAATTATTTGAAGCCAAATCTTGTCTTTTTACCATTTTACCGATTTTTAATCCATCTATCTATTTGATGTTAGCAAATTTGTGCGAACTTTCATAAGTTTGCCAATTTTCTGCGATTTTTTGGAATTTCTTATATCTTTAGGTATTTGTAAGTAATTTTCGGGGTTGTTTGCAATTTTGCAATTTATCACGAATTTTTGCAATAAAAGTGATTGTTCCCAATTCTTTTTTTCTCGGCAGTTTTAATTTTTTTTAATATGTATCAGTTTTTGATTTTTTTTTTATGTTACCAAGTTTTTGCGAATTTTCGTAATTTTTGCGAATTTTTCCAAGTTCTTTGCATTCTTTACAATTTTAGCGTTTTTTAAATAAATTTTAAGGTTTTTTTAAATTAAAAAATTATTATATTAAAATTATTATAATTAATTTTTGGCATTTTTTTGCACATGAGATTATTTTTGATTCCTAAAATCTACTTAGTGTGTTCGTTTACAGTTTTTGCGGTTTGCGGAAATTTTTTAGAGATATTCGCATTTTTGCAAGTTTTCGCGATTTATATGCTGCAAGCTTATTCTCGAGTTTTTTGCGGTCTATATAATCAGCTTCAGAAGATTTTTTCCATTATTTTAATCCCTCGCGAATTTTTTATTTTATTTTTTGCAATACGAGTATATAATGGTTTTAGTAGAAACTTGCTAAAGAAAAACGCTATGTGTTTAAAGGTAAATGGTAATTTTGTCGAAAAACAAAAGGAAAAGCAAAATAATTAGTTATGACAGTAACAAATACATAGGGTGAAGAATTGTATTAATATAGTACACCTTTTATATGAAAGAAAATAAAAATAAATTTAAACTGGTTTAAAATGTTAGGACTTTATGGCACTTAAGACACCAGTGTGAATACCTCAAATATATTTAATGTTTGACATTCTTTTGGGCTTAACAACAATTTTTATTTATTTCAGTGCTTAATTAACAATATAGTTAATTAATAAAACGACATATGTACATATATATAGGTACAGTTATGTTGGAAATAATAGGCTTAAACATTCATTGTGCCTAAAAAATTAATTAACCAATTACATTGCGCGAACTGGCATATCATATTGGACGATTCACAACAATAATCCAAATTAATAAACAAAAAAAGAATTATACAGAACACGATCGAATCTCAAAAGTTGCAGTCCATCGTACAATAGCACATAACACTTTAAACACCCTATCTACAATTCACTACTACTAAACTAGATACACACAGGTCACAAACATTTATTTTTTAGTTAACACATACCTTTGTCTTTCAATTACATTTTTGAGGCTCAAAATTGTTAAACAATTGACTTAAAGGTGACAAAAAACACGTAATAAGTAATTAGGCGCCAAATTCCTTAAATGCACGTGCTGCAGCAAATGTTGTGTTTGACAGCTAACAGCTGAGCGAATATTGAAAGTAAAATAAAAGTAAAAATGCAGAGTTGCTCAGAAAAGTATCGGTGATCGATACAATGAAAAACATTTATCGATTTTAAACATTTACTTTTTGAATTAAGCGCCGCTAGATCAGTTATTTCGAAGAGTGTGCGTTGTATGAACAATTTTTTAATAGTACGGAAAACACATCCATTTCTATTTCCAGTAAAACACAATCTGAATATTATCCAAACTCATCGATATACACAACTTGCGAAATTTGCAATTATGGAAAAAATACTTTTGTTGAGCAAGATGAAAGTATAAAAACTTTTCAAAATCACATTGTGTGGAAACTTGTCTAAGTAATACGGAAAATACATCAAGTTCTATTTCCAATATAACACAATCTGAATATATTTCAGTCTCAACGATAGAGACAACCTACGAAATTTGCAATTTTACAAAAAATTATACCCTTGGACAATAAAGTATAAAACTTATTGAAAACCCTTTCGAATTAGTCAGTGTGAATGTCCTTCACAGAAGCCGCTTAAAAAAAACATTTCTGTGTGTTTTACAAAACCTTACAAACAATCATAGCAAGACAATTTTATTTAAAACGCAAAACTGAAAACCGCGTTAAAGAAGCATTAAGCTTTCCACTTAGGTCGAAAGAACGATCCCAGATAATAGGGGAGTTAAGAAAGCAAGGCGATGTCCTTCACAACACGTCTGCAGAACATAACAGTAGAATAATTATCGTTAGTAGACATCAGCAGGATAAACAAAGAAACACAACAAATGCGAAAAAAATTAAATTAAAAATTCTAGATATTATCTGGCAAATAGTAGGAAACTAACTCAATTATCTCCAAATCAGCAAATGTTACAGTAAGGACTAAAACTTTTACAGTGTTTGGGAACGATGATATGGTCAAAGCCATTCGATACGATGATTTAATAATAAGGTATGGTAACAAATTGACAGAAAAGCATACATTAGGTCATCACGAGGAGTTTATCAGGTCTGAACTCAAATTGTTAGGACGATTTTTACTTAAGTTGAAGGCACTCGATAGCAATATTACAGAATTAAAGAACAAATACAAACCAAGAGTATTCGATACTTGCGTTCAAGCGTTGCGAAAAACTGAACTGGGGTTATTCCCTAAAGTGGTTTAAAACTCCTGCTGTTGCACAGCATTTGGCAACGCTAATAAAAAATGTGGCAAAACGCAGCAATCGGAATTAATTAAGACTGGTTCAGAAGAAACTGTTAAGCAGCTTAAATATTTTTTGGTTCTATGGGAGGAAGATATCCGTTTTATTAACAAAAGATACTGTTGAAGATACTGAATTCAACAATTTTCCCAAGCGTCAAATAAAAAGGAAAGCAAATCTTCAAAAAACAATCGAAGCAGTAAGTATACAATTTTAATTGGTTTACTTGTTTGTACATTCTTAAATCTCATATAAAAATTTGTACGCATTATACATATTTCATTGCATTAACTCGAAATTTAAAAATATTCACACGAAAACTCAACTAACAACTCTTTCATATCAAAAATCACGTTGTAACCATAATCGTGATATTTTAGTCACTGTACCTTGTATCACGAAAAGAGTATCATTTTGAGTTAATACTTAAAGTTTTTAATAAAAACGTACCGTAAATTTTCATATAAAAGGTATCATTTTGAGTTTGGCGTTTATTCAAGTTAAAAATTATCAAATTCTTTAATTTAAATTTTTTTATTGCACTTTTCCGTAAAAATTTCCAATATATCTGTTTTATAGTACATATTAAAAATTATTTTATCATCTCTCCGAAAATGTATTTTTGAAACAAATAACATCTTATTTATAAAATCTTTAAATTCTATGAAACAGCAACTCCTTTTCGTAAAACAAGACGCAATAAGTGGACTGAACAGGAGAGAAAAAGCATTTATTCCATTTTCGGGGATTTAAAACAATTGGAAAAACGGCCCAGTGCGATGCAATGCTAAGATACAAATAATGCTATCGCAGTTTTGAAAAACAGGACACCCGTGCAACTCAAAGCTTGGATTGATAACCAGAGGCGATATAAATAAAATGTAAGAAATAACAAATAATTAACATATAACATCATGTACAAATAACAAATAATAATTTTGGCAACAGACAAACAAATAAATATTTTAAATATTGTACATTTATTTCAACAGGTACAAAAGTAATTAAAGCCTTTATTAACAACAAAAAAGGAAAATAAATCTTTATGTATGTTCGTGCTATATACACATACATACATATGTATAATAAAATTCAATTTTAAAAATAAAAGTGTAAAAAGGTGAGTCATATAAATACTTACTGCCTTATTCATAAAAAATATTTCAGGTTTATTAAGCGCTTATTTGACATATTTCTATGGGAAATTTTTCAAATAAACCTGTAATAAACCTAAAATATTTTTTATGAATTAGACCGTTAGAATTTATCTTTTTAAAATGACTAGTTTTACATTTAAAGCTTACGCAGTCTAACGCATTATATTTTAAATGAGATCTAATTAAACAAATTGAGTTTAATATATCATGGCTTAACTTATTCCGTTTTTTTGTTCTGACGTTTGTAACTACAGAAAATACCCGTTCAGCATCAGCATTAGCATGTGGTAAAGCCAATAAAATTTTTACCAGTTTAGCCAAATTCGGAAATAAAAGATTGTCATTGAAATTTTTGGATTTGCATATCTCAGACCAAAATTGTTCTATATCAACCTTGGATAAGCGCTGTTTTTCAATTTCAGAGAAGTTGTACTCCATTGTTAGCCACTCTTGAGTAAGCTCGTTAACATTAATTTTAAAATTATAACACAATAATTTAAACTGGAAAAATTTTTTATTTATACCACGAATTGTCTGTACGAAAATGAAAATGTAATAGATGATGAACATAAATTTTTTAAGTGCACCCGATGGTTGGAAAAACGCCGAGAGGTAGAAAACGTGACTGGACTACTAAGAGTCGAAAATATTATAGATAAAATAACAAATGACGAAACCCGTTGGAGAACAGCAGCTAAATTCTGCGAAGAAATTCTGCGCATCAAAAAACGCGATATGGACACAGCAGAATAGACACATAAGCGGGTCCTGAACGCAGGAAAAATAAAAGATGACGGCAAGCTCAGCCGCAACAGAATCCACCTTGAAGTAATGCGGTAAGCGGTCCCAGGGTGGAATTTTATCTAGAAAAGTTTGTAGAGGAGGTTTTTAAAAAAAAATCAGGTTTTTTATTTTTATTGTTTTCATTAAGAGCTTCAGAACTCATAGTAAAATATGCATTTCTGCCGTTAGAACTCACTTCACAATTTTTTTTATTTGAGGTACTCGTATAGAGTATTCCTCAATGTCACTTTGTTTGCGGTTTTTTGTTTGTTTTCGTTGTTTCTGGCTATGTAAAAAATATTAGCAATATTTGCTTTACTTATTTATCAAAGTTAATATCTATTACGAATATTTTTTTTATGATTTTTTGTTTCTTTAGTATGTATGTATATAAAAAAAAAACCGCTAAAGGTACGGTCACATTGGTGAAACATTTGCATGAAACATGTTTTTCCATATTTGCTTCAAGTTTTATTCAAAAGAAGACAGAATTTGTTTTGTGGTCACACTAAACATATTTATTTGAACATTTTGTTTGTTCAAACAACCATCAAATATCATAGTTTGTAAACATCAGAAAACGTATTTCCTGTGTGGTCACACTTAACGATATATTTGACTAAAATAAATATTTCGTAGAACTGTCAAAAAACATAATTTTATTTGCTGAAGGAATTTAATGTGTAAAAAATTGGTCATGGATAGTATCGAAGATTTTATTGTGCTGTGCTGTGGAGCAGCATCTCTATTAGTTTTAGAAGAAGAGAATAATATTCCAATAAAAAGGAGACAATGGGTCAGAAAGTGGGTTCAACGGCGAAAAGATGATGGATGCTGTGCAAAACTGTTGATGGAGCTGCGGTAAGAAACTCAATCTCTATATAAAAACTTTTTGAGAATGAGGTCAACTGATTTTGATTTGTTGGTAAATATATCAAATTTAGTTTGAGGCATTTTTGAGGTATGCATAGTATATTTATACATGTACATACATATGTATGTATTTTTGTACGTATTTTTAATCTGATTGTAGCTGAAATTAGTAGCACCACTCATATCAAAGAATACAACAAGACTTCGCGAGCCAATTCCTCCTTGCGATCGTCTAGCAGTTACCTTTCGGTACTTGGCGACGGGGGAGAGTTTTAGATCTCTCAGTATATATTTCGTATTCCTCATAATACTATCTCAGGTATTGTTCCTGAAGTGTGCAATGCCATTTATACAGTATTACAGCCGGACTATTTGAAGGTAAAACATGTAACAGCTTTTTCTGTATTTGCTTTAAAAGTATGCAAGTGATTACAGATACCGTCAACTGAAGACGATTGGAAGGCTATTTCCGAAGGATTTATGAAATTATGGAATTTTCCAAATTGTATTGGATCATTGGATGGCAAACATGTTGTAATGACTGCTCCATACAATTCTGGAAGTATTTACTTCAACTACAAAGGTATTGCTACTTTGTCAAGTTTCTTTTTTGTTTTTCAGGAACACATAGTATTGTGCTGATAGCTATTGCCGATGCATCCTATAAATTTTTGTATATTGATATAGGGTCAAACGGCAGAATATCTGATGGTAGAGTTTTTCGAAAAACTTCACTCA
The DNA here is from genome assembly GCA_936439885.1 of Nowickia ferox. Lineage (NCBI taxonomy): Eukaryota > Metazoa > Arthropoda > Insecta > Diptera > Tachinidae > Nowickia > Nowickia ferox. The sequence continues at coordinate 31,105,578 of OW387026.1, forward strand.
ATCAAGCTTTGTTAAAAAAAAATTGAATCTTCCATCGCAAGACCACTACCGATGAGATCTTTGAAAGTTCCATATGTAATTGTTGCTGACGATGCCTTTGCTTTGACCCCAAGTATTTTAAAACCATATAGTGCGCGGGATATGAATGGAATGCAAAGAGTTTTCAATTACCGTTTATCAAGAGCTAGACGAGTAATAGAAAACGCATTTGGCATTATGTCCGCACATTTTCGGGTACTGCGTAGCCCAATTAAGCTTGAACCAAAAAAAAACAAGACAAGTAACCCTTGCATGCTGCGCATTACACAATTATTTGATTACTCGAACAATTTCAGTATACTTAAATCCGAATCTTGTTGATCATTATACTGAAGATGGCACTCTAATCCCAGGTGAATGGCGCGGTGAGCAAAACGGACCAAAATTTTTCCAATCTTCAAACGCACCGATCCTACGTCGCTCAAGAAACTTCAAAAATAAGAGAAGAATTCACTCAATACTTTGTGAGGGAAGGAGAAGTGCCTTTTCAATACAAACACATTTAATAAACATACCTATACAGTTTATCAAAAAAGTTCATTGCTGTAAAAAATCAAATACTCTTCAAAGAAAAGGTTGTTTTGACGTGAATAAAAAACCATATAATGAAATGTAAATTCATTTATTTATTAATCAAATTGTATTACAATATATAAAAAATAAAATTAAATTAATGAGATCTTCAAGCTCTTACACATGATTAACATGTTTAAAATAATATTTATGTACAATCTTCTTGTTATCTTAATCCTTTTAATATCCAGTGTAGATACTATTTCCACTTAACCCTACGATTCATAACCGGGTACCCGTGTACCTTTTTTTCTTTAAAGTGCTGCTGTGCCTATAATTTTTGAGATATGGACATAAAACTCCGAATTATGAGAGATTTTGGCTAAACTAAGATTTAAATACGAAAAAATTCAAAATATTTTCAATATTTTCTTTAAAAAATGATTTTAAATGTTTTACCCCCATAAACACACAACCGGGTACCCTAATGCAATTCCTATGTAAATGCCTTACATGTAAATGAAAAAACGTTTTTTTTGTGTTGTTTTTATTGGAAATAAATGTCTTTTTTATTTATTTTATCATATTTTATATATATTATATTATAATTCATCCGAATCACTATCGCTGTTATTGTGGCAATTGTAGCATTTAGTAATTGTTATGGCGTGCTCATCGCATATCGGCGTGCTACATATGCTGCAATTTTTTCTAGTTTTTCTTCTGCGCTTATTTGGAAGAAGGTTGCACATGTAGCACACGCCCGTATGTACTTTTCTGCCCCTTTGTCGTGCTGACGGAGATGTTGACGGACCTGCAGCACAAAGCACACTCTCCAACGGCCTTCCGATGATGCTTTTTTTGTTGAAAATTGGCGCACGCTTTGCACATTTGAAATTCTATTTTCCATAACAGGAATGCACAGGTTTTCTGCCAGTTGACGCAGGAAATTCTTCCTGCGCATCGTGGTGTATCGTGCAGTTGGATTATTTCCATAATATATGATGTGTGATGCAAATGCGCTCACATCAATGATGTTATAGAAAAATGCCATCGGCCATCTTATTTGTCGCTGGGTCGTGTATTCTTGGAGCGTTTGGTCCATTACGTCCACCCCACCTTTTGTTTGGTTATAAAAATTTATAATTTCTGGTTTCCCATTCTCGTCAATTTGTGCATCATCATGCATACTAGAAAGAAGGATGACCGAGTTGGACTTCCGCTGCTTATATGAGAGCAGTGTTACGTTGTCGTAGAAGCCAAATAAACTTGAACCAACGTCTTTTTTTTTGTTTTCTTTCATCTCCGCAGGGATGTAAGCTTTGTTGCGGCGGAGTGTACCCACAATGCTGAGCTTTTCTACTTTTAGTTGCCTAGCCAACGGCATCGTCGTAAAAAAATTATCCATTGTTATATTTCGTCCGCTACCGTAGTATGGCCCAACTAAATCTCTCACCACTCTTTCGCCAACACCAACTTCACGACCAGTTTCTTGTTTGCCAATATATATTTGGCCATGAAGTGGATATGAGTTTTTGGCATCGCAAATCCACCATACTTTTATGCCATATTTTGCTAGCTTCGAGGGTATATATTGGGTGAATTTGGTTCTACCACGGTATGGATATAATTGTTCATCAATGGTCAAATATTCTGATGGCACATAATATCTGGCAAGATTTGCATTGAGCATTATCCAAATATCGCGAATTGGCGCCGCTTTGTCTTGACGCTGCCGCTCTACCCGTGTTCTGGGGTCGTCAAACCGCATAAAACGCAGCAAATCGATAAACCTGTTTATTCCCATGGTGGCGCGGAATATTGGGTGAGCCTGTGACGTCCACAAATCTCTTGCGTTTTCGTCATTAGTATGATTTGTACCAGCCATCAAAATCATTCCAATGAACGCATAAATTTCGTTGATTGTCGTGTCTTTCCACTTCAACTGATGTCTATTGGGATTCGCTTCATTGTACGCATTATATGTGGCATGCGCTTTTCTATTTGTCTGGAGCACTATTATATCCACCATTTCCACTGTGAGGTATGATTTGAAACACTGCAAAGGCGTCATATTTTCAGTAATCCGCGCTGGACCACAGCGGTCTCTGAATATATTGTGGCTTCTCACTTGTTGGCAACTACGTGGTGTTCGCTGCCATTGTGTGCCGTCACGTGCAGTCATGTAGTCTGCTGGGTTTGTTGTTGGTGCATCTTCTTGCATATCATCATATTCACTTTCATCATCAAAGAAAATTTCCTCTGGTGCGTCAATAGCAGCTGCAATTTCATTTGCGTTGTCAACATTCAAATCTTCATTCTCTGATTCCGAAACTTCGCCAGTATAGGACACATTTCCTTCATTTTGGTCTTCCACAGGGTCCACTTCAAGGTCCTCAACTTGAGTCGCTTCCTCAAATAAACGTTGAATATATGTGCTTCTTGCTTCATCACTCAAATTCCAGTATTCCCTTGTAGACAAATATCGGTCGTTGCGGCTCATTTTTCACAAACTTCACTGTTCAAATATTCAACACAGACTGGCGAAGCAAATGAAATATTTCAATTTTAGGACACAAATGAACATCTGCTATCTAATTCAAAAGCAATTAAGCAAGTAGGTACCGAAAATAAGCAAATAAACAACCCTTACATAAAACCAGTTTCTGCCTACTTGTGTCGCTTTAGGTACTTATATACGAACAGAAACCAGTTTTTTTTCCAAATATCAAATTTGTACAGTTGAGAACGCAAAATATAATCAACAACAAAAATATTTACAGGAAAATATTATTTTATTTCAATAAACGCAAAACAACCTACTTCGGGTACCCGGGTACCTGGTTATGAAATTAAAGGAGTTTTGCTGGTTATGAATCGTACCGTTAATGTATGTATTTCAAATTTTTTTTCAACAAAAAATTACTTTTTAGAAATGCATGTACCAGAGCTGTCATTTGAATGAATTCAAAATCGATTAAATTCAAACTAATTGGAAATGAATTGCAATTCACTTTAACAAGTTATTTGAATTTAAAGCGAATTGAAATTAATTTCTGCCTAATTCGTTTGAATTGATTCAAATTTCATTCAATTCTTTTTTTTATTATGAAACGAATTAATTCAAAATTTGGCTAATTCCTAACGAATTAAAATCAAAAAAGATTCATTTACAGCTCTGCAACGTGCATTTCACTCATTCACTCACACAACGCCATAACTAAAAAAAAGTAGTTTGCCAGAAAACGAGTCTAAACTTTTCAATTTACACACAACTTCTCTCAAAACTGAGCAAGCAAAATATTTGTACGAAATCTTTACACAATATGAATAACGATATGATGATTAATTCTGTAGCATTTGAATTATAACGTTGTTTGACTAACTTCTAGTTTATAGAAGACATGTAAGAATTCTCGTCTTTCTATTTATATTGAATACAAAAACAAATTTTAGTGCTTTGTTTTCAATGTAAATAAACTGGCAGTTAGTCAAACAACGTTATAATTCAAATGCAACAGAATTAAAGCCCAACTATAATATAAATAAGATGGCTTAAGTTAATGTCAGAATTGAACGATAACCCTGTCAAATGCTTAAACATTTCAGAGGTGACTTTTAGGTGGCCATAATGTACTTACATGAACTTAAGCACTTCTTAGCCATAGCTGCACATCTAGGTATTGTTCATAATTTTGCAGTAATTTTGTTTCTTCTCATAACTCCTAAATGAATGCAATTCAATCTAATTAATTTGTTATAATGTGCTTATCTATTAAAAATTCACAAATAATTATATCTATCAATTTATTACATGTTTTATTTGCTTTGGCTACTAAAAAATACAACAGTTTTCTGGCAAACTACTTTTTTTTAGTTATGGCGTTGTGTGAGTAAATGAGTGAAATTAACAAGAAGCGACTCTGAAAAAGGTAAATTATTTGCTGAGCATTTAAAATCCGTATTTACCCCAAACTCATGTTCTGGTGCTGTTGATTTGCCGAGTGTAGTTGCGCTACCCCCTCGACCCATAAAATTTAAGACGCGTGATGTACAAAAACTAATTGCTGAACTCAACCCGAAAAAAGCTCCGGGTATTGATGATGCTGATGAAGTTGCCTCGTATTGCAATTAGAATCCTGTTATTCATTTTTAATGCCATTTTACGTCTGGAGTATTATCCAAACAGCTGGAAGCTTGCCAAGGTCAAAATGATTCCAATGCCGGGCAAAGATCTTACCAAGGCTGAGTCATACAGGCCATTAAGTTTACTGTCAACAATGTCAAAGCTCTTTGAAAAGTTACTCATGATAAAATTGTCCCCAATTCTAACTGATAATGAGTGCATACCGGACCATCAATTTGGTTTTAGAAGTCAGCATAGCACCATTGAACAAACGCATAGATTGGTTCAATTTATACGAAAAACTTTTGAAGAAAAGGAATATTGTTCTGCCCTCTTCATTGATGTTTCTCAGGCATTTGATAAAGTATGGCATGAAGGCCTTATTTTAAAATTGAAATCATATCTACCAATAAATTTTCTGAAGCTATTGGAAAGTTATATTACTACCCGGAAGTTCACGGTTGTTGAAGGAGACTTCATGAGTGTGCCCGAATCTATATCATCCGGTGTGCCACAGGGGAGCATATTGGGGCCAGTGTTGTATTTGATTTATACTTGTGATATGCCTTTGAGCAGCAATATCCATACATCTACATTTGCCGATGATACAGCCTGCCTTAGTATGCACGAAAACCCTCACGAGGCTTCCCGATATCTACAAGAGCATATTACACATCTGGAACTATGGTTAAACTTATGGAGAATTAAAGTTAACGAACAAAAGTGTGTTCAGCTAACATTTACCCTGCGAAGAGATACTTGTTCCCCAATTCGAATCAACAATCAAGTTGTTCCTCAACATTCACATGTAAAATATCTTGGTATACACCTTGATCGACGGCTTACATGGAAACACCATATTGACTCAAAGCTAACACAAATGAAACTTAAATTAACTCAGATACATTGGCTGATTGGTAGAAATTCAACACTCAGTCTATATTGTAAACTTTTAATATACAAGTCGCTTTTGAAACCCATATGGTGCTACGGTATACAGCTATGGGGCACTGCTTCAGCTTCCAATATAGATAGAATCCAACGAAGGCAAAACAAGATTTTAAGACTAATAACATCGGCTCCATGGTACATCAAAAATTCAAATTTACATCGTGATTTAGATATGCCACTAGTGACTGAAGAAATTAAAAAATACGCAGGCAAATACTTAACAAAACTCGAGTCTCATCCTAATCCACTTGCTCGTAACATCTTGAATTTTACTGGACACATCCGCTTAAAAAAGAGGGACACTATGGCTCTAATACTCAACACTCCAGATGAAACAGCTTGAAAATATTTTTGTGCTTATTACGATATTTATGTATTATTGATTACTATCACTAAGTTTATGCCTGACACTGGTTGGGCCTAATTATTATATCTAGATTTAAGATTTGAAAACTTATTGTTAGTTCATTTTTTGAAGATACAATAAATAAATATACGCATGGAAAAAAAAAACATTGGAGCATGCATGCATTATTCATTGAAAAAAAATTCAAATTACATACATACATACATTAAGTTGAAATAGTATCTACATTGAATATTAGAATGATTAACATAATAAGAAGACACTATTTGAAAAAAAAACTATTTACATATATAAAACTAAAAAACTATTTATAATAAACTAAAAACTCATTCAAGAGATTTATTATTCGACATATTGTCATAACTCTATTATAAGTGAAATTTATTTGCTGGTGGTTAAGCGATGTCCATATGCATTTCATTGTTGCTTTAACAAATCGTCAGTGAAATGCATATGGACATCGCTTAACCACCAGCAAATAAATTTCACTTATATCTCTTGATCTCTTGAATGTTTCATTAAAATATTATTTTTCATTTTGCCTATAAATACTTTTATTGTTATCCAATGGATTTCTAATTGTATAAAGGTGTAGAAAAATAAAATAGATTCATATCGAATAAAAATGATTTTCTGGGTTTTGTATAAGTTACTAAGCCTACTATGCTTATTTTTCTTTTGTGATTTTCAAAAATATTAATATTTGTGAATTCTCAAATAGTTTATGAAAGTCTGTGCATAAGATAAGAGGTTTGTGACTGTTCAAAATGTGTGGTTGAAGTCTACTGACGATTTGTTAAAGCAACAATGAAATGCATATAGACATCGCTTAACCACCAGCAAATAAATTTCACTAAAAACCATTTATAAGAAAATAAAAGATTCAATTTCGGAAGTTTTTGGAAAAAGAAATTGTAATATACATATGTATCTTGACTTAAGGATGTTTTCGCTTTTACAAACTATGTGAGAGTCCAGAATCAAATGCTTTTGTTTGTTCACTTGCTGTACAAACAAAAGCCTACTACACTGAACTCACAGTTAGCTTGCATAAACGAAAACTTAGTTTTCGTTTGCCAAGTCGTTTGTGTGGCTTATTTGGCCCGTAAGTCAAGATATATTCTATTTTCAAAAACTAATTTTCTATAAATGCATATATAAGTATGTATATATGTATCAGTAAGGCCCAGTTATTTTAAATTTTACTGCGTTCTTCCTCCAAACACTGCAAAAAGAACGCCGACACTTTTCTGCGTATAGCTACTGCTATCTCATCACTTACAGTATTTAGTTCACTTGATAAAAACTGTGCAAACGCTGCATTTGGAGCACAATCGTTCTGCCGGCGTTCTTTCATAATCACTACAGTTTCACGCATGGCTTCAGCAATATTTGTTGCAGCCAGTTGGTTATTGCCGGGTTGTTGCCGACGAATATTGGTTTTAAATTGAGGTGGCGGTGTTGACAATGGTGATGCTAATTGATTGATATCTAGAAACAAATTACAACATTAATACATATATATGTACATACTATATATAAATATTGGTATGTACCTACATACATAATATGTATGTACATATAGATGTAGATAATTTGAAATTATATGCTTAATTACGTTATACATACCGCCATTATCGGAGTCTACGTCAAACACGAAATTTGAAACAGTTTCCTCTGTTTGTTGAATTTCAGCTCTCTAAACGAAATTTATTGCGTTGAAGAATCTCCATTTTGGCGGTTCTATAGCACCTTGGCCAGATTTAGCCTTGGATCTGCTCACATAACCCCGATATTGTATGCGCAGATTTGTCGATTTAGCACATAGGTCAGCAGCAGTATATTTGGTGGCGAATGCTTCTACAATATTTTGCCACGCGCGGTCGCGTAGCATCTTATTGTGGTAGGCCTCGTCACTAGCATCCCATATGCACTTTTCAGCTTCTACTAGGCTTATAAGCTTAAAAACGTCTTCTGTCCACTCTCTTACAACCTTTTTTTATTTTTATGCTTTATTTTATTTTTATTTATTTTTATACTTTATGTGCAGAAATGTGTGTGACAACCAACTGACACATCTGTTTTAAGTGTAACAGTGTAGCCAACTTTTCTTTAAATAAAACACGTAAAACGCTACGAGACAACAAGAAAATTAAAATGCAGACATCCAAGGCAAATTCATATAAATGTGTGTTGACATTCAACGTATATTCACACCTCATCTTTTGCGATTACCTAGTATGGATTTTCCTTGGCAGACATCCTATATGTGCATATAAAGGGCCTAATTCATAAAAAATATTTTGGTTTATATATAGTATATAAATACACACATATATACATATGTACATATATATTCCCTGCATATATCTCTCCTTTATTATTTATTATCTAGAAAAGGCTTTTACACTCACGTCATGAGAAAAGAAAATATTTTTATATTTTCATTGAAGTTTACGTAATTTGAAAACTTTAAACTTGTTTTTTCTGCAAAACTAGGTTTTTTGAGTTATGACTATGTTGCAATAAAGGAGCGGTATGCATATTATATACATATACTATATATATATGTACATACATATATATTATAGTTTTGAAATAATTTGTATTTTTTTTTAATGTAAAGTGGTGTTATTTCAATTGTAGTGATTTTATCGCAAAAGCTGACAACACTAATAGCAAAATCTGTTATTAGAGCAAAATATTTGACGCTGAGTGGTCACACTTCGTTCACATTCAAAACATTTTTGTTAGATAGCAAATAATTTTGTTTCTTTTCAATCAGCTGTTTTCCTATTTTTCACTGTAAAATATTTTATGGTCACATTAAAGCCAACAAATATTGGTAATTTTTCATAAAATATTTCACCAATGTGACCGTACCTTAAGACGTCTGTTCACTATGAAGGTTCAACGAGAACTCCTCCTTTGATATAAACTACCATCATATACATATATGCTAAGATATAAGATATTGCCATATAAATTTAATAATTAAAGATTTTTTGACTTGGCATCACTATAATTTAGTTCTAAATCAAGAAACAACTCATTTTCTCAGCTGCACAGTCTAGAGAATATGAGTCTTATTCTCTTTAATATGAGTGAAATTAATATAATTTGATATCTTTAGTTTGTTAACTTCACGGAGATCAGTGTTGTATTGGTATAGCATTACTAAAGAGGTGACTTTTAGGTGGCCATAATGTATTACATGTTTTATTTACTTTGCCTACTAAGAAGTACAACAGTGAATATATGTACATAAGCAAACACATGTGTATGTGTCTATATGTTTGTTGTAAAAAAATAAGTGCAAATTAAAGTTTTGCTTTACTTTCAGAGTTTCAAATTAAACATCAATAAAAAAAATATTTAAAAGGAATGAATATTTTCTGCTGCTATTTATTTGAGTTTAAAAAAATGCACAAACCGTTGTTTCCGTACGGAGCGTGCGTTCAGTTTGGCACTTTACTTAAGCAAACTTGACGAAAAGGTTCATTAAGTACATTATAGTTGCACCCATACGTATTTTATGTAATCGCACAGTTGCTTAAGTGTTCTTATTCATATTATAGTTGGGCCTTAAGAACGCGGTGTTTGTAAACGATCAGCTGTTTCCTACATTACAGTTACATTTCATTACAGTCGACTAACTGAGCCATATTTTTGTGTTTACAGTACTGTGGTGGTACAAAAATTTGGAAGAGTCGTAATTTTGTATTTACAGTGTAGTGGTGGTACATATTTTTTTTGGGCAAAATCAAAATTTCTGTCTGGGTACTTGCTAATGAATTGCAAAAGTATACCATGTATGAATTTTTTTTTTAATTTGTTTTGTTTGAAATCCAACTGCTATATTTAAATTCGTTAATTCTTAGTTGATGTAAGACGTGGGTATATTTATATTTGTTTTGTAAAAACGTCAATTTGTTTTAATATATGTATATGTATATTCTTTAAAGTGGAAATACTTCAAAGTGATTGTTATGTACCGCGAAACTTTTGAAAATCCCGTGATTTTTAAGGCCCTCCTCCATCCACAAGTAAACAATCAACTATTACTGATGAATCTAAGAAAATTGAAAATGTGGAAAATATCTAGTAGCGAACAAAAAATGTTAAAGTTACCAAAATATCACCAAATGGAAACAGGTACTTGAAAGAAGAAATAAAATAGTATATCTTTCTCAGGTGGTGGCAATTGAATGAAAAAGTAAATTTTATTATTAATACGGGACTTAAAATTTATTACAAATTTGATTACAGACCTTTCTTAATGCCGCAAAACTGGCAAAGTTTTGTATGGGAACTTCAGCGACTTCGGCATCCTCGGAACAAGCTTTCCCTATAGCAAGCAAATGTATTAATTCCACCAGAAGACGTCTAAATCCCGCAACACAAAGAGCCAAAAAACTGTCCAAAATGGCAAAAATTAATTAACAGACATCTTAAGAACTAAGTACACAGCTCAAAACACAACAAAATTTTACATCATATTGTACACTAGTCGGCATAAGTATTTTGACGAAATAAAAATCGTAAATTTTTACATATAATTTTTAAACGGCTTTGTTAAAAATTCTTGTTTACTTTTTCCTTTTTATTTATAACTTATACAAACTTAAAAATAAGGAAACATATATTATTTCATATAAACTTAAAAAGATGTAAATTAAATTGTAATTTCATGTGTTGGCATAAGTATTTTGACAAGAATGTAATACTAAGATAACAGTGTTTAAACTTAACAAAAGCAAATAAGAGAAGAAGTCAGTAAAATATATATCCTCCTTTGGCTTCAATAACTTTCTGAAGGCGTCGTGGTACTGAATCCACTAAATTTTTAAGAATCTCTGGAGATATCTCTTCCCATAGGGAAGTGACCTCAGAAATTGTCTCCTCTCTAGTTTTATTTAACGAAACTGTTCTTTTGCGTTTCAAAAGAGACCAGACGTTTTCTATAATATTTAAATCTGGACTTTGAGGTGGCCAGTCTAAAGAATTAACACCAACATCCTTCAAAAACGTAGTAATCATCCGGGCTTTGTGGCACGGGGCGTTATCCTGTTGCAGGATAAATGATTCCCCAATAAGCCTTTCACCAGAAGGAAAAGCATTTTCATTTAGCGTAATCAAATATTGGTTTTGGTTCATAGAGCCCGTGATAGGGACCAAGTCACCCAGCCCATTATACGCAACACATCCCCAGAACATGACAGAGCCTCCACCATGGCTCACTTTTTGACAAGCTGCTCGTTTCTTTTGACGTACTACCTTTGGCAATCTTACAAAAAATGTGTTTTTGGATGAGTTATACTCAAAGGAGCTTTCATCTGTCCATAGAACGCTTCTCCAGAACTCCTTTGGCTTGTGCAGGTGTTCCTTTGCGAAGGCCAGTCTTTTAAGCTTATTTGACTTTGTTATATATGGCACGTCCTTAGCTTTAATTGTCTTAAAATCTCCTTCCTTTAAACGCCGTCTAACAGTGCGCTCACTGACTGGATTCTTGTTCGTCAAATTCCATAGATCTGCAGCAGATTGAGGCTTCAGAAAACAATTTTTTTTAAATTCTCGTAGAAGGACTCGGTCTTCAGTGTGCGTTGTTTTACGTTTTGCACCTGATCTGGTTAAGTTTTTCACGTCGTTAAGCTTTTTAAACTTATTAATTTGATAGTGCACAGTTTGACGCGACACATTGAACTCTTTTGCAATATCTTTTACTGCCGTTCCAGCGTTAAATTTTGCTACCATCGAAGATCTGGTAACCAAACTCAACTCTGCTGTTTTACACATGGTTTATAATGAATTTTAATAATTTTTATTTTTATTTTATTTTGGTTTTATTTTTATTTTTAAATAAAAAAAAATTTGGGGTTTAACGTGCTCAAAAAATGCAATCAAAAAGCCACAAAGACGCCGTCAAAATACTTATGCCACGCAAAAATTTGTTGTCTCCATGCATTATTATCAGCAGAAAGAGAATGCAAAAGGAAGCAATAAAAAATTTCGCATATGAAAAGAGCTAAAAATAGATTATTTGTTTTGCGTATCATTTTCGCACCGTTATTTTACGACAATAAGCTAAGCTAGGTTCAACAGTAAGAAAAATGTTTCGTCAAAATACTTATGCCGGCTAGTGTAAATTTGGAAGAGTTTAAGTTGTGATTTGTAGCCCTGAGATACTGCTAAAGTCTGGAAAGTGAAGTTTAATGTTTTTTTGGGTTTCAACATGTTTATGTGATATTTTTTTGTGCTTAAACCAATAAAGGTATTACGTTAATTTTTTTCCTGAAAGATTTGATCAAGAGCTATTCTTAGTATTAAAAACAAACAAAAATTATCTTGAATATTAATGTTGCAACAATTTGTTTTAAAATAAAAAAATTTACACTTTTTTGCAAACAAAAAAAGAAGGTTTATAAAAGTGAAGGTAGCTACATTTGGAACTACATATGTCTGTTTTAAACCAGAACAAAATTTAAAATTTTTAATTTTAGACGCAAGAAAAAAGTTTGCGCAAATGGAATCTTACGGCCTCTGTGGTCCAGGCAGTCTACTCTGTAATTCGAAACGAAAGAAAATGCTTTCGAATTTGAGTGCTGTTAACATACAAATTCGAAAGCATTTTCTTTCGTTTTGAATTACAGAGCAGACTCCCAGGTTTTCTAACTCACGCCGATGTCAAAAGTTGCATTTGCTAAGCAAAAGTTAAGAAAAAATTTAATTTTTCAAAGGGTTCTTATGAGAGGAACTTTTTCCCCCTTTACCTGATTTTTCTTATTTTCAAGGTTTGACAGCTTTGGACTATAAGACATTGTATTTCTGCCAGCTTTTTGGCTCAAATACTTCTCTGTGCAACGTTTAATAAGCAATTGTTCGTATTAGTGTCATACTGACACATACATACATTCACTTATGTGCTTGTAGGTATATAATTATTTGAAATTTATTTGCATGTGGTTAAGCGTTACAAACTAGAAGTTACAACCAATTGACAATCTTCATATATCTAAAAGCAAAAGGAATATTGCTAGTATGTTTTTTAGTGTTTTCATATGAAATTTGAGAGCTTGCAGTCAAAGACGCAAGTAAAGTCACCTTGTAATAGTGGGTACACACTTTGCACTGTGTTTACGCAACACGTTTATATTACATGTTGCATATTTTGACACAGACACTGCAACTCACAATGCAATCTAAAAACATCACAACATTTTGATATTTTTAAAACTTCGAAAGCAACAATAAACAAGACTACACACTTTGCGACCGACACTACGATCTGCCTGGTTGCACAAACACGTTGCTAATTCTGTACATACCTACCATAAGATTTGAATTGAGTATGTGTGTTCTTGCTTAAGCTTAGAGTTGCAAAAAAGAGAAAATTCGCGCTTGGAGTTTTCAATGAAGCTATCACACATATATCACAAATACTATCACAAATATATTTTTAGTGGAGTTGCAAAACGCATTAAAATCAAAATCACAAATTTAGCACCAAATTGAAGAAATTGCGCAATGTTATGACTTAAAACACACTAAATCTAGTGCGAATGACACCACCGAGTCGCTATTGAAAACAATGAAAACGAACAAGTACATTCAACGTTTCGTTGAAGATCGTAGCGCAAGTTGTTAATTAAAAAATAATTGTAAATAATTTTTTTTTAAACACACAACAAATAAATAAAAGAGGAATATAAAGCAAACTTTTTATTTATGAAGGTTTGCATGAAATTGTTATACAATATCTACATGAAGAAAACCCCAAGATTTGTGTACAGAAGACAGCAAAACTAAGTCCCGGTTCACACACTTCAACTTTTGTTGATGAAGTCGTAATTGCTTATGCAAAAAAGTAATGTTAAAAAACATTTTGGTACTGGAAATATGGATTTGAAGTATCACATTGACATTCTTAAAGAAAACGTGGTGGAAAGTACCGACAATCTCGGTGTAAAAAGCAACTTCGTATTCTACCAGGACAGCGACACCAACAATGACTCTTGGAACACTCAAAATAGCCTACTTTATTTTTGACCAAAAGCATTTTGACTTAGCAGATAAATTGTAGTTTCCTGCCTAAAAGTGCAGCTAAAAATGTGTTAAAGGTATACATACATAATAAAAATGTTTTTATTTACACACTTCTGTATACATACATATACAGTTTGTCAAGAAAATGTTTTGACATACATAGTTAAAATCGTTTTAAATTTTGAGTTTTATCGTAAATATTTTTTTCCTTTATTGCATCATGAAATTTTTTGTTATATATTTAATTTTGTTTACATTTAAGTGAACAAATAGTCATAAGTTGTAAGCAAAATTAAAAACGAGAGTATACAAATTATATGAAAACCAAAAATACCCAAAAATTTCCTTGTCAAGAAAATGTTTTTACATCCTTGTATTATATAATAAAAAATTGGAAAGATTTTAAGTTGTACAAAAATAAATATTTTTTGTGGCAGCAATTACCATCAAATTGGCTTGTAAGACGACTTCTCATGGAAGAAAATTACCTTTTCCAAATATTCCCTTGAAATTCTATCACATTCCCCTCGTATGACTGTTATTAACTGCATTTAGTTCTTGAAACACCATTTGGAAATACTATTTTTCAAATAAACCCATAAATTTTCAATAGGCAGGTAAAGTTATCGCAATTAAAAAGACAACATGTTCTTACCCATTTTATTTGTCACAAACGAAATATGTCGACAAAATGCTATCTGACTTTAATCTTCAAGATGCAAAGGCTTCGCCTATACCAATGGATCCAGGGTATCTTAAATTAAATTCTGAAGAGTTCCTTGACAACAACAATTTATATCGAAAGGCTATAGTTGCGCTACTGTATGTCTCAAATAATACACGTCCTGATATTGCTGTAGCAGTTTCAATTTTGTCTCGAAAAATCAGCAAACCAAATAATCATATTGGAATGAGCTAAAACGGGTCATTAAATACCTTAAGGGTACAATAAATTTAAAGCTGTGCGTGGGCTCCGAATCAAAGCTGGACCTAAGAGGGTATGCTGATGCTGACTGAGCAGGAGAGGTGAATGGTCGGAAATATACAAATGGGTTTATTTTTATGCTTGGTGAGGCCGTTATAAGCTATGCCAGCCGAAAGCAGGTTAACGCTGTCTTCTCCTAAGGCTGAATTTGTTTTACTTGCGGAGGCATCTCAAGAATTTTTATGGATTTACCAACTATTGCAAGAATTCGAAATTGATATTAAAGATCCATTAATTTTCGAAGACAACCAAAGCTGCTTAAAAATGTTCCAGGATGAAAAATATCATCTCGAACTAAACACATAGACGTGAAGTACGTTTTTGTTCGTGGCCTGCTAAGGATAGGAAAAGTTGTATATGAATACTGTAACACTGAATAAATGTTAGCTGATATTTTAACCAAGCCGTTACAAAGAATTTGAATATAAAAAATTCGGCAGCTTATTAGCTTACATGATATTTTTAATTTTTTTTATTTTACATTGCATTAATGAAAATTTTATTTACATACATACATATATTAAAAAAAACAATATTTATGATATTGAGAAGGGGTGTTGGCATATACATACATATGTATGTATGTATTTAAGATGCAATTATGTAAGTTTGCCGCCGTTTCATTCTTACTGAATGTCATTTAGTTCTCTCACTTCACTTTTACAATAAATTCTCACATTCACAAAAACTTATATTTATTTTGTATAATTTAAGTAAATAAATGTTCATATTGTTGTATGTATAGTAAAATGGAAAACTTTTGTGGCTAAGATTTTTTAAAAAGCGATTTTAATGTAAAAGAAATGTGTGAGTAATCAAACAATTGAGTGGGGTCATGAAAATTCTCCGGATAAGGAAGTGACCATGGTCACTTCTTTTCTTCCAAGTGCGGCTGAAAGAAACGACTAACTTCCCTAATAATAATGTGTGTCTAGTAGTATTATGTTCAATGTATGTATTTATAATTACTGCTTGAATCGGGCTGTAGTGTAGGTTGAGATCACACGTCCCAAAATCTCTGGATCTGAGCTAACCGCGGAGATACACTTAAGTGCCGCATGAGGCATGTAATAATAATGGCGCCCAAACTAAAATAACAACACTGCGTTATCACGTAGTACAGATTTAATATTGTGTAGAAAAGCAAAACACAAAACCATAGCCCAATAGTAATGCTTAAATAGACCAAAGTACATCTGTCGAGAACCTGCAGCAATTTTGTAAAATAACCTTTCTACCTGTTTTAGATGTCAGTCTGAAAGTCAGTTGTATGAAGGTTTATAAAAATTATGTAGGAGATGGATAGTATACTGCCAGTGCCCGGAGTCGAATAGGGAATGTTCTTAGGGGTAATAATGGAGCCACCTAATCGTACGGCCTAACGCTCTAAATTTTATATTTTTTTGTAAGTAAAATGTCATGGTGAAAATTAGTTTGTGAAGCAATTGTATGCTAAACTGATAGCCGCATTGGCTCAGCACTAATGTGAGAAACGTTCAGATAAAGCTATAAATTGGCCTTTAGTGACAACATTAGAAAAGAAGAATGGTAGATTAGAGCACAAATGATTTGTTTTAAATACAATAGTTAAATTTTTTTTGGAATGAACACATTATTATTACACCTAAAAGGGGAGTCATTACAATTATCGATTTTGAAATATCCGCCATCTTTACATAAAAATCCCGTAAAGCAATATGTAATATATATATATAACAGGTTATTTGAATTACGCATTAAAATTATATTTTATATTTTTTTTATTTATTTTATTTATTATTATACGATTAAATAATTAATTATATATATGTATATATAGTGAAGCAAACATTTTCTTTTACATTGAGTCAATATAAAGCAAAATATGTTTTCTGATTGATCTGAGAAATTTATCAAACATTCCCTGAGCCAAAAGAAAACCTATTATCTTATTGTTTATAAATTTTCCAACTATCAAGTCAGAGCAATTAGAAATATAAAGTTTGTTCAAGATTTATGAGGTATGAATAAAGAGAAAATTAACAGGAACCAAATTGAAGCTAAGTTGAGAAAAATTACTCGGGTAAAAATGCCTAGTTCCCAAAATAAAATTATAATCGGCATGTCAAAGACAATCATAACGCGAACACCACCAGCAACCTCGCAAACCACCAACTACCCTAACACTACGATCAAGTACCCGAGCGTTTTATAGGCAATAGCAGAACAAATTACAGCTTACTTAATTATAGCCATAACCAGAGGTCACATAACTCCATAAGGCCTGTGTTGGTAAATTCCGACACTTCCATAATACGCAGCAGAGAGTTGTCCGAGGGAGGAAGCCACAGAAATTCTAAAAAAATTTCGCTTCGTGTCGATAAATGGGGATTAGCATTTAAGGGAAATAGTACTCACATGAGCGTAGAGGATTTCATATTTCGGTTAGAGAACTTGCAAGCTCATTATGACGTGTTGTGGGAAGAAATCCTCAGAGACTTCAATCTTTTGGTAAATGGACCGGCTAAAGACTAGTATTGGCGTATACGCAACACATGGTCTGATGAACTGGCCAACGCTTCGTTGTGAGCTATTAAATCAGTATTCGTTCCAATACGTCCAACTTCGAAATAATGCGAGATCTAGTGGAAAGAAAGCAACAATTAAATGAGTCTCTTGATAATTTTTTTTACGACATGACTAAACTCCGTTCAAGATTAGTTCAACCAATAACAGAGTTTGATATGATAAAAGTTATGATGCGTAATATCAAAGAAGGTATTGCTAGAATCATGTATCCGATTTCTGTCTCTTCGGTAGAGCAAGTTCGCCTAGAGTGCATAGAAGCAGAGCGGCATTTTCCAAAAAGGGAAATCAGAAACATTACTGATGCGCCCCGTCCCGTACGAGCAGTATATGAAGTAAGCTAAATTCAACAGGTGCATTGCTAAGGTGATTTCCAGAGGGATCTATGAGAATACCCATAATATTTGTCCACATGGGCAGGAATGGGCAATATTTATTTACAATAAAGTTACATATTGCCTCATTTTTGTATTCGTTCTCTTCACCGCTAAATTGTGAGTTTTTTATATCACTTTTTATTTTTATCATATATCTTTAAAAATACCTTTTTGAACGGGTTTCGAGAAGCAATTGATTCTAAATTCCGCATTTCATCAATGTCAATATTTTTAATGGTGACTTCTGTATCATTAACTTCCAAACTGTTAGTTCTTAAGACATTACAACTATTTCTGAATAAATAAACCTGTTTTGGAAGCAGTAGTACCTTAAATAGGTTTTTAAACCAAAATTTACAATCTTCTAATGCCTTAAGATCGAATGCCAAGGTCAGAACATGTTTAAGAAAATGACGCAAAAAAATATGTTTGCCAATTTTGTTGTTTAAATCCTTACACATTATTTGTATGTAGTGGGCTTTGCATCATTGCAAAATAATTTTCGGCTTTTTATCACTTTGATTATCTAAATATCCATAGCAACTTATCAGGTATTCTGAGACATTTTCATTGTTGCAAAACTATAGAACTGCCCCACACAGGGCATGACTGACATCTGTACACACTTTTTGGAAGAATGGCCACTTGAATTTGTGTTCAATGCAATAAAACTTCAATTTTTCAAAAATTGCGCATATACCACTGAGACTATGACGTGAAAGGATGGCAGTGGCAATGGGAACAATCATTTTGTATTTTTTAACTTATTATTATTTTATAAATCAAAACGCGCTTCTCTGCACAATTAATTTGACGAACACTTTGCCCAGATGCATCGAAATGTATTGTGTAATGAGCATCTTTTAAGATTGGAGAATTTGCTGCAAATATTATAAAAGTTCCTTCTTCCCAACAATATATTGTTAAAGGTGATGTAACATGTTGAATATAATTTTTGTAAATTTTCTGCTGCATTAAGAAAACTTCAATAAAAGGATCTGAATGGAGCCATCTATTAGAATTTCCTTCGGACTTGCAAAGTTGTTCTACTATTTTGCGAGTAACGCCCCGCATTTGGGCAACTCGCTTTTTTCCTCCGCATGAAAGATTTTCGCACTTCTTTGAACTTCTACCTTTCCATCGAAAACAATTTTAGATCTATATTTGGAGCAATCGTTAAATTTACATGATGCATATATCAGTTTGTTTTTGATGTTTACTACAAATTTGTTTATGGTTAATTTGAGAACTTTGTTATCTTTCGCGCCAAAAATTAAATTGACATAAATTTTAAACTCAGAATCAAAAATTTTATTTTTAAATATTCTGGCTCGGCTGGTTTCTACGCCCTTTGATCTTATGACATCTATATAAAGTTTTTCCTGCGGATTAGGAGTTTTTCTGTACGCTTTGAACATTGTTAATTTTAAACTTTTATCTGACACTTCGAAGGGCCCTAGTGTTGCGTTGCTGTTGTTTAAAATATTTACCGAACAATCGCTTAAATTGGCCTGACTGCTTGAAAAACATAAAGTTTCACCTAAGGTTGTAGTTTCTATTTTGGGAGAAGTAGGAGTTTTGAAACTGTTGCTAAGGCCTGACTATCTTTATTGTTGTCATTTAAAACGAAACGAAACGAAATTTTCATTAGAAATTGAATAATTTTTTATTAAGGTATCATTATTGCATTCCATGTTACTAGTATCTATATCTACAGACTTAGTATTATTTACTACATCAATTTTAATTTCATTTGTTAAATTTACTGGCTTAGGATTATAACCCACATCAATTTTAATTTCATTTGTTGAATTAACAAGTTTAGTCATGTCTATATCATGTTCTATTTCATTTTCTAAGTTAAGGTTTGTGAAATTACTGGGTTCAATAGAATTATTAGCCGCATATTTTTGAAAAAGGTTTTCAAACATACCCTTTAACTCATGACTAAATTTGGTCATGAAATGTTAAATTTTCATCGTGCTTATTTCTTCCAAATTGCTACATAGGGATTGAACTGCAAGGAATATAAAAATAGTAATTTTAATTTGTTAAAAAGGGTCTAACAGCTAATTGATGCAACTTTTTATATAAGCATTTATTAGCACAAAATAATTTTTATAATTACCTTTTTTTAATCTGCATTTAGCGGTAGTATTTGCCTGCTTTCCGAATAAGTAATAAAACTCTCTAAAATGGAACTTATTTATTATAACTGCAGTTTACTTACTTTTGGCTCCTTTATGTTGAAATCATTGTCATTACATAGACTTATCAGAGCATCTAGGGCACATATCTCATCTGCACTTAAAGTTAAGCCCATATGTTCCAAA
Source organism: Nowickia ferox (assembly GCA_936439885.1). Lineage (NCBI taxonomy): Eukaryota > Metazoa > Arthropoda > Insecta > Diptera > Tachinidae > Nowickia > Nowickia ferox. The sequence goes on from OW387026.1 coordinate 31,125,877, forward strand.
GGCATATTTTCCATTTCATTAGCTTCACTACAATTTTTAATTTTTTTTTTTCATTCAAACAGTCAGTCATCTCCAATTTTGGAACTGCAGTTGTTTCATCATTCAAGGGAATAGAAAAAAGTTCCTCAAAATTCAAATTGGCAGTGTCCTCTAAAATAATGCTTAGCAAATTGTCTAAAGTACTTTCTTCATTAGAACTAAGAGCCATATGCTCATTTCCTGATAAGCAAGTAATTTCTTTGATCTACAAAAGTTTTGGAATTAAAACATTCGTTATAACTTAAAATTTAAACTTATATTTTTCTAATTTTTCCCCTGTGATGTTTCATGCCCATTGTTTTCATTATGGATGTTTTGCGTGCATCTTTTTATCTGAAATTTATCAATTAATTCTACATAAAATTATTCTTATGCATATGTATGCATGAGAAACTCACATTGCTCAAAATCATTTTTCTATTTTTGGACACATTTCGAATCCTTGAATGTAAAGGCATATCCGTATTATATATTTTTATAATATTTTCATATTCGTTTGCACTGACGTTATTCGGATGTGAGTTTCTAAAGAAGAGAAGAAAAATTAAATTATAATAAAATAAAATAAAGCACCCAAGTCCATCTACTGGGGTAGAGATTGTTATTAACATCAGCTATCTAACGCAAATTTTTAATGAAATGGAATATGAGAAATATTGTGTATACAATTATTGATTTACCTTTGGCAAACACATTTGTAAGTATCACTATTCATTTTCTGTTTATCCGTATTTTCATTTTTTATATTCAGGTTAGCACGAAGTCATGTCACTCTACCTAAGTATGTTTAACTATTCTTGCTTATCTTTTACGATCATCACATTAATTATTTTTATTTATTCGATCTACCGTCGGTACATATGTACCTGTAAGTATCATTGTAGTGTATATTATGTTTACATTGTTTTTGCTTTCTACAGTTGATTTACTTTCCAGTATATGCAACTGTGATTGCCAAGTGAACATATATTTTTGTCACGTGCCCATGATGATTTAAGTGAAACAATATTTAATCTTTAGTTGAACTATAGTGAATTTTAATCAGAAATAATTTCTTAGTCGGGCTTAAGTTCAGTAATTTCAATTCTTATTGAATGAAATATTTTTTATTAATTAATGTGAGTTTCTAAAGAAGAGAAGAAAAATTAAATTAGACTATAAGCTGGGGGAAATACCGATATTTTTCTGTGCAGCAACGCACGTCATCAGCACCCAAGTCTATCTACTGGGGTAGAGATTGTTATTAACATCAGCTATTTAACGCAAATTAAAAACTGCTGGTGGTCAATCTCCTTCATTCTCAGGAAGGATTGCACAAAAAATCCGTTCCTTCTCCTGTCCCGCTTTATTTCCCGCACTGAACATGAACGTAAGCGATTCTTCTTTAACTCACTTATTTTTTGTAAAGTACACAGCCCTTCACATATCAATCTCAATAACTGGATATTTCGTATACACTTGGATTTATTGTTCATTACGTTTTATTTTATATTTAATTAAAAAGTGTTGAAAAAACAAATTTGTAGGCAAACAAACTACCAAAACATTGACATTTTCTTATTATGATACATTTTTTGCCTGCCATTGTTGTATTTTTTAGTACTTTTGCCCTTAAAAAAAATGTACTAGGTACATAATTTTGGTTTCAAAGTTTTCTCATAATTAATAAAAATAATTGCAAATTATAATACTTTAACATACATATTTTTTTTTAATTAAAATCATCTTATAGTCTTTAATGAACAAAATTCAATTAATTTAGGGAAAATAAGAATAAATAAAATTTCTCGAAAATTACGTAAGGTACACATACATATGTATGTGCAACTATGGCTGAATAATTTTTTATGTCAATTAAGTTTATTATAGCCACCTAAAAGTCTCTTCGAATTTGCTTAAGCATTTGACAGGCTTTTCGTTCCATTCTGGCATTAGCTTAAGCCAGCTTATTCATATTATAGTTGGGCCTTTAGTTAAGTCTTTAAGTTCTTTTAAAGCCACTAAGAGCTCTAATGTTTGTTTTAAAGCCATGGAATTTAATTAATTTGTGCTATAGTCAAAATTTCAATGAAGATTTTTTTTCAACACCAAACAACTTTTTTAAGTATCAATTATTGTATTGCGCCAAATACTCCACAAAAAAAAAACAGAGAAATGCACAAAAACCACTTTTAAATACAATAATCACTTGAAAAATACACACATAAATTCGCGGATCCATCCGCGAATATATAATCTCTTGCTTAACATCCTAATCCCGTTTCTTTTAAAAAAAAACTCGATCAGAGAACCTATACAGTCAGAATGCCGACTGGCAGTGACATTGTTGTAAGTCAATTTTATTACATTTTCCTATCATGCATACATGTTTTTTATGTTTCGTTACAAAGTAGATATTTAACGCAAGGAAATTCCTTCCAATCACTAGCATGGTCTTTAAAGCTAGGAAAAGAAACAAGAGCATTATTTTGGAGACAACTGAGGTGCTTTGGAGTGAATTAAGCAGCATTTATGTAGCTGAACCGAATGTGGAAGACTATAAGCATATTGCTGAAGAGTTCTGGGATATGTGGGATATGCCCAATTGTATTGGAACTATTGATGGCAAACACATTGCCATTCAATGTCCACCTAACAGCGGTAGTCAGTTTTTCTGCTACAAAATTTTTTTTTCAATCGTGTTATCAGTATGTGATGTACGATATCGCTTTACCCATATAGATATAGGAGCATATGGAAGCCAGAGTGATGGTGGTAAGTAGGTTTTTGTAAAATATTTGTTCTTGCTTAAATTGGTTTTAATTTAATTTATATAGGCATCTTTCAAGTGAGTCGTTTTGGGAAGAGGCTGCTTAACAACAAGCTTCCAGTTCCTCCGCCGAGAAATTTGCCCAATACTAATTTAAAAATCCCGCATTTTTTTGTTGGTGATGCTGCCTTCCCATTAGGACAAAATTTAATGCGTCCTTTTCCCGGCGAGCTCTTGCCAAATGATAAAGAAGTATTTAATAAAAGGTTATCAAGAGCTCGTCGTACAATAGAAAATGCTTTTGGTATTTTAGTGTCTCGCTGGCGACTACTTCTGACAACCCTGCATTTATTTCCCAATAATACAGAAAAAATCGTTTTAGCTTGTGTTGTGTTGCCGAAATCCTGCAGGCGATGAAAATCGTTCGAATCGCTTAGCAACTAGTGCAGCGGTAATTATGGCAAGAGGAATAGGTGGAAAGAGTTGGTCGCAAGCAGTTTCTTACTTTTTGTTTCTGGTAGTTGCCCATTCAGATGTTAAAGAAGTATACTTACGAGGCTATTTCAAAATTAGATAAAATAGGATTAAAAACTTGTCTTTACGTTTGCGACCAAGGCTCCAATTTTCAAAATTTCTGCCGAGTAGCTGGTGTTTCTGTAGAAACAACTTATTTTGTAGTTAACGATAGGAGAATATATTTCTGTGGCAATAAATAATAATGGCTTAAGTTGACATAAGTGCTTTTTCAGTTCATTACATATTCTTATTCTCTTCTTCAAGATCTATCACTCAGCTAAATTTCAATTATAAAATGTTATTATTAATAAAACTACACGCATTTATATTTTAACTTAAGTCTTCTTGGAAAACAATACGTAAGCCATACCATATTAACTCAACTTAATTTTTTTTAAGGTACCTACATCCATATTAAGATGTTTGAGCATTAAAACTTGTATACACTTAAGTTCAATAACTAACAGCCCATTAAAATTATTCCTCATAAAAAATTATATTTGAATAAGCTTTTAAAAAATTATCTATCCCAGATTTTCCGCATTTTTAAATTTAACCTAAAGCCCTTATCTCGACTTGCTACCTATAAAAATTATTTTGCTTTACAATATACTATTAGCTTAAGTTCACTTTAGTTTTTATATTTCTGTAAATGTATGTTTTCATAACATATTAACTAAAAAACAACGAATAAGTAAATGTGCATATTTTTCGGTGGCGAAAAATTTTATATAAAATCCAAACACAATTTATGTAGTTAATTTTATTATTATTGTTCTAACTTCTTTTGTTTCTATATTTATGATGTGATCAAGTTCGTATTGCTTTATAAGCCAAATTACATGTGATAATTATTAATGAACACATAACACGAAAGTTAGTTGTAAATATTCTGACAAACACGTAGTTGAACGGAACAACTAACTGTTTTCGAAGGCCACTAAACCTTCATCAGCAGCGTACTTTTGTGTATGGTCCACTGTGTGTGGTGTCAGTTGATGTAGATTTCTGCTTTATATATGCAACTTTTTATTGCAAATGGAATATGTGAATTGTTTTTATTCATCGTATTACAATTAGCAGAAAGTTTTTTTGTAATGAAAGCTAATTTTTACCATCTCTAAATTTACAACTGTCTTGCCATTGTCGTTTGTTCTTTACTAATTATGCACATGTTAGTTAATTTGCTTAGTTTTGTTCTACTTAAGACAAACTTTTTTGCTTTGATACTGTAAGTATGTATATTTTGATTTTTTAGTTTTTGCCACAGTCCCATGGCTATTAATTTTAGTTAATTTCATTATTATTCTTCGAACTTCATTTCTAAAAATTTTATATAAAAACCAAACACAATTTAGTTAATTTTATTATTATTGTTCGAACTTCATTTGTTTCTATATTTATGATTTTTTCAGGCTAAAGTTCGTATCGCTTTTTAAGCCAAATTACATGTGATAATATTATTAATGAACAAATAACACCAAAGTTAGTTGTAAATATTCTGACAAACAACATGTAATTTGGCTTACTAAGCAATACGAACTTTAGCCTGATCAAATCGTAGATATAGAAACAATGAATATTTATAGTAAGACTCTTAATACTATATTGAGAATCTATACAAACATAATAAGTTTGAAAGCTTTCAAACTTATTATAAACATACGAAGTTTGTTAACTAAATTCAAAATTTTTTGGGTTGAAGTCTACTGACGAGTTCCAAAAGCAGGAACGAAATGCATATAGACAATTGCTTAACCATAAAAACAAGCCTAATCTTCAAACAATAAAATAACTTTGGTTTACTATAATTTTTATTACAAAATTTAGTTATTTTCGCATATTCTTCGATATACATATTCACATATTTTCTTTGTAAAATTATAATTTTTAGCAATCCAAGAAAAAAGGTAAAAGTTTTATAATTTTGTTACAAAATTCCATATATTTTTATAAAAATAAATTCCCAATTAACTTTTGAATAATTTTAGGCAAAAAGTAATCTAAAAAATTTTGCATATTTGTAAGCAAAAAATAACCCATTACATTTTGTATACTTTTAAGCAATCAGTAATCTATTAACATTTACGTATTTGTTGACAAAAAGTATAGGGTACCGCTACTTTTTTAACTTCTCAAACAAAAATAATCGGTTATTCAGTGCAATTGTAAGTACTTACGACTGGGGTGTATATACACTTTTTTGCATTCTATTAGGCAAACTTTTTTGCTGGGTAAGGCTCGACATCATTGAATCTATTGAAAATAGGAATAAGTTGTAAGTAAAGTGGCTCAAAATTAATTGTAAAATAAAACATTTATTTTAAATAGGGAAACCGAAACCAGAGCCAAAACCTTTATGTAAAATAGCAAAATGAAATAAAAAATAAAAATTCTTTTTAAATAATATTTTTGGCATTTTTGCTTCATAAAGCTTATTTATTTAGCAATAATCGTTACACTCTTACATTGTTTTCCTTTCCTCATCTCTTCTAATTTTACATATTTTAATTTCTTAATATACAAGTATGTATATTTGTGTAAGTACGTACATATGTATGCATGTTAAGATAGTTTCGAATCAAAAACTCTCAAATAGCCTACCGTGGAACATTTTGAAATTATATATGAAATTTTCCTATTTAAATGATTGCTAGTTAAGAAACAGTGATTCCAGTGCGGGATACTCACAGTTAAGTATCGATCTGTTGCAGACGATGCTAGCTTATGGATAATACCAATTATCTTGTTAATATGTTAGATAACGAAACCATAAAAGCAACCAAACAATTAAATAATTGGATTTAACAATTAAATAATTAAATTCCGTTATTTAATAAGAAGTATCGTTGAAAAACAGTGAGGGTATGTATACTTTTCCGTGCAGTAAAATAAGACTTTCTATGAATTATTAATATATACATTTGCTCACCAAATTAACTTATTAGTAGCTCCTTCAAGGAGGCTCAGTCTTCCGGCCGCTCCCTTCTTACCAGTTCGGCAATATACTCTCAATGCTGTTTACATACAGACCAAGTCTATCCTTTCGTCCAGCTTGTGCTTTAAGTTTTGCATTATAAAACTTCTTTGATGTTCCATGCTGTTGTCGTTGTTCATACTAAGATTTTCTAAGGCTTCCAAAATCTATTCCATGTAGTCACTGCTGACAGTTTTTATCTTTGTTCTTTATTATTAATTACTTTAATCACAATTTTAATGTTACTTTAAACCATCAACACAACAGTTTTTATTTTATTTAATTTTTTGGTTGGTTATGCGCTTAATTGTTACAGATAAAAGTTTTATTTTCTGGGAAGTATTTATTTCATAGCTTTATTAAATTAAGTTCTGCGTTTTATTGTCTCTTATATACATACATATGTATGTATGTATGCATTTAGTAAAAACACGGATTGGACTAGAGCTGGCAAACTACCGATAGTCACGCCATTCGATATTTTCGATAGTATGTTAGAAAACTATGGATATTATCGATAGTATCGAATTATTTTATAATTTTTATTCTTTTGTTCACACGGCAACCATTTGGTTCGGTCTCTGAATCAGAATTGCAAATCATGCCGTTCACACGACGCATTCGTGAGTCGTTTGACAGTTCTTTTTGATGTACATATATAGATGGATAAAAAAATTAGGGAAAAATTATAAATAATAAATTGTATGTTTGATTTGATTCTAATTGTTTTAATTTTAAGCACACATTTATTTTTTGTTTTGTTTTATGTTTATAACTACATATTTATGTATATAATAGATTTATTTTGGTAGCCAATTTAGATAAATTGCCGGTAATTTGTTATCAAAAGATTTCATAAGATATAGAATGAAACAAAATTTTTAATAGTTCAATCAATATTCGCTCAAATTGTTAATGAGAGAGCAAAAATCTATCCGTATGGACATGCTATTTAGCGGCCCATCCATTATACAATATTATTGCGTATGTTGTTATACATATTATTGTCGTTTCGAGCTATACTATGCAACAAATGGCACAAGATTTTCATAATTCAAAAAACTAGTTTTGAAAAAAATTAGTTTAGTTTTCAGTAGAGTTACTAAATGAGCGATATGTACTTATATGTATTTTCAATAAAAGAAAACTAATATGTTAAATTTTATCGAATTTTGCCAATTTGGTACTAATTTTTTTCAACGATAGTATCGCTATCGAGAATAAGCTATCGATAGTGTAATGGAAACCAAACTATCGATACTATCGATAGTTTTCCAGCTCTAGATTGGACAATATAGGTTTGATTTTACTAGCACAGGGTAGTAAAATCAGTGCAGTTTCAAAAAATTATCATTAATCATCAGTTTAGAACTATCACCAAGTCTAAATTAGCTGTTGGTCAAAAACTGATGAAACCATTGTTCCATTTTCCAAATCTTTTCAAGCCCATAAAAAATTGTTAACCACATTTGCCACCCTAATTATAGGGTTTTACTACCTTTTGGTGGTAAAATGTACTGGCAAGACACAAAGCCATGTGAAAGCAAAATGACAAATCCGGACGAAGATTCAGGCAAACCAGATGGTAGTAATGCAAAGACTAATAGCATTGGTGATGGAATTGAAATTAGAGCTGCAAATAATATTTTTGAAAATTAAAAAAGAAAAATAAGCGTAGTAAGCTTATAAACTTTAACAAAATCCAGCAAATAATTTATATTCGATATGAATCTGGGTTTTGTTAAAGTTTTTAAGCCTTCTACGCTTATTTTTCTTTTGTGAGTTTTTAAAATATTATTTGTAAATTTTCAAATAGTTTTTGACTTTTATTGTGAACGTCTTTTTTGTAAATACCTATAAAAAGCATGTGCTTTTAATACTCAAAAAAAACCCAGTCTCGAATAATGCCTGAATCTCAAACAATTTCGGGATCTCGACAAATCCCGGGATCGTAAAAACCAGTCCCGATTGGCATCCCTAGTAAATATATACATACATATGTATGTATGTATGTAAATATGTATATATCGCGTCTTACATATCTTTAATAATTTATTTATGTACACATACACACATACACACATGTTTATGTGCACATACAAATGTATGTATAAATTTTTGGAGTGAAAGAAGAAAAGAAGAACCGTTGTATAGCCGATGTTCTTAAAAATTTGGAAGTTTGTGTTGCAAGTCAATTGCAATATATGTACATACATTTAAGAAAATAGAAGTTTTTGAAATGGACATTAATTCCTACGAAATCGAACGATTGGTACCTCTAATGCGTTTGCGCATTTGCTTTTCGCATTTGTTTTTCTTTTCTTTCGCAAGCCTGGTATCACCGCACTCTGTAATGCGAAAGCGTTTGTCAAAATCGTCCGATTAAAGCAAATATCTTGCGATAGATAAATATCAAACGCAAAGAGAGAAAAATATGTGAATAAGCTGAACAAATATTTAAATTTGATAATGAAGTTTTTATTTTTGGAGTAAGATAAAAAAAATACATTTCATTTTGTGATCACATGCATATGTATCTAAAAATGTAAAATCAAGGTGAAATATTATTAACCAAACCATAGCATTCATACTGTGCTGCAATTTTGTGTAGAGGTGTAAGTGCTTGTTTTTGGCCGATCTAACCTTTTATATGTGAGTACCATCTACTGCTCCAATCACAACAGGAATGCCATAAGTGTTGTAAAAAGCTTTTTACTTCTTGTTCCCCTTCTGCAGCTAAATCAAATTTGACATGGTTCTAAAGTAGTATTCTTTTAATGTGAGACTGCTGCGATAGACATAAGGTATGGTCCTGCCCAATTTGATGTTGACATCCATGTTGGCCAAGTAATTTGAATGAAGTGGCTAGTTTTATAATAGTTGAAATTGCTCTGGATGTACTTGAAACTTTTACCTCCTGTTGAATAGCGTTTAGAACATACAGAAACTGAATTATTGAAGAGAGTATATTGGACTTACATATCTCTTACGACTCGTCCTACACGATCGTTTTCCTCATCAAACACTATTTTACTTTAAATTAAAAACTGTTACATTTCGCTTTTTCTAACTTTCCTTTTCTTAGAAGACGTTTTTTACATATTTTGACATTTCATTACTGTCAATCTTTGCCATATTTCCTTTTGCAATCTGAGTGCTGCCACTTTATCAAAGAATTTTGCGAAAGGACTTGCGAAAGTAATAGAGGGTACCAAATTGGAATCTTATCGCATTTACATATCTTTCGCATCGTAATTGCTTTCGCAACGCAATAGAGAGTAACACCCCAGCTTGCACAAACCATGTTATTGAATCTGATAAAGATAGAGCAAAACCAATTTCACCAGCGGATAAAAATAAATAAGCAGCGTTGTGAACATCAAACAGATGAAATCTTAAAAAGCATTTTGGAAGAAAACAATACCATGGACTGTTTGGTGAAACCTCCTCCAGAAAGTGGAATGGAAAAAGAAGATTCTGCTCCCAATGTAGAAGTAATAGATTCATTAATATTTAGAAATGAATAGAAAATTTTTCTATGGCTCTAGGCTTAATCGATATTTCAAATAATTCATCACCAACAATCGAAAATAAGCATCGAAAAATGCAATTAAATCTTAAAAAAACAAAAAGAATACTAAATTAGCTTTCCTACAAAAAAAAAAAGTCCAGGGAGTAATTTGTTATTCACAGAAAAAAGTATTCACCAATTAATGTTTTCAATTAATAATTTAATTGATTCAATTAAATTTTTAATTGTATTAATTAATTTTAGAGGAAAAACTTAATTGATATTGTCAAATTGTTTATAGGTGAAAATTTAATTAATTTTTAATTAATATTACAAATATTTTAATTATTATTACAAACTCATCCAGGCACAACTGGAATAAAACATATACAAAGCTTCAATTATACGCAAGATGTTCGTATTTTATGAATCTTGAATACTAGTTAGCCCTGCTACCAATTATAAAAATGAGCTATTAGAAAAGTGAGCAAAAGAATTATAAAACGTGAAATGGCAAATGAGAAAGCTATGAATTGGCGAAAGAAAAAGCTTTGCAAGCCAAATAAAAAGTTCCGACAAATAGGAAACTTGCCAGCACCATGTGCTTCTAGAAAAATTAAATCAAAGGACTTACGTAGTTTTGACAGAGACAAGGATGTTTTTATAAATATCAAAAAAAAAGCGCATAGATAAATTTTAGTGCACTTACTATATAGCAAAACTTTGCGTGCTCTTGAAATCTATCTATTTACGGAGACCCAATTGACTCTCTTGCATTCAAATAAAAAATAAATAAAATTTAGTACAAATAAATTAACTGTTTGCATGTGAACTTTTAAAATTACCATGAAGCCCCTTTTCAATGTTTGTGCAAACAGTTTAGTCAATATGAATGTAATTTAAAAAAAAAATAGTTTAATAAATATAAAACAAGAAAATTTCAAGCAATTTGTAAATTTGAATACATATTTATAAAATTCTGTAGAAATAAAAAGTCTGAATTTTGTCTAAAGAAAGCCAAAGAAAACAACAAATTGTTTACAAAATGTAGAATTGCACAGCTTAAGTTTACGAGTGAAAATTTTTGGACAAATCTAAGTAAATAAATTTAGTATTTTTTCCAAGATAATAGTATTTAATCATGTATTTTGTATCCATGTTTAGCAATGGCTAGTCAATTAATCTACTTCTACTGGTATTTTAAGTATCCAGGGGATATACTCTATACAGGGTAGAGACATGAAGGCCACCTTACTTTAGTCCATATATACACTATGCAAGTCTTATTGCTTAAGCTGAATAGTTTCAGGGAAAGAGAAACGAGGGGCACAGTAACGTTTCTTTTTCCCGCGTCTCCCTTTCCTAAGAAACTAATCAGCTTAGCAATAAGACTTGAATAGTGTAAATATGGACTTACATACATAAACGTACTCGAAAGAGAGTAAATTATTTAATTGCACATATTTTGCAATGTAATATGATAAAAACTTTAAACTTAAAAAAGAACTTTTACTTATAAAAACAATCATTAAAAAATATAATGATTGAGATCACGCCTTTTCAAAGACGTTAAGCCTTTGGTCCAAAAAATCCTCTGTCCTTTCTATTTTAAATTGGCGGCTTGTATGTTGATGGTTGTTGGTTTACAAACTGTCCAGCCTTCTCGGAAACTGCCTAAGAAATAGACTGAGAAGATATGTAATCTGATTTGACTTTCTATAATTAATTAGTGGTTCGTCGTCCGATTCACTATATACATTATCAACATTAAGGCGAGGTTCTGTATTCATGGAAGCAAAATCCAAAGTGCCGAACGCAAAATGATTGCATACTTCAAGAACACAGAAATAGCTTAAGCTCTTCATTGTCGGGTGATTAGTTTGATAGACCTTCATAGTGCCTGACAAATTTTTTGTATTTTGTTAACTTAAGTGTCAAATTTGAACATGGTCTTAACAACTTTTGCCCCACAAATTTGTATTTAAAATCGCGATATGATTTAATAACACTATGCGCCGATTTTTAATGCCAAATTGTATGGAAGAACTCGTAGAAACCAGTTTCAATTTTGCCACTTATGTATGTTAACTGGAATGAAGTGTTTTCTTATATTTAGATAAGGCTGCATATGTTTTTAATGTAAACTAAAATCCTTAATAGATTATTGACAAAACTATAACTTGTTGATGTATTTCTATTTTAAAAGACTGAATTTTTGTTGTTGTTGTTATTAGTTGTTATAGTTAGATAATAGTTTTACTGCCTTATTCATAAAAAATAGTTCATGTTTATTAAGCGTTTATTTGACATATTTCAATGGGAAAATTGTCAAATAAACCTGTAATAAACCTAAAATATTTTTTATGAATTAAACCGTTAATATGTGGGTTTTTCCAAAGAAAAATAAAAAACATTTTTGGTATCGATTTCTTATTGACGCAAACTAATTAATTTTTAAATATGAAATAAATTGTTTCTTTGAGTACGTGTGTATGTAAATATTTGGGATGCCAATCCCGGTATTTTCGGGATTCAGTCAATCCCGAAATTGTTTACTAAGATTTGTTTGTTTTTTAAAAATATATGTACATATTGTAGTGAAAATGCGCAATATATAAGTCATGTGTCACTCAACAGGTTATTTACCTGCACATACCATGGAATCGTATTATTAGCTGACTTACTTAAAGTACAGGTTATTTACCTGCAAATACCTAGGAGTCATATTATTGGCAAGTAATTGGGTATTCTCTCTACACATCCATATTTGCTTAGGTTTAAGTTTTATTGTTCAAGTATTAACTATAAGTATTTTAATTTTTAGATTATAAGAGGCAGTTGTAAACAGACAAGTAAATAAATGAGTTGAAACAACTTAACATGGCGACCGTGACATATTAGTGAAAAAACATTTAAATTAAAATAAGTGTTTTAAACATAAAAGCATTAAACTTTAATATAAAAAAGCGAACACAAGCTAAAGTGATGACGATTCATTTTTGTTAAAGTGCAAAAAAAAAAAAAATTAACTGGAAATTGGAAACAAACAACAAGTACATATGAAACAATTACAGCTATTAACTTAAACCTATTGAAAAAATAAATCAAGAAAAGAGTCCAAATAACAAAGTTCTCTGGACATAAAATATAATAAAAAGTGTGTTTTTTTGCGGAAGACTTGATGAAAATCATTAAAAATAAAAAATCTCCTGGATTTTAAAAACAACGTCAAGTTAAAATGGTGTGGTGGAAAAAAATTTTATCAACCATTCCACTCCTGGTGGCAGGTTACGAAGTCGGAAAATCAACTGAAGAAAACAATAACAAAGATCTGGTGGAAATACTCCGTAGCAGTGAACAATTAAAAACTGAACAACATGTAGTAAAAAGTGCTGAGACAAGTTACATAGAAACTCTATCAATAGTAGTGGTGATATTACTAGCAGTTGTTTATTTGACCAAGCTGATATGTAAGGTGATGAAAGCCAGAAGTGTTAATGCTGCCCAAAAACAACATATATAACAACTATAATTCATCTGTAAACACCATCAGTATATTGTAAGTTAATTTTTAAAATGTCTAAAATTATAAATAAAATAAATAATTGTAAATTTTAAATATATGTACGTATTATGCAATGGGAAAATATAATAGACAGTCTAAGCCCTTTTCAAATTAAGTTTGAACAATCATATAAATGTTTAAACCAAAATCGGACAATAAAACAAGATACCTTAGACAAACACGCACAAAATTTAATTGAAAACTATAATTCAATTAGGGCAACATTACATAGAAACTACGACAGATACACTACCCCACACAAAGAAAAAGCGAACGAGATCTTTCTGACGTTAAGAGATAAATTGATAAAAGTCTTTCATCGACATAATATTAATACTAAGGTACCGCTCGCATTAGGATTTGAGGTAGTTAGGGAAATCACTGAAACAGAAGAAAACGAAGATTTTAAAACGGAAACAAACATGACACGAACAGAGGACGACATTATAGACAAGACAACTAAAATTGTCCCTGTATTTGACGGTAACGTTAATGAGCTGCAAAGTTTTCTTGACTCGTTGACTCTGATTGACAGAATTAAAGAAACACACGAGGTAGTCGCTATAGAGGTAATTAAAACGAAACTGAAAGGCCAGGCAAGAAACTTAATTACAGATGAAAACTCTATTCAGGCTATTAAAAGCAGACTACAGACTTCCATAAAGGGTGAATCGTCGGAATTATTATGTTCGAAGTTAATGAACATAAAACAAAATTCAAAATCAGCTACCGCATATGCGGATGAGATCCAAGAGATTACGAAGAAACTAGGTGGAGCCTATATAAGAGAAGGCTACCCTCAAGATATTGCTGATAAATTAATAAGACAAAATACGGCTAAAGCCATTTCGCGAAACGCCTCAAATGATGAGGTAAAACTTATCATTAAAACTGGAAACTTCTCGTCCTTGAATGAAGTCGTTTCGAAATTCGTAGAAGCTAGTACCGAAGCTTCAACTTCAAATTCTGCAGTTTTCTACTTTAAACGCCGTGGATCTGGTAATTTCAATAACAGATTCAATAATTATCGCATGCGCGGCCAAGGCTGGCATTCGAACAATAACTTTAATCACAACAGGTATAATAATAACAATTTTAATAATAATAATTGGCGACGTGGAAGCCAAAATAATAACTTTAGAAACCAGGCCAACCGTCCACCGAATAGAGGTCGCATAAGATTGGCACATGAAGTCTCGGAAAACGAGATTTCCCCCCAAAACGAGGGGGGCCATCATCAAAATTAGCATTTAGTACTGTATCAATATTCCACTTGAACCTCAACTTAAGTAGTTTTATTGAGATTCATCTATCAACTAATGAATATATAAATACATTTCTTGTAGACACCGGAGCAGATGTCTCATTAATCAAAATCAGTACGCTTAATTCATTGAAATTTAACGTGAAAGACATTATTCAAATATCTGGAATAGGAAAAGGAAATATTTTATCCTTGGGAACGGTTCAAATTGATTTAATGGTGAGAAAATTTTTGATTCCTCATAAATTTCACGTAGTTTCGGATACATTCCCAATGCCATTTCAAGGTATATTGGGCCTAGATTTCTTAAAAACATATAATGCTATTATTCAATATGGAAATGATATAAATTCGAATTTACTTTCATTGAGGCCATCTAATCTAAGTAACCCTATAGATATTCCGTTACTTGAAAGTCTAAATGATGGTCATATAACACTACCAGCTCGAGCCGAGGTTTTCAGAGCCATAAAAATTGACAACGACGTTTCTGATTTGGTGGTTCCAAGTCAAACAATTGAAGATGGAGTGTATGTAGCGGGATGCATAATATCCAGAAAATTTCCTTACGTAAGAATAGTGAACACAAATTGTGAGAATAAATTTTTAAACAATGTATCAATTGATTATGAGAAATTGTCTGATTATGAAGTTCTTGATATTACCAATGTCGATAAAATAAGAACACAGAAGATTTTAGGCAGATTGAGAAAAAATTTCCCTGAGATAGCTAAATCGGAATTGCTTGAATGGAAAAGACAATTCAGGAGCGGACGCGCTATCTCGAGTTGACTTTAGTGATATTAAATCAATTCCTTCTACCAACAATGTTCTAATGGTAACAACACGAGCTCAGTCAGGAAACAGGAATAAAGATAAAATTCAGAAAACGAATAATCAAATGATTCACGAAAAGCCCAAAGTTTTTGAAACTATCGGGTTTGATTGCGTAAAGAAATGGGTAAGGCTTAGAATGGATACTAACGGAAAAATACCTATTATTTCTTTTAAAAGAGGCAAACAAGTGCTAGCACCTAAAGTTAATATAGGAAATATTATTGCTAATGGAAACATTGATTTAGATCAATTTTTTCCAATTCTTGAAAGAGAAGCAATAATTAGAAATTTAAACAAAATTCAAATTAATCTAAATGATCATTTATTTAGCCTCGTAACTATAGAACAATTCAAACAAAAAGCAAATCAGCATATAAATAAATTACAAATAGCGCTCACACCCAGAATAAGCATCGTATCAGATAGGGAAGAACAAAAATTTTTATTGAAAAAATTTCATGATGATCCTATATTTGGCGGACATCCTGGAACAAACAGACTACTTAAGAAACTGCGTCAATTTTATTATTGGAAGAACATCACCAAAGATGTTAACCAATATGTAAAGAAATGTCTTCAATGTCAAACTAATAAAACTACAAAACACATAAAACCAAATATGATTATAACACCAACACCCCAGAAACCCTTTCAAACGGTAATAATAGACACTGTAGGACCCCTACCTATTTCTGAAATGGGAAATCAATATATTGTTACAATAATATGTGACCTAACCAAATACCTTGTAGCGGTGCCCGTAACTGATAAGTCTGCTAAGACGATTGCAAAGGCATTAGTAGAACATTTTATATTAATTTATGGACCTATGAATACAATAGTTAGCGACATGGGTACGGAATACAACAATCAAGTACTTTCAGAACTTCTTACACTACTAAACATAAAAAGATCAATGTCAGCCCCTTACCATCACCAAACACTAGGAACAGTTGAAAGATCCCACCGTACATTTAATGAATACATACGTTCATACATTCACACATCTAAAAACGATTGGGATAAATGGATAAGGTATTTCACATATGCTTTTAACACAACACCCTCAACTGTACATGGATATTGTCCATTTGAATTGATTTTTCCTAACGTTCCAAACCATAATCCACTAATACCATCTGAGAAAGTAGATACTGTATATAATTTTGATAACTATTCAAACGAGGTAAAATTCAGACTGCAAACTGCATTGAAAAGAGCAGAACATCTAATAAACAAAGCAAAACTAAATCAAAAAAATTCACATGACCAAAACCTCAATAACATTAACATTACCGTAGGTCAAGAAGTATTCATAAAAAATAACACAGCACACAAACTAGAATCAATTTACAAGGGACCATATAGAGTCATTGACGTTGACGACAAAAATAATATTACTGTAAAAATAAAGGGGAAGAATCAGAAAATTAACAAACAGAATGTGAAAACCTTTTAATAATTTATTTGTATACTTTTCTTTGATACATTGTATTTGTCATATATTTTTATATATTAATTATTTTTTTATATTCATAATAATCATATTACAACATGCATTTTAGTATAAGTTGAATTAATAGTTATTATAATATATTGAATAATATTAAAAATTTATATATACCTAAAACTATTATCAATAACATTTGTAAAGAAAGTTCTTATCGACATCACTTGATCAATGATCTCTATAAGAACTTTCTCTTTAAAAGGGGAGGTGTAGTGAAAATGCGCAATATATAAGTCATGTGTCACTCAACAGGTTATTTACCTGCACATACCATGGAATCGTATTATTAGCTGACTTACTTAAAGTACAGGTTATTTACCTGCAAATACCTAGGAGTCATATTATTGGCAAGTAATTGGGTATTCTCTCTACACATCCATATTTGCTTAGGTTTAAGTTTTATTGTTCAAGTATTAACTATAAGTATTTTAATTTTTAGATTATAAGAGGCAGTTGTAAACAGACAAGTAAATAAATGAGTTGAAACAACTTAACAATATATGTATATAAATTCATCATGACCTCCCCCCATTTGAGGATAGTAACCGTGGAAAAACAATATTGACCTTTTATATTGAAATTTATTTGCCGGTGGTTAAGCATTGTCTACATACAGATGTATGTATTTCATTGATGTTTTGACAAATCGTTAGTAGACTTCAACCACATATTTTGAACAGTCACAAACTTCTTATCTTATGCACCGACTTTCAAAAACTATTTGAGAAATCGCAAATAATAATATTTTTGAAAATTACAAAAGAAAAATAAGCGTAGTAAGCTTAGAAACTTTAACAAAACACAGCAAATAATTTACATTCGATATGAATCTGGGCTTCGTTAAAGTTTCTAAGCCTGCTACGCTTATTTTCTTTTGTGAGTTTCAAAAATATTATTTGTGAATTTTCAAATAGTTTTTGACTATGTAATATGAAATAATTATAAAACTTTGGTTTGTGAACGTCTTTTTAGTCAATACCTATTAAAAGCATGTACATATCTTTTAATGTTAAAAAAACGCAGAAATCCCGGAATTTGATTTTTAGAAATCCCGAATCCCGGTATCGTAAAAACCAGTCCCGATTGGTATCCCTAGTAAATATATACATATGTACATGCTTCAACTTTTGTTGATCAACTCGTAATTCAGGTGTAAGAAAGACAGAGAAAAAAATAAAAATATCTCTTTTCTTACAGCTGAATTACGAGTTGATCAACAAAAGTTGAAGAGTGTGAACCGGGACTTACATACATATCATTAATCATTTATTTATGTACACATACATACATATTTATATGCACATACAAATGTACATACATACATATGTATACATTTTTCGATTGAAACAAGAAAAGAAGAACCGTTGTATAGCTGATATTTTTAATTTTTTTTTGGAAGTTTGTGTTGAAGTCAATTACAACATACATTTGAGAAGATATTAGAAGTTTTTGAAATGGACATTAATTCCTATTCCGTCCTTACACTAATGGAAAATACATCAGCTTGCACAAACGATATTATTGAGTCTCATAAAGATACAGCAAACCCAACTTGACCAGCAGATAAAAAAAATTAAGCAGCGTTGTGAGCATCAAAGAGATGAAATATTAAAAAGCATTTTGGAAGAAAACAATACCATTGACTGTTTGGTGAAGCCTCCTCCAGAAAGTAGAATGGAAAAAGAAGATTCTGCTCCCAATGTAGAAGTGATAGATTCATTTATAGAAAACGGAGATTTTGATTCAAATGTAGAAGTGATAGATTCATAAAAATTTAGGAATTCCAGGGTTAATCGATATTTCAAATAATTCATCACCAACAATTGATCATTACCTAGTGCTGCGAAAAAAAAGAATCCAAAAATGCAATTAAATCTTTAAAAAAAAATAAAAAGAATACTTGAGACAATTTTAAATTTTTAGTTGAACTATAGTGAATTTTAATCGGAAATAATTTCTTAGTCAGGCTTAAGTTCAGTAATTTCAATTCTTGTTGAATGAAATATTTTTATTAATTAATGTGAGTTTCTAAAGAATAGAAGAAACATTTAATTAGACTTTATTAGCTGGGAGAAATACCGATATTTTTCTGTGCAGCCACGCACTTCATCAGCACCCAAGTCTATCTACTGGGGTAGAGATTGTTCTTAACATCAGCTATGTACATATTTAACGCAAATTTTCAATGAAATGGAATATGAGAAATATTGTGTATACAATTATTAATTTACCTTTGGTAAATATATTTGTAAGTATCACTATTCATTATTCTGTTTATCCGTTTTTTCATTTTCTATTCAGGTCAGCACGTAGCTTTATCACTCTACCTAATTATATTTTAACTATTCTTGCTTATCTTTTACGATATACACAATATAATCATTTCGCATATTCCTTTTCATTAAAAATTTGCGTTAAATAGCTGATGTTAATAACAATCTCTACCCCAGTCGATAGACTTGGGTGCTGATGAAGTGCGTGGCTGCACAGAAAAATATCGGTATTTCCCCCAGCTTATAGTCTAATTTAATTTTTCTTCTCTTCTTTAGAAACTCACATTAATTAATAAAAAATATTTCATTCAATAAGAATTGAAATTACTGAACTTAAGCCCGACTAAAATTATTTCTGCTTAAAATTCACTATAGTTCAACTAAACATTTAAAATTGTTTCACTTAAATCATCATGGGCACGTGACAAAAATATATGTTCACTTGGCAATCACAGTTTCATATACTGGAAAGTAAAATCAACTGTAGAAAGCAAAAACAATGCAACATAATATCTACTACATTAATACTTACATGTATGTACCGACGGTACATCGAATAAGTAAAAATAGTTAATGTGATGATCGTGAAAGATAAGCAAGAATAGTTAAACATACTTAGGTAGAGTGACATAACTTCGTGCTAACCTGAATAGAAAATGAAAAAAACGGATAAACAGAAAATGAATAGTGATACTTACAAATGTGTTTGCCAAAGGTAAATCAATAATTGTATACACAATATTTCTCATATTCCATTTCATTTAAAATTTGCATTAGATAGCTGATGTTAATAACAATCTCTACCCCAGTAGATAGACTTGGGTGCTGATGAAGTGCGTGGATGCACAGAAAAATATCGGTATTTCCCCCAGCTAATAAAGTCTAATTTAATTTTTCTTCTCTTCTGTAGAAAATCACATTAATTAATAAAAATATTTCATTCAACAAGAATTGAAATTACTGAAGTTAAGCCTGACTAAAAAATTATTTCTAAAAAGAATACTAAAAACCAACCTAAAACAGGAGTTTATACCCATTACGTAGGAGAATATGAGCTATTGGAGGAACATTGTAGTTACATCCGAATTAGCTTTCTTACAACAAAAAAAAGTTTTAGAGAGCAATTTCTTATTTAGGGGACCGCTGTAGAGAACAATTTAAAGTTTTTAACGATTTATGCTCAATGAATTACATAAGCCACAACGGGAATAAAACATATACAAAGCTTCAATTATACGCAAGATGCTCATGTATCATGAAGAAACGTAAAATATTCAAGTAGTCACATATATCACTGGTATCCTACCAATTATAAAAATGTGCATTAGAGAAGTGTGCTTTGCAAGCAAAATACATTTACGACGGGCTCTTGAAATCTACTTAATTGACTCTTTTGCATTCAAATAAAAAAATAATAAAATTTAAACCAAATACATTAACTGTTTTCATGAGTTAAAATTGCCATGAAGCCCTTTCTCAACGTTTGTGCAAAAAGTTTAGTCAATTTGAATGAAATGTTAAAAAATAATTTATTTAATAAAAATAAAACAAGCAAATTTCAAGCAATTTATAAATTTAAATACATACATACATATTTATATAATTCTGTACAAATAAAAAGTCTGAATTGTATCTAAAAAAAAACACGACATTGTTGTTTTCAAAACGTAGAATTGCACAGCTTATGTTTACGAGTGAAAATTGTTGGACAAATCTATGTAAATAAATAAGGCTAACTCTACGTAAAGAGGTTACTTGATATTAGGAAGGGCGGCGTGATAAAAATACTTTAAAATAATAATTTTTCCAAGATAATAGTATTTATTCATGTATTTTGTATGCATGTTTAACAATGGCCAGTCAATTAATCTACGTTTACGGGTGTTTTAAGTAACCAGGAAAGATTCTCTTACAGGGTAGAGACATGAAGGCCACCTTACTTTACACTAGAAGATGAATTGAAAACAAACCTTATTTTTCTACAACTCAACTTTAAATATTCACTATTTGGTGATAGTTTTTAACAAAAAAGAAAATCAGACTATAATTTCTATATTGTTTTTTCATTTAACTTGAACTAAATATTCAACTTCGAAAACAAAAATACTTAGTATCTGCTTACAAAAATCACATAACATCTTTTTTCTAAAATAACATAAACGTAATTGAAAGAGAGTAAATTATTTAATTGCACATATTTTTCAATGTGATATGATAAAAACTTTAAACTTAAATAAGAACTTTTACTTATAAAAACAAACATTAAATAAATATAACGATTGAGATAACGCCTCTTCAAAGACGTTAACACTTTCGTCCATAAAAATCCTCTGTCCTTTCATTTCTGAATTGGCGGGTTGTATGCTGATAGTTTTTCGTTTAAAAACTGTCCTGCCTTCTCGGAAACTGCCTGAGAAATAGACTGAGAAGATACTTTATGGTGATTTCACTTTCCATAATTTATTAGTGGTTCGTCATCAGATTCACTTTCAGGCCCATATGCATTATCAACATTGAGGCGCGGTTTTCTATTCATGGAAGCAAAATCCAAAGTGCCGAACACAAAATGACTGCATACTTCAAGATCACAGAAAATGCTTAAGTTCTGCATTGTCAAGTGATTGGGCCAAGATATACTAAAATTAGTTTGATGGACCTTCATAGTGCCTGACAAACTTTTTAAATTTTTGGTATCTTTAAGTTCCTCTTCTGTCCGTGGTTCCTCTGAATGTCTTCGTTATCAATTGTGAACACTTTTACTTTGGAACGATTTTTCTGGAGGGAGTTCGTTAATCTTTCAGCGACGAAATGTCGTTCCCAGCTCCAAGTCTATTTGCAGTCCTTTTGCACGTCGCACCTACTCCATAAAGTGCGCCCTTGCCGTGACGAGTTTCGTGGTAATTCCACGTGAAGGCATACATTTTTAAAACGTGAAAACACGTATAACGTATATAGTGGATATAAGTTGGTTTAACGTAAAATAATATGCGTGTAATACTAAGAAAGAAGTAATATCTTACTTCCTTATCTACCCTGGACGCAACGTCTCTACCCTGGCATCTGATGAAGCAGGGGAAATACGGCAGGGAAGTGACGTTTTTATTAAAAAACTAACACAATCAAAAAAATACGTATTGTAACGAAAACACAAAATAACACGGTAAACTATGCTGAAATTAAAGTAAATAAATATTACAAACAAGCTTAAACGATAACGACACGTCCGAGCGAGGCTAGTAGCGTGGTCCAATTATGGGCCTATTGGGAGCACGCTAGGGGCTCGCGCGATGTTTTTTGTTAAATTCACTTCAAAAGTTTGCAGCGTCAACGCATTTTGGCGGCATTTTTAAACAGACGAAAAATGTGCAGGGGAGGATACTTAAAATAAGAGGGACAAAAACTGCGTACTACTTTTTAATAGAATATAATAGTAATTTGAGATTTTTTTAATAGTTAGCATTATTATTTATACTACTTTTTGTAATAAGCAACACGTAGATGTTTAATGAATTAGAAATGTGTTAAATTTCATACATTTTGTTACAGAATAGTAAAGGGACAGGCCAGGGTAGATACTTTTTCTTGGTAAACATGAAGTTATGACAACTAAGCTAATTTATGTATTGCAATTTATTGGTAAAAAAGTATACTTTATTTATTATTAAATATGTTTGATATTTCCGCAAATTTTCAAGTTATATATGTATGATAAATAAATTTTCATACATTTTTAAAAATGCGTAATTGCGCAGTTTGCGAGACTTTAGAATGTTTTCATAAAGACCCATATTATTTTTTAGTGCAACAGGTAATGTTGTCTAAAACATTTATAGGAAATCTACGAGTTTCTTTTTATTCTTTCGTAGCCCACGTACAAAAAAAAAATGAACGAAGAATACTTTTGCCTAATGCAGAAGCTCTACTTAGTAGCCACTATGCCGAAGACAGAAAAATTTTTCTTAGCTGTATATACTTACATATATATTGTGCACAGAATAAAATCGCGTTGCGTCTATGAAAGGAGTTTGTTTAGACTGGAGTTGGGTGGCAATAAATTCAGTAAATAGGGTTTTCAAGAAAACAAAACAGAAGAAATAAGATCGAACAATTACTACATTTATACACGCAATATTTGCAAATAAATTTACTCACTGTTTATACGGCATTGTAAATGCATAAAAACTTGCACTTCTATAGAAATATTACTTACTATGTCTACAAAAAATTGTGTAAATGTATAAAATAACAAATATTAGTACATTTGAAACGATTTTAACTATATCAAAACATTAGTGACAACTGTATATACCCTCACATAGTAATTGAAGTGTTAAATGGAAAGTATTGATTGTGCCTTAATACTAGTGGGTAAAGAACAAAAATACCTTTTAGAATTGATAACTGTCATATATACTACGTTTATATTTACAAATAAATTAACTTACTGTTTAGACGGCATCTTAAGTGTAAAAAAACTTGGTAGCACTTTTATAGAAAAGTTACTTAAGGTAGGATCACACGATTGACGCAATGTACCAATTATTGCTCCATTTTATATGCCAATCGTGTGATTTCACAATTTTATGTCTCATACGACAATCGAGAACAATATTGTGGTGATTTGACGCAATCAAATGCAACTCTGGTGCGGCAATCGTGTGAACGATTGATAGACAACCATGCCCCATGCACCAATATTTATTGTGTTCTCAAGCGGCAATCAAAGAAGCCAATACGGGACAATTTTTGAAGTGTTTTCGTAAGTACTGTAAACTTCAACTTACTTTATGTATAATTTTAACTTATTTGAAACGTTAACATGGAACTGTGATCCAATCTTTAACCCATATATTTAGCTTTTATTCGTTTAAAAGGACGAAAATCGCCTCTGCTTTGTATATTTAATGAGCACAAAATATACGAAGCAGAGGCAATTTTATTTCTTTTAAACGAATAAAACATTTTCACGTACAAAATAAAACAGATAAAAAGTATTTCTTTTTAAAAGAAAACTATTTGCACGTAAAACAAATGAAACTAAAAACTACCACGACAGCTGTTTGTATTGCCGCAAGTTAGACCAATCGTATGACTAGGATGCGGCAATTATTGCCACAAATTCATTCTTCGAAAATTTGTGGCAATAAAATTTTTAAAAAGTGGGGCAATTATGTGACTGCAACGTATTTGATTGGGACAATTCTATTATTGTGCACCAATTCACCACAATAAAAATTGGGTCAGATTGGTGCATTTGCAGCAATCGTGTGATCCTACCTTTATGTTCACAAAAAAATTGTGTAAATGTATAGAGTAACAAATAATCATTTGTGTTTATTGCCATTATTTTCTTCTATCAATGTTTTTTTGTGCAATATTTACCAATTTTTTATTTTATTAGCAAACATTTGTAAGTGTGGCAACCTCAAGCATTTTATTTGCAAATAGCGCGTTAATCGTGAATAGTTTTCTGAATTAATAAGTCGCAATAAAAACAATAATATGGCAACAATTTACAGTTTTATTTGCAAATAAGCCCTGCGTATAAACGTAGTAAATATCTCTCTGCATGTTAAGCTTTTACACAAACAAAATCACAAAATGCAACTTTGTTGTTGTACAAATTTGCTGTGTATATTTATTACGACGTAATGCACTAAAAGACACCGACACTTGCGTAAGTTAACGACGCTAAGTACAACACATACACAGACAGTTAACGACGTTAAGTACAAAACGCACACAGACACACAATAATTAGCGACGATCATGTATTGACACGATAACCATAACACAACAAGACGGTAAAATATTAAGATAACAAAAATAATATTTCTTTTGTTTGTAATCGTAACAAAGATACTTTCCCTAAAATAAAAATATTGCATGACGTTTAAAATATAAACAGATAATAGAAATAAGCATTCCCTTTCCCTAAAATAAAATATGATCTTTCATAATATAAGCAAGATAATAAAAATAAAGTATTCCTTTGTTCTTATACAGAATTTAAGAGGACGTGATCAGTTATGTTAAAACAATCTTTATGAACCAAAACATAATTTATCATGCCTGCCTAGACTAAGAAAACTATTGATAAGATATATTGTTACTTTTAGTATTTAAGAAACATATTTTTATAATTGTTAGTTAGTTACGTTTTAACATATGTAAGTCTTGAAACCAACTGAACAGAGTTAAGAAAAAATAAATAACACAGACGTCGTGGAAAATAATTTTTTTATTTACCAGAGTACCTAAAGAGACAAATTATTTATGCAATAAATATGTATAAGCAATTTTATTGTGTTTTTTGAGTGGATAGTACGTATGCTAATATTAACGGGATCGAAGCATAACTCAGTGCAAGTACCAAAAACCAATAAAAATAAAGATATTAGCCCAATTCACAATCTTGTGCAAATCATCTTGCATCGTAGCATTTGCAAGGTGGTGTAAGATATTTTTACTCTACACTAACAAAATGCAAAGATATGCAATTGCTACTCTTTTGTAAATAAGCAACACCCAAAGGTAGTATGAAATACTTAATTGCAAACCGACAGCTGACACTAAGTGTCACTAAGTTCCACCAGCAAATTAATTTCAATTAAAATAAACTTATGACAATACGTCGAATAATAAATTTCTTAAGAATTTTAACAATACATCATTAAGGGTTTTCATGAGAATGATCAAAAGCCTCGCATACTGTGCAATTGAGCATTCTTGCACTCTCGTAAATAAAATGTCAATTACACAAACCTGTTAAGTTATCCCAACAATTTTGAGTCGTAAGCTTATGTCCTAATTGAGTAAGAAGATTTAGAACGTTTTTATTTGAAAATGTTTTTGATTTCTTGTTTTTGAATTCTCTAAATTATTTTCTTCAAAAATAGTGGTTTTCTTTGATAATTAAAAATAAAAATATTATTATCATGTTTTTAAAAAACTTTAAACTCAAATAAGAACTTTTACTTATAAAAACAAACATTAAAAAATATAACGATTGAGATAACGCCTCTTCAAAGACGTTAACACTTTCGTCCATAAAAAATCCTCTGTCCTTTAATTTTTAAATTGACGGCTTGTATGTTGATGGGGTTTCGTTTAAAAACTGTCCTGTCTTCTCGGAAACTGCCTGAGAAGATACTTTATGTTGATTCATTCGGCTCCAGTTCAACCCGAAATAGGGAGTGGGGACCTTTCTCTGGTTATTATATTATTAAAATTTTTTACCTTTACAATGAGTGCTCATTTTACGTCTTCGGGGTCCACATAAGAATCTATGCCCTTCATTACTATCTGTAGGCCTTTTGTACGCTTAATTTGATTTGTGTAAAAACTTGTTTAATTTTTTTCAAATCCTGTCACAATTCTTAGGAAATTTTATTCTTCATATATTTGAATTTTTATTTCGTCAATATTACCTCGTTTAATTGGAATATTGTGAAAAGTATTCTAACCACAGGCCGACAATAGTTTTTCAAGAAGTGTGTTAAATTTTTTTTCTCTCAGCTAGATAGGTGGTGGCTTAAAAGACATTTGCGATGATGCAGCGGGCTTATCGTTATTGTATTGCAATAATGAAAAACTATTTTGACGGTAAGGAGAGAATGCGCTGTTATCCCTATAATATCTTTGGAGCAGATTAAATGTCAGAAGAATTTGGGATTCGCCCACGCTTTACCGTAGTTATATATCAGTATATTCCCACTTGGACCTTGCGTTTTGGGCTACTGTTATCTTGGTTCAGAGATAACTAAGAACCCGAAACGGATGATGGCGCTGATTTAATTGCAGGATTCACAGGCAACGGTATTGTTAATGAATCGCAATTTTACATTGGACAAAGCGAAGTTGATCGCTTTATTTATTGTTTGTATTAAGAGCTTCGGAACTCACAATAAAATAGGCATTTCTGGCATTAGAACTCACTTCAAAATTGATTGTTTTTGAGGTACTTATATAGAGTATTCCTCAATATCAATTAGTTTTGCGGTTTTTTGTTTTCGTTATTTCTGGCTATGTAAAACATATTAGTAAAGAAAATAAAGCTTATTTATCAAAGTCAATATGTATTACGAATATTAGGCCGTGTGAATAAAAAGGTAACTAATGCTTATAATAGAAATTTTAAGTTAAAAATTGCTTTGTGGTGAATAAAAATTTCTGTTAAAGCTATTATTACAATAATGATTACACCATTTAAGAACCGTAGTTTGGAAAATAGTCTGGAAATTGAGATCCATTGGAATCAATCTATTTATAGTGAAATAGAAAATGATATTAAGGATATCTATTATGGCATTTTATTGAATGAATATCGCAATGATGAAATGTGCATGTTCGTATTAAAAAAATATTGTCCCTTCGTTGTTCTTTGGACCAATGTTATGGGAATTCATGTCGATCCATCTGGACACATAAGCAATGCTCCGGTTGAATTTATTTACCTTCTGCAAAACATATAATTTTGCCACAAAAAACTGTAAGACCGGATGTGTTTGTTAATCTTATGAGAATCGACTATCTAAGATCGCTTAAGGAACTACGATACCATTACAAAATGTTTGGATCAATGGATAAAGAAATTGAAGGTACCATTACTTCTCTGAATGAATATAATAAAACCGATCTCAGTTAGATTATAAAAAAAAACATTCTTACATAACTTCAACTCCTAATTATAAAAAGCTTGGAAATGATGAAAACTCCTTTGGTGTTGAAGTTATAGAAAGAGATCATGATTATACACAATTAAGTATGAAGAGTGAACCCGAAGAGGAATGGGGTAAAATAAGTTCCATTAAAGAAAAGGATAATACGACCCAAGTTGATGCTATTCTCAAAAGCTTGCAAAAAAAGTTAAAGATACTTAAAAATAATATAAATTCGAATGAACTAACTGTTATTAAGGACAATTTCTTTTTGTTCAAGTTTGATACACGGTTTTCTGAATTAAATCATATAATAGATCATGTTAGTTTTGGCTTTAATGATAACTTAGATACCTCAGTCTAGGCTTCTTTAATTAATAACGAGCAATTAACAAATTTTTTATCCCATTACTATTGTTTGCTTGCCAAATTGATAACATAAAATTCGAAAAGATGAATCTGTTAATAAATAATCATTCTGATATGGTATTTGTACCTATATTACATTCTTCCTATTATACTTTATGTGTGCTTAACCTTAAACTCATGAATTGGTGTACATTAATTCAGTAAAAAGTCAAGATGAAGGAAAACGACTGTATAACAATTTTCTCAATACACTTCGGGAAGAAAAATCTGTGGAATTATTGCCCACTACTCGAAAGAGATGTACAGAAACATAAAACGAGTTGTATGCTTGTAAAATTCTGGAAATCTGGCCTTTAATACATTTAAACAACCCCAATGAGTTTCGAAAAATATTGAAAAATTTACTAATAAAATATCAAGATGATAAAACTAGATACTAGATCAGTATAGTAACCATATGCAAAGACTGTCATTATTATATTGGTGATAAATTCAAACGAAAACATTGGATAGAAAATACGAATATCTGTAAAATTATTTCACAAAAGATATTAGTAATATAAAATGGATAATCTTGGGAAAGAAAGTGTGATATATGTAAATTAAGTAGTTAATAAATTTACATTTAATACAGAGATATTATACATATTTTAATTTTTTTATAGTATGTAGGCGTACTGGGGATGCCAGCCATATAAAAGGTAATTGGCAACGAACATTTCATGGCACCTCTTGGGTTGTGTGGAAAACTGTATTTTATTAATGTGGTTTTTTTTATTTCCTACTTGTAGCATATTGAAAATCATCAAAACTACCAAAATATAAAGTTTTAGATGTTACATAGAATCACTCAAATAAGATAAAGTGAGGGTAAGATATTTAGTTTATTTATTCATTCATAATTCAATACAAAAACTCTTTACGCCAAAAACTCGTATTATAGTAATATAATTCTATAATGTCTGAGGAAACTAAACTCTGTATAGTAACAATAATTAATAAGAACAAACGTTAATTATAACAATAATTAATAACAACAAAAATTTATAAATCTCACATTTTTATTTAAATGTTTTAATTTAAATAAAATGTAAATCATGTCACAAATATGCAATACATTCGTCAGAAAAGAAATCGCTATAAAATAGATGCAAAAGTTTCTGGCATCACTGCTGTGTAAAATTCCTTATTTTAAGTGTGGCAACACCATTTTTTGCAGACGAATATTAGTAAACTTGGCATTACTTTTGCGAAGAGTAAAACTGTGTGAGTTTATGAATTGTTTTATATGTACTTTACTTAATTTAAAGTTTTTTGGTCATTTAATTTATCATTTAAATAATAACATATATATGTACTTTCATAAATTATTTAAATAAGTTTAAAAACATTTTATTTATTTTTAAATATTGTTGTTTTATCGTGCCATGACCGTTAAAAACGGTGCGTGATATGTTTTTTATGGTGAAGATTTGACCCATTTGTATTCGTTTGCTTAAGCTAGTTATAATTATGATATACAACGTCCGTAAAAAAATTGTGAACCGAAACCAAAACATTGATTTATGCAACATCACTGCTACCCTTAATTATGAAAGTAGTCAAAAAAAATCAAAAGTTCAAAATAGTACATTTATGCACATAAATCAATTTTCAATCACAAATTAAAAATACAAATGTTCAGCTTCAGTTCAAAATGTTTTGATCGACATTGTGCAAGTGCACGATTAGATATTCATATAAACATATTCGATATGTACATGAACAAAATTATGCACTTAAACAAAAATTGCACTATAATAATATATTTGCTTTATTTACGTTAAAAACCAATCGGTTATATTGGGCGCATTCATAAGACGTAGCTGTTTAGCTCAACTGTTGTGAAACTGTTGGCCCCAACAGTTACTTCTTAAAAACGGCTTGATGGATGTACTGCAAAGTGAACAACTGATGAATGTAAACAATTAAAAAGGAATAAAACAGGAACAAAGAAAATAATTGAAATTGGCTTATTTAATTACTTGAGCTTAAAAGTAGGGACATTACAAAATTTGTAATGACGCCAGCAGCCCAGGAATGTTCAATTTTTACATTAAAATTTCCTCCACAAAATAAATATTCTGTGTTTGCACAACACTGCAATAAAATGAGAGACCTGCGCCTATAGTATTTATATTTTAACACTAAGCCGCCACTTGCTCAAAAAATATTTAAACGCAATAGTGAATTAAATATGTAATATATAATATAAATAGCCAGTATTATAAACATACATATATTTGATGAAATTAGTAATTTAATTTTATTTCTTTATTTCATTACTTTATCGCATTTGAAATGTAAAAATTAAGAAATATTTGCAGCCGCCACCTAACAAAGCGGCGTTGATTTATAATAATATACAAGGCATATTATAATGCGACCAGCGTTCAGGCTGATCACAACATGTTGATTAGAGGTAGCGAAAAAAATTTACGATGGAAAAAATGGCAGCGATTACTCAACTGTTGAGTGGAGCGAAACTACTCAACTATGCGTTTCTAAGACAAACAGTCAACGGTTGCGCAACAGTTACGTCTTATGAATGCAACAATTAGGTATTCCACATAAAATTAAATCGTTCGAAAGGCATTGCGGTTATAAATACATATTTCCGAAAATAAACATAAACGAAAATTATAATATATGATTTTCAATATACTATTTTTTAAAGATCTGGCGTGACTCGTATCAAGCTGCTTTGTCACTTTTGTTAAGTATTGTTTGGCAAGACATCATGGAAAGAACAGTGTTTCAAAATTGATCAACTGTATTAGGAAAATCAGCGTTCTGTGAGAAATGCTTTTCGGGTGATTCGATGAACATACGGTGCGAATAGTCGACCCACTGAAACCACTATTGCCAACACTACTCGCAAATTTGAGTACTAGCT
This sequence comes from Nowickia ferox, assembly GCA_936439885.1. Classification (NCBI taxonomy): domain Eukaryota; kingdom Metazoa; phylum Arthropoda; class Insecta; order Diptera; family Tachinidae; genus Nowickia; species Nowickia ferox. The sequence continues at coordinate 31,157,082 of OW387026.1, forward strand.
TACATTAGTAGATGATAATCGATCGGTTAGAGCACATTCAGCTCGTAGTGAAGTGAATATAGTATCTGTAACTGACAGTGTACGTGAAGCCCTTGACGAATCAATTCGTCATGGTTCTCAACAGCTTAGCTAATCGTTTTTTACGCAAGTATCTCGGCCTGAACGTACCAAATTTAACTTGTTCAAGAATGGAAGGTAGGCGACTTAAATTAGCGTCTTATTTTGAGAAATAATTTTGGTGAGCACTTCATTTCAGGTTTTATTAAGGGAAAACATGCCATCTAGATCGTGCGATGTCACACGTTTGGACTATTTTCCCTGGGTATAGGTAAAGTCTGAGGTCTTCAAAACGAAGCCAGCTACGATTGACGCTTAGCGAAATACTAGTCTCAATGCTCGAAATACTAGTCTCTATGCTCGAACGAGGCGCCCAATTTACATATTCCGAATCGTCCACCTCAGACGTAGTCATGACCAACATTAGCATGATATCATTTTCAAACAGTAAATGCCATAAATTGTTTTATTTTACATTATAAATCAATATTTCACGATGAATCACCCAATATTTTTTTTAACATTTGATCGAAAACTAGAAATTTTTGTTTCCTTTTGCCTTTGTTTAGTTATATTTACAAACAGTTTCGTTTTACTGGATTTCACTGGCAAAAATTTGTCCAGCAAGAATATTTACATTTACTCAGTCAATAAACTGTCATTTTGTTCTCTAGCTCGCCCTCTCATTTACTGCATAACATGTACGCGAACGCAATCCTATAAAATCCAATAAAAAATAGTTAAAAATTTTAAAAACTTTTGAGTTCGCGAACTCAGCTATTTGTAAAACAATTGGTTTATTTTTCTTACTTTCAAACACAGAGGATACCAGAGTTGAAGAAAGTGACTTAAGAAAAAAGCTCAAATCATCTGATTTGATCACTGTTAAAAAGGGACAAATATAGTGTGTTTGTTATTGAATATTTTTAGTACAATAATCAAAACAAACAGCAGAAATGTATACTTAGTGAAATGAACAATTGAAAATTTTTACAAAATTAAATGAAAGATTTTGCAGTGTTTAACTAAATAAAACAATGTGTAAAACACTATTAGTATTATAAAAGTGATTAAAATTAGTTTCCAAATGCTTACAAACTCAATTTTAAACATTTTCCTTCAAAAATATTAATTTTTAATTTGAACTTGCAAAAAGCAAACAACGAATGAGACCACAAAGCATAAAACGAAAATACACTTGAGCACATGAACATTTGTACAAAATTAAATGGAGGAATTTGTGGTATTGAATTAAAAAACACAATGCGAAATGGATTATTAGTATTAATAAAGTGACTAAAATTTGATTTCAAATGATTAGAGACTTTGTTTTAAGTATTTTCGTTCGCAAATATTAATTTTTACCATTTATTTAAAAAAACTTGGCTGCGAATGAGACCACAAGGAATAAAACGTAATTACTTTAAAATAATACCACGCGAAAGAAAAATTAAAGAGGATTTGATGACTGTGTGAGCGAGACCTCTAAAAACACCACAAAATCACAATTATCTTCCGTCTTACTTTGTGCTCGTGACACCTCTGGTCTCCTCTGTGCTTTCAAAGTAAACATCTACAGCGAATAAATGTCGCTTTGATGGATATGAATATAATTCCGTGAATTAAACAAAATATAGCGTTTGTTGTTAAAATTAAATTGGGTATTTAAGAAGTATGTATAATAAAGTTAAGACAGTAATATTGTCACTAGAACAAATTTGTTACAAAACTTTCCAAGTGTACCGATGCCAACCCACCTACAACTATGGGAACAGCGGACTGCCTAAACAGGTTCATGGAATATGTGGAAAATTAAATAAAAAACGAAATAATGTACATATATGTACATACATATTCGAGCAATATTTTCGATTTAATCGCAAGCGAAATGTAATAAAAAATTCACTTTTTTATTGAAATTAAAATTCTATGGGCCTACCCACAGCTCAGAATTATCGAAATGACAAAATTGTTGATAAGTCTTAAAATACAGGCTGAAAACTTTAATTTGTGTCGCTTAAAATTTTTTTCAGGATTTTATAGTGGGTAGTACTCTTTTAACCCTTTCAGGACCATAAGCTTCTGAGGACTTTCCCTTTATCATTTTGATATGAAATAAGCTTGTCAGAATCCAACTAAAGTAAAACCATTCAAAAATGTGAAAAAAAAATTTTGCGTAAACGAGTTTTGTTATGGGACACATGTGCCCCTGTGGTCCTTAAGGGAGCCAAAATGTCTTTTTTATTATATATAGATTTTTCAATAAAAGTTACATTTTTAAGTTATAATACGCTTTGAATAAAAATTTATGTTTAATTTTGCGATAAATTATGGTTAATTATGATGTTTTGCGAAACAATTACGGTTAGTAGTAAAACATACATAGATGCACATTGCATTCATTACAATAGTTATTAGTGCGATTTTCTACATTAATTTTTGCGCATTGAACACATCTCTTTCTTACGTTGGCTTTGAGCATAGAGTGCGAAGAAGCTGGTCTCTTGCTGACAGTGATTTTTGATGACTGGAATATTGGAAATTCTCTCTGACGCGAAGAATAGGCAGCGATTAAATTTCTAGCCACCAATCGTCTAAAATCAAGGGAGTTAAGTTGAGTCCCTTCAACAAGATTTTTTGCTTTACATTCGGTGTAAATAACGTAGGCATTGTTTACGCTATTATCAAGTAAGTCAAAAAATAACCGGAGGTAATATTTTATTTTCGATTTGCGGTCTAGTTCATAAAAGGACTTGCGCTGATCCATTAAATCTACTCCACCCATATTTTTGTTGTAATTCATAATAGCTTTCGGGCATTTTACGTTGATTTTCTCAGCACTACCAGCTATGCGACGTCTGACGGTGTCTGCTTCCACTGGCAAAAGAAAATTTGTGAGAAGAGTTACAGATCTGTTGTCTATCCACTTCACAAAGGATATGCCCTCAAAGCTTGATGTGTAAACGTCTCCTCGCTTCATATTCTTATCGAGAGGCAAATTTTTTGGAATATTTTTTCGGTTGCTTCTTACTGTTCCACAGGACTTTATTTGACGTTTTTTCAACTCATATTGTAACAAAGGCGAGTTGAAGAAGTTATCAATGTAGACCTCGGAGCCCAAACCTGTGAGTTTTTCTGTCAACTGAAGCAACTGAGTTTTTCTGTCAACTGATTCCCCAAGTCCATATTCAGTTCCATACTCTTTTCTTCCAGTGTATAGATCAAATTCAAAAAGATATCCGGAAGCAGAGTCACATCTACACCACATCTTAAATCCCTATTTTATTGGTTTGTTCTTAATATACTGTTTCATAGCATTATGACCTTTGAATTTGATCATGTGTTCATCGACAGCCTGTTTGTATGTGTTGTTCATTGCATTTTGAAATGCTTTGTTGAAATGACTTATGACAGGTCTGATCTTAAAAGCCCGATCATTCCTGTTTCCTTCTTCATCGTTATTGGTGAAGTGCAAATTTTGACGGATAACTTCAAATCTTTTTCTTGTCATTACATTACTTATGAAGGGTACACCCATATCAGGTTCTGTTGACCAATAATCACGAATGTATTGTAAAACGTGATATGTCATTACCAGATTGATACCAAGAAATGCTTTCATTTCGTCAGTAGTCACATCAAAAACTCTTCCATTTTGTTTAGCATATCTACAGGATTCATGAACTATAAGTTCTCAAAACATCAAAGTTCGTAGTCAGTAAAAATATCTGAAATGGTGATAGATTACAGTTGGGGTCCCCAACATCGCAGATTTTCACTTTTCCAAACTCATGTCACTGTTAGGGAATACGTTTGCAGTGTATGAATTTCTCCATCTAAAATTTGGTTCACTTTTTTCTGTCGTTTTTTTCTTGTAATTTTCTGGAATACAAGGCACTTGTTCCGTTATCTGAACGACTTGTTCTGTTGTCTCTACCGCATTATCATCGATTTCACAAAATGCTGCACCTGCATCAACATCACCTTCAAGAAAAATCTGGTCTTCTTCATCTAGACACAAATCGTCTTCATCTTCGCTATTTTCCGCAGTAAGAAATTTCAATATTTCTTCTTCATTCAGGTTAAAACATCTACGACGCTGGAAAGCCATTCTTCTAAAAAAATATTGTTACAACGTGCTATAGAATTCACATTCACCAAACTTACCAAAATGAATCAGCAAATCAAAGAACAAAAATGATTCTCTCAAATATCACTTTTTTTTAGCAAATTAGTAAACACGACCACTTCTCACAGCGTAAAGTAAGTAAATAGAATACAACTGCTCAGTCACCTGATAAAGTTTACAAACTTAATGGGGAAGTCCCATTTTAGTTTTTTTAATATGCCAACTCTCACCACTATTAGCAGTTATTTCAAAATAAGTGTTGCCAACACAAATGTTCCAAGATGTTCCAACATTTGTGTTGGGAACACTTATTTCGTCGTCAGTGTGAAAAGACTATTACATTCAAATTCATCAAACGAAAAGTTACCATTGACGACCACAGGGACACCCGTGTGCCTTTGCGTTTTTTTTTTAATAAATCTAGTTTTTTTCTTTTAAATATCTCAAAACCGAATTTCAATTTGTAGAATATTGTTAAATTAAACAAAATTTTTTAATTTGAAAGAAAGAGAAAATTTCGTCTATGATTTAGAGCAAATTAAATATCCCGTTTACGGTATGTGCAAAACTTGCTTTTTAGCTCTTAAAGAAACATTTATAAAATTTTTTTTCACACAAATTTTTTATAAATTTTAAAACCCCATCATTTAACTTTGCATTAAGCTAAAAATATCAATACTTTTAGTATTAGTTTATTTTTAACGCATATATTTCTTTTTGGGACACATATGTCCCCTGGTCGTCAAAGGGTTAATGGCTAACAAAGTAATGAGTGGTATTTATTTATCTAATAATTTTATTTGTCCTGTAATGAATAAAACAATAACTTATTTATATCATTACGTGAAATACTTATACGTACTGATTGTACTACTTTCCAGTTAATAATGAAATGTATTTAAACAAAAATTCATTGATCGTGAAAATGAGCTTCGAAATCAATAAAATAACTGAAATACCGAAGTATATTTATATGACATAAAGTCTTTAGTTATTTAATTTGAAGATTTGGCTTGTTTTTATGGTTAAGCAATTATCTATATGCATTTCGTTCCTGCTTTTGGAACTCGTCAGTAGACTTCAACCCAAAAAATTTTGAATTTAGTTAACAAACTTCGTATGTTTATAGTAAGACTCTTAATACTATATTGAGAATCTATACAAACATAATAAGTTTGAAAGCATACGAAACATACGAAGTTTGTTAAATAAATTCAAAATTTTTTGGGTTGAAGTCTACTGACGAGTTCCAAAAGCAGGAACGAAATGCATATAGACAATTGCTTAACCATAAAAACAAGCCAAATTTTCAAACAATAAAATAACTTCGGTTTACTATAATTTTTATAACAAAATTTAGTTATTTTCGCATAGTCATCGATATACATATTCACATATTTTCTTTGTAAAATTATAATTTTTAGCAATCCAAGAAAAAAGGTAAAAGTTTTATAATTTTGTTACAAAATTCTATTTATTTTTATAAAAAAAAAAAAAAATTGCCAATTAACTTTTGAATAATTTTAGGCAAAAAGTAATCTAAAAAATTTTGCATATTTGTAAGCAAAAAATAACCCATTACATTTTGTATACTTTTAAGCAATCAGTAATCTACTAACATTTACGTATTTGTAGACAAAAAGTATAGGGTACAGCTACTTTTTTAACTTCTCAAACAAAAATAATGGGTTATTCAGTGTAACTGTAAGTACTTACGACTGGGGTGTATATACACTTTTTGCATTCTATTAGGCAAACTTTTTTGCTGGGTAAGGCTCGACATCATTGAATCTATTGAAAATAGGAATAAGTTGTAAGTAAAGTGGCTCAAAATTAATTGTAGCTTCCCAACTATAAAAAGGTGGTGCACATTTTGAATAAGATGAAAAAAAACATTTATTTTAAATAGGGAAACCGAAACCAGAGCCAAAACATTTATGTAAAATAGCAAAATGAAATAAAAAATAAAAATTCTTTTTTAATAATATTTTTGGCATTTTTGCTTCATAAAGTTTATTTATTTAGCAATAGTCGTTACACTCTTACATTGTTTTCCTTTCCTCATCTCTTCTAATTTTACATATTTTAATTTCTTAATATACATATAATATGTATGTTTGTGTAAGTACGTACATATGTATGCATGTTAAGATAGTTTCGAATCAAAAACTCTCAAATAGCCTACCGTGGAACATTTTGAAATTAACCCTTCGTTGCATGGCATTGCAGGTATGCAATGTTAACTTTTTGTTCATCTGGCAACTATACTGTTTTTTATTTTACCGTTACTTGTTTTTCGAGTTCTCGCTGAACCTTCATAGTGAACAGACGTCTAGCGGAGTTTTTTTTTCATATACATATCAAACAAACAAAAAATCATAAAAAATATTCGTAATACATAATAACCGTAATACATACATACATATTAACTTTGATAAATAAGCGAAGCAAATATTGCTGATATTATTTTTACATAGCAAGAAACAAAAAACAAAAACAAACAAAAACCGCAAACAAAGTGCCCTTGAGGAATACTCTACATGAGTACCTCAAAAACAAAAAATTGTGAAGTGAGTTCAAACAGCAGAAATGGATATTTGACTGTGAGTTCTGAAGCTCTCAATGTTAACAATAAAAATAAAAAATCTGATGATAGTCTTTTTCTAACGGCAAAGCCACTTTTTCGTCAGCGATCAACTTCGCTTTGTCCAATGCCAACAAGTGATTCGTTAACATTACAGTTGCCTAGTACATCTTCATATAAGTCAGCGATATCATCCCCTTCGGGCTTGTGTTCATCACTTAACAAAGTTATCACTACAGATAACACCAGTTCAAAACCCAAAGTCCAAGTCGGTATGGACAGATATATAACTGTGGTAAAGCGTGGCCGAAGCCCAAAATCTTCTAAAATTTCATCTGCTCCAAAAATGTCTAGGGATCACAGCGCGTCCTCTATTAATCGTCAAAATCGTTTTTCAATATTGCAAGACAATAACGAGAAGCCCGCTGCATCATCGCAAAAGTCTTTTAAGCCATCACCTATCTATCTGAGAGAAAAAAATTCTAACGCGCTTCTAAAAAAAACTGCTGCGGCCATTGGTGAAAATACTTTCCACATCATTCCAATTAAACGAGGTAATATTGATGAAACTAAAATCCAAATTCGAAACGCATCCTATTTATAATGTAAAGTTTCTATTACACCGAAAAATCACAGTTGAAGAGCCACGTAAGCGTTCAGGTCCCGTACAGTGCCACAATTGCCAAGAATATGGCCATACAAAATCCTATTGCAATTTACCTACAGTTTGTGTTATCTGCGGTGAATTGCATGGTACTGCTAGCTGTACTAAGCCAAAAGAACAAGCAGAAAAAAAATGTAGTAATTGTGGAGGCAATCACACGGCTAACTACAGAGGATGCCCTGTGTATTCTTTCGTTAAACAGGCTATGGGTCAAAAACCTAAATTAGTTCCAGCTCAATCAACTAACGCTTACTCTGTCACTTTTCCTCCAATGAGCCAACCTAGTACTTCACGTGTATCGTATGCCGATGCTGTTAAAATAAATTCTATTCCCACGCAGAAAGTGTCCCCACCAAGTAATTCAACAAATGCGAACACAAGTTTTAATTTCAGTCGCCTTGAAGCCACTATTGATAATCTGGTGCAAACTATAAACAATTCAAACACTATTTTACTTTCAATTAAAAACTGTTACATTTCGCTTTTTCTAACTTTCCTTTTCTTAGAAGACGTTTTTTACATATTTTGACATTTCATTACTGTCAATCTTTGCCATATTTCCTTTTGCAATCTGAGTGCTGCCACTTTATCAAAGAATTTTGCGAAAGGACTTGCGAAAGTAATAGAGGGTACCAAATTGGAATCTCATCGCATTTATCTTTCGCATCGTAATTGCTTTCGCAACGCAATAGAGAGTAACACCCCAGCTTGCACAAACCATGTTATTGAATCTGATAAAGATAGAGCAAAACCAATTTCACCAGCGGATAAAAATAAATAAGCAGCGTTGTGAACATCAAACAGATGAAATCTTAAAAAGCATTTTGGAAGAAAACAATACCATGGACTGTTTGGTGAAACCTCCTCCAGAAAGTGGAATGGAAAAAGAAGATTATGCTCCCAATGTAGAAGTAATAGATTCATTAATATTTAGAAATGAATAGAAAATTTTTCTATGGCTCTAGGGTTAATCGATATTTCAAATAATTCATCACCAACAATCGAAAAAAAGCATCGAAAAATGCAATTAAATCTTAAAAAAAACAAAAAGAATACTAAATTAGCTTTCCTACAAAAAAAAAAGTCCAGGGAGTAATTTGTTATTCACAGAAAAAAGTATTCACCAATTAATGTTTTCAATTAATAATTTAATTGATTCAATTAAATTTTTAATTGTATTAATTAATTTTAGTGGAAAAACTTAATTGATATTGTCAAATTGTTTATAGGTGAAAATTTAATTAATTTTTTAATTAATATTACAAATATTTTAATTATTATTACAAACTCATCCAGGCACAACTGGAATAAAACATATACAAAGCTTCAATTATACGCAAGATGTTCGTATTTTATGAAGGGTTGTAGAAAATTTAGAATTACTTTGAGCATAGAAGCGAAAAGTATTCAGGTAGTCACATATACCACTTGAATCCTAGTTAGCCCTGCTACCAATTATAAAAATGAGCTATTAGAAAAGTGAGCAAAAGAATTATAAAACGTGAAATGGCAAATGAGAAAGCTGTGAATTGGCGAAAGAAAAAGCTTTGCAAGCAAAATAAAAAGTTCCGACAAATAGGAAACGTGCCAGCACCATGTGCTTCTAGAATAATTAAATCAAAGGACCTACGTAGTTTTGACAGAGACAAGGATGTTTTTATAAATATCAAAAAAAAGCGCATAGATAAATTTTAGTGCACTTACTATATAGCAAAACTTTGCGTGCTCTTGAAACCTATCTATTTACGGAGACCCAATTGACTCTCTTGCATTCAAATAAAAAATAAATAAAATTTAGTACAAATAAATTAACTGTTTGCATGTGAACTTTTAAAATTACCATGAAGCCCCTTTTCAATGTTTGTGCAAACAGTTTAGTCAATATGAATGTAATTTAAAAAAAAAATAATTTAATAAATATAAAACAAGAAAATTTCAAGCAATTTGTAAATTTGAATACATATTTATAAAATTCTGTAGAAATAAAAAGTCTGAATTGTGTCTAAAGAAAGCCAAAGAAAACAACAAATTGTTTACAAAATGTAGAATTGCACAGCTTAAGTTTACGAGTGAAAATTTTTGGACAAATCTAAGTAAATAAATTTAGTATTTTTTCCAAGATAATAGTATTTAATCATGTATTTTGTATGCATGTTTAGCAATGGCTAGTCAATTAATCTACTTCTACTGGTATTTTAAGTAACCAGGGGATATACTCTATACAGGGTAGAGACATGAAGGCCACCTTACTTTAGTCCATATATACACTATGCAAGTCTTATTGCTTAAGCTGAATAGTTTCAGGGAGAGAGAGACGAGGGACACAGTAACGTTTCTTTTTCCCTCGTCTCTCTTTCCTAATAAACTAATCAGCTTAGCAATAAGACTTGAATAGTGTAAATATGGACTTACATACATAAACGTACTCGAAAGAGAGTAAATTATTTAATTGCACATATTTTGCAATGTAATATGATAAAAACTTTAAACTTAAAAAAGAACTTTTACTTATAAAAACAATCATTAAAAAATATAATGATTGAGATCACGCCTTTTCAAAGACGTTAAGCCTTTGGTCCAAAAAATCCTCTGTCCTTTCTATTTTAAATTGGCGGCTTGTATGTTGATGGTTGTTGGTTTACAAACTGTCCAGCCTTCTCGGAAACTGCCTAAGAAATAGACTGAGAAGATATGTAATCTGATTTGACTTTCTATAATTAATTAGTGGTTCGTCGTCCGATTCACTATATACATTATCAACATTCAGGCGCGGTTCTGTATTCATGGAAGCAAAATCCAAAGTGCCGAACGCAAAATGATTGCATACTTCAAGAACACAGAAACAGCTTAAGCTCTTCATTGTTCTTCATTAGTTTGATAGACCTTCATAGTGCCTGACAAATTTTTTAAATTTTTTGTATTTTTTTAACTTAAGTGTCAAATTTGAACATGGTCTTAACAACTTTTGCCCCAAAAATTTCTATTTAAAATCGCGATATGATTTAATAACACTATGCGCCGATTTTTAATGCCGAATTGTATGGAAGAACTCGTAGAAACCAGTTTCAATTTTGCCACTTATGTATGTTAACTGGAATGAAGTGTTTTCTTATATTTAGATAAGGCTGCATATGTTTTTAATGTAAACTAAAATCCTTAATAGATTATTGACAAAACTATAACTTGTTGATGTATTTCTATTTTAAAAGACTGAATTTTTGTTGTTGTTGTTATTAGTTGTTATAGTTAGATAATAGTTTTATTGCCTTATTCATAAAAAATAGTTCATGTTTATTAAGCGTTTATTTGACATATTTCTATGGGAAAATTGTCAAATAAACCTGTAATAAACCTAAAATATTTTTTACGAATTAAACCGTTAATATGTGGTTTTTTCCAAAGAAAAATAAAAAACATTTTTGGTATTGATTTCTTATTGACGCAAACTAATTAATTTTTAAATATGAATAAATTGTTTCTTTGAGTATGTGTGTATGTAAATATTTGGGATGCCAATCCCGGTATTTTCGGGATTCAGTCAATCCCGAAATTGTTTACTAAGATTTGTTTGTTTTTTAAAAATATATGTATATGTATATAAATTCATCATGACCTCCCCCCATTTGAAGATAGTAACCGTGGAAAAACAATATTGACCTTTTATATTGAAATTTATTTGCCGGTGGTTAAGCATTGTCTACATACAGATGTATGTATTTCATTGATGTTTTGACAAATCGTTAGTAGACTTCAACCACATATTTTGAACAGTCACAAACTTCTTATCTTATGCACCGACTTTCAAAAACTATTTGAGAATTCGCAAATAATAATATTTTTGAAAATTACAAAAGAAAAATAAGCGTAGTAAGCTTAGAAACTTTAACAAAACACAGCAAATAATTTACATTCGATATGAATCTGGGCTTCGTTAAAGTTTCTAAGCCTGCTACGCTTATTTTCTTTTGTGAGTTTCAAAAATATTATTTGTGAATTTTCAAATAGTTTTTGACTATGTAATATGAAATAATTATAAAACTTTGGTTTGTGAACGTCTTTTTAGTCAATACCTATTAAAAGCATGTACATATCTTTTCATGTTAAAAAAACGCAGTCTCGAATAATTCCTGAATCTCAAAAAATTTCGGAATACCGAAATCCCGGGATTTGATTTTTAGAAATCCCGAATCCCGGTATCGTAAAAACCAGTCCCGATTGGCATCCCTAGTAAATATATACATATGTACATGCTTCAACTTTTGTTGATCAACTCGTAATTCAAGTGTAAGAAAGACAGAGAAAAAAATAAAAATATCTCTTTTCTTACAGCTGAATTACGAGTTGATCAACAGAAGTTGAAGAGTGTGAACCGGGACTTACATACATATCATTAATCATTTATTTATGTACACATACATACATATTTATATGCACATACAAATGTACATACATACATATGTATGTATACATTTTTCGATTGAAACAAGAAAAGAAGAATAGTTGTATAGCTGATATTTTTAAATTTTTTTTGGAAGTTTGTGTTGAAGTCAATTACAACATACATTTGAGAAGATATTAGAAGTTTTTGAAATGGACATTAATTCCTATTAATTCCTATTCCGTCCTTACACTAATGGAAAATACATCAGCTTGCACAAACGATATTATTGAGTCTCATAAAGATACAGCAAACCCAACTTGACCAGCAGATAAAAAAATTAAGCAGCGTTGTAAGCATCAAAGAGATGAAATATTAAAAAGCATTTTGGAAGAAAACAATACCATTGACTGTTTGGTGAAGCCCCCTCCAGAAAGTAGAATGGAAAAAGAAGATTCTGCTCCCAATGTAGAAGTGATAGATTCATTTATAGAAAACGGAGATTTTGATTCAAATGTAGAAGTGATAGATTCATAAAAATTTAGAAATTCCAGGGTTAATCGATATTTCAAATAATTCATCACCAACAATTGATCATTACCTAGTGCTGCGAAAAAAAAGAATCCAAAAATGCAATTAAATCTTTAAAAAAAATAAAAAGAATACTTGAGACAATTTTAAATTTTTAGTTGAACTATAGTGAATTTTAATCAGAAATAATTTCTTAGTCGGGCTTAAGTTCAGTAATTTCAATTCTTGTTGAATGAAATATTTTTATTAATTAATGTGAGTTTCTAAAGAAGAGAAGAAAAATTTTATTAGACTTTACTAGCTGGAGGAAATACCGATATTTTTCTGTGCAGCCACGCACTTCATCAGCACCCAAGTCTATCTACTGGGGTAGAGATTGTTATTAACATCAGCTATCTAATGCAAATTTTAAATTAAATGGAATATGAGAAATATTGTGTATACAATTATTGATTTACCTTTGGTAAACACATTTGTAAGTATCACTATTCATTTTCTGTTTATCCGCTTTTTTCATTTTCTATTAAGGTTAGCACGAAGTTATATCACTCTACCTAAGTATGTTTAACTATTCTTGCTTATCTTTTACGATCATCACATTAACTATTTTTACTTATTCGATGTACCCTCGGTACATACAACATGTAAGTATTAATGTAGTAGATATTATGTTGCATTGTTTTTGCTTTCTACAGTTGATTTTACTTTCCAGTATATGAAACTGTGATTGCCAATTGAACATATATTTTGTCACGTGCCCATGATTATTTAAGTGAGACAATTTTAGATTTTTAGTTGAACTATATTGAATTTAATTCAGAAATAATTTTTTAGTCAGGCTTAAGTTCAGTAATTTCAATTCTTTTTGAATGAAATATTTTTATTAATTAATGTGAGTTTCTAAAGAAGAGAAGAAAAATTAAATTAGACTTTATTAGCTGGGGGAAATACCGATATTTTTCTGTGCAGCCACGCACTTCATCAGCACCCAAGTCTATCTACTGGGGTAGAGATTGTTATTAACATCAGCTATTTAACGCAAATTTTTAATGAAAAGGAATATGCGAAATGATTATATTGTGTATATCGTAAAAGATAAGCAAGAATAGGTAAAATATAATTAGGTAGAGTGATAAACCTACGTGCTGACCTGAATAGAAAATGAAAAAACGGATAAACAGAATAATGAATAGTGATACTTACAAATATTTTTACCAAAGGTAAATTAATAATTGTATACACAATATTTCTCATATTCCATTTCATTGAAAATTTGCGTTAAATATGTACATAGCTGATGTTAAGAACAATCTCTACCCCAGTAGATAGACTTGGGTGCTGATGAAGTGCGTGGCTGCACAGAAAAATATCGGTATTTCCCCCAGCTAATAAAGTCTAATTTAATTTTTCTTCTCTTCTTTAGAAACTCACATTAATTAATAAAAATATTTCATTCAACAAGAATTGTAATTACTGAACTTAAGCCTGACTAAAAAATTATTTCTGAATTAAATTCAATATAGTTCAACTAAAAATTTAAAATTGTCTCACTTAAATAATCATGGGCACGTGACAAAATATATGTTCACTTGGCAATCACAGTGTCATATACTGGAAAGTAAAATCAACTGTAGAAAGCAAAAACAATGCAACATAATATCTACTACATTAATACTTACATGTATGTATCGACGGTACATCGAATAAGTAAAAATAGTTAATGTGATGATCGTAAAAGATAAGCAAGAATAGTTAAAATATAATTAGGTAGAGTGACTTAACTTCGTACTAACCTGAATAAAAAATGAAAAAAACGGATAAACAGAAAATGAATAGTGATACTTACAAATGTGTTTGCCAAAGGTAAATCAATAATTGTATACACAATATTTCTCATATTCCATTTCATTTAAAATTTGCATTTGATAGCTAATGTTAATAACAATCTCTACCCCAGTAGATAGTCTTGGGTGCTGATGAAGTGCGTGGATGCACAGAAAAATATCGGTATTTCCCCCAGCTAATAAAGTCTAATTTAATTTTTCTTCTCTTCTGTAGAAACTCATATTAATTAATAAAAATATTTCATTCAACAAGAATTCAAATTACTGAAGTTAATTAAGCCCGACTAAAAAATTATTTCTAAAAAGAATACTAAAAACCAACCTAAAACAGGAGTTTATACCCATTACGTAGGAGAATATGAGCTATTGGAGGAACATTGTAGTTACATCCGAATTAGCTTTCTTACAACAAAAAAAAGTTTTAGAGAGCAATTTCTTATTTAGGGGACCGCTGTAGAGAACAATTTAAAGTTTTTAACGATTTATGCTCAATGAATTACACAAGCCACAACTGGAATAAAACATTTACAAAGCTTCAATTATACGCAAGATGCTCATGTATCATGAAGAAACGTAAAATATTCAAGTAGTCACATATACCACTGGTATCCTAGTTAGCCCTGCTACCAATTATAAAAATGTGCATTAGAGAAGTGTGCTTTGCAAGCAAAATACATTTACGACGGGCTCTTGAAATCTACTTAATTGACTCTTTTGCATTCAAATAAAAAAATAATAAAATTTAGAACAAATACATTAACTGTTTTCATGAGAACTTCTAAAATTGCCATGAAGCCGTTTTTCAACGTTTGTGCAAAAAGTTTAGTCAATTTGAATGAAATGTTAAAAAATAATTTATTTAATAAAAATAAAACAAGCAAATTTCAAGCAATTTATAAATTTAAATACATACATACATATTTATATAATTCCGTACAAATAAAAAGTCTGAATTGTATCTAAAAAAAACACGACATTGTTGTTTTCAAAACGTAGAATTGCACAGCTTATGTTTACGAGTGAAAATTGTTGGACAAATCTATGTAAATAAATAAGGCTAACTCTACGTAAAGAGGTTACTTGATATTAGGAAGGGCGGCGTGATAAAAATACTTTAAAATAATAATTTTTTCCAAGATAATAGTATTTATTCATGTATTTTGTATGCATGTTTAACAATGGCCAGTCAATTAATCTATGTACGTTTACGGGTGTTTTAAGTAACCAGGGGAGATACTCTTACAGGGTAGATACATGAAGGCCACCTTACTTTACACGAGAAGATGAATTGAAAACAAACCTTATTTTTCTACAACTCAACTTTAAATATTCACTATTTGGTGATAGTTTTTAACAAAAAAGAAAATCAGACTATAATTTCTATATTGTCTTTTTCATTTAACTTGAACTAGGTATTCAACTTCGAAAACAAAAATACTTAGTATCTGCTTACAAAAATCACATAACATATTTTTTCTAAAATAACATAAACGTACTCGAAAGAGAGTAAATTATTTAATTGCACATATTTTTCAATGTGATATGATAAAAACTTTAAACTTAAATAAGAACTTTTACTTATAAAAACAAACATTAAATAAATATAACGATTGAGATAACGCCTCTTCAAAGACGTTAACACTTTCGTCCATAAAAATCCTCTGTCCTTTCATTTCTAAATTGGAGGGTTGTATGCTGATAGCTTTTCGTTTAAAAACTGGCCTGCCTTCTCGGAAACTGCCTGAGAAATAGACTGAGAAGATACTTTATGGTGATTTCACTTTCAGGCCCATATACATTATCAACATTGAGGCGCGGTTTTCTATTCATGGAAGCAAAATCCAAAGTGCCGAACACAAAATGACTGCATACTTCAAGATCACGGAAAATGCCTAAATTCTGCATTGTCAAGTGATTGGGCCAAGATATACTAAAATTAGTTTGATGGACCTTCATAGTGCCTGACAAACTTTTTAAATTTTTGGTATCTTTAAGTTCCTCTTCTGTCCGTGGAATGTCTTCGTCATCAATTGTGAACACTTTTACTTTGGAACGATTTTTCTGGAGGGAGTTCGTTAATCTTTCAGCGACGAAATGTCGTTCCCAGCTCCAAGTCTATTTGCAGTCCTTTTGCACGTCGCACCTACTCCATAAAGTGCGCCCTTGCCGTGACGAGTTTCGTGGTAATTCCACGTGAAGGCATACATTTTTAAAACGTGAAAACACGTATAACGTATATAGTGGATATAAGTTGGTTTAACGTAAAATAATATGCGTGTAATACTAAGAAAGAAGTAATATCTTACTTCCTTATCTACCCTGGACGCAACGTCTCTACCCTGGCATCTGATGAAGCAGCGGAAATACGGCAGGGAAGTGACGTTTTTATTAAAAAACTAACACAATCAAAAAAATACTTATTGTAACGAAAACACAAAATAACACGGTAAACTATGCTGAAATTAAAGTAAATAAATATTACAAACAAGCTTAAACGATAACGACACGTCCGAGCGAGGCTAGTAGCGTGGTCCAATTATGGGCATATTGGGAGCACGCTAGGGGCTCGCGCGATGTTTTTTGTTAAATTCACTTCAAAAGTTTGCAGCGTCAACGCTTTTTGACGGCATTTTTAAACAGACGAAAAATGTGCAGGGGAGGATACTTAAAATAAGAGGGACAAAAACTGCGTAATACTTTTTAATAGAATATAAAAGTAATTTGAGATTTTTTTAATAGTTAGCATTGTTATTTATACTACTTTTTGTAATAAGCAATAAGTAGATGTTTAATGAATTAGAAATGTGTTAAATTTCAAACATTTTGTTACAGAATAGTAAAGGGACAGGCCAGGGTAGATACTTTTTTCTTGGTAAATATGAAGTTATGACAACTAAGCTAATTTATGTATTGCAATTTATTGGTAAAAAAGTATACTTTATTTATTATTAAATATGTTTGATATTTCCGCAAATTTTCAAGTTATATATGTATGATAAATAAATTTTCATACATTTTTAAAAATGCGTAATTGCGCAGTTTGCGAGACTTTAGAATGTTTTCGTAAAGACCCATATTATTTTTTAGTGCATCAGGTAATGTTGTCTAAGACATTTATAGGAAATCTACGAGTTTCTTTTTATTCTTTCGTAGCCCACGTACAAAAAAAATATGAACGAAGAACACTTTTGCCTAATGCAGAAGCTCTACTTAGTAGCCACTATGCCGAAGACAGAAAAATTTTTCTTAGCTGTATATACTTACATATATATTGTGCACAGAATAAAATCGCGTTGCGTCTATGAAAGGAGTTTGTTTAGACTGGAGTTGGGTAGCAATAAATTCAGTAAATAGGGTTTTCAAGAAAACAAAACAGAAGAAATAAGATCGAACAATTACTACATTTATACACGCAATATTTGCAAATAAATTTACTCACTGTTTATACGGCATTGTAAATGCATAAAAACTTGCACTTCTATAGAAATATTACTTACTATATCTACAAAAAATTGTGTAAATGTATAAAATAACAAATATTAGTACATTTTAAACGATTTTAACTATATCAAAACATTAGTGACAACTGTATATACCCTCACATAGTAATTGAAGTGTTAAATGGAAAGTATTGATTGTGCCTTAACACTAGTGGGTAAAAAACAAAAATACCTTTTAGAATTGATAACTGTCATATATACTACGTTTATATTTACAAATAAATTAACTTACTGTTTAGACGGCATCTTAAGTGTAAAAAACTTGGTAGCACTTTTATAGAAAAGTTACTTAAGGTAGGATCACACGATTGACGCAATATACCAATTATTGCTCCATTTTATATGCCAATCGTGTGATTTCACAATTTTTTGTCCCATACGACAATCGAGAACAATATTGTGGTGATTTGACGCAATCAAATGCAACTCTGGTGCGGCAATCGTGTGAACGATTGATAGACAACCATGCCCCATGCACCAATATTTATTGTGTTCTCAAGCGGCAATCAAAGAAGCCAATATTCGACAATTTTTGAAGTGTTTTCGTAAGTACTGTAAATTTCAACTTACTTTATGTATAATTTTAACTTATTTGAAACGTTAACATGGAACTGTGATCCAATCTTTAACCCATATATTTTGCTTTTATTCGTTTAAAAGAACGAAAATCGCCTCTGCTTTGTATATTTAATGAGCACAAAACATACGAAGCAGAGGCAATTTTATTTCTTTTAAACGAATAAAACATTTTCACGTACAAAATAAAACAGATAAAAAGTATTTCTTTTTAAAAGAAAACTATTTGCACGTAAAACAAAAGAAACTAAAAACTACCACGACAGCTGTTTGTTTGTATTGCCGCAAGTTAGACCAATCGTATGACTAGGATGCAGCAATTATTGCCACAAATTCATTCTTCGAAAATTTGTGGCAATAAAATTTTTAAAAAGTGGGGCAATTATGTGACTGCAATGTATTTGATTGGGGGACAATTCTATTATTGTGCACCAATTCACCACAATAAAAATTGGGTCAGATTGGTGCATTTGCAGCAATCGTGTGATCCTACCTTTATGTTCACAAAAAAATTGTGTAAATGTATAGAGTAACAAATAATCATTTGTGTTTATTGCCATTATTTTCTTCTATCAATGTTTTTTTGTGCAATATTTACCAATTTTTTATTTTATTAGCAAACATTTGTAAGTGTGGCAACCTCAAGCATTTTATTTGCAAATAGTGCGTTAATCGTGAATAGTTTTCTGAATTAATAAGTCGCAATAAAAACAATAATATGGCAACAATTTACAGTTTTATTTGCAAATAAGCCCTGCGTATAAACGTAGTAAATATCTCTCTGCATGTTAAGCTTTTACACAAACAAAATCACAAAATGCAACTTTGTTGTTGTACAAATTTGCGCTAAGTACAACACATACACAGACAGTTAACGACGTTAAGTACAAAACGCACACAGACACACAATAATTAGCGACGATCATGTATTGACACGATAACCATAACACAACAAGACGGTAAAATATTAAGATAACAAAAATAAAAATAAAAATATTGCATGACGTTTAAAATATAAACAGATAATAGAAATAAGCATTCCCTTTCCCTAAAATAAAATATGACCTTTCATAATATAAGCAAGATAATAAAAATAAAGTATTCCTTTGTTCTTACACAGAATTTAAGGGGACGTGATCAGTTATGTTAAAACAATCTTTATGAACCAAAACAAAATTTATCATGCCTGCCTAGACTAAGAAAACTATTGATAAGATATATTGTTACTTCCAGTATTTAAGAAACATATTTTTATAATTGTTAGTTAGTTACGTTTTAACATATGTAAGTCTTGAAACCAACTCAACAGAGTTAAGAAAAAATAAATAAATATAGACGCACAGACGTCGTGGAAAATAATTTTTTTATTTACCAGAGTACCTAAAGAGACAAATTATTTATGCAATAAATATGTATAAGCAATTTTATTGTGTTTTTTGAGTGGATAGTACGTATGCTAATATTAACGGGATCGAAGCATAACTCAGTGCAAGTACCAAAAACCAATAAAAATAAAGATATTAGCCCAATTCACAATCTTGTGCAAATCATCTTGCATCGTAGCATTTGCAAGGTGGTGTAAGATATTTTTACTCTACACTAACAAAATGCAAAGATATGCAATTGCTACTCTTTTGTAAATAAGCAACACCCAAAGGTAGTATGCAATACTTAATTGCAAACCGACAGCTGACACTAAGTGTCACTAAGTTCCACCAGCAAATTAATTTCAATTAAAATAAACTTATGACAATACGTCGAATAATAAATTTCTTGAGAATTTTAACAATACATCATTAAGGGTTTTCATGAGAATGATCAAGTCTCGCATACTGTGCAATTGAGCATTCTTGCACTCTCCTAAATAAAATGTCAATTACACAAACCTGTTAAGTTATCCCAACAATTTTGAGTCGTAAGCTTATGTCCTAATTGAGTAAGAAGATTTAGAACGTTTTTATTTGAAAATGTTTTTGATTTCTTGTTTTTGAATTCTCTAAATTATTTTCTTCAAAAATAGTGGTTTTCTTTGATAATTAAAAATAAAAATATTATTATAATGTTTTTAAAAAACTTTAAACTCAAATAAGAACTTTTACTTATAAAAACAAACATTAAAAAATATAACGATTGAGATAACGCCTAAAGACGTTAACACTTTCGTCCATAAAAAATCCTCTATCCATTAACTTTTAAATTGACGGCTTGTATGTTGATGGTTGTTCGTTTAAAAACTGTCCTGTCTTCTCGGAAACTGCCTGAGAAGATACTTTATGTTGATTCATTCGGCTCCAGTTCAACCCGAAATAGGGAGTGGGGACCTTTCTCTGCTTATTATATTATTAAAATTTTTTACCTTTACAATGAGTGCTCATTTTACGTCTTCGGGGTCAACATAAGAATCTATTATGCCCTTCATTACTATCTGTAGGGCTTTTGTACGCTTAATTTGATTTGTGTAAAAACTTGTTTAATTTTTTTCAAATCCTGTCACAATTCTTAGGAAATTTTATTCTTCATATATTTGAATTTTTATTTCGTCAATATTACCTCGTTTAATTGGAATATTGTGAAAAGTATTCTAACCACAGGCCGACAATAGTTTTTCAAGAAGTGTGTTAAATTTTTTTTCTCTCAGCTAGATAGGTGGTGGCTTAAAAGACATTTGCGATGATGCAGCGGGCTTATCGTTATTGTATTGCAATAATGAAAAACTATTTTGACGGTATGGAGAGAATGCGCTGTTATCCCTATAATATCTTTGGAGCAGATTAAATTTCAGAAGAATTTGGGATTCGCCCACGCTTTACCGTAGGTATATATCAGTATATGCCCACTTGGACCTTGCGTTTTGGGTTACTGTTATCTTGGTTCAGAGATAACTAAGAACCCGAAACGGATGATGGCGCTGATTTAATTGCAGTATTCACAGGCAGCGGTATTGTTAATGAATCGCAATTTTACATTGGACAAAGCGAAGTTGATCGCTTTATTTATTGTTTGTATTAAGAGCTTCGGAACTCACAATAAAATAGGCATTTCTGGCATTAGAACTCACTTCAAAATTGATTGTTTTTGAGGTACTTATATAGAGTATTCCTCAATGTCAATTAGTTTTGCGGTTTTTTTGTTTTCGTTATTTCTGGCTATGTAAAATATATTAGTAAAGAAAATAAAGCTTATTTATCAAAGTCAATATGTATTACGAATATTAGGCCGTGTGAATAAAAAGGTAACTAAAGCTTATAATAGACATTTTAAGTTAAAAATTGCTTTGTGGTGAATAAAAATTTCTGTTAAAGCTATTATTACAATAATGCTTACACCATTTAAGAACCGTAGTTTGGAAAATAGTCTGGAAATTGAGATCCATTGGAATCAATCTATTTATAGTGAAATAGAAAATGATATTAAGGATATCTATTAAGGCATTTTATTGAATGAGTATCGCAATGATGAAATGTGCATGTTCGTATTAAAAAATATTGTCCCTTCGTTGTTCTTTGGACCAATGTTATGGGAATTCATGTCGATCCATCTGGACACATAAGCAATGCTCCGGTTGAATTTATTTACCTTCTGCAAAACATATAATTTTGCCACAAAAAACTGTAAGACCGGATGTGTTTGTTAATCTTATGAGAATCGACTATTTAAGTTCGCTTAAGGAACTACGATACCATTACAAAATGTTTGGATCAATGGATAAAGAAATTGAAGGTACCATTACTTCTCTGAATGAATATAATAAAACCGATCTCAGTTAGATTATAAAAAAAAACATTCTTACATAACTTCAACTCCTAATTATAAAAAGCTTGGAAATGATGAAAACTCCTTTGGTGTTGAAGTTATAGAAAGAGATCATGATTATACACAATTAAGTATGAAGAGTGAACCCGAAGAGGAATGGGGTAAAATAAGTTCCATTAAAGAAAAGGATAATACGACCCAAGTTGATGCTATTCTCAAAAGCTTGCAAAAAAAGTTAAAGATACTTAAAAATAATATAAATTCGAATGAACTAACTGTTATTAAGGACAATTTCTTTTTGTTCAAGTTTGATACACGGTTTTCTGAATTAAATCATATAATAGATCATGTTAGTTTTGGCTTTAATGATAACTTAGATACCTCAGTCTGGGCTTCTTTGATTAATAACGAGCAATTAACAAATTTTGTTTTAGATGCTTGCCCTTTAGCTGTTATAAAGCAGAGTAGATTATCCCATTACAATTGTTTGCTTGCCAAATTGATAACATAAAATTCGAAAAGATGAATCTGTTAATAAGTAATCATTCTGATATGGTATTTGTACCTATATTACATTCTTCCTATTATACTTTATGTGTGCTTAACCTTAAACTCATGAATTGGTGTACATAAATTCAGTAAAAAGTCAAGATGAAGGAACACGACTGTATAACAATTTTCTCAATACACTTCTGTGGAATTATTGCCCAATACTCGAAAGAAATGTACAGAAACATAAAACGAGTTGTATGCTTGTAAAATTCTGGAAATCTGGCCTTTAATACATTTAAACAACCCCAATGAGTTTCGAAAAATATTGAAAAATTTACTAATAAAATATCAAGATGATAAAACTAGATACTAGATCAGGATAGTAACCATATGCAAAGACTGTCAATATTATATTGGTGATAAATTCAAACGAAAACATTGGATAGAAAATACGAATATCTGTAAAATTATTTCACAAAAGATATTAGTAATATAAAATGGATAATCTTGGGAAAGAAAGTGTGATATAAAATTAAGTAGTTAATAAATTTACATTTAATACAGAGATATACATATTTTAGTTTTTTATAGTATGTAGGCGTACTGGGGATGCCAGCCATATAAAAGGTAATTGGCAACGAACATTTCATGGCACCTCTTGGGTTGTGTGGAAAACTGAATTTTATTAATGTGGTTTTTTTTATTTCCTACTTGTAGCATATTGAAAATCATCAAAACTACCAAAATATAAAGTTTTAGATGTTACATAGAATCACTCAAATAAGATAAAGTGAGGGTAAGATATTTAGTTTACTTATTCATTCATAATTCAATACAAAAACTCTTTACGCCAAAAACTCGTATTATAGTAATATAATTATATAATGTCTGAAGAAACTAAACTCTGTATAGTAACAATAATTAATAAGAACAAACGTTAATTATAACAATAATTAATAACAACAAAAATTTATAAATCTCACCGAATAATAATAATAAACGCATAAATTAATTAAAAAAAGGTCAAGCAAACAAATGTTTATTGGTAAAAATTAGTTTTTTTTAAGTTGAATAAATCAATAAATTTCTAGCACCATCAACATTGCAACAAATTATAAATGAAATTGGCATTTTCAAATACAGCCTAATCGTAGATGAATCAACAGACGACATATCCCAAAAATAAAGTGGTAGAAGAAGCTACTGCCGAACATCTTTACAATAGTTTGGAAATAGTTTAAGAAAATGTTTGTCTTAAAATTTAAAATATGGATCGTATTGGTATGTATGTGGCAATAATAATAAATGTTTATTTACATTTTTAAAAACGAAAAAATACTGATATATTAGTTAAATGCACATGCCATTCCCTTCATATATGTATGCTGTTCCCTTCATATATGCTGTTCCAGTGAAATCCGCCAGAATTCGGACTTCTTAATCAAAGAACTCTACAATAATTTTGCAATAGCCTTTTTCGCATTATTTTATACATGTAAACGAGTTTATGACTTGACAAACTTAGTTGGATGAGTTATGGTGTTGCTGTTAAATGTTTTGGAGCAGTGGGTAGAATTAAAGTGCCATTTTTCTTTGAAAGCAACGGCTGAAAAAGATAAGACCGCTAAAAAAATATGTATCACAAAACGTGTGATGAAAAAATGATTATTTTGAATTTTTATAATTCCAATTATAAACGATATTAATAAATTGAGTAAGGAGGGCCAGTCTAATTTTATACATAGATGCAGGAAGTATCAACAACTTTACATATATCACATTTCTTGCCATTGGAAGAAAAATTTTTAAGCCGAATATTATTTATAATGGAGAAAACTACTAACAAAAAAGTTAAAAGATACAATTAATTCACAAAACTCCTTTATTCACAAATAATATTTTTGAAAATTACAAAAGAAAAATAAGCGTAGTAGGTTTTGGCGAGTAGTAGATGATGCGCTGTTATCCCTAGAGATCTTTGGAGCAGATGAAATTTTAGAAGATTTTGGGCTTCGCCCGCGCTTTACCACAGTTATATATCTGTCCATTCCGACTTGGACCTTGGGTTTTTGGCTACTCTTATCTATAGTGAAAACAGGGTTAAGTGATGACCACGAGGCCGAATCGGATGATATCGCTGAGTTAAATGTAGAGGTACTGGGCAACGGTAATGTTAACGAATCACTAGTTGGCATTGGACAAAGCGAAGTTGATCGCTGACGAAAGTGCGGCTTTGCCGTTAGAGAAAGTCTATCATCTGATTTTTTATTTTTATTGTTTTTATTAAGAGCTTCAGAACTCAAAATAAGCCTATCATCAGATTTGTTAGTTTTATTGTTATCATTAAGCGCATCAGAACTCGCAGTAAAATAGGCATTTCTGCCGTTATAACTCACTTTATAATTATTTGTATTTGAGGTACTCATATAGAGTATTCCTCAAGGGTACTTTGTCTGTGTTTTTTTGTTTACGGTTTTTTTTTGTTTTTGTTATATCTATATGTAAAAATATTAGCAAAGCAAAACAAAGCTTATTTATCAAAGTTTATATGTACTACGAATATTTTTTTGTATGATTTTTTGTTTGTTTAGTATGTACATATGTAAGAAAAATTCCGCTATTACGTCTGTTCACTATGAAGGTACAACGAGTGTCCACACCTGATGAATTTATATCATGATGAATGTCAAAATGTTATTATGATGAAAATTCTTCTCGTATACTTAGACTCAATTTATTAATATTATTGTAGCGTTATGATATATTCATCAGAGCTCACGGACAGAGACCTTCGCCGAAGGATTTTCATCGGCGGCGGCTGACACGAAAATCAACCGACAAATACATCGGCTAGCCGCTTTTTGCACTTAGAAAAAGACGGCTAAGCCGGCTTAAATCATGATAATTAAAATTTACTTACGGTATAGTTAGTTTTTGATTATTTAGCAATTTTAACTAAAAATATGTATATGTATGTATGTATGTTGCTAAATAGCATAAAAAGGCAAATGAAACACCAAATGAAATAGTTCGGAGTGAATGGAGTAACCCAGTTCTATTATCGTTTATAATTTTGCCGTTACGTTTGCACTGAAGTCTCTAAAAATTTGGAAATATAAAAAGCATTTTCTTTTACATTGACATCAAAGCCAGCGATGCCAATTTAGCACGTTTCGAGCTAGATTTAGCGCGTTTTAACTATACCAAACGCGCTTTTTTTCGTCTTAGCGCGTTTAATAAAAAACGCGCCAAATTAGCGCTTTTTAAATAAAGTCAATAACATCATTTCAGTTCAATATTTTTTTTACTTTTTTTTTGTATAAATTTAACAATTTTCTAGTATCCAAAACACTGATAAAGTTTTTTAAATTCGTTAATGATTCAGCTGTCGCAAATAAAATTAAATGGCAAATGTTTTGAAATTTCACAACTAAAAATATGTACTAGTTTAATGACCCAAAAAGTTTACGTAACTTTTTAAGCTAAAGTACAAAAAAAAAATTTGAATTGCAAAACTGTTCGAAAACTTATACCTATTTTGTTACAAAGGTTGACAAATAAAATAAAAATGAAAACTAAGGATTTCGATTACATGTTGGAAGGCGATTTTGTTTTTGTATTAAATGATTTTAGTTAATAAGGATAAAATTTCAAAGACGCAGTATGGCAAAATCCCAAAAAGGGTTACTAAAAAAATTAATTGCATATACTAATAAATAATAAATAGTTGACGTTGCTGTAATTTAGCGCGTTCTAGCGTTTCAAGAAGGGGAATAGCGAGTTTGGGTTATAAAGTCCATATTTACACTATGCAAGTCTTATTGCTAAGCTGATTAGTTTGTTGGACAGAGAGACGAGGGGAACAGTAACGTTTCTTTTCCCTTTGTCCCTCTTTCCTAACAAACTAATCAGCTTAGCAATAAGACTTGCATAGTGTTAATTAGGACAAATAGTTGGCATCGCTGATCAAAGCAAGTTTATACAAAGACACAAAACAGTATTAAATTTGAAATTCCTTTTATTCAGCTTAAGCGGTATACTGTCTCAAATAAATATAAACAAATAAAAACTTTAATCAATATTATTTTCTAGTTCAATTAAATTTGAATATGTATCACATAAATAAAAACTGTTAAATAAATACGTTTGTTTTATTATAAATGTTTATTATTAAAAGTAGAAGAACAATTTCAATTTAAAAATAAATGTTTATGAAATATAACTAATTTTTAGTGTTTTTTTGTTTCATTTCTAAAATAGAAGTGCACGCTTTTCTTTTAAAACTGCTTCGTTATAAAAATAAAAATGTATATTAATGTTACAAAAACATTCCCATTTTAAGAATTATTTTTAAGAGCGCAGTATTTAAAAAAAATTATTTGAATAATGCTTTTTAGTTCATTATTATCTGTTAAAATGAGAAAGTGCTGTATGTACATACATATGTATATGTACCTAATAATAATATTTAAATAAGGGATGTATATGTATGTATGTATAAAAAAGCTTAGCTTTTTTGTACTTGAATGACATATCGCCATACAAAACGTGAAATCATGTATCTAATTTTTTTTATCTTAACAGGAGAAAAAAAGTATAAATTGTACAACTGATGCTAATAGTATACAATAATTAAAATCCCCAATTTGAAATCTTTGTCACTCACATAGCTTTACGTTTCATGTGACAATATGTATGTATGTACATACATATATACTTTGTACATAGTGTATATTGGTTGTATATTAATATAATTAACAAATTGCGGATATTTTTAGTATCAGAAGATAAAAAAGTGACATATGTTTCATAAAATTCGAATTTAAGCATTATAATAACAGTTTGATATTATAATGCTTAAGCTTATAATATCAAATTTAAAGGCCTTGGCAACCCTGCAGAAAACATGGGGCTAAGTGTACCCAAAGCACCACTTTTGTCAACTATTTTGGTGACATTGTCAACAGAGCGTCTATTAATAATAGTTTTAATGCGAAAAAAACATTTTTTCAGATACACAACTATGCTTCTTTTTAATGTTTTATTGGTTTGTTGAAAATAAACGTGACGTCAAGCCAAATTTAAGTGTTTATAAAAATTATCTTAAGAAATAGAATTATAAGGTTATTATATATAAATGTATTTAAAAATAATTAAAAACATAATACACAAAAAAAATAATAATACAAATAAAATAACAATCAATATTATATAAAAATATAATATGTTAAAAATGAAGAGTTTTAAGTGAAAGGTGCCAATTATGCAAATTTTGACCCTGTGGAAGATTTTGTGCCATCAGGTAAAGATTTGTCACATTTTAAGATCCATACGTAAGTGTTTGACTTTACTAATTTAGCGAAACATACAATTTTTAATTTTAATATACATACATATGTATTTAATAGAAATGACAAACAATTTCCTGCAGGTGGTGACAGTGTCTATAGTACAGTTTTACTACGGACATCGAGCAAGGAAATATCGATATTGTAGACTAGAGCCCCTAAAATTTACTAGTGAATCTTTGGTGCTAATGTCTCCATGTAGTCCCAAAAAAACTACTTAGTCAGTAGTGCTACAGTCTAGCTAATATTAAAAGTCAATAGGTGATTACATTGGCTGGGGTACACCTGGTCAGTAGTGCTACTGACAATGTCACTAATAAATCACTACATTTTCACTATTCGCATTTTCTGCAGGGAAGTTATCAAACTGTTTGATGAAATTTATGTACATATGTATTGGTCCAGGTGAGTTTAGCAAAAGTCATACGAATTTAGCCCAACATACCATAAAATATTCAAACAACTTGAGATTAAGATTATAAAAATATTAAGTTTTAAGCTTTTGGAATTTCGGTTATGATAATATTTATAAAATGTGAATTCACAAGCAGTTTTTAACAAAGCTTAAGAAACTTTTGTTATACACAACCTTTTCTAAAACATGCTTATAAATACCATATACTGAATAAAGGCAGAATTAGTTTGTACGTGCAGTTCTGTTCTGAATCAGCTGTTTTGTTTATGTTCAATTGAAAGTTTGTGTGTGTGGTTTGTTTTTCCTGTTTCGTTCTGTTCCGTTGCGGACAAATCTGTAGAAAATAGAATTCAACGTTAAGTGACAGCCAAAAGTGTGTATGTATTAGTTTGTTGTGATATTTTGTATACAACTGAAATCAGTTCTATAGGTTGCCAGCTGATTCCTTGCACAGAAAAAGTAATTGTAAAATATTTTATACGGAAAAGAACGGCACAGAACGACAACGAAAAGTAAAAACTAATGAGGCCTTAACAATAACTATGACGATTGAAAAAGGATTTAGAAAATATATTACGTATTTAGCGCGTATAACTGATTTTAAATTCCAAAGTGAGTGGGCGTGAAATTTAGTGCAAGGTCTATTTATTAGCTCTATGCAATTCTTAAAAAACACAGCAATACAAAAACAACTTTATGTTTAATTGTCAGAAACATACACAATCATGAAATAAAGTACATACATATGTATGTATGTGGTGGAAACAACTTTTGACAGTTTAAACACGAAAACACAGAATATCATCAGGAAGATTCTTTTGTTTGTCAAAAAAATTATAATAAACTTTTAATATAAGCAAGTAATTAATAAGGTCCATTATTCTTTGAGAGTATCGTTGACTAAATCATAATTTTCGTGAACAAAAAGAACTTGCTACACAGTTAAGGGGTTCATATTTGACCTTTTGGCCGTTACTAGCGATATAGCGCCAGAAAAGCCTTCTTCTGCAGTTGCACTTGTAGACGGTATACTTAGAATACTCGTATAAGCAGCAACCTTAGCTGTTTGTGGGCACTCCTAAAATACAAAAATTTTATTGTAAACAAATTTAGTGTAATTTATCTAGATTATAAAGACAATTACTTTTGAATTTTTTTTTTCCAAAAGTTGTAAGTGTCTGTGTCATGACCTGTCATCGCAAAGTATTTCAAAACTTCAAGTTTAAGTGGATCTTCTTCTTCATTATTTGATGTAGCAGAAACAAACGATGCAATGGTCCAGTTAAATGTATTTTTGTCTTGTTTCTGAAAAAAGTTTATCGTTAAAATTTATTGTAGCAATAATTTATTTTTAAGCTTATTACTTAAAACGTCACCGTTGTCATTCATTGCTTGTATTTCCTTAAGAATAAGTTCCGTTCGCGTTATTCCTCCATCGGGGTCATGATCTTTTAACTCGTCGTACAAATCAAACTTATGTTTGGCGGGAATTTTTTTAAGCAACAACATGAATTTTTCATATTTATGTATAATCTTTTTGCAAAAGCAATTATTGAATAGTTATATATGTATGTATATTTATGATTTCTTCAAAACTTGAAGTTTTATAATATTTTGTTAGGCAGTCTAAAATGTGTTCATGAAAAACAATATTACAGCTAATAGTTGGATATGTTCTTCCTTGAAGGTGTTTTGTCGCATTTTCAAAAAATTTCTAAGAACTTCAAAAATTCGGCCAATAATAATTTCTCCATCTTATTAAGAGTGAGCTGTGTCTTTCCAATTTCAACCAATGCAATGTTTACGACTTTTTCATTAGTGGAAAAACTGCGAAACATGTAAAACAAAGTATCCCACCTAGCGTCATTCGATTTTTTTTTTTAAGTTCCCATAGATTTCTTTGCCAAATCAAAATTAATCGGCCATGTCACAGAGAAATTGCAAAATACGCAGGCAAATATCTTACAAAACTCGAGTCTCATCCTAATCCGCTTGCTTGTAATATAAGAAATTTTCCTGGACACATCAGCTTAAAAAAGAGGGACACAAGGGCTCTAATACTCAACACTCCAGAAGAAACTGCTTGAAAATACTTTTGCTTTTCCTTATCACTACTTATGTATTATTAATAACTATCACTAAGTTTATGTCCGACACTGGTCGGGCCTAATTAATTATATTTAGATTTGAATAATTATTGTTAGTTCATATTTAAAGATACAATAAATAAATTTATGTACTAAAAAAAAAAATTGTCACAGAATTCAAATCCGTTCGGAAACGGAATTCAATCCACCTCAAGATGTCATGCCGTAACCCAAGAATACCCCAGCGCCCCCAACAGTCTGGACACACATGACAAATTTCAGTACTTTAGTTTTCTTTTTAAGACACCATCTCCTTCAAAAATGCTGTCGATTGAATTCCGTTTCCGAACGGAATAGAAATCTGTGACATGTCCGAATATCATCGTGCTGATCATCATAAAGTTTAAACTGCTTCTCAGTCTCTATGACATTGTACAGCTCCGTAACTTCGTTTAGTGTACTGATGACATTATCATCCTCAAAAGCACTTTGAATTTTCAATACAATTTATGTATTGTAGTTTAGACATTTAAAAATACGTTTTAATTTATTTACAATACTATGGAAGACACCGAATTCTTTGTTTTGTAAAATATCATGCACAATTAGCCTGTGCAAGCTATGACTGGAACAACCAAGTCTTTTCATGTTAACAAGATTCATAGCCGCAATTATATTACTTGCACCATAACTTACCACAACAATTTCTTTTTTATCAAATTTAAAATTTCGTAAGGTATTACATATGTTTTGAGATACATATGTATATTTATTATGGGAGTGAGGAAATATTTCCGTTTTCAAAGTAATGTAAATTGGCTGAAATTGATGGCAGAAAATGACACGAATATTTAAATAGGTTCGTCGTTTGAAGGAGTGCGTCCACATATCTAGTACAAGAGAAACGTTTTTCGGGCTTTTTTTATAATGTACTCTTTCATGGTATTTTCATAAATTACGTACACATCAGTGATGCCATTAGGATACGAAAGATACATTTGTCGTATCTTTTGATGACTTCAGGTACAATGTGTAATCATGACATTTTTCGTATCTTTTGAATCTGTACGCAAAATGTACAGAAAATGTGAACATCTTTTTTTTGAGGAAATATGAATATCTTTTTTATTTTCAGGAAATTTATATGAACTTTTTGATATAATCGCCTTAGAATAACCGCCTTAACTCGTATATTAATTTTTACAAAAATTAATTTGTTTTGATAACATCCAAAGATACTTATGTACATATAATCAATTTCAAAGTTTTCTTACTATATTTTTAAAAATTACATGCCTAATATTTATGACTTAAATATATATAAAAATGAATTTATATGATATCATTTGTTTTGCAATAATCATTAAATATGAAATAAAAATGTTATGTTAATAAATGTTAAACGTTAATAATAGACTTTAAAAATTTTTACAAAATGTATCTTTTTGGGAACAAATGTATCTTTTTGGAAAGTAAAATGTATCTTTCTCGAAATTTCTTGCATCCGACAGATCCGAATGGAATGAACTAGTAACGGCCCTATGCTCCTTATAGGAACAACAGGAAATAATATGCCTTTATGTTATTCCTTACCTTTTCTCGCTGGGTACATAAATAAATGGGTTTGGGTTATTTTTTTTATTGTTATTAATGCTTTTTTACTCGTTCTTTAGAGAAGAATGCAAATATTAAATTA
Source organism: Nowickia ferox (assembly GCA_936439885.1). Taxonomy (NCBI): domain Eukaryota; kingdom Metazoa; phylum Arthropoda; class Insecta; order Diptera; family Tachinidae; genus Nowickia; species Nowickia ferox. The sequence continues at coordinate 31,189,136 of OW387026.1, forward strand.
AGCGCAAAATATTTTTCGATATTAAAAAAATTCGTGAAAATAAAACATATTTTTCCATTGTAAAAACTATATACATATTATAATATATGTAGATATATGTATTAGAGTCCGGTACAAGCATTCAAAAAATGGCTTCCCTCTAGTCAGCCTAGAACCATATGTCTCTATGTCAACACTATTTTCTCTAGCGACAATTGCACTAGTTGAAATGTCGTCAACTTTCGAGTAGAGATACGTTAGAGACAACAGTTCTAGTGTATTTCGGGTTACATTGTCAATGAACGCGTTAATAGTTTGATTTTCCTTTTTTATTATGCTGTGCAATAATGTTAAAAAAATACATATATATGTACATATGTGTTTAAGTTTGTTGCCCCAACTCTTATAAAATTTTAGACAAGAGTCACTAAAATGTACTAGAGAATCTTTGGTTCGAATGTCTCCATATTACCGTAAAAGAATAGTGGTAAAGTCTACTGGTAGATTTTCAATGACAACCCTATGTTATATGTCAATGGCTGAAGTACACCTAGTCAGTAGTACTAATGACAATTAGGGAGTTCACAATAATAGCATTTTAAAATGCGTCTTAATATTGCAACGATTCAACTTTAATACTTTAATATGGCCTGGCAAGCTTGTGTGTAAATCAAATTTATTGCCAGGTGGCAAATTTAAAAGTATAAAAAGCATGTCAATTTCTATATGGCAATATGGTAATGTTAAACGAAATGTAGGATCACACGATTGCCGCAAATACACCCATCTGACCCAATTTTTATTGTGGTGAATTGGTGCACAATAATAGAATTGTCCCAATCAAATACGTTGCAGTCACATGATCGCCCCACTTTTTAAAAATTTGATCGCCACAAATTTTCGAAGAATGAATTTGTGGCAATAATTGCCGCATCCTAGTCATACGATTGATCTAACTTGTGGCAACACAAACAGCTGTCGTGGTAGTTTTTAGTTTGTTTTGTTTTACGTGCAAATAGTTTTCTTTTAAAAATAATTTTTTTTTCTGTTTTACATATTTTGTACGTGAAAATGTTTTATTCGTTTAAAAGAAATAAAATTGCCTCTGCTTTGTATATTTTGTGCTCATTAAATATACAAACGAATAAAAGCTAAATATATGGGTTAAAGATTGGATCACAGTTCCATGTTAACGTTTCAAATAAGTTAAAATTATACATAAAGTAAGTTGAAGTTTATACAGTACTTACGAAAACACTTCAAATATTGTCGCGTATTGGCTTCTTTGATTGCCGCTCGAGAACACAATAAATATTGGTGCATTTTTAGCATTTTTATTGGGGCATGGTTGTCTATCAATCGTTCACACGATTGCCGCACCAGAGTTGCATTTGATTGCGTCAAATCACCAAAATATTGTTCTCGATTGTCGTATGGGGGAAAAAAATTGTGAAATCACACGATTGGCATATAAAATGGAGCAATAATTGGTACATTACGTCAATCGTGTGATCCTACCTTAAACATTTTAAAACTGTCAACGCAGCTGTAGTTGATGAACAAATATTTGTATTTTCCGCATATCAAAAGTTAATTTGAAAAATTTATCCAACAATAATTTCTAATTCAACAAATTTTGTTATTTTAATATGTACGCAAGAAAATAATTCAGTCTCTCATAAGCATTCGTACAAACATGCAGCCATGTCAACTTTTTATAACCCAAACGCGCTGTTCCCCTTGGCAAAACGCGCTAGAACGCGCTAAGTTATAGCATTGTCAACTATTTATAGCCAAAACGCGCTATTTTCCTACGCGCTAAATTAAATTACATACAATTAATTTTTTCTAGTAGCTCTTTTCTTCGAAATTATGTATATCCTAAATAAATAAAATCACTTAATACAGAATCAGAATTGCCTTCCAAATAATCGAAATAATTATTAATTTTTATTTTTATTTTATTTTTCAAACTTTGTAACAACTTATATAAATTGTCGAATAGTTTTGCGATTCAAATGGTTTTTGAATTTCAGCTAGAATAGATGCTAAATCAGTTAAATAAACTTTTTTGGTCGCGAGAACGAGTAGATATTTTTAGTTGTGAAATTTACAGTATTAAAATGCGTTTTTAATTCTAACCACAGTCAAGGGAATTTTATTTGCGACAGCTGAATCATTAACCAATTTAAAAAATTTTATGTGTAAGCAAAAAAAGGGGGGGAAATATTGAACTGATTGATATGATGACTTTATTTAAAACGCGCTAATTTGGCGCTTTTTTTAATAAACGCGCTAAGACGAAAAAAAGCGCGTTTGGCATAGTTAAAACGCGCTAAATCTAGCGCGAAACGCGCTAAATTAGCATCGCTGCAAACATGCATTTTATTCTCCCCCTCTTATATTATAAACTAATATGTAAATAGTATAAAGATGTATGTGTGTTTGCCTGACTTTGATATAAAGTCTGTTTGTTTATGTGATATTTTGTAACAAGTTGTGCAAAATGTTACTGGATGTTGTTCGTTTACTTTCTCCAGCAAGAAAATTTATTTAAATTGAGAGAAAGAGAGTCAGAAAATTGACATTTGAATAACTGAGAACTTGCAAAATCTTGCTGGAGAAATTTTGTTCAGTAAAATTTTGCAAGATAGACCAGATGTTTTGACTGCTTCTTACCAATTAAAAAGTAAACACAAAAGTTTTATTTGTGAAATATTTTGCAAAAAGTTTTCAAAGTAATAAAAAAACAAAACAAAATTTAATTGTATCTGTTAAAATATTTTAAATTGAAATAAAAATAGGTGATTACTTTATATAAACAATGGAAGAGTAAGTAAAAGTTAAATTTGCGTTCATTGTTTTAGAAACTGTAGTTACAGATGTGAAGCCAGCACAAATAAACGCAGCAGTCAGGATTTACATGAATTGCCGGGAGCTTCAGGAATAACATATACAGCTTCCAGTTCCAATCCTTGCCAAAATAAAGGCATATTGTTGAGTATGATAATGGATACATCATCTTCGGAAAGTGAAGACAAAGAAGTAATTTTAAATCAATTATGTTCCACATTTAATGATCAAAAGACATAAACGGAATTCCATAAAAGATTATATTGAAATAACTGTGCCGAGTTATACTGAGTTTGAATTTCGAAGTCACTTTAGAATTTCAAGAAGTCTTTGTGAATCTTGAAGTAAAAGGCTCTCAGAATCAGTACATTATAAAAGCCTTCGATGTGACAAACGTCTTCCCGAAAGTGTGTACATGCTAGTTTTTTTATGGTTTGCTGGGCATGAAGAATGAATTAGAGATTTGTCGGACCGTTTCAATCTGGCTCTATCTACAATATGTGTGATAATCAAGCATGTGTCCTTGTTTGTGAGCTCTTTAAGCCCTGATTTAATAAAATGGCCAAATGATGCCCATAAAGCCCAGTCTGCTGAATTTTTGGGCAATAAATGTAATTTTTCCAAAGCAATAGGTAAATTTTAAAATAATATTAATGGAAAAGTGTTAATAATTGTATTTCAGGTTGTATTGATGGTACCCACATAGTTATCGATCCTCCTAATACCTCAAAAGATGATTATATTGATAGGAAAGGAAATACAACAGTTTGTATGCAAGCGATTTGTAATGAAAATAAAAAAATCATAAACGGGTTCATTGGACATCCTGGGTCTTGCCATGATAGTTGGGTCTTTAAAAATTCACCTATTTATGATAAACCGAGTTCATATTGTGCAAGTAAAACTAAAATATTTTTTATTTTAAAAGGTTAGAGTTGTATTAAAAACTTCCATTTTAAAAACTTGTTTTTAAAGATTATTATTTGCTCGGCGACTCGGCATATCCATGCAGCAAACATTTGATAACACCCTATAGAGACAATGGTCACCTAACAAGAGCCCAAAAAAATTTTAATGTGAAGTTGAGTTCAGGCCGAGTTTGCATAGAACATTCTTTTGGAATTCTTAAGCAAAGATTCTGACAATTGTATTACTCTAAATTGCGGGGAATGGAAAAAATTTGCCATTTTATTAGAGCGTGCTGTGTTTTACACAATATTTCTAACGAAGATGATTTAGAGTTCAGCTTAGACACAATTGAAGTCGTTGCCGAAGATTGTAATGGGGAAAGTGAACCTGTTCATGAAAGCAATTTCGTAAGCGATGCTATTTGCGAATCTTTCTGAAACCGAATATGAACGTATCACCATATACATATGTAAATTCATGAAAGCCCTAAGCCACATTGAACAAATTTTACAAGAAAAGCCAAACACTGTTTAGTATGAAAGAAAAACATTTTATTTCAGGAATTAATTATATAAAATACTAAAAACTTTGCAAACTTAACTTTTTTTTATTATAAAGCTCTTAACTTAGGAAACTTCTGTGAATTCAATAAAAATTAAATAAGCAAAAATAAAAAATATTAAAAATGTTTCAAAATTAACTTATTTTTTTTTTTAATTCTTTTAATATAGAAATATTATTGCAAAAAACCATTTTAAAAATTGCTTTGTTTTCCATTTCCATCACATACTTCAAGAAAATAAATTATTTTTGATATAAAAGTTATTTACCCACGTTTTCACAACTTGCCGATAGCTAAAGGATTGATTTCATAGGCCGCATTTTGAAATAAGTTCTAACAAGTTTAAATTTTAATGCGATTCTTGATTAAACAAAATCTTCTTGTCTTAGGAATTTAAAGTTTCAAATTGTAAAATTTTACTACGAAATGCGGCAAATAAAACCTAACTTTAAGCTATAGATACGTTGTGAAAACGGCTCTTAGTCTTTTTTTAACATATTGACAATAGACTCTAACAAAAAAAACTTTTTTGGTTTCTATTTCCTCTCTCCGTTTAGCTCGTTCTTCCTGTCTTCTAAAATTGTCTTCCAGCATTTTGTAGAGTTTCTCATCATATTCCTCACGTCTTTTACCTTGTTCATCCACTTTCTCGAAATATTTTTCCATCGCTGTTTTTCTTCTTTTTAAACAAGGGGGTGTACATTCAGAATTATCTGAAACAAACGAAAAAATATACTATCTTTTAGCAAACAGAGAAGCAAGTAAATACCTGAATCATTTACATCAGTAATCGACGCATCATTTATAACGACTGGAGTTTCGCTATCAATAACAAATTCTGGTTCAATTGAGCTTTTGTTGATAAAAAGATCATCCAACTCCCTAGTAGAAAAGTGAAAAGAAATAATTTTAATTATCACACAACAAAAAATAACTCAATTTTCAATAAATTTATAAATACAATTATATCTATATACATACGTTTGGAAAGGGCAGGTTATTTTGTTTCTTCGAGTTTTATTATTGTGGAGCTTCATGCGCTTGTACTGCCGCTCTAAACTAAAATATTTTTTGAAACAATATCCTTTATTTTTCATTTCGTCAGAAATTTTATGCCACATTTGCCTTTTGTTTTTAAGGCTAGCAATTTTGCCAACCTTTGGTCTTAATTGTTTTATCAGGCAAATCAACAATTTCGTTGACGTATCCAGCCACAAAGTTTTGCTTTCAACGTCTGATACTGTAAGCAGTTCACATGTGTTGTCGCAGGAGGCGACTGGCGAAGAAATGTTTACTTCCTCATTTGGAGTGAAGATTATTGCGTCATATTCTTCATTACTCATGAACTGCTGCGATACAATTCTTCGATATTCCACATCTACAATTGTTTAATTGTTTCAGTAAACGCAAACATTGGAACAAGTCACGTTTACGTATGTACATACATATGTATACCTCTTGTATGCGCGATTTTTGTAATCAGGATTGAAGTACCTTTCAAAGCGAAAATTTCAAGTATGATCGAAGATGTGTATCCATGTATGTAAACGAGACTTTGGCCGAAATATTTCTCAATTGTGTTCTGTTTTCTTACCTTCTTACAGCTTCTTAAATGTTTCTGCAGTACATGAAACATCAAGCCTCTTGGCCATTGTAGTTTTTTTGTTGTCAACTTTAAATTGGGTTTTTGGCCAAAATATGTATGTATGTATTTATGTATTTACACTAGAAACTACAAAAACTTGAATTGAAGTTATATATTTATTTATTTATTGAAAACTTTATTTTTAACACATATGGACATAAGTATACATGAACATTCTTTTGAATTAGCATTAGTGTTGTAAAAGTATTGAGTATTTGAGTACTCAATAACGAGTGTTTTTCCCGGTACTCAATATAAAAAGTAACTACTCAATACTTTCAGGTTTGCATTTTCTAGTATTCAACCGAAAGTCTTCCTTTCAAATACATCAAATTTAAACAACTCAGTGTGCGATATGAAAACGGTCACTGAAACAGGGACTTCAAAATGCATCATTGAACTAAAAAACTTCACTCATGAACATATATTTGATAGAAAAAGTGACCCTTTACAGTTCTAGAGGGCACGTTAGACAACAAGTCCGGTTCACACTGATTAACTCAAAATTTAACTGTAAGAAAGGCGTAGAAGGAAATACAAATATCTCTTTTTTGTCTTCCAGCTGATTTGCGAGTTGATCAACAAAAGTTGAAGTGTGTGAACCGCGACTTCGAGATATGAAAAATCTTTTAAATTCTGGCAATTCCAATAAAAACTAATCTTCAAAGTTATTTATTTTAATTTGTTATAAATTAATGTAAGTAAATACATATATTTAATTTTTGTTTTTTACATACGAGCATTATTATTAAGTATTAGTTATTAACCTCCCATACATATATGCATAAAAGTATGTATGTGTGTTTTTAATTTTGAATTCAAAAAGCCCTTGAAGTATTGAGTAGTATTGAGTACCCAATCTAAAAAGTATTAAGTAGTATTGAGTATTCAAAAGTAGCAGCTTTTTACAACACTAATTAGTATTACTCATCAGCTGTTCAGCAAAATAATTGGCAAAATCACGTGAGCCAAGATAGCGTCGACGAGTTAGCGTCGATTTTGGGAATTTAAAAATAAATAATAATAATAATAATTAAATAATTTTAAAAATTAATTAAGAATCCGGCATCAATCTTGGTAATGCAAGGGTGGAAATTAAAGAAAAATCGTGGATGAATTTTCCCAAGAGCACTCTTGGACCCTCACGCCAAAATGTCATATATTCTTAAAGTGGACACTTAGGAGAGCAAAATGAGAGAACCGTGCAAAAAATCTGTCGAGCCGTTTTTGAGAAAATCGGGCAAATCCAAAATGGCCAAAAAAAACACCGTGGATTAATTTTCCCTGTAGCACTGTTGAACTGTCATGCCATAGAGTCATATATTCTTAAAGTGCACACTTAGGAGAACAAAATGAGAGAACCGTGCAAAAAATCTTTCGAGCCGTTTTTGAGAAAATCGGGCAAATCCAAAATGGCCAAAAAAAACCGTGGATGAATTTTCCCAGGACCACTGTTGAACTGTCATGCCAAAGGGTCATTATATTCTTAAAGTGGACACTTAGGAGAACAAAATGAGAGAACCGAGCAAAAAATCTGTCGAGCCGTTGTTGAGAAAATTGGGCAAATCCAAAATGGCCAAAAAACCGTGGATGAATTTTCCCAGGAGCACTGTTGAACTGTCATGCCAAAGGGTCATATATTCTTAAAGTGGACACTTAGGAGAACAAAATGAGAGAAGCGTGCAAAAAATCTGTCGAGCCGTTTTTGAGAAAATCGGGCAAATCCAAAATGGCCAATAAGGCTTTGGTTATAGCATCCCTGTAATTAAAAATGGCGTCTTATATTTGTTATATGCTTTCAACTCTGATTCATACAGAGTTGTATTATTATCATTAAGAGTTGCATAAAAAATCCACACTCTTCTTACCCCATGACCACACGAGCAATTTTTTCCTTAACACAAGCAATTACACCGCCAGAATAATTCATGACGATTTTTTCAGAAAAATATGTTATATTATATATGTGTCTTAGCTGCTTTATTTACAACGCTTACTTTTTATCATTTATGAACTTCATTAACTTAAATGTACTTTTAACGCCTTAACTCATTCTCATTTTAATCTAATAATTTTTGAATTTGGCAATTGCCAATGCAGCAATTGCCTAGATTATTACTCGTGTGGACGGCTAGTTAGTTTTTAAACATATTACTTATTTCTTTATTTTCTATAATAAAAAACAATCAAAATTATATGAAAATTATGTTTATAAGCTACATTTGGCCAGTTTCTATGTAAACACAGATCAATTATGAAACATTTACCAGCCGGCGTTACTACTTCTATTTAGACGCAGAAAATTACCCTTGTGAACGTGAAGTTTTGTTTATATTCCTTAAATTCTTGTTTTAAGGATGCTTTTTTGATTCATTGTAGATACAAACCTTGTTAAAGGAAAAAAAGCAAATGTGTAGGTTTCCACACTACCACTGGGGTACTACACCTAGCGCGATGCCAATTCTTTTTAATGGCTGGCTTCCCCAATAGGCCTAAACCATTCTGTACGTAACATATCGTCAACTGAAATTCAAAACCACGTAACTAACAAAAAATTCGAAATTGCATTTTAACTAATTATTTGGTATTACATCGAAATACATGTCGATACAAATCTTAATATAAAAATCAGTCGAATTAAAAATTAAAATAAATAAATATGAATAATTTTGCGGATTTTAATCTCTCCTATAAAATTAAAAAAAGTTTTTTTACGTGATTTTGCATTTTAGCTAACGATCTACGTATACATACATACATACATATATGTGTGCAAATCAGGTGGCCTACTCTGTAATTCGAAACGAACCGAAATACTTTCTATTACATGCAAAATCTAAAGCATTTTCTTTTCGAATTACAGAGCAGACAATAGGTATGTATGTATGTATATCAATATATCAATGAAATATTACATTTTTAAAACATGCAAGAGCCACCATACTAAGAGTGCTTTGAAAAGTGAGATTTTTTTGTTTTCAATCTTTTATATATGTATAAAGTAAAATATATGTTTATAGTAACAAATAAATAAAAATAAATTAAAAATAATTTTGTACTTTGGCTTTTATGGCATTTGGACACACTTCTTTACTTAAAATATTTTTTCAGTTTTCATGCATTATAATATGCTATTTATCATTCAAAATTATTCTGCCATTTTTAAAACATGCTTCAGCCACATTTTAAGAGTGATTTGAAAAGAAGTGCGATTTTTTGTTTTTCACTCATTTATATATATGTATGTATATATTTGTACTTTGGCTTTTATGGCATTTGGACACACTTCTTTATTTAAAATCCATTTTCAGTTTTCATGCATTATAATATGTTATTTATCATCAAAATTAATTTGCCATTTTTAAAACATGCTTCAGCCACATTTTAAATGTGATTTGAAAAGAAGTGCGATTTTTTGTTTATATATGTATATTTTTACTCTGGTTTTTATGCCATTTGGACACACTTTTTTATTTAAAATATTTTTTTCAGTTCTCACTCATATCATTTCATATTAAATTCAAAATTAATTGCTTTTGAAAATTTATTCGCAGATTTTGCACTTAAATTCACTTGTTAAGCAAGGAGTTTTTGTGCACATACCATACTGTTTTTTACACAATGTGCAAATGTGTCTTAAACATATCGTGCAACAATATTTTCTTACACATTTGGCTGTATCATGCCCACAATGAAGACAAATAGTAGTTAATGCATCGCCATAACTATAAATTAACTTTTTTAAAAATAATCTATATTCATTTTGATCTCCAAGATTCGTATAACCTTCAGATTGTAAGAAACGTTCTGCGAATTGGGTAATGAATATTCCGCAAGTCCAAGAATCTTTCTGAAAATCTTGAGGTACACTTTTTACATCCCATTTAATTTGAGGACGATGTTTTCGTAAGATATTCAAATAATGATTCAAATAATGATCTAAACACAATATGTAATTTAATTCAAAATCAATCAAGACTATGTAAAAGTGGTGTTGAAAACAGTGCGGAATTATCATCTTTTTTGATTGTTTAGAAAAACTTGCAGCAACTAAAATTTCATTTTTTAAAAAGAACTTATTTATTTGGCAAGCAATATATGAGTAATTGTTTGAATTTGTTCTATGTATAAGACATGTAATGCAAGCATCAACAATTACAGTTGATAACCAGTTGGTACTATGCAATGTTTCTATATCTTTCAGGGTTATATAAGACGTCAAAGGAAAGTGCCTTCCATGAACTTTCTCAAATACTGTTTCCAATTTAAGCAAATAAAAGTTAATTTCACTTCGAAAATATATTTGTAAATTTTTTTGTCTCCCGGAAGAAACTTCATTTGCTTTTAAACCGCTGCTTTCATCATTATCGGCGTATGGCACAAAACTATCTTTATATTTTAGAATTTCATTATTTATATTGTAACTTTCTTTACACTTAGTTATATCTGGAGTTGAAGTATTATTGGTAAGTTTAACCGCATGTTTTAGTTCTGAAAACATAGACTCATTGTCATTTACTTTTGAATTGATATATGTTGAACTCATTTGATTCTCGTCACACAAAATATTTGCATTTAAATCTTGACATGTGGTAGTTGTATGGCTCTCAATATTTTCTGAATTCTTCTCAAATTCTTCCATTGGTTTATTGACCATATCAAACGACTTCTTAAATAATCCATGTGAAAGCCGTTTCATTTTTCTGTTCCATGACTCTTTTATTTTTGTAATTTGCTTTTTAGAATCAGTTTCTAATATAGTAACATTTTCCTTTTTTGTTCCACTTGGTCGCTTACGATGTGACGGCTTTATTAATATGCCAAGAGGAACAGTTTTACTAAATATTTCATTGCAAATTATTTTAATGTTCTTTGTTCTACTCTTGGTAAACTTTCTCATTATTATAATAAAACGACAAAGTTTATGTTTCTTTTCATTTAATTCATTATGTTTTACATCCTTAAAGTAAGTTTCAATTGGGCCGTTGCTGACTCTGTTCCCAGTATTATCAATGATAAAACCAATGACGTTAGACCACATTGGAATAAATGGAATATATTTGTCAAACAACAATTGTGTCATTTCAGGACAAAATAAGCTATTTTCTTCAGCAAATATTCCATCGCAAGTATCTAATGATGCTTTGTACTTATTAAATAGAAAACGAAAAGGACTTGAACTGGATACTTTTCCAATAGTATCATAATTTTCCATAGGTTTGATGTCGTCTGCCAAATTTTCAATCACCTCAATTTTTATTCGATTGTTTTCATCATCTGAAAAGTTTTTTAGATACTTTAATGCAGCGTGAACTTTTTCCACATATTTTTTAGTACAAATGATAATAGATATCTGTTCAATCCATTTGAAACATTCGGGTAAAGTATTCAAATTAAACACAATACCTAATGCTTCATGTAAAAATGTTCTTAATGTAACATTTGTTAGGGGAACGACATTATCGATGTCTTTACATATTATTTTGGAATAATGGCTTACACAGAACTGAATGCAAACAAAATTTATATTTCGTTTATTCTTTTGCAATACATCACAACATGCGTGTAAGTAATCAAGGAGACTTCGCATATCATTAATATCTCTAACTATTGCACCAATAATAGCTAGACTTACATACGTCTGTAACTAGTCATTTGCATACTGGCCATTGTATCTTGTTTTGTAAGCAAGAGGATTGAACACTCTTGAAGAATCTTCCAATATCATAGCTAGTATGATTGGACAATATTGCATCTGCTACAGAAAATAAAATTTTTTTCTCTCTGATATGACCAACTCGTGAGTACAAAAATATTCTTTTAGTTGGAAAATCCATATCCTCTATTACATGTCCTGTTGCATCGACATGCAGGGTATAGTTAATTTTTTGTAAAATAAAGTCGTTATGTTGTCTCAAAATTTCAATTTGCTTTTTTGACATCAAAAAGGCTTCCATCTATGTTGATAGACGTTGAATGTAGCCTTTAGGCTTGCATTTAAACATTAAATAACTATCTATAAATGCGTCAGGATCATTATCTTGCTGAGCTGCTGACTCGGCCTTAATATTTCGTATATTAGATGATTTTATTATTTGTGATCTGCCTACTAATCAAAGGTCGTCCGATTGCTTATTAATTTTGTGCATTTGATAAGTCATGGCGCTTTCTTTAGAAAGTTTTGTTTTTTTAGTTTCTTTGCGCTCCACGACACTGGGATGTATTGTTTCTATCAACTGAATGAACAATTTCAGCTTGTGATCTAAAAACAACAATTTTTCCATTTATACCACCATTAAATATGTATGTATATAAAAATTACATTCAACATTAGTACAATATCCATATGCTACAAATGAATTTTTATTAATTCTCATATGCTTAAAATTAATATCACAAGCATTATTTTTAACTAGATATCCAGTTCTAACAAAATCTTCTAATAGTTTCTTTGCAGGTATCTCTGTTTTGTTACTTTTAAGGATCTCGCAAATTTCTGGAAATATCATTTCGGTATCAAATATTGGACATTCAAATTTCATGTGTCTTTTCTTTAATTTACCCTCAACCATACATACATTTCTATTTAAATGCGTACATTTCATATGTGAGGTATTTTCTGCGAAAATTTTTTAATATTGATACTCCTGAAAGACTGACATAAGGAGATCCCATTTTTTCATTAAGGCCTGATTCGTTAATGAAACGGTCGATACTTTAACAACTTTCATTAGTATTGACATTTTTTGTACTTAAGTTCTGGATAATTGAGCTATTTTTGATATTACATTCTGATACTTCCAAATTATCCGTAATCGACACAGTTTTCTCAATAACATTTACAGGTTTCTCCGTTCCAGTCAGATCTTTATCTAAACTTCCACACTCATCCTCAGAATTCTCAAACTCGGAGAAATTAAATGAAAAATTCTCCATTTCACTACCTTCATCGATACTTAAGAAGTTTTCAGAATTTTCTTTCCGTTCAGTTTTTATTGAATCGTTATTTTCAACGGCCGCAAAGAATTTTTCCGTGAATATATCCAACGAAATCTTAAAAAATTAATTTTAATAATTTTTATTCAAAATATTAAAGAAAAAAAACCTACAATTTTATCAAGTTCCTCTTCTGGCGCTTCATCAAAACCTGACCATTTGAATAAGAAACTAAAATTAAAAACAGTTTAAAAATTTACCTTATTTATATTCTTTTAAAATTTCAAAATTATATCCAAATGCTGATATATTGCTGCCATTTTAGCATTTTAACTAAAAGATTTGAAATATTCTTTCGTAAAAGTTTAAAAAAAATTTAAATCTAGCACTGCACCAGATTTACCGATTAGAATTATTCTATGTTTCTGCCAATACTGCCAAATACTATGTGAAGCAGCGATACAAACATTTGGAAGATATATTGCCCAGAAGATATAAATACAATATCTTATTTTTATCATTTAGAAGAAAATCATCAAAGCAATACTTTTTTGATATTAAAATATTTTCATTTTAGCGCAACTTTTTGAATGACCAGTTCAGAATGTATTGACTATTTATTTTTTCCTTTAACAAGGTATTTTGTGTCATTAAAATGTTGCATTTTGTTCAGCCTGGTGTTTTATCAATGCTTAATAAATTTATAATATATGTAAATATGTTTTCAACTAGAGGATAATAGCCCATTCAGGCTGACGCCAAATTAAGTGATTTCGTGATTTCGGTCAAAATCAAGTTAAAATTAAGTAATTTCCCATATATTTCGACATGTTAAGCTATTTTACTTAATTTCGATGAAATTAACAAGAAATTAAAATATACAAGTCTGTTTTTGTACTAAAACTACTTTTTTTCAAACATGAGTAAATTTACAACTATGGGAAACAATAATTAAAAGAAATAAAAACTTTGACAATCAATATTAAATTAAAAAATGATTGAAAATTATTAAATTTATGAAAATTTTTTAAAGAAAAATTTGTATTAGTGTAACAAAAAATTTATTCAACTGAAAAAAGTACTTCAATGCCTGCTGCAGTGAATAAGATGTTTGCGAAATCGACTCAAATGTCATTCAGTACCTACATAAACACCTTTCATTTCGCTCTTACTTTGAGCTTGAAATGACTTAATTTCCTGTCAGCCTGAATGGGCTATAAAAAAAATATTTAATTTGAAATAAAAACAATCAGAAAATTTTCCAAACATTTGAAATAGAAATAACAATCAGAAAATTTTCCAAACATTTGAAATAGAAATAACAATCAGAAAATTTTCAAAACATTAGCTCAGAAAATTCCTTTTAATAATAAAAATAGGATGATGTGATGATAAATTGAATTTAGTTGACCATAAAAAATAGCATATACATACATATATACGTATATATTTTCCTTAGAGATAATCTATCGTTATAAATAATTTATATTCCTAAAGATAATCTGGCAATATCATAAATAATTCTATTAGGTGATTATCTAGCAATATCACAGTTTTATCTTATAGAAGTATTGCATTCGTATTTCTTCGAAGTATCGCACTGGCCGCACAAGCTCTCCTGAAGGGGGGAACTTCCGCAATACGAATATGATTGTTGCTGCAATAATATTTTTCTTCCAAGCAATACGATTTCGAATCATTTTCGTATTACTTTGTTTGTAGGGAACTTGGTGCTTTAGGCACTATTTTTAGTGGTTTTTGAAAACTCAAAACGCCAAATTTTGAGCGTTTAAAGCCTGGCCAGGAAAACATAAGGTATTGATGCATTATGCATTATGCATTTTTATTTTTTAAATGCACCCTAAACTTGATTTTTTCCGAATTTTTTAAATAATGAACTTTTTTCATGCTTTCAGTTCTTTTTAAAATTTAAGAGTTGGCATCACTGCATTCATTATGCATTGAATATTCTTAAAATTACGTTATCTGTCTATAATTAAACATTAGCAACAGTTTCTGCACTTTGTATATATTATATGACAAAATTGTCAAGGCACTGCAATAACACTAATAAATACAGTCTATACTTAATAAATTTTTCGCTTGAGAAAGAATTGACTTTTATCATGATAAAACTTTATCAGCTATTGTATAGGAAAAACAGCTTAAATAAATTATTGTTCAATATAAAGTTTGACCTTAGTCTTGATAAATATGTATACATAGGTATCAGGTATAGAAGTAGGATAAACAAGTACAAAAGTAAATAAATAAGTAAAAAGTAAAACAATATACATATGTACATACTTATGTGTCTTACACCACTTTGATTTTTAATTTTTTGGACTTTGAATCCACTATTTTTATTGGCCTTTTTCTATTGTATTTATTTAACTTATCTAAAATTCTTTCGTAAGGAATATCATTTTCAGTAAAAGGGCTTTCGACATAAGCCTCTTTTATGGATTTTTGCATGATACTGGAAAGAATGTTTCATTAAGTATTTCCAAGAAATTATTTTTTCTGGACAAATTTACTACATACAGTGAATCAAACGCAAAATCGGACATTCCTAAAACATTTACATACATATATTCAGAAACATTACAAACAAAATGCAATTTCTGTTTTTGAACAAAACGTAAATCTTTATTAAGAAAGATAATTTCGAAGTTATTGATAAGAAAAAAGCAAAAATTTAAATTTTTTTAAGAAATATTAGTGATAAATAATTTAACTTAGTTTTTTTTAACTCAAACGGAAAATCGGACAAAGTGGTAATTTTTTAATAACATAAATAAAAACGTACAATAAAAAAAAAATAAAATATTAAAGAATAATTGCCTTTAGAGTCAATAACTTTTTGTAATATTTTTTGCATAGAATTAACTAAATTTGCACACACTTCTGGAGGTATTTTGTCCCACTCTGTTTTTGAAGCTATTTTTAATTGACTGATGTTGTTAAATGAGTTTTTGTAGAAAAAAAATCTGAGTTGAAACAGACTTACCGTATTCCAAAAATCTTTGCTTTTTAAAATATATTCTTTTGCAAACTTCAGGCGTAATGTTTTATTTTTAGGGCTTATAAAGGGCTTTTTTCTGAAAACCCGACCATGAAAATCATGTTTTCTTAAGGTATTTCTTATAGTCTCGCAAAAAACTGACTTTCCTATATGTGTTTATACATATTTTTGTAGCTCAACGGCGGATTTTAAGGGATTTTTCTTCACTTCAAGTAAAATATGTCTTTCGTCATGATCATTTAAAATCTTTCCAAGACCTTTTTTGCTTTTGTTTTCAACTCTATTTACATTTCTGTATCTTCTAATAATATCATGAACGGTCGACCGACTTCTACTCACAATTTCAGCAATATTTCGTACAGTTTTGCCTTCTCCATACAGTCGAATGACAATATGCCTCATTTCCACTGTTGTTTGCTTACCTTTTGGAGCCATTTTTATTTTTTGTCGACAAAACCACTCTTAGTTCACAAATAGAATGAAACTAAATTATTTCTTTTTATTTTTGATTGCAAAAATGTAGAAAAATCAAAGCCTGCTTTGCTTATCCGATTTACCGTTTGACTCACAAATGTTGATCTTTTTGTTTATGAAAGAATATTTTTATAACGGGATATTAATTTTTGCTCATGCTTGCCATATGCATTTACAAATACGCCAAATAAAAATATTTTGGGATTAGAAATAAAAAAACACACATTTAACTAACTTTTTAAATAAAACAAACACAAGAATCCGATTTTCCGATTGATTCACTGTACATATAGAAAAAGTTATCCAACTACATATAAAAATAAATTTATTCTGACAAATGTTTTGCCTGAAACAAATGGGTCAACTCATCTTCGGTTGTACACTAGAGCACCCAAATTATTTATTAGTATTTATTTTATTCGCTCCAAGGGCAGTTTCTGGTAGACTGGTCACAAAAAAAGAATAATCTCTTTTGGCCCCATAATACATCAAGTGCTATTGGATAATTTCCAAATACATAACAAAGTTTATAAGCATTTAATAAAATGGTATGCGATTTTTTCATTGTTATATTATTAAATGATATATATTTTAACCAAATTTAATGGGGATATACATATACTACCTTATTCATAAAAAATATTTCTGTTTAATAAGATGTTTATGAAACAAATTTTCTATGGAAATTTGATTAATAACCCTTTTATAAAATCAAAATATTTTTTATGAATAGGGCCCATAATCTACAGATATTACCCAATTTTTACAGAGGCGCTGAAAAAAGTTTTCCCAAAAACTTGGTTTCGTCTCATGAAAGGACCATGACAGGCCATAGTTAAGGCAAAATTGTTTTTCGAAAAATACCGCATTTGAAAGTTATGGGGCCAAAAGGAATTATTCTTTTTTGTATGAAAAGCGCATGGTCGGTTTTCACGCTATCAGTGCAATTTTTACGCACGTCACTTTTTATGGAAAAAATAAACACTTTCGGCACATTGGGTGGTCTGTTGTTAAGCCAACCCTTTTTTCACGGTTTTTTGTTTAAGCAATAAAAAATTATTTTTTCACGAAGTCTTCATAGAAAGTTGTGTATTTTCTTTGCATATCTGAATTTGAAGGGCCAATATTTTAATTAATTAAGAGCTATGCGGGGAATCTTTGGTACTAGTGGCCGTGTCGGTAAATATCATAGCGTAAAAGCATTGCTAATTTAACTTTTTTCATTATATAAAAACAATATAGAGTTTTCATGAGAACGTTCAAGTCTCGCAAACTGTTAATTGTGCACTTTTGTTATGCAATTTTATTATGTAATTTTCTTTAAACACTTTTTAACACAATTTACACGTTTTATATGCATATAAACTAAAATATCTCTTTTCCTTATTTTATTTTTATTAAATGAAATTTTTAATGTTTCTTTCAAATTTTCTGCAACTGTTTGCCCAAAATTTGAAAAGGAGAAAAAGGATGAAACAAGTCTCGCAAGTTTTCCCAATTGCACAAAATTTAATGAAAATTTTATGAGTTCTCATGAAAACCCTTATAATAAAACAAAATTAACACTTGAGCAATAAATATTTACCCTTAACTTGGAAACAAACAAAACATAACTTGATTTTCTTCGAATACATGTTTATCATTTAATAATTTTGACAAACTTTTATATGAGACCCATATTGTTATACTAAATGCCAAAAAACATTTAATACTTTGGAGGTCCGTAACTCCGTAAATTTGCCTTTCCGAGGATTTTTCGACACAACAGTTTTTTCTTATAATTAAATTTTTTATCATTTAAGATACGTTTTTTTATCAAATGTTAACTAAACTATATATATTTAAGTCTAGATTCTCTGAACAGTTCTTAATGGATTAAAATATTGACCATCACATTCAGATATAAAAGATAACTCATAATTTATGGAAAATATGCGTCACCTCCAACTTTCTTATTAAATATTTTTTCTTATTTTTAAATTTTCTGTCACATATCATTTTACTTTTATCTTCACTAAACAATTTTTAAAAGGAAGACACATTTTGCACTTACGATTTAATTTTTGGTGCACTTTAAACAAAAAAACACTACAAAATATGTGTATATACACAACTACAAAAATTTTAAATTGTGAAAGTATTTAAACTTTTCACAAAATATGTGCATACACACAAGAACTGTAAACATTATTTCTTCGAAAAATGAAAACTTTTTTACAGTTACTTAAGTGATGCCAATATTCTTAATAAAAGTGATTAAAACTTAGCTGCATTCCAGCGGTTTTTGCATAAATTGTGTTCACCACGTTCACACGGGCAATTTTCTGCGTCTAAACAGAAGTATTAACACCGGCTGGTAAATGTTTACGTAATTGATCTATGTTTACATAGAAACTGGCCAAATGTAGCTATTAGACTATTAACATAATTTTCATATAATTTTGATTGTTTTTTATTATAGAAAATAAAGAAATAAGTAATATACTTAAAAACTAACTAGCCGTCCACACGAGTAATAATCTAACACATCGTCGGTTGGTTACTGGTTTGCCGCACAGATATTGAGAATACATTATTGATGCAGCAAACCAGTAACCAACCGACGACATGCTGTCAAATTGAAATAATACTAATTTTTTTTAACAAAACAGTAATAAAAAATGTTATAAATAAATAAAATAAATATAATTTCAATTTACAATTAGCAAAAGACCTATTAAAGGATAATTTAGGTATGTATATGCAAAAAAAATACAAATATATTTGAGTGTACGTGTTCGCCTCCTCTAGATACATTGTTGAACACAAGCATTGTTGCCATTTTAGCATTTTCACTGCCAGATCTGGCATTTTCATTAGTTAAAAAGCATTAAACTTTCAAAAAATTCTGCTAAATGCTTTCTGGCAGAATTTGTAGAAAATAAGCAACTGTAATTAGTTAAAAAAATTCTGCTGTACAGAGTATTTTTTCCCATAAATGTACATGTATTGCAGGCTAAAGTTTCCCTGATGATCTGCACTAGCAAAAGTGAAATGCGCGTAGGATCCAGCTAACCGCTCAATAATCAATTTCAATGTATTTATAATTAAAAACCTATTTTACTGAATAAGTAAAATAATATTTTTGAATTATATTACGTAAAAAAAAATTTAAAATGTAATTGTAACAATCCCAAAAACACCAATTATTAACTATTTTATATTTGTATGGGCTCTAAAAATACCTCCAAATACTAATAAGCTTGTGTAAACATGAAATTCAAAGCCATTTCAATAATTCTTTCTGCATTTAAATCTGGCATTATAATTTCCTTCTGAATTTATTGACCGATTTAGCCATGATGAAATAAACAGGTGGCATTACTAGGGCAACAAATGTACAATTACAACAACAAAAGGAATTTTTGTTTGTGTAAAGTCTTTGCTAATGTCATAAATTAATATAAACAAAAATCAAAGTGACGCGTTGAAGTAGTGGTGAAATAAAATTAATATTTCATAAAAATTAATAAAATAATAATTTATTTTATCTAATAAAATAAAAAAATGTTGAAACTAATGACGATGGCATAAATACTGATGAATATGGTGCTTAAAACTATTGTTCTCTGTTCTGATTTGGTAAGTGTTGCTTTGCGTAATTGGGTCAATAGAATTAAGTGAAAGTAATAGATATTTTTCTTTTCTTTTTGTTTGCCCCATTAAGATGCTTCTTCAGAATTGTGTGTGAATCGTGAAGTGGCCAAAGTGTCAGAAATTTTATGGCTACATGGTAACTACAGTGGCTCATGTGTCATGCCTTTGCAGAACCTACAAACAAGTCCTTGGATTTCATTTCCTGAAGCATCTGCACAGTTTGCCGCGGCAGCCCAGCCCCTACTGCAACAGCGGCTGTGTCTGACAGTTCTTCACCCAAATCCCATCAAAGTCCTAGTAAAACAAAAGCTAAACCTACCGAAATAAAAAAGCCAGCTGCTGTAGACACGAAGCGCCTTAAGACAACTTCACCTGATGTGAGTCCAAAAGTAAGCGAACTAGAAAAAATTGCTGTTGATCTCAAGAATGAAGGATTGGACTCTTCAAAATCTGCTACTTCCAAACGTGATGATAAAACTCAGCAAAACTCAAAAGCTTCCAAAGTTAGTGAATCAGCAACAACATTTTACACTTTATATTGCCTACATATCGTACTGCTGAGGTAAGTTGTTACACATATAGACATGTTTTTTTTTTACATATATTTAGGGATTTAAATTTAAAAAATATTTATTAAATATTTTCTTTTTATTATATGAATATAGAAAACCCATTCTGGGCAATCTTCTAACCTCTCTCACCTGTAAACTCCAGAATTCAAGAAATTAAGCCACAAATTCTTATCAATTTCATTTTTTATTTACTAAAAAATTTAAATTATAATAAAAATAAAAAAATTAAAAATGTAAATTGAAAGTACAATAAATGTTTGAAATAAGTTAAAAACATTATAATTAAAGCTGTAAGTTTCCTTCAATGGTTTTCTTTTCCTTTGGCTTACCTGTTGACTCAAGGAGGGATGGTTTTCTAATATTTACACGTACCAGTTATAAGGCTGAAAAATTTTAAACATTAGTGTATAGTTTTTATCAAAAACAACAATTTTTTTAGACTAACCATTTTATAATTTAACTTTTAGTAGCTTCTTATTTCCTAAAATACGCTGCTTACACTTTTGCAGTTTTAGTCGTTTATTCAAATCCTTTATGCGGAAGTAAATTCGGCATTTAAAAAAAAATTTTTTAACTTCCAAAGGCAAATCAATAAACGAGCTTTTCTCGACCAATCTTTTATGTATATTGAAAGAGTGGGATATGTTGGACCCGTTCTCTTTATAAAATATAGCTTCGAGCTCCTTGAGTTTTTCCACAAATCCTTTTGCTGGCTTTTTTAAGAACCCTTTCGATACGTGGTCAACGTAGGTATGGAAATCTTCATCTTCATGACATTCGTATCCTACTAGTTTAAGCTTCCGAATTATATAGCCAGCTATATATTCCAAAGCATCCTTTTGTAGTATACCAATGACACGAATATTGCAACCGTCCAAACCGTTCAATATCTCTTGCTCATCCAAATCTTCTTCTACAAACCCGCTTTCACGGAAGCCATCTTCGTATATGATGTCTTCTACGATCTCGTTTTCACGCAAGCCATCTTGAGATATGATGTCTTCATCGAAAGCTGCAGAAAAAATGCGGGAATGATCAGCAAAAGACATGTTGACATCACTAGTATTTAACGAGGCAGTTTCGTCATTTTCAACGTTGCCGTGTCCTTTTAAATACTCAGTATTTCTTGCTAAATTTGAAATATGAAATATACGTGAGTAAAAGCTATAAAATATTAATTATTATTATATCAGTCGTTGTCAAACTTACCTAAAATATATTTTCGGAGCCTATACTTAAATTGCATTGGAGAAGGATGGTCATGTAATCCTCCTTTACTCCGTATTGCACCAAAAAAGTGCTCCAGCACATCCTGGTTTAGACGATTGGTTACCAAATAGCGTATCCCATACTTTGCTACATACTTGTGAAGCATATCCAGTGCATTATTTGTTGTTATAATGCCTTTTTGAAAATGCTGTGTAGTCTTCTTTCCGGGTACTATGTTTTTAGACATAAAGTCTGTCATGCGGTTTAGTATGTCAGTTTGCTCTTTATATTTTCGTCCAAAGGGTTCCTTATGGGATAGAAGCAAGTATTTGGCATTTTGTTAATAGAATAATAAATAATAAAATCAGAAAGTACCTTGCCAGGGTAATTAAACGTAATCATCTTTGAATTTAACACGTCGAACCAGTCGTTCACTAGTCCGATAAGTTCGGCGGTTTTTGGAGCTTGACAAATATCCATGCCTCGTGAGTGGCACCATGTTAGAGCTTTTGCTGTGGTATTCGAAAACAGTTGAGCTGCTAATTTGACCTTTTGTCTTCCTTCAATTAAATATATATATATATCGTGAAATGTTTATTTTATTATTATTATTATTATTATTTATTATTATTATTATTTATTATTATTATTTAGTATGTATATAACTAAAGATTATTTACGTACCAGGGCCTTTAACAGTAAGGTGATCTTCGCTCAATTTATACGTTATTGACATGTCGGACTTTGACGTATGTCTTATTAATTCCCATACAGGACGTGCATTCAAAAGATTTTCTTCGTAAATTAATCCGGTATCCAAAAAATGATTACGAATTAATTTCAAAAGGTGGGGCGTGTCCATAAAAACGAAAACTTTTTCCTCCAAGCTTGTAGGGTTGGAAAACCAAGGTTTTTCTTCAGAAATATATGAAATAAGATGTGTAATTTTCCAAAAAAATATTAAAGGCTTTATTCATAAAAAATAATTCTGTAAACGAAACTATTTTTATGAATTTAAATTTTGGTCGCAAAACAAAAACATTATAAACGTTTAAGTGCAATATCTAAATTTTGAAATTACCTGGAGTCACGCCCATCTCTCTCCATAACTTACAATTAGTCGGACTCATATCACACACGATCGCAACTACAGGATAACCAGAACAGTATAGTCTTTCAATTATTTCTTTCAATATTTTCCCATTCATTTGGCAATCAAAATCGTAAAATATGGGATGCTTCCACGATTCCTTCAAGCCACGCGCCATTACAACTTGCACATATTTTGCTGGTTTCCTGGCGACATCTTCCAACGAGTCATATTCATAGGTTTCCTCCACCTTCATTTCGTCGAATGCCAAAACGCACAGTTTTTCATTCAAAGACATATCTATGTCCTTCCCCATGAATTCTATTGTCTTTTTTAATATGCCTTGCGATATATCAACATTACGACACCAACGTTGTAATGTTGTGACATGAGGCAGAGGAAATCCTTTCTTGTACAGATGGTTATATGCCCTCGGTCCAGATGCGTGCAAACAAACGGCACTGGAAATATCATTCCACCTCCATTTTATATTTCCTGGTGCCATTAAAGACCGAATTTGCCCATCCGTAAAAATCTTCTTCATCGAATTTATAGCCAAATTGGCTTGAAGAAGCTGGCACCTTAAATCTTTATTTTCCGCCTCCAATTGTCGAATTTTTTCTTTATATTCCTTCATCACCGTATCAAAAATTGAGGGACTATAAAATATAACTTACCAATTAGATATGACTTACCTAATCAAATTTTAAAAACATGCTGTATTGAGACGATTGTCAAGTCTTAGAATACCTAAATTCATATACATACATACATAATATTATTATTCAGTGTCAGTTGCTATGTTTGGAATTCTTTTTCCTGGACATTTTGCAAAAGTTGAAGAATATAAAATATAACTTACCAAATAAAGTTTTAAGAAATTCTGTTTCCAGATGTTTGTAATCTTACTATACATAAATACATACATATATGTGGGTACATACCTAAGATTATTGTTTGGTGTCACTTAATCAGTTTGAGATTCTTTTGCTTTGGATTGTGGTTCCGGACATTTCGAAGCTGCAGTGGTCGTCAGTTCTTCGTAGGTAAAAAACCGCAAATTGTGCGGAGATGTCTCCTTTGACCCCGATTGGGTATGATCGTGTGCTTGGTACACTGAGTTGTCTGGGAGCTTCGGACTGGTGAATAGTGCTTCCTCTTGCTGTGGCAATATAGGCATAGCCTTGGGCAACAACATATACCGACTGCCCAACGTAACAATGTCGCTTTTAGAAAAGTGATCAATACAAATACGGGTACTTGTATTGAACTCCCTCTTACACAACTTAGCCCATTCGCTTCTTTTGATTAGATCAAGAGGAGCATTAAAAAATGTACCATTACCGGGAACTGCTTGTTTGCGACATAAAATACAGTAACGCATTTTCACTTTATTAATATTTTCTCTGTTTGTTTGATTTTAAAGCTACTCTGTATTAATAACAGAGAATTATTTGGCTGAAGAAAAAACGCCAACACCAATTATGGACAACCAATTGTAATATTAAGATTTATTTGAAACACATCAAAATTTCACAAACCGATTACTATTTTCTTATTAACAAACTTTAACATAAACTTTATTAATATTTTCTTTTTATAAAACGATTTATTTTGAAACATAAAACTTTCACAGATATACCTTTTCTTATTAACAAACTTGAACATAAAATGTAAACATAAACAAAACTTTTGACATAAGATTAGACAAATAATGTAGAACAAAAAAACTGTCATCTGGCGTAGTAATGCCACCTGTTTATTTCATCATGGATTTAGCATTCTCTCATCCTTATTTTCTGGCAATACTGAACACAAGCAATTTGACGTCATCATTCTGCCGACGTTATTGCTTGTGTTAAGACACAACAAATTGCCCTTGTGGTCGTAGTGAAATGTGTCCGAGATTTTTATATAGTGTTTGACGTTTCCACACTTTTGGTTAACAAAAATTATTAGATTAAAATGAGAATGAGTTAAAGCGTTGAAAGTACATTTAAGTTAATGAAGTTCATAAATGATAAAAAGTAAGCGTTGTAAATAAAGCAGCTAAGACACATATATTTATAATATAACATATTTTTCTAAAAAAAATCGTCATGAATAATTCTGCCGGTGTAATTGCTTGTGTTAAGGAAAAAATTGCTCGTGTGGTCATGGGGTAAGAAAAGTGTGGCTTTTATATGCAACTCTTAATGATAATAATACAACTCTGTATGAATCAGAGTTAAAAGCATAAAACAAATATAAGAATCCATATTTGGCATTTTTAATTACAGGGATGCTATAACCAAAGCCTTATTGGCCATTTTGGATTTGCCCGATTTTCTCGAAAACGGCTCTACAGATTTTTTGCACGGTTCTCTCATTTTGTTCTCCTAAGTGTCCACTTTAAGAATATATGACCCTTTGGCATGACAGTTCAACAGTGCTCCTGGGAAAATTCATCCACGGTTTTTTTTTGGCCATTTTGGATTTGCCCAATTTTCTCAAAAACGGCTCGACAGATTTTTTGCACGGTTCTCTCAGTTTGTTCTCCTAAGTGTCCACTTTAAGAATATATGACCCTTTGGCATAACAGTTCAACAGTGCTCCTGGGAAAATTCATCCACGGTTTTTTTTGCCATTTTGGATTTGCCCGATTTTCTCAAAAACGGCTCGACAGATTTTTTGCATGGTTCACTCATTTTGTTCTCCTAAGCGTCTACTTTTTCCAGTGCTCCTGGGAAAATTCATCCACGGTTTTTATTTTATTTCAGATGCTAACCTGTTGATATATGTATGTATATGTAGACATATGGAGAAGTGAACTGAAAGACTTTAAGTTTAATTAAAATATAAAAGGGAAAAAGAATATCATATAAGATGTAAAAAATTATGAATAGAAATAAGTATGATTTTCAGTGGGAACAAAATCAGTAGCGACAAAGTTACCACCCACAAATTTAAACCAGTCAACTGTTCCAATTTCTTTGTATTTGTTTGTTCTTAAATCTTTTGCGATGGTCATCTTAAATTCATTTATTTGCATGGATAAATGTGTAGGATCACTCGAATAAACATGTCCTGTCTTCTCACGTTCAAATATTTCAATGAATGCCTCGCTGTATGTTCCTTTCACATTTTTATTGAGTATGTACTTGAGTATGTAGGTATATCATCACAGAAAATTCAAAAAGTCCTTTCTAAAAGTTTTACAGGAAAAGCATAAAACTTGTTTGAATGAGTTAATATATTGACAATAAGTAAAAAATTTTACAATAAATACATCTATAAATTTGTTGGCCCTTTTAACTTGCATTATAACATTTTACACTAATTGTCAATTTATATTTCATTGAAACAAGTTTTATGCTCCCCTGTAAAACTTTTAAAACGTTAGACAGGGCTTTTTGCATTTTCTGTGACGGTATGTAGATAAACTCAACAATTAATATTAGTTTAATTACAAAATGTACTCAAAAGTACAATTGTAAAAGAAGGACAATTGTACCAACTTTTACATCGTTGAACTAAATCATCGCATGCATAAATGAATAAAAGAAAATCAAGACGTATTCAAAGTGGTGATGTTATAAGCACAGTTTTTATTATTTTTTTGCGCAAATTAGAGGTTCGTATGTCAAAATTTTTACATGTTGACATAGGGACTGAGACGTCAGTTGTTATTTTAAGTTGTAATTGTTGTAGAATTACCACCACTTGTATTAATGCGCCTTGAAAAAAATCTTAAAACATGCAAACACATACAAGATTTAGCATTGAGAGAACATTTCATTACTATGGTGCAAAAAAAATAGAAGAAACAATTTCATTATGTATTCTGTTTTGATTTTATGTTCTGCTTTTAATAAGTTATTTCTCTCATAGTTGTCATGCAAAAAAAAAAAAAAGAGTTGAAAATTGAATATTTTGTTCAAAAAACTCTAAAGAAAAATATAAGAAGTATCAGCGTATCGACAGTAAAATATCGCCGATATCGATATATCGGAAAACCAGCAGTATCGCCGATATATCGGTATCGGTTGCATCCCTACTTTCAACATGTTTCAGTTTGCCAATCTGGAATAGTAATACAGTATTGGAAAATTAAATTCTTTTGATACAGCATCTTTCTGTTTCAAGAAGACATCGTTTAATTCTTTTCTGGTTTTCCAGGTATTAACATTTGTAATCTGACCAAGCATACCTAAGTCTTCACGAGCTGTTCCAAATACTGAGTGGAATGCAAATTGCGCAATGTCTTCACACAATCCATTTGAGCGTTTTGTCCATTTATATTTTGGCGCGGTGACATTGAAATAACCTGCTCCCATTAAACCAGAAAAATTTATTTTCAGAAAATTCAACGAATCATTGTAGAAAGCTCTGGCAACAAATAGTAACGGAAAATGAATTTTATAATGAGAACGGGATCCCAGCACCATAATAACCCTAGCTACAGCTTGCAACACTTTACCGGTGCACTCTAAATCTCTTGCGTTTGAAAACATCGACATAATTGCTTCGCACATCGGAAACATTTTTAGAGATTCCCTTAGAGCAGTTTCCAACTTATCCTTGTAACGCTTCTCTTGGGCAAGGAAAATCATCAATGTCAGGGGTCCCAACGTATTTGCTAATCCGCTCCTGTGCTCAGGTTTGAAAGTTATTCCGGCCAAACCAGGTACGTCCATATTCGACAAGTTTCTTTGGAACTAATCTTCCATTTGCGTCTCTACTGATGAATTGAGCACATGAAAGACGTGTTTCTGCCCATACTAATTTAAAAGTAGTGAGCATATCAACCATTGGTGTGGCTAACTGGAAATCAAAAGGTTTGTAACCTTCTGTGGCCTTGTATTCAGTCGCCAGTACTGATATTGTAGCATTTACCTTGCCTATTGTTGCTTGGCGGTCTCATCCTAAATTACCCACATTTCCTGATCGTACGTTGGCTTGCTTCCTCAATAAAGTGTAGAGAGTATGGAAAACTCCAGAAATGTCATTGCTCTCATCAAGATCAACAGTCATTTTAACATCAACATGGATTAAATCTTTACCCATAAATTTTTTGTAGAGGTATACCGTCATATGAGCTTTTTTTTCAATTTCATCATTTCTTGCAGTAGGATCATAATTATTGTCAACTTCTAGTTAACAAATATTTTTTTTATTCTAAAATTTACTTTTATTTTTGGCTCTAATACAACGTTAAAAACTTGTATAAGTACATATTTACACTATGCAAGTCTTATTGCTAAGCTGATTAGTTTGACGGAGAGAGAAACGAGGGGAACAGTAACGTTTTTTCCCCTCGTCCCTCTTTCCTAACAAACTAATTAGCTTAGCAATAAGACTTGCATAGTGTAAATTAGGACTAAACAGATATACAAGTTTTTAACGTTGTATTAGAGCCGAATTTAAGTTTAGTTATGATTTCTTTTTCTTTATTTAGTTTTAATTCTTAAATACATACATACGAGTACATACTATGTATAAATGAACTGAAAAAAATTTAAGTTTAGTTATATTTTGCTATGTTAATAGTATATTAGAGTATTATATAAAAAATATAAAAAACAATGTAAACATATATCTTCTATATATGTATATAAAATCGCAGTGTGTGTTTGTTCCTAACGCATGAACTCTGGAACTATAAGACCTGTTGTGCTTAAATTTTCAACACAGGTTCGGGTCCAGGCCGGGTAGGTTTCCGTTTTGTTTTTGAGCCAACAAGTGACAACTATTTGGAGTAATTTGTAGGGTTGGACAACGTTTGCCGGGCTCATCTAGTTTTTTAATAAAATTGTTTGTATAACAAAAAAAGTAACTCTTTTTTCGTGAAAATTTTATTTCAAAATGTCCAGCTTTTTTTAATAATTCCGCTTTTTTAATTCAAATGTCCAGCTTTTTGTTACTCTCAATCTGGCCAGCCTAATTGCACTCGATGTTTCTGCTATGATTTAATGTTGTTTTCTTTCATTCTCGCCTTTTGTTTTGATGTTCTACTTGTTTTGAAAACACAAGTACTAACAAAACTGTACACGCAAAGAAAAAATGTGGTTGAGGTAACCATAATCATACAGCAACATACTATGATTGAATTATATGGTTGCAGTCAAATCATATTATTGTCCATAGAAAAGCAAAGTTTTAGTAATATTATTATCTGAGTTAATAATAATATTATCTACAATAACAATTAACTTTGTTAAACCTAATCTTAGTATTGTTCAAAGTTATCACATTTTGGATAAATATGACAATACAATTATTAGATGTGACTAATATATAATTAAGACTAACCATACCATATTATAATAATATTGTTAAATACGACTGCAGTATTATTCTATATAATAACAATATTTTGTTTTTAACCATATATTGGTATATCTTTTGCTTAAAACAGCTGTGCGTCAAAGCCCAAATAAATATAAAATAATATTATTGAAATAACATGTATGTATGTATATTGTCCACGTGTACTTACACAAATATGTGTGTATACCCGAAATGCAGACACACATGTATAAAGAAATATATGAGTAGGTGATTTGCAAAACTCGCTCGTTACACGTTAACAGAATTATGGAAAAAAGCAAAAAACTTATAGCATATATAGTTTTATAGTTTTGCTACAAACTATGTATATGACATCGTACTATGTCAGCCAGAAAATTCTATAATTATAATTTATTATATTTTGAAAATTATTTTCATTTATTAAATTTCAGTAGTAATTTTGTACTTTAAGTTAATTTATAGAAGTTTTAAAAAATAAAAAGTACGAATTTTTAAATTGATAAGGTGAAATCTTTATCTTAACTATATTCTTCATTATTTTCAAGATCTGCATTATTACTATTATTGTCTAGCACCATAGCATAAAATTGCATATCCTCATTGGTTCTCCAATTTTCTCCAAAATGTTTTGATAAAAAGGTTGCAACATCTATTTTCTTTTCAGTTTTAATGTCCACATTGATGGGAAGCAGTTCTGAAATAATTCCATTAATTGTCTTTCCTCGTTTCAAAAAAGGTTTTGGGGTGCAAAAGCTGGTTCTATAATTAATCTCCCCCTGTAGAGTACACATTCCTTTTCCAGTTTTTTCTATTATCATTCGCTTTGAAGTTTTAAATTTAAAATGAAGTTGACCTGGTGCTTTTACTACAAGAAGCTAAATTTTTTTTTACATAAAATGCAAACGAGTATAAAAATGCAAGTCTAAAAAGTTATTGTAAATTGTCATATTCATTTCAGAATTTCGTCACTATAACTATCAAGAGCGCTTAGAATAGAAATATTGAACCAGCGAGTTTTGCTACGAAACATAAAAAGAGAGAGTTCTGCATATGGCTGATGTATGGAAGCAACCACTTTTGCTGCTAAGTGCTAGGTTAACTCATGTAAAAATATAAAAAGAGCATACATTGTCACAATCTCTATATTGCTTGTTATAAAATTTCTGAAGAACTACTAGAATCAATCATTATCTTGATTTTTTTAATTTTTGTAACGAACGAGTTTTGCATCTCACCTACTCATATGTAAACATATTTTTATTGATCTATGCTTTTTATATTGGGTGTTTTTTATTGAGGTATAGAACTTTAAGTTGGCATCATTTTTTTAACTGGCGGCCATTTTGTCAGCTGTCAAGTGATTAATATTTAGTTTGGTTTGCCATTTCATCATGAACAGTTTGACAAAAGAACAACGCTTGCAAATCGTGCAAATTTATTTCGAAAATAATGGTTCAGTTCGCGAAGTTTACCGCAAGCTCCGTCCATTTTATGGTCGACATAATCGTCCATCAGAGCAATTAATTCGGTTAACCATGGATCGTTTTCGCACTATACTCTATGTGATAATACGCATCCGCAGAGACGTCGAACAGTGCGCACCGAAGAAACAGTTGCCGCTGTAGAGCAAAGTGTTGAAGAGGACCCGAATGAATCGATTCGCCACCGTGCACAGCAATTGGAGCTTTGTCCATCAACTTTATGGAAGATTTTGGATGGCATAAATGTGGATGAGTTGTGGTTCCAACAAGACGGCGCTACATGCCACACAGCGCACGTCACAATCGATTTATTGAAGGAAACATTCGATGAGCGCATAATTTCGCGGAATGGACCTGTCAATTGGCCACCAAGATCGTGTGATTTGGCACCATTGGATTATTTTCTTTGGGGATATGTGAAGTCGCTCGTCTACGCCAACAAACCAGAAACGTTAGGGGACTTGGAAGCCAACATTCGTGGCGTTATTGCCAACATACGGCCCCATATGCTCGAAAAAGTGGTTGAAAATTGGACCTGTAGAATTGGCTTTATTCGAGCCAGCCGCGGCGGCCACATGCCCGAAATCATATTTAAACGTTAATGGCATAAAATTATCCTTCCAATAAAGCCAAATTGATGGACATTAAAACGATTTTCTTGTGTTTTATTTCAATTCGAAGTTCTATACCTTTAAAAAAAACACGCTGTACTTCATTGATTTATTAATTTATTTAACACTACGAGTGCAATACCGATAGGTTACAAACGAAACACTGAACTGACCGAAGATATTTCTGAAAAAGATTTTTTTTTAACTAAATATAGTATGGTTTTGGAAACATTATATTGTTATTTACATCATATTATTTTTACATAATAAAACAATTTATGTTTTAGTCATAAATTTTTAACAAAACTATATTGTTAAATTCTAACCATATCACACTTTTTATGAATATAATAATGTAATTATGAAATTCAAACATTACTTTGTTTATCGTAACGCAATTAATGTTTAAAATAACAATAACTTGTTTTCAATGACCACACATTTGTTTCGGAGAACATAATATTGTTTCCTCAACCATGCTACAACCATATCTTTTCTTTGCGTGTAGAGAAAAACTTTTCGAATGATGCTTGCTTTATATTAGTAAGAGCCATGTTTTGTTAGTTTTGATTTGTTATTTATGATTACACTAGAACATAGTGCTTCGAAGTAGTGTGAAATAGAATACAAAACTTTTAGAACGTCTTACGCAGCATTTGAATATGTATATACATACATACGCATTGACATAATATGTGTATTTGTGTAGTAGTAAGAAAGGAGTTGATTTTGACTGACTATAACAGAGACATGTTGAAAATTTTTCCACTGTAATTTATGGCGCCGTCTTACGTTATGAGTAGTAAGTATACAAAAAGCTTTTTGAGCTTTGAAAGCTTCCTTTTTTTTTTACTATTTATCGTTGTTTTCACTATATAAGTATATGTAAGTATAAACATTCATAGTAAGGACACATAACAGGATTTAACCATATTACAGAAGCTTTAAACAGATGGCACTTAATTAGCGTCGACCTTTTGTCCTTAAAAAATGCATTAAAAAGATAATCACTTAATTAATAAATATAGTGCTATTGATACTAATAATATAATTGGGATATTCAAATAATAAAGTAATAAAACGAAAAACTATGATTGCTGTGAGCAACCTCTCATAATTTACAATTGAAGGGCTTATTGCAAAAACCCGATAAGCCACAAAATGAAAATACTGAGAAAAATTTTAAGTTTAAAATAAAAGCAGAAAATAGGTATTTGATGAAATCATGATACAGATACTTTTATTTAGTGCTTAAGGAAGACTACTATCACATACCCTTCGCTGTACACCAAGAAATCTTCGGAAATCGCTAAAATCGCAAAAAGTTGTGGCTTATCCAGTTATTGCACGAAATTTATTCATATTTTTTTTTTTTATATCAAAAGTTTTGTTATTTTGGTTGAAATAAAGTGGCATATCGTGTTTTTGCAGTTGAAAATTTATTATTTTTTCTATTTATTACATGAAATAATTTCTATAAGTTGTGATTCAGTTTCAGCCGAAGATGGCTCCAAACCGTTGTAGAAGGAATGATAAATTGGTGAAATATATGGCAGCAAGAATTTTACGCCGTGTACTTTCTTTGCCGCTAGTTTTAAGAGTTCTGTAAACTTTTTTTCAATCCATTTAAAGTTGTATTTGCAGGTCTTCCCTTTTTTAAAATACTTACTTCCTTATACTCTCCTTGTATTGAATGCTTTAGAAAAATTGATCTCGTATTTTCTGCTTTCAAGTGAAATGTGTAAACACCAGAGAAATCCGTTTTGCTACTATCGGTAGTAATTGAATTTTTGTTAATACCGTCCACAATAGGGTCGAAATTTAAAAAATCAGCTTGTTCCATAACTATGACGACAAATTGAGTCTTTTTATTTACTTGCTTAATAACATTGTGCCAACCTTCTGGGGAGTAGATTTGCGGGGAATATTTCTTATGTCTCTTCTCTATTAAAGCGGAATTTAGCCACATTTTCCGTCCAAACAAACATGTGCCCCCGTCCAGTCGTGCAATTGTGTCTTCCAAGATTATATAAGCCAACTTTGCTGCAGTAAAATGCAGGTCCACTTGTTAGTTTTGGAATTGGCAAAACTTGCTGCAAATCGAAAGATATAACCAATTTTGTATGCATTTGCTGAATTGAATCGTCGGTTTCTGATTTAAGCAAATCTTGCATTGCTGCAGCGCTGTCTTTATGTTTATTTACAATAATTGTCAGTCGTTCGGCTTCTTTGTCATCATTATTTTGTATTGCAATTTGAATCTTGATGTTCGTCTCATCACACATCTTGCACGTGTCAGATTTGAGGAATTTAAAACCTATATTATACTGTGTGCAAAATATTTTTCGATAAGCGTTTTCTCTTGCAGGATTAATTCCAATTTCTTCACACCAAGGAACATAGCTTTCTCTATACAAACTGGCAATGGTCATATCGTGATTAAATAAGTTTTGTGCATGTTATTAGCTCGGCTGTAATGACTCTGGTATTTTGGTATCATATTTATATGATTTCTTATAGAATCGGTTTGTTCACGACTCAGACTATTAGGCCTACTTCCATGCTTACCTCTACCATCAGTTTTTAATTTTGATAATATTGTCTAGTCTTCCTCTTGAATTCTGAAGACCATGTAAGCTCATGAACTCTCTTTTGCAAATTTTAACATGGGCACCATCAATTTCAACGAAATAACAACCTGTAAATTTTCTTCTAGACTGTTGCCTTTTAGTTTTCTTTTTATACGCCCTCTTCTTCTTTCCTAAATGAATGCAACCAAAGAGGTAGCTATTTTGCAGATCGTATTCTCACGCGATTCGTCTTCAATTGGCACCATACAATTTTCCTGATTAACAAAAACATTACAAGCCACACAAACAGATAGCACTAATTAGCGTCGACCTTGTGTCCTTAAAAAATGCAATTATTAATAAATATAGTGCTATTGATACTTTGGTAAACTCTCCCGCATTTCTACTAGTTATGACAACAATATACATACATAGCTGAGAAAGTCTTATTATTTTATGACGTTTTTCTTTGAGTCACAACAACAATTTTTTAAACTATATTAAAATGACACTTCAGACACTGGTGTGAATACCCCAAATACATTAATGTTTTTAACATGCATCAAGTTTTTTCGACATGTATAGCTTCAAATTCCCCGAGATAAATCCTCACAAAAACATATACATATAAATGTGAAAAAATGCCAAGAACCTATCAACAATGTCGGTCATCAAAATACTGAGATAAATATGTGGACCAAGTTCTTGTTTGGTACAATACCTCTCACAATATGCTATACATTATATGAATTTTTCATCGTCTGGATGTCATCTCATTTCTAGACAACCTCCTAACTGGGTAATATTTTTACCTGAACTTTAAGTTTAAATTTCGAGTTTTAAAGGCGTGGCATTCCCACCCATTGTTTACTGTGTGTAGTGTTTATCATTCATGTTAATTTTCGTAAGAATCGGCTAAAGGAGAAATACATACGTAGGGAAAAGATTTTCATGCATTAAAAATAAAAAAATATGTATTAAAAAATTAGTTTATCAACTTTTTTTCAACATTTAATAAAATTAAAAACTTAAAAAAATTAGCTTCATTGCTTTCTTGATAAAAATTTTGTCTTAAAAAATATAAAAAGCTCAGCTTCAATGCTTTCTAAACAAATATTTTGTCAAATCATATGGAATGCAAAATAAAATTAACTCGTATGTACATGAATAAATGATAAATAAATTAACTCTCAAAGATAAATAAATCTTTGACGATTTTTTCGGGAAAAACTTTAATGTAATAAAAACGAAGTTATTTGTGCATATTTAAATGTTGCTAGTTCGTTTCTGGAATATTCAGTTGCTAAATTTTCGTTGTTAGAACTATAAAATATTGATGTAATTTGTTGCATTTTCGCATCTGCAATTGATTCTACTTGAGCTGTTAAAAAATCAAAACCCTCTAACTGGGATAAAGTATCAATAAGAAAGCCATACTCTGTGTGCACAAACATCAATTCAGTGCCAAAGTTTTTTTACTTTAAAGTTTCCTTCACAACCACGTTCCCCACCTTGTTACTACTAGTTACTATAGGCTGTGGGGGTAGTCGTATCACGCTTAACACGCAAATCGGCTTTCAAAAACACTTTCTATCCACATGAAATTAGTACGAAACCGGCAGAGAGCGCCCAAAAAGTTACACAAAAACGTTTAAGGTTATGAGTATTTATTTGAACATAGTTTTCTTATAAAATCGTATTTTTTAATATTCGATATCTCTGTAACAATCCAAAAAAAAAATTGAAAATTTGTCAAGATGTGCTGCTGAGAAGCAATATCAACACCGAAAAAATAAAGGAAATCAAAAATATTTTTCTCCAAAACTGTCCGATTTGAGTTAAATTGCCCCATATTTAAAAAAGATTGGAAATACGATTAATAAATTACTCAAATTACAGTCATAAATGACATAAAAAAGACTCCCAAATGAATAGAAACATGAGTGATAAATGACAATAAAAAGACTCCTAAACATAATGATAAATTTCTCACAACATGATTGAAAGACAATTCGAAAAAGAGGCACAAATTAATTGAAATAAGATTAATAAATGATCAGAAAACGCGTCGAAAAATACTTTAAATACTACTAGAAAAGGGATCGAAAATGACTCTAAACTTATATAGAAAAAGACTCATAAGTGACTTATCAAGAGTAGTCGCGGGTAGACACGTTTTCCTACCGACAAAGGTATCTTTTATGATCAAAGAATGAGCACATACTCTAAAAAAGTCGCGAATTTGATTGAAAATTTCAAAAAATGCTGGCTGCGACCTTGACATTTTTCAAATGATTGGAAGGAGTGCTATTGTGTTTTTAAATATCGAACAATATCACAAAAATTGCGATCGTAAACTTTCCATCCTTGTTGAAATTGCTTTCAATTTCCTTTTGTTTGTTCTTAAGCCTAGTACTCTGTTCGAAGTTGTGAAATTTTTTCAGCAACATTGATTATTTCGCGTGAAAAATTTAACACGTAACAAGTGATGCCCATATTACTTTTTCCAAAAAAGATAATCGCTTTTATTGGTTAAAAGTATGCAACATTGATCGACTTTTGTAAACAAAAACATCAGGCGGGTTACTCTCTATTGCGATGCGAAAGAAAAATGCTACGAAAGCGAACGATTGGTACTCTCTAATGCGTTTGCGCATTTGGTTTCCGCATCTATTCTTTTCTTCTTTCGCAAGCACTCCGTAATACGAAAGCTTCTGTCAAAATCGTCTGATTGTCGCAAATATCTTGCGATAGGTAAATACCAAACGCAAACGGAGAAAAACATACTCACATGTTGAAAAAATATTTATATTTGATATTAAAATTGTTATTTTTAGAGAAAAAAAAATTACATTACATTTTGTGCATATGTATGTATGTAAAAATGTAAAATCAAGGTGAAATATAATTAACCAAACCATAGCATTCATACTGTGCTGCAATTTTGTGTTGTAGTGTAAGTGATTGTTTTTGGCCGATCTAACTATCAAAATCATCGTAAATCAAATTTGATATGGTTGGAACGTAGTATTCTTTCAATGCCGAAGCAATGTGAGACTGCTGCGATAGTTTTATAATAGTTGGAATTTTTCTGGATCTCTTTAAAACTTTTAGAACGTTTAGAACATACAGAAACGCTTCCTTATTCAAAAGGAAATTTTGAATAGAGTATAGAGTCGTTTTCCTCAGCAAACACTATTTTACTTTCAATTAAAAACTGTTACACTTCACTTTTTCCTAACTTTACTTTTCTGAAAAGACGTTTTTTACATATTTTGGCATTTCATTACTGTCAATATTTGTCATATTTCTTTTTGCAAAGCCAGTGCTGCCACTTTATCAATGAATTTTGCGAAAGGATTTGCGAAAGTAATAGAGAGTACCAAATTGGCATCTCATCGCATTTAACTTTCGTATCGTAAGTGCTTTCGCATCGCAATAGAGAGTAACCCCCCAGCAGTCAATATTTCACGCAAAATAAATGCCAGTCACCAAAGTAAATTTATATAAAGTATATGCAAGTACTCAGGTGATTCATTTTTTTCTAGTGTAGTGTGAATGCCTGAATGTCAAAAGTTGTTTACAATTTTCGTACACCATTTTGTTTTGCTTTGCTTTGTTATACACAATTGTGTATACTGAAAACGTATTTGAAAAACTTTAGATAAATTTTTGCTTAAAAAATGTGTTACAAAACATTTAAAAACAATTATATGTATTTAATTATTAAAGTACATACGAGTATGTATCTTTTATTATACTTATTTCACATATTAAAGGT
Source organism: Nowickia ferox (assembly GCA_936439885.1). NCBI lineage: Eukaryota > Metazoa > Arthropoda > Insecta > Diptera > Tachinidae > Nowickia > Nowickia ferox. The sequence continues at coordinate 31,226,760 of OW387026.1, forward strand.
TTATCAATTGATTAATTTACTTTGGTTTTGTCTATCCATACATTTCCTTTTTGTTGTATGCAGATCTGGGACTATTGCATTAAATAACCAAATGCATTGACCATTTTCCCACACTAAACCAAATCAGTACAAATGCAAATTTATTACATTAGCACTAACTTTGATAATATTAGTGAAATTTTTTTTTGCATTAAACTAAAATCCCTTCAAAGTAATGCATGAATATTGCATTGTTGCTTTTAGTTCACTATTTTTTTTACCACTACACACATTGGCGGTATTCGATGTTTGATGCAAATTTTCGTGCGTTAGTGCAAATGCAAAATATCGTAGCTTTTCTTTAAAATTCAGCAGCAAAATACATACACAATCCAAAGAAAAGCTATGATATTTTGCATTTGCAATAACGCGCGAAAATTTGCATCAAACATCAGATACCGCCATTATAAAGAGTATTATTGCATTATTGTGCAAAATACAACGTAAACGTGTACATATGTACATAAAAACATACGTTTTTCATATATTAATATTAATCCATTACTTTTAAGAGATTTTATTGAAGTGAAAAAAATAGTGCACTACAAGCATCAAATTTAAATTTGTACTAAAATTTTTGTTTTTCAATCAGTGCTTATGCAAAAGTAATGCAAGTTGCCCAGGTCTGGTTGTATTCATCTGTTTTTGACATTCATCCATTATTCTTACACAAACAAATCGCCTGTTGTTTTTGTACTTTCTTAGTTGTTGTAGACTTGCATATACTTTATATAAATATGCTTTGCCAGTCACATAATTTCGCAGATTGCAAGAAAATGTTGCCAGATATATTTCATACATTTTTCACGAGTTAAACAGAGTACAAGTTTTGCAACATTTTTTCATGAATATTTCATGTGAAATTTTTTAATATGGATTATGTCAACATCTCGCGTGAAATTTTGATCGGAGTACCAGGGTTTACAGAGTCGAAAAAAATTCCACTTTTAAATACTTTGCAACTAATAAATAAATACCAAAATTTGTTTTATAGAATGAAAAAACTAAAAAATTTATTAAAAATATACATTTATAATAAAATATGCAAAAATATGTATTTATTTTAAAATATGCACTAACAAATCAATGCCATTTTGTCGCAAATATGTTGATTCGCAAAGATATTTTATTTACGTGGAAATACAATCAACGAGAAAAAACATGTATGTATGTATTTACATTTAAATCATATCCCTATACATAAGTAATAGATTTAAGTATCGAAGCATGAAACAGAATTCTAACATTTTATGAGCGTGGTAAAAAAATATTCAATGAAATCGCTTAAGTTAAACGCTATAAATGTTCCTTTTCATTCTGAGTTTAATGGGCGTGACCCCGTCCCCTGGCTTCAATTTCTGTGTTTTAAGATATTTTAGTTGGTTACTCACTCAGCTGTAGCGGAATAATTTTGGTGAGTGAGTCAGTAAATCATTGAGCATGTCTTAAAATACGCAATTTTGTCACCTCCATATCGCAGGAAGTTTTCATTGTAAAACTTTCAAATGTCACCGTAATGAGGTATCCTTAGTTAAGAGGAGGTTAAAACAGGACGAATGGCTGACACTACCTTGCGCCTAGATTAAGAACATATTAATGCAAAAATTTGCTAGCATTTGATATTTACTGATGAGTTGTCTAAGCCGCAGCAAAATACATCCAGTTAAATAAAAATAAGGAACTAAGTAAACATTACTGTAAATATGCTATAAAATTTTAAAATTTTCATAATTATGTGCATTCATGCAGCTAAATGTCTAAGCGTGGTATTAACTTTAGTGCTGATAATTTTAATTGTATATTAAAATTCATCTTTGTGTGATTTATTGAGTTTGTTAGTTTTATATTGTTTTACTTTCAAAGAAAACAACTTAAAACAAATCATATTCATTGCAAAGTTTGCGGCAAAGAAATCCACAACTTTTCGTTTGACAAAAGATTAGTTGATATCAGTTGCCTACAGGCAGTCAAGTAACAGAAGACTGCACAATACGCACAAATCGGTACACATATGTATGTATGCCTATTGTTGATGCTGATATTTAGAGACAATAAATAATGAACAATCATCAAATAATCCACAAATTCAAAAGAGCAACGAACACAAATATGTACGTTCATCTAAACTTTAGATTCTAAAGTAAAATTAAAAAACTTAACAACAAGGCCTTTTAAGAGTTTTCATAGATACATAAATGTATTTGAAAAAATAACTAGAGATGCAAGCAATAGGAAAATGAACTTAAAGCAAAGGGTGTGTTCGTAAATGCAGCACTGCTCTGCATCATATGTGCAAACTTTTATTTAAAATGCAAAACAAGTTCGCTGATAATTTGTTTAGTTTAGAACATTTAAATTTCCATTTGCAGCGCAGTGATGCATTTACGAACACACCCAAACTAAAAATATTTAGCATACTTCACGGATAGTACATTCATTAATTTACGTATATACAGAGCAAATTTTCAAAATATGGCAGAGTTATTAATTGTATTCTTAAAAATGTTTTTTTGATGACTGATGCTAGGAACACAACTGGGAGGAACAACGAATTGTTCGATGTGAACTTTCGCCATCAGAAATTCGTCGTGCGTGACAAATTCTGCCATAGATTAATTTCTTTTTCTTACGCCGACGACCAACCAATTTTTTCTCTCTTTGCACAAACCGTAACCGACTTTATCAATTATAAGAGCTGTTATTTTTCGTCATTGTTGTGCTGAGCGTTGTGGACGAAATTCGTCGTTCATCCCAGTTGTGTTCCTATCATGATTATGGTTTTCAACGAAATTCCATTAAAGAACAGCATAACTAAACAGTTATTTGAGGTAAATCAGTCGACCAGTGTGAGCGATACGGAAAACTCTCGATGGCCAACAACACACAAACACGACCACACTTAAGAAATACACACATACAAAATGTCAAGGTTGGCAAACGGTATCGTAAAAGTACCGTTACCGATTCAAATACCGCTAAAATTAGATACCGGTATCGTTACCGATACGAAAATTCATTTCGGTTAGAAAATACCGGATTCAGAATACCGTTTATGTCTGTACCGGTATACCGATTCCCACCTACAATAAAATTGCAAAAATATGTTTCTTTTATGAGCACGGTTTTGTTCTCTTTTAGGAACGAAAAGCGTGTCCCTAGACATACACATAAATATTTTAAATTGGTGGAAAAAGCAAAACCATTGTAAGCCACAGTTTTTTGAAATCGCGACGGTTATATTGGCTGTTCTACCTGCACAAGTTTTTGTAGAAAGGGTGTAAGGTATATCGTGAACCCTTACCATAATAGACTTGAAGGTGATAGTCTAAATGCGGTTGTTCTCATCCAAGCTAATGCGGAGATTTAAAATTTTGAAGAGCACTTCTTTGATATACATATGTGCATACTAGTGATGCGCCGAATATAAGATTTTGGTATTCGCGAGTACGAATACGAATATTATATGTGAAAGTTATAGATATTTAATTTGAAATATGAAAAATTTTTTATGAAAAAGAACTTCACACCCATGTAAAAACAAAAAACACAAATATACACAGTATGATAGATTTTCATTTTAAATTTTTTTGCGGAAAAGTCACTTTATACAAACAATATAGAGACACATTGTGGTCAAACTGCTAAAATGGTTTTGCTTTCCTCATCTCTTCTAATTTGACATATTTTAATTTCATAATATACACAAAAAACTTATTTTCATATCAAAATACAACATATGTATATTACCAATAAATGTACGAAATATATAGAACGAAATGGTTCTGCAGACCTTTATAAAATATTTCCTCCAATTCTCATGGACAAGAAAGTGTCCTTTATAAAAATATATTCTTCCATGGATATGACAATATCAAATCATTAAGTTTTAATATTTTCGTTGGCCCACTTGAGGCTACAACGTATAAGTTTTGAGGGACGTATTAATTTATTTTTTATACAACCGAACCTAAGAAAATATTTATATAAAACAACTATGAAATGTACAGGGGAACTAGATCCAATTTTGACCGTCCCAAAATATTTTTTACCATGGCAACCTTTATTAATCGAAAATTTGATATGCATTTTTCACTGCACATTTTAGATTTACTTAAAGATCGAACAAATTTTCAATGGTTTAAACACTTAGTTGTACAAGAAGTTTGTTTTGTTTGTTTTTAAGTTAGCAACAAGAATATTTGTTATTCTTTGAATTGAAATAAATTAACTTTTTTAAATTATTGCAAAATTAAAAAAAAAAATAAAAATGTTCGTTTTCCTCTGAATTTGGCAAGTACGAGTACGAACATCTAAAAAAGTACGAACATTTGGGAATTCGAATACAAATGTTCATTCGTACATCACTAAGTACTTAAATTTTCTACATAAACTTCGTGTATATTATACACTCTATATTCGTATAATACACAACTTTTATTATTATTATTTTGTTGAATTAACCAAAATATATACTTTATATAGTCGTAAAACAGCTCTGGGCGAGTCAACGTCAAGCGTCGCTGGCAATTATCTCTTACATATATTCTTGCGGTTCTTCTGTGGAATTTCTTTAACAACCACGTTGCTAATTCCTATCTGAAGGCATAGGTCGTGTACAGTCAGTCACAAAACCTTTTTAAGATACTGTTAATAACATCTTGGGCATATGGTCTAGTTACTCCGCCCATATTTGTGCAACCATATTATGCAAATCTACTTTGTATAATATGTATAAATAAATAAGTATACTTTATACAGGTATGTAAGGTTTGAACTGCGGTTTTTTTACTTTACTTTGTTTAAAAATAATTTTTTAATAAAAGTAAGGGGTGTTTTTTTTAGAGGTATAGAACTTCGAATTGAAATAAAACACAAGAAAATCGTTTTAATGTCCATCAATTTGGCTTTATTGGAAGGATAATTTTATGCCATTAACGTTTAAATATGATTTCGGGCATGTGGCCGCCGCGGCTGGCTCGAATAAAGCCAATTCTACAGGTCCAATTTTCAACCACTTTTTCGAGCATATGAGGCCGTATGTTAGCAATAACGCCACGAATGTTGGCTTCCAAGTCCCCTAACGTTTCTGGTTTGTTGGCGTAGACGAGCGACTTCACATATCCCCAAAGAAAATAATCCAATGGTGTCAAATCACACGATCTTGGTGGCCAATTGACAGGTTAACCGAATTAATTGCTCTGATGGACGATTATGTCGACCATAAAATGGACGGAGCTTGCGGTAAACTTCGCGAACTGAACCATTATTTTCGAAATAAATTTGCACGATTTGCAAGCGTTGTTCTTTTGTCAACCTGTTCATGATGAAATGGCAAACCAAACTAAATATTAATCACTTGACAGCTGACAAAATGGCCGCCAGTTAAAAAAGTGATGCCAACTTAAAGTTCTATACCTCAATAAAAAACATCCTATATAATATATGTATAGAAACATAAGTTTATAAAGGGACCGCCATCTAACGTTTTCTTTTCAAATAGTGCTTATTTCGTGAATGGTAACACTTAGCTATATTTGAAAGATAATTAGTTTTATCCCTCCGCTGAACGAATATGGTTGTGTATACGCTTGAACAACGCTGGGAAAGTGGGCCTGCGATCGACTTACAGAAGATGCCAAAAAAATCATATTTTCAGATCAAGCTCATTTTGATATTGGCGTGTATGTAAACAAGCAAAATTGTCGCATTTGGGGCACAGAAAACCCGCACGCATACATTGAAAAGCCGACGCACCCAAAACGAGTCACTGTTTGGTGCGGATTTTGGCCCAGAGACATAATTGGTCCAATGAGCAAGGAGTGGCCGTTACTGTCATTGGCGATCGTTATCGGGCCATGTTGAACGAATTTTTGTTCACAAAAATTGAAGAGGAGGATATTGGCAACATTTGGTTTCAACAGGACGGCGCTACGTGCCACACAGCCGAAGCAACACTCGATGTTTTGCGCCCTGTTTTTGAAGATCGCATTATCAGCCGCAGAGCTGAAGTCATTCGGCCACCTCGGAGCTGCGATTTGACACCGTTGGACTATTATTTGTGGGGTGCCGTCAAAGATAAGTGTTACGCCGACAAGCCAGAGACAATTGACGCTTTAAAGGACAATATTCGTGAAGCCATTGGTGAAATACAGCTGCACACAATCGATAATGTGCTTAAAAATTTAACCGATCGTGTAGGCTACTGCATGGCCAGCCGAGGCAGCCATTTGAATAAAATTATTTTTCATTATTATCCGGAAGGATTGTACTTTCAAATAAAAAAAGAAATTTGAGAAAGTATTCAGTAGTTCTTTTTATAGCATTTTCAAAAAAAAAAAAAAAGTTATCTGGCGGACCCTTTATTTTTTTCATATGTTAATGTAAAATACCCCCTTTTTGAAGTAATTTAATAAAAAAAATTATTTTTTGCTGTGCCACTGCCTGAATTAATAAATTTAGCAGTAATATCGGTATACCGGTATTGCAGAGCTGCGTTATAACGGACGGGTAATACATTATTTACTAAGTAGCAAGTTCTTATCTTAAGGTGACCGTGGCTACTTCTGATATTATAAATTTTTAAGAATTATTTTTTGCTTTTTTCAACCATGAATACTAACGGGTAGTAAATTTCGAAGTATACTCTTTCATTTATTTTGATTTTTTGTTCAACAACAACAAGGAATGATTTTGGCATAAACTTGTAATCATAGGTTTGTGTCCAACATGAACGAGTTCGATCAAACCTATGTAACTGTAACCGGAAGGGTTCATTTCAAACACTCAGTTTAAAGCGCATTATTCACGGTCAAAATGCATGACCTGTATTATAATAATAATAGTGAGATTTTGTTTGTATGAGTCACACCTAAGATGCTTGTAGCAAAATCTAAATTCTTTGATTTTTACACATGCATGTATGCACTTCCATATGTAGCTTGTAACAAGATGATATTAATTTATCATTCAATACTTCATGCACACGTATATGATGCAGGATCGTGAATCCTGCACTTAAAGCAGTCGTATTCGCAATGAACATGAATGTTTGTGATCTTTTTCTTGGTATGATTGTATTCGTACTGAATCGAAATGAACAAGTACATGCTTGAGTAAAAAAATATTTGGAGGTTGCCCCGGAAGATGAATGTGATACATTCGATTGGTGGAAAAAGAATGAAAAGGTAAATAGCCGTTTTGATTAACTATTTTAGTAAATATATTACATATAAATATATTTAGAGGAATATCCCAATGTAGCAAAGTTAGCTGCAGCAATTTTATGCATCGAGTGCATCGTTTGAAGAAGCATTTTCAACGGCAGGTTCATTGATTACCGCCAGAAGGTCGAACCTGTGTGTATAAGGAATTATGCTGCAGCGGTAAATAATAATCCTTCCATTTTCTTTTCCCTTTCCATCGCAATGCTGCTACAAATTTTATATATGTATGTATCGTTACTTCATTTAATATTAGTTTATATCTGGAAATTCCTCTTATGGGTCATCATCAGTTCACTGGTACAATAGTGTAGTTCCCTTGTTAGCAGGATCTTTTTTCAACCGTTTATGTATGTAATCTATCCCAATTTTTTTGAATGGGATCAAGCATGGCGGCAACCAAATGTATATTGCAAATTTTCAATCGTTTTGGAAAATTCTCTCTAGCAAAAGTGTACATTTTAATGGTTTCCTCGAAAGTAGCATTTTTTAAATTTGCTCTTATCATATCTACAATTTTTTCATAAAATACAATATTTGTATTCACTGTAGGGTATTTTCGTCCCTGAAAATACCTAGTCGCTTCTTCAAAAAATTGTAAAAATCCCTCCATAAGCATTTTCTCCATTGTGTTGAGTTCCAAATCAGTTTTTCTAACTTCCAATAAGGCAACGTTTACGACTTTCTGGTTTTCAATAAAACTTTTGAACATATAGTAAATAGTATTCCATCTGGTATCGTTAGAATTTTTTTAACTTTCAAATGTGTTTTCTTTCATCATGTCTTCTTCTTCTACATGAAATTGGTCCTCTGTTTCGACAACTGAAAATATCTCTTCAGCTTCATTCAGAAAGTTTGTCAGTTTCACTTTATCGAAGCCACTTTGAATTTTTACAACGGTTTCTGAGTTGTAATTTAAAGTTTTGTAATTTTTTTTAAATTTATTTACTGTATTTAAAAATACGATGAAATCTTTATTATTTACGGTATTATGCACTATGAAGCCCAAAGCAATTCAATGTTTTCAATACATTGTTGGAAATTGTTATTTTATTATGTGGGTGGGAGAAAACATCAGTTTTTAGAGTTAAGCAAACCGGTTCGAATTTGTGGCAAAATAAAACTCGTATGTTAATATAACTGCGTCTTTTGAAAGAATCTGCCAACATGTTCAATACCAAGGCAATATTGCGAGGACTGCTAGTGGCCTACAGTTTTTTTTTGTGCTATATAAGTCGCATATACATACATCTTCCAACCAAGACCTGATTAATTTTGAACAGACATTGTTAAACTTTTTACTGACTTCAAGTATCTATGAAAGCCTATTCTTTAACCATATTTAATTGTCGAAAGTCCCTACAGCACATCTGCGCAAGCAGACATGTGTTTGCAAATTAGCGACTTAGCTTAGTTCATAAGGCCAAACAGATAGTGTTCGCGATGAGCATTGCGTAAATGACTGTTTAGGTTAGATATCAGAGGCAATGCTAAACCTAAAATAAATATTTCAATCTACCACAAAAATCTGTATTCTGCTAAGCATTAAGTTTTATAAAATGAATGTTTTATTTTTGTTACCTATATACATACATATCGTTACCTTAATATAGAAAGGCCATAACTCATTATTTTTTTTGAAATAAAGTTTTTTGTATATTTCGATAGAAGGACATCTAATGTATCGAAAAACGCAAAAATCTCGTTTGAAAATATAATGAGTTAAGGCTTCTATATTAAGGTAACGGTATATATATATTATTTTATTAGTTACGCCTTTTTTCATTTTAGCTAACGATATATGTACATATATATATATATATATATATATATATATATATATATATAAATATATATACATAAGTATATATATAATATAGAATTAATTATAAATATTAAAAATCTTATATAAAATAACAGCCTTATTTATAAAAATTATTAAGGCTTTTTAAGAAAAATTTTGTATGAAAATTTGATTTAAAATGCCTCTATAAAGTCTTAATAAGTTATAAATAAGGCTATATCCTTTTTATTTTTCAATTTTAATTTATTTGTCTTCATTGAAATACAAAATAGTCATACATGAATTTAATTCTTTAAATTATAAACGAACATAAGTTAAAATTGTTGTTAACTTTTCTTATATTTGTATGTATGTATGTATGTGTAAATATTGATCAATAATAAGGAAATAAATTTTTTTCATCCCTTAAACAAAATTTGTTTTTTGTTTAGTTATTAATTAAAGGCATTCAAAATTTGGAATAAAATTTTAAATTTTATATCCAAGAAAGTTATTATTCGACATATTGTCATAATTATACTATACTAAGTGAAATTTATTTGCTGGTGGTTATATTTTTTATTTTATAGTTTTTAATTTTTGTTAGTAACTGTAGGGTATCAAAAGCTTTTATACAGATAAAATAACTGGTTACTTTCTTTTGACGCCCACAGTAGAGCGTTACAATTGGAAATTCAAAAAATAGTGAAAAGAAAACGTGTATAAGGTTAATTAAAAATTTACACAAATGGCAACAATTGAGAAAACTAAGGGCCTAATTTTGCAAAACGCAAAGCCAAGCGTTAACAAATTTTATATTGAAAAAAATTTAAATTACAAAAACAAAATACATACATTTGTCAACGCTAAGCGTTGCGTTTTACAAAACTAGGCCCTAAATTTAATTGAACTTCGATATGAGATTTATAAACAATGCTGCGATGTCCAACAGATAAAAGCTAAAATCAATGTTCCTTAATTTTTTACCAACTCAATTCGTAGGGCAAACCACCTGGATATTAACCTGTCAAACATGCTGTATAATCACAAATTTTATTTGGATTCATGGCCTGACGATTTAAGTTTACGGCTGCAACTAAACCTTCTACAGGTAATTATTCTGCACCAACTTTGGGGGCCAACCGTATGTACATTGTTCAATTTATTACCTATTAGATCCTTGTGCAAGGGTATGCTGATTCCCATATAACAAGGAAACTGCAGTGGAGAACTGGCAACACGTACACTTACCTCAAGTTTACCTGACTCGATTTCGCGATCGTGGCGGGCGCATACAGAAAGAAACCCACAAGACTCGCTGGAAACCACAAACCCTCAGCAGCAGCTTTTGTGTAGCCGAGTTGAGTGGGACTATTTTGCATAAACATAAAGCACGATTACCGTAAACATCGCGCACAGCATAGCTTTTATCTGTGAGCATAATTACCAGCGAGTAGAAGAGGTGTGCAAATTGCATGAAATTACATGTACGTGCTGACCAACTAGGCCCGTCCTCTTGTGATATCTTCGGGGCAGCAACAGATTCTGTGTGTGGACAAACCTACAACACAACCAAATCCTCACGTCTTAACGATTAGCTTTTGACCAGCACTCCATTGTGCCAACGCCATGGCCTTATGCAGAACAAAAGGTTGGTAATTGACCTCCTCCGGCGCAGCGGAAGTAGAGCAACATCTATGGCTAATACCCAAGTTACTCTTCAATTTCTTCATAGAATCATCATGAAATACATAGGTTTCCTATCATGCCCATGTCCTTATGCACAATTCTTTTAATATTCTAATTGTTTTACCACGTTTTTACTTGTATTATTCGCATACATCGTGGTCAAGGCATATCAAACAGGTACATGCATCAGGGAAATTGCTCATCCGCTGATTTTTTGTTTACACGTTTATAACGAAGAATTCATTTGACAATTACTTTTGTGCCTTGTTTGATGCATACAATTTTTTGACAATTACTTTGTAAAACTATGTGAGAAGCACAGAGTTGCCACATTGTTTTCTCTAATGCGTGTACCTGTAGTAAATACCCTACAAGAAGACTACTAGTCAATTGACTAGTCATTTTACTAAAATGACTAGTCAATTGACTAGTAGCGATCACCGAAACTGTGGTCACAGTCCCCAGTTAGTTTATTAAGGGCTTGGTGAAAAAAATGACCAAAACATTTGTGTACGTGTGAATTTTTATCTCTCTCTTCCTTATTCATTTCACTTAATTAGAACATATATATCTGAACTGCTTACTCTGCCTCTTTTTGCCAGTCACTGATTACATAAGCATTGGTAAACTATGACTAGTCAATGGTTACATAGAAACTGGTCAACGATTACTAGTCAATGTTTACATAGAAACTGGTAAAATGAAACTTTTAAATAAATAAACATAATTTTTATGTTATTTTAATTGTTTTTTATTATAAGAAAATAAAGAAATAATTAATATACAATTATATAAACAATCTAAAACACAAAATAATATAAGTGGTACCACTCTAGTCTTCTTCATGCTTTTTTCCAGCTCCAGCAAACCTTGCTTTTTGTAAATATCTAAAATTTTAAAAAGAAATGCATAAATGTATTAATTAAATGAAACTTTTCAATTTATTTTATGCACATTGTTGCTACTTAACTTCCTTAGCACTTGTATAAATTTTAATTGCACAGACCGAACGAATTGTATATTTTACAATAAAATGCGATATTTTAAAAGTTTTGGTATATGCACACTATATGTTTCACTCTAATATACATGTTAGAGAGGAGCAAATATAATTTATATATGTGTCGGTCATCACTACCGGTAAAATGACCAGTCAATTGACTGGCACTCTTAAATTCGGTGGAAAGTTATTGCAAATGTGTTAGTGAAAAAATTTCGTTTGTGTTAGTTTCAGTCATTCATTTCTTGTAGGGTATGCCTTGATCGTGCTTGAATTTGCATCGCGGTTGAAGTTGTCTCAGCCGGCTGACAGCCGATTTTCAGCCGCCGCCGATGATTTTTTATGAGCCAGGCGTCGCCGATGAAAACCCTTCGCAGCAGGTCTCTTTTGAGCACTCGTTTAAATAATTTTTTTGGGAAATTCTTACGGGATACGCATATTTATATGTAAACAAATGTCTCTACACACGGATCAAATGCGCTTATGCTATTTAGATGTACATAACTGTGTGTTTATATTACTTAAATATTACTTACATATATTGTCCAACTACAATACATACATAGATAGCAGTTTATTCTCAAACATATTGAGGTTTATCGTGCAAAGATTGCAATTACTTTGGATGGTTGAACAAACAAGCGTGAATAAGAACGAAAACACTTTTATTACAATCAAAGAGATCAAACAAAAGGTTTTATAAAATTAATAGGAGCTTTTCTATATTTTCTTTAACTAATAAAAACTGTCTAAAAAAATCGCATTAATTATTGCTTTGCATATTGATATCATTATGGCATGTTTAGCGCTGACGAAAGGATAGGTTCGCTCTACAATTTATACTGAAAATTTTTTCTTGTTCTCAATATACATACATATCGCTCATTTTCAGCGATGCCAACTATTTATAACCCAAACGCGCTGTTCCCCTTCGCAAAACGCGCTAGAACGCGCTAAGTTACAGCATTGTCAACTATTTATAGCCAAAACGCGCTATTTTCCTACGCGCTAAATTAAATTTTAATAAAATTCGATGTATGTACATGTGCATTAGTAAATACAATTAATTTTTTTTAGTAGCTCTTTTCTTTCTTTTAAATCATTCAACACAGATCAGAATTGCTTCCAAATAATCGATATACTTTGTTTTTATTTTAATTTTATTTGCCAAATTTTGTAACAACTTATATAAATTGTCGAATAGTTTTGCGATTCAAATGCTTTTGTACTTCAACTAGAATAGATGCTTAATAAGTAATATAATTTTTTTTTGTCACGAGTACATATTTTTAGTTGTGAAATTTCAAAATGTTTGCCATTTACAGTATTAAAATGCGTTTTTAATTCTAATCACAGTCAAGTGAATTTTATTTGCGACAGCTGAATCATTAACCAATTTAGAAAATATTATGAGTTTTGAATACTAGAAAATTGTTAAATTTATGCAAAAAAAGTAAAAAAATATATTGAACTGATTTAGCGCTTTTTTTAGTAAACGCGCTAAGACGAAAAAAAGCGCGTTTAGCATAGTTAAAACGCGCTAAATCTAGCCTGAAACGCGCTAAATTGGCATCGCTGCTCATTTTACTTAAACAACGTCATAACTAAAAAAAAACAAGTTTACAAGAAAACAAGTTTCAAGTTTTCAATTTAAATACAATTTAACGGAGAAAGAAAATTTTATTTTTCTCTCGAGAGCTGAGTATACAAAATTTTTATACAATACGAATAACGATATGATGTTTAATTCAGCATAATTATATCAAAAAATCCATTTGAGTAAATATGCGATATGCTTTTAAAATCGTTTAATATGTCATTAATAGTAATTTTAATAGCTTTCTTTCATTCTTAAATATGCCCAAAATTTAGCAAAGAACTTTGAATTTCTCTATGCTAGCACTCTTTAATATTAAAGTTTTGTAGTCCCAAAAAATTAATACGCTGTATATCGAGCCTTATTTTCGATTTTATCGTAAGCAATGTGTAATCGAAAATATAATTTTTTATTGAAATTAAAATTTACGGGACTAGCCATAGCTTAGAATTATCATAATTTCAAAACTTTTGATAACTTTTAAGATACAGGCTATGCAATTTTATGCAAGTCTTATTGCTAAGCTGATTAGTTTGTTGGAGAGTGAGACGAGGGGAACAGTAACGTTTCTTTTCCCCTCGTCTCTCTTTCCTAAGAAACTAATCAGCTTAGCAATAAGACTTGAATAGTGTAAACTAGGACTTAGAATATGGAACTTGACAAAAAATACAACTAATGGCTAGTCAAAAAGTAGTTCTTTTCCGGACGCCAATTTTTTTCAAGGACACATGGTGACGAAAAAAAGACAGTGCCAGGGGAAAAGAATTCAAACTGCCAAGTCAAAAGGTTACTCCTGTAACCTTCGAATTTATTAAAAGCAGCAGTCAGTCAAACCAAAAACTGTTCCAACTTGTCGACTGCTGAAGTTAGGGTTGCCAGATACCAACAGTCGAATAACTGGAAAATGGAAAAAATTCAGTTGGATTTTGAAAAAATAACTGGACAATTTAAAACTGAACTAACAGTTCAAAAAATGAAAAATGTTGACTCTTTGAAAAAATTTGTTTTAGCAGTACATTGTTAGTGATATACAAAATAAAGTTACTAGTCAGTGTTAGGGAAAAGTATAACTGGTTGTACGTACACTTGCAAGCTCAATTGTTTCTTTCTATTTAGTATTAAAATTTATGATATTATAATAAGACAACCAAGAAAATATAGATTTTTTTGTGTTGTTAAAATAAAAATAACTGATCCGTATATATTTTTATCTCCTGATTACGATGACGTCATTAGTTTTTCTCTAGCAGCTCTAGTTTTAAAGGTATAGTAATTTTTAGCATTTGCATAATTTACACCACTTTTTGTATTATTCGCTTATCATTTCACGAATCGTCCTGCAAACTGAAAAATATTTTTTGGATTATTATTTTCACAAAAAACTCTTTCTATTGGATAAAGTCACATTGATGAACGCACGCCAAGATATCTTACTGTTATTGCAAGGATGTTTAAAATCGTGTGTTTTTAGTTTAGTCCTTAAAACTTTTTCCATTATAATTTGTTTTAACATAAAATAAAAGTTCCTTATGTGTTTTTGTGTGCTGATTACTGCTGATAATAATAATAATTCTAGACAGTCTAGTTTCAGAGATATTGTGTATTATATTAAAAAAAAATTACTTAGAAATTGTCTTTTCTTACACCACCGAAGAAACTATTTTTTATAATATGACATCGCTGATTTAAAACTACCCTTTTTGATACACAGAAAGAAGTAAAAACAAGATTCAATTAAAATAACAAAGATTCAGTTAATGATCTAATTAGTTTTCAACCAATCACGAAAATTGTGGTATTAACTCATCTATTTTAATTGAAATTTTTTTTGATTTTTTCAATTAAAAAAATATTACATTAACTTGAAATTTAATTGATGGTTTTTTAAAGATTCAATTAAAATTTAATTGAATAATATTTTTAAAGATTCAATCAAAAAATTAATTCAAATATTTTTAAGATTCAATTAAAAAACTAATTAAACATTTTTAAAGATTCAATTAAAATTGTAATTGAAATATGGAGAAAATCTCATAGTAAAAATATAAAAAATTATGTTATGTACATATAAAAAATGGAAAAATGTCTATTGTACCAAAATCCTAAATGATGAATCGTATGGCTTTTGAAGTTCGAATGGTGCACAAAAGTACAATGGCCGTATTCGGTGTTTGATAGTCTTGCAGAATATCGTAGCTTTTCTTTGAATTGTGTGTGTATATATATAGATTTTCAATATGTACTTACGCAAGATCATTTGCACCGAACCCCACCTTACCATCCGCATTTTGTCTATAAGCTTGTATTTTTTATTATTATTTGCTTATTATTTCTAAACAAAAGGTAACAAAATGTGTTTCTGTTTTCTTATTTTAATATTTTATTTTTATTCAACGCATGTCAAAAGTACTACGAATCAAAAAAAAAAAAAAAAAAAAATAAGCTGAGTAGTTTTTCCTCAAATATAAAATATCAAAACCAATTAAAAAATTAATTGAGTATTTTAATTGAGAATATTTTTTCAAAACAATGATAAAAAGCAGTTCGATTTTCACACATAAAAACAAAAGTTACATTATTTACATACAATTAATTTGTAATTTTTTTTAACCATTTCATAGTATTCTGAGTTAAGTTCTGTTGATAGCACTTCTTTGATAGAGCAGTAAATTCAACTAATATAAACATATATTCAATTAATATATTAATAAAAAATTAAATTTTTTTTAAACAATCACTGAATTAGAAAAAATTCAGCAATAATTTTTTCTGTGTAGATTGTGATTCTAATAATTTTGCATTAAAAAATTAAAATTTATCCTTAAAAGGGAAGAAAAATTAAATTAGAGGAGCACCCATGTCTATCTATCTAAGTATTTTTTATATACTGTACAATATCTCTGAAACAAGAGGTAATAGAAAAATAATAAATCAAATTTTCGTAATCAGGGTATAAAAGTGCATAAGAATTAGTTATTTTAATTTAAAAAAAAAATTTAAGTGCTAAACCTAAAATACACAATTTTAACATCCATATAATAACAGTAAGATATCCTGATATATTCAATGTTCGCCTACTCAAATGAAAGAGATTTTTACGTAGAGTAATAATCCAGAAATATTTTTTAGGTTTGGTGGACCATTCGTGAAATATTAAGCGAATTATAAAAAAAATTTTAAATTATGCAATTTTTATTTTAGCGACAAAACCACTGTTCTGCTGTGTTATTAATTAAAAAAATATAATTGACATAAAAAAAAACTATTTTTAAAAATTAAAGATATTATTTTTTAACTGGAGAATTGTAGTTTAGGATAATCCAGACCGTGTGGCAAGCCTAGCTGAAGTGCTTAGTTGTGTATAACCTTTCGTTTAAGGTGAATTCACCCATTGTTTCGGAACAAAATTTTTGTCTGGAGAAATTTTTTTTTACTGAGAGTTTTTTGCAAGACGAATCATCCATTTCGAATATTTTGTCTGGAAAATCAAAGCTACCATAATAAACGATGCGTATTAATTTAAGAAGTGGCAGCACAGCGGGAAGTGCTTACAATTTGCTGTGTCACACACATCTTTTTAATTGTTTAATGCAATTGTTTCGTTCAACTCCATTTGTATATATATATATATATATTATTTTTAATTTTCCTTTATATCTATCCTAATAAATACATGTGTACTCTATGCTTTTATTATTCATATGCCATGATGTGGCAGCTCAGTTCAACTTTGGCTGAAAAATTAAAATAGTTGGCAGCTCAATTCGATTTTGTCCGGACAAAAATTAAAATTAAACCAATTCAAGCAGAAAATGTTCCGAACAAAATTTGTTCTCTTCTTCTCTCTCTCCCAAAAAGAGAAGCGTCAAACTCCATATAAAAAAATTTTCTCCGGACCAAAATTTTGTTCCGAAACAATGGCTGAATCCACCTTTAGTGCTTGTGGTTTGACTGCGACTTCTTACATTTTACGAAGCAGAAGCGTGACTTTTTAAGAGCTTTCGAATTTGATGTTAAAAAAACATAAATTTTAGAGAAATGTATGAAAGTTTTATTTGAGTCAGTAGAACGGTCCATATTATTCAATCTTAAAAGATGATATCATGTAAATGTTGACCACGGCTGCGTTCACAAACTGGGTCCAATTTTGGCATACTGTCTCCAATATATCGCCCTGTATCTCACAAATAAATTCTTCAATATTGTCTGTCAGTGCATCAACCGTTGCGGGCTTGTCCCTTTAGACATGAGCCTTAACATAGCCCCATAAAAAATAGTCTAAAGGTCCGACCGACACCAAACGTGAAATATACTGTTCAACGAACTCGCCTCTCAATTGGGCCATTGTTTCGTGTGATGTATGGCATGTGCACCGTTTTGCTGAAACCACATTTCAGCTCTTCCATTTTGGGCAAAAATAGTAACAAGCCCAATTGCCGCCAATGTCGCACTCTACATGTGCGTGCTGGTGGTTTAATGTTCAATAATGTAATTTTGGTGCGAAGTTTAGTCACACGATTCCGAATAGCCGCCTCAAACTGACCACAAAATTGAAGAAGTGCACGATACACTTTCTTAACCGAGCATGTATTTTCATAATATTATTTAATAATCTGTTGTTCCTTTGCAAGTCGATTCGTCGTTAAATTATTGACCGAACTGAACGTATTTAACAGTAACATGATACACGAAAACAGGTGAGTTGCCAAAAACAGTGTTGCCAAGAAGAAAGTTGCTAAAAAATCACCCTGTAGAGGCAAAAGCAATTTCACAAACGACGCGTTCAAACACTGATTGCTATAAATATTTTCGTCTTCCTATAATAGCAGAAACACTTTGCAACTTAGGAGTTCAATTAAAAATGATAATATAAATTTATTTGATTACGGGGGTATTGTATACATACGCGTAGAAAGGCCATTCCGGGAGTGGATTGCCCTCCCCTACCCATAGAAGTAATACAAATCGAATGTAACTATTTATTTTAATATTACTCCTGAAAATCACCAGTCATAATTTGTTGTTTGTTTATTGCTAAACTGTAAACTGTAAACTGCAAATTAGAGATGAGCGCTATTTCTAAACCTGTTACTTTTTCACAGCGATTGAAATATCACTCATCACAACTGTGACTAAATTGATCAAGTAACAGCTTTTGGAAATATAGTTTTTTCATGCAAACGGTGAATGAAATAAAGCTAACACATTAATTTCAAATCGTCGTTGCTCTCACATTTTTGTCTTCGCAATTTTATTGTCTCTCTGCCTCTTATACGACAATTCTTGATATTTGGATGGGGTTGATTGATACTTATTTTTTCTTGTCGCTATTCTTATTAGTATTTCAAAATACTGATAAACTGTAATCACAGTAACAGTTTAAAAGAACAGATTTAGAAACAAGGAGCAACATTATGAAAAAATCACCGGTACGCTCAACCCTAATGCACATACATATATGTAGGTATGTGTGTAGGGTTGCCATTTCCATTTTGAGAAAAAGAGGATGCCAACCACGAAAAACGATGACATTTGACACAAAAAAGAGGACAATATTTTTATAAATAAATAAATTTATAAAAACAATACTGTGTTTCCAATAATGCAAAAGTTTCAAGATTATTTTTTCATGATGAAATGTATTATGAAATAAGTTGCATTAAATTTTGTTTTGTTGGTAAGAGGTGTAGATAATCAGAAAGGGGGTGGGAAAAATTTCATGAATTAAACTTGTTGAATTTTTTTATAAAATCTTTGTATTGAATAATTGTCGAAAAAAATTTAAATTTGAGTTGTAAATGAAGGAACTTTAATAAAAAATTAAAAAGATCAGAAAAAGTATCGACGATACCGATATGCTTACTGAATTTAAATTAAAGGTAAAATAAATAAAACAGAAGTTGAGTTATTTTTGTTATTATACATCATTACAGGAATGGAAGTAATCAGAATTCAAAACCAATGACGCAAGCTCATGGACCTAAACAAAGCTAACTTTAAAAATTTATAACAAGTATTGTCATACAAAATATTTGTTGCAAACTCCTAAAGTACACTTTGTTTTGACTATGATTATGCGCCAATATGAATACAATTTTTATTTAGAAAAACAAACCATTCTCAAATTTTGATGAGACAGCAAGGAGTGAACATGCGTAGCTGCTGTATTGCGATTTTTCAAATACAGTGCGTAAAGTATATGATGGATCTAAGAAAATACTTTTCGATATATAATGTTTTTAACCCGCCAATGGTGACGCAAATTTGACTTTGATCAATGGTGACGCCGGTTTCACGCACCAGGGCCTTTAAGTGAAGATTTTTCGAAATGCGTTATTAATATTTCATTTTTATTTTTTTTTTAATTTATGTTCTTTAAGAATGAAATAAAGATATTTAATCAATTATTTCAATATTAAAGTTCAAGAAATTGTTTTATTAGAGCATTAAAATTTTTTTAACGCCGCCGGTCTCACAGACCAGTAGGTCACCATTGGCAGGTTAATAATGCCCAATGTTTTTATGTTATTAAACATATAAGAGGGATTATAAAATGTTATTTAGAAGCATTATTATTCTTTTAATATCAATATGATTAGGTATAATGATGAGGAATAATTAAAGCGAGGGTTAGTGGGAAAAAAATTATGAAAGAAAATTGGATTTTAGTTTAAAAAATTAAATTTTAAGCGTAGTGCCCTTATATGTATATTGATACGTAAAGTAGACCGCTTACCGATGGGGTTTTTATTAAGGAATCTACTATTTCTTTATTTGATAAAGTCGGAAAATTTTCAATATATTTTGTTTTTAAAAGTTAAATTTTAAAACGGCAAAATGTATTGAAAACTTTATCATTACCTAGTCAACAAATAGCCATCTCAGTGCGAACTGCACTCTATTTTCTTTTTGATAAACAAAACAATTAGTTTTAATTAAATTTTAAATAAAATCTTTGTGCTTACTTATCGTAAGTACACTGTACTTCAAATTCTCTCACCAATACAGCTGCAATACATTTTTGGACATCATTGATGTAGACCAAAGTTAAGCAAAAGGCCTCCCGTATGTTTATACATTCGTACAAGCATGCATTTTACTCTCTTTCATATAATATACATATATATGTGTTTGCTTGACTTTGATTTAGAACAATGATGTCCAAAAATGTTTTGCAGCTGTATTGGTGAGAGAATTTGAAGTACAGTGTGCTTACGATAAGTAAGCATAAATATTTTGATGATTTTGAAGAAATGTTTTCGCTGGAAACTTTTTTTGAAAATGCTACATGTAAGTCGTTGTTCGACTTACGACAAACTTTCATTCATAGTACACCCTGAAAAAATGTTATTGAGGTCAGCACAGGACTCATCGGGGAGTTAAGAAAACGTGGTTTTGATTTTAATGCTTTACATTGTGTTATACATCAGACTGCTCAATCATGAATATTATTAAGCGATTACCCCGCAAAGACTGCAGAGCAAATGATAAATAAAATACGACCAGGACAAATCTCGCTAACAAATAGAGTTAGCTTTTTAAAACCAAAAATGCCTTACGCAATGACATGAATTTTTTACAGATTACATGAATTAAGAATAGAAGTTCATCAGTTTCTGGACATAGACAAAACCTATAAACGCTTATAAGTCTCTTAAGAACTATCAGTTTATTTCATATTTAGCATTTTTATCGGATACCACTAACTTTCTGAATGATTTTAATTTAGAATTACAAGGAAACGAAAAAGATATATATAATGTGTTCAAAATACTTTTCAATTTCAAAACCAAGCTATATTTATTATTATCACAAATATGTTAATATATTCTAATGTATTAACTTTTCCCTGTTGGTTAAAAATATAAGATGTTTTAGGGAAATTCGTGTAATCTCCCAACTTAATTTGTGATAATAATAAATATAGCTTGGTTTTGAAATTGAAACGTATTTTGAACACATTATATATATCTTTTTCGTTTCCTTGTAATTCTAAATTAAAATCATTAAGAAAGTTAGTGGTATCCGATAAAAATGCTAAATATGAAATAAACTGATAGTTCTTAAGAGACTCTGATAAGCATTTATCGGTTTTTTCTATTTCCAGAAACTGAAGAAGTTCTTCCCTTAAATCAAATAATCTGTTAAGATAATCGTCTCTACTTAGCCACCGAACCTCAGTAAACATTTTTAAATCATTGTGTAAGGCATTTTTAGTTTTTAAAAAGCTAACGAATTTTCTATGTGTTAGCGAGTGATGTCCTCCTCGTATTTTATGTATTATTTTCTCTGCAGGGCAATCGCTTAAAAATTTCGAGGCTAGGGCAGTTTGATGAATAACACAATGAAAGGCATTGAAATAAAAACCATGTTTTCTTAACTGCCCGATGAATCCTTCATACTTAACCGACATAACATTTGCACCATCTGTGCAAACCCCTACAAAATTTTTAGGACCTACAAGCGATAGAAGTTTTTCGCTTACAACATCGAACAATGACTTACCTGTAACATTTCCATAAAAAGGTTGTTTTTTTAGAGGTATAGAACTTCGAATTGAAATAAAACACAAGAAAATCGTTTTAATGTCCATCAATTTGGCTTTATTGGAAGGATAATTTTATGCCATTAACGTTTAAATATGATTTCGGGCATGTGGCCGCCGCGGCTGGCTCGAGTAAAGCCAATTCTGCAGGTCCAATTTTCAACCACTTTTTCGAGCATATGGGGCCGTATGTTGGCAATAACGCCACGAATGTTGGCTTCCAAGTCCCCTAACGTTTCTGGTTTGTTGGCGTAGACGAGCGACTTCACATATCCCCAAAGAAAATAATCCAATGGTGTCAAATCACACGATCTTGGTGGCCAATTGACAGGTTAACCGAATTAATTGCTCTGATGGACGATTATGTCGACCATAAAATGGACGGAGCTTGCGGTAAACTTCGCGAACTGAACCATTATTTTCGAAATAAATTTGCACGATTTGCAAGCGTTGTTCTTTTGTCAACCTGTTCATGATGAAATGGCAAACCAAACTAAATATTACTCACTTGACAGCTGACAAAATGGCCGCCAGTTAAAAAAGTGATGCCAACTTAAAGTTCTATACCTCAATAAAAAACACCCTATATTAACTATCGACGCAACGAACACAAATAACAAGCTGACAGAGATCATTTATGTCAGTGCTTTCATCTAGGCAAAAGGAAAAAAATTCACATTTTTTTAATTTTTCCTCAATCGCCAACTCTACAGATCTTCCTAAATTCTCAGTACGTCGAGCAATAGTATTACGTGACAAGGGCAAAGATTCTATTAAATCAAAATTATAATTTAATTTAAGAAGAACTTTCCTAAGCAATTCTTTAATAAAAACACCATCGGTAAACGGTCTGCCCTGTCTGATAATATCTAAGCTCACTACGGTCGAAATTTCTTTTTTTAAATTAAAGTTTAATTTGGTTGCATTATTTTCCTCCCCTCTTAACCACGCTCTCAACTTCTCTAAGAATATATTTTTATTTGTAATAAAAATCACATTCTTTTCCTCATCATTATACTTATTCATATTGCTATGAAAAGAATCATAATGCCTCTTAGCAACATTTTCCTAATGCCTTTTAAATGTTTGATGACACAAAAGACATTGAGCATTACCACTGGCATTTGTTATAATAAAATATTTCTTTAAATCCAACATCATATACTTTACAACAGTGTCGCCATTGTCGTTTGTTCTTTACTAATTATGCAATGGCAAGACTGTTGTAAATTTAGAGTTGGTAAAAATGAGTCGCTGCGAAATTCGTACAAAAATTGTTCAATTTCGATCAAAAGCATCGATGGAACATTGCTAATGAGCTGTTGGACTTTGTCCACGACGACCCAAATTTGCTCCAGAGGGTCATAACTGGTTATGACGTGTAAACCAAAGCTCAATCATCTCTATGCCGCACGAACCAAGGTAAAAATCGAAGACGAGCCAAAACACGTGCAAGCACAGCAGCTGCCAACAATTAACTTAACATTCAAAATGACCGAAATTGTCGGCATAAGTGAGAGACATGAGTACCAACATAATGCCACACAAAAAAATCAAATTTCAAACATAAGTAAAGGCCTCATTAGTTTTTACTTTTCTTTGTGGTTCTGTACCGTTCCTTTCTGTATAAAATATTTTGCAATTACGTTTTCTGTGCAAGGAATCAGCTGGCAACCTATGCAACTGATTTCAGTTGTATACAAAATATCACAACAAACTAATACATACACACTTTTGGCTGTCACTTAACGTTGAATTCTATTTCCTACAGATTTATCCACCACGGAACAGAACGAAAAAGGTAAAACAAACTACACACACAGAATTTCAATTGAACAGAAACAAAACAGCTGATTCAAATTAGCGATACGTTTTAAACAAACCTTGTATATATATTTCCTTTTTTTTGTTGTTAAAAATAATAAATTTTCAGCGTAGGCAAAAATGTAGGGAAAATATTTTTGGCTGTAGGGAAAGAAGGGATTTTTTCCCACTTCACTGGCATCACTGGTTGTACAGCTTTGACTCAGCAGAGGCAATGGAAAACTTTTTTCTTTGTACCAATAAGAAAAATAACTTCAAGGAACTGAAGCAAAACTTCCAATCCGATGAAAATGACTTACATAAGAGAATTTTCCGCAAGGACAATGCTGTAAAAAAATCGTTAGAAATGATCCGAACTTGCACTACTTCCGGGTGCCAATCACTGGATTTTATTCACTTTTAGTAATCTCTTTTCTTGCTAACTTATTTCAACTATTTTGATATAACATTTATTTATTTATGAACTAATTTTTTATCGCAATATTCCTAATCGATTTAACAATACAATACTTTGGATTAAATAGCTTTTTAAATTTTAACGAAACTCTCATACATTATTTTGACAGTGATTTATTTGCGATTTATCAAAATAAATTTGGCAGAAAAAAAACTTAAAAGCCACTGAGTGTAAAATATCGTAATGTTTGCTTTCGATGGCCAATTTTATCCAATACGAAGTATTTATTTTTGTGCATGTAATTTAGTATTTAAGTGTGTTTGCAGGGATTCATACACTTGTACACACATTTGATATCCATTTTATTAAGTAAACAATCAGTACTTTATGCACTCAACCAAAAAGTCAAACAATTTTTCACATACGTACATTTCGACAAAATACATTTTAACTTACAAAACACTAAATTTTTGTTGAAAGTCAACAAAAATATGGTAGACACACACCCACGTGCTCAGCTGTTCACATATACGCACTTGTAGTTTGCGGACTTGTACGTACAATATCTTGTGCCACATTGTAAACAGTTAAAGACATGAGTAAAAATATCATTTTGCTGTTGGCATTATAACAAATTGACATTTTATTGATTGCAAAATAATATTTTTATAGTTATAATAACTATACAAACAAACACACACATACGCACATAGGATAAGTAGAATAAAACCACGTATGTGAAACTATTTGTTTACAAACTTTCGTTCCCTCTCTTTCTATCAGAACCAAATATCAAAGGAAGGTCCTTTTATGTACTTGTGCACAGTAGTACTGAAAAGTCGGTTTAAAGGACAAAAAACTTTTTAAATGTAGTGTATGGACTATATGGGTGCATGAGCAAAATGCAATGAAAAAAATTACAATAGAAATAGAATAAATTTCTTTCAAATAAAATTCTTACTTCTCTTACTTTAAATTTTTAAAATTTGCATTTTAAGGTAGGTCTCATTGGGTGAAGACTTATCAAAACATAGATAACCACAGATACAAAGTTGTGAAACATTATAACCATGGGCATCAACTTTGAAACCGATGCGTCGATGCACAATAGTGAGTAACTACAAAAGCTGGAACAATTTAGTATGTTAAAACAAAATCTTGGTGGTATAGGAGGGGCATCCTCCGTACAAAGTAATTATTTTTTTTCCTATATCCACAGAACTACAACAGTGAGTCATACTAAATTTGTTGTAAATAACAAGCCTAAAATCGTTATTATATATAAAAGAGAAGAGAGGTGTCTTAGGACACCCGGTTATTGCTATACTGCTTAGTTATATAAAACAAATTTCATGTGTGAAATAAAAATGAAATAAAATTATATTATATGATGATGTCAAATTCTCTGCAAATATTTCAAAACGTTTCCATTTATTTCCCATTTTCTTTTCTAGTGGCGTACGATTAAATTAATCAGCCCAATCATGAATATTCCGCTCGGAATTTGTTTCTCAATGAAAATAATGTTCTCGAGAAAACATTACTCCAATCATAAATTCTTTGTTTATAAATGATTTATTTGGGCATTATTTGTGTGTCTTCCAAATAAAAGAACTATAAAATACAAATTTATGTATATAAATTTTGTTTTAATGGAGTATTAACCATTTTTTTATGTAAACTCTCTTTTGTTTTGCAAGAGAAAGATTTTTAGTGAAAAAAGCAAGTTCAACTGCGTTCATAATATCTACTTTTTCCCCGGGGAGTTTTTCTTATTTCCGCAATTGAAAAAAAAGAAAAAAACAAATTTTTGATAGGAGAAAAAGGGAAAAGTGAGAAAACTCGTGCGGAATTTTGGTTTATGTATTTTTTGTGGTCGGTGGCGGCTGTTAGCCGGCTTACAGCCGATCGGCTGTGTTCTCCGGTTTTTGCTCATGTGCAAAAACAAAACAAAAACAAATTGAGTAATCGTTCTCATAATTTTAGTTTCTCTCACTTCAAAGAAGGAAAAAAAGCAAAATCAAACAATTTGTTTTGTTTATTTTGGTACTCTGATTTTAAGTACAAAGAAATCAAAACAAAAATAAATTTATAACTGTAATAGGGTCGATTATATATGTTATGAAAATCACGTCCTAATTCCTGTATCGCGCAATAAATAGCTTAGCTATAATACACACTTGATTAATGCGCGACTCAACCGTAACAAATCACATAACATTTCTAATGAGAGCACATAAAACAATGGCAAAAACAACAGCAAGAAAGTGTTAGCGGAAGCTTTTAAGCGCTTATTACACTGTGCTCGTATCGGAAACTTTTTTGTAACAAGGTGTGTGAACCCAATTTGAGTACGCTGAATCCAATGGTGCTACCCGTTTTGTAGGTTAGCTCATGTCTAAAAAATAATTAAGATTGAAAATTAGTTCCAACTTTTTTTTTAATATACACACTTTTTTAATTTATTTTTGCAATTTTTTTCAAATTATTTTACGACGCATGTTCATCAATAATATGTTCTTTTAATCGATATAAAAATGAATAAATGGAAGAAAACTGGGAAAAAATAAAATTTTTAGGTACTTTTTACCAAATATTCCATCTTAACCCTTTGTGACGTAAGAACGTTAAATCCTTTAGCTTTATATGTATCAGGTGGCATATGTGGCACTTTTAACGGAAATAATAATTAATTTTTTATATTTTTAAATTAGATATTTATTTTGTTAAAAAATTTCATGTTGCAGATATGCAACATTGCGTTAAGATTACTAAAAAATGTAATTTAAAGCTAAGAGACGTGAACATATTTAAAACAGTTATTTTGCTTATGATAACACAAACTAATTCCACATTTTTCGAATCTTGTTTGTGTATAACACTTGCAGTCCAGAAACTTGCCTCGTATCCTTTTATCCAGCCAAACAGGCCAGTGTCCACATTGGTCCAATCTCACATCTTTTGGAGGGACGTGCTGAGCCGGACCCTTCTTTTTTATTTATGGGAGTCATGCGTTACACATAGCCATATCCAAAAGATGATAAAAAATTCTTATATACCAACGTTTGATTCTCAGTTAAATGTTAATTGTGGCCCATTATTGAGTCTAAAAGATCAACGCCACCCATATGTCCATTGTATTCTGGGACTACAAAAGGACATTCAATAGAAACGTATTGTTTTCGCAACTTGTCTCACCTTCTAACTGTAGTTGTTGGGTGCTATCCTGCAAAGTTTGATGCTAGGGTAACGATTTTGTTATCTCTCCAAGTAACCCAAAAAATCATAACGAACTGATTTTGCAACAAGACTTTTTTTGATTATTGAAAATAATCCCCCTACGTACCTTTCACACAAATTTCACCAATGAAATATTAGTATTTCACCAATAATAACAAAAAGTGAAAATTTTAAAACCCCCGATATGTCAAGAAAAGATGTGATATCTTATAAACGGCTGATCCGATTTTGTTCAAGCATAGCTAAGAACACTCTTGATCAAGTCACCTTTCAAACAGAAAAAACTAAATAAAAATCGGTCCAGCCGTTTGGTCTGTACGTGGACACGGACAGACACACATTACAAACTTATAACACTCCTTATTTGGTCGGGGGTTAAAAATATATTCTTATAAGAACTCAAAGAGCGGAAAATCGGTTTGAAAACGTGTGTCACTTAAATGAAATCACGATTCAAGTGTAGCTACTTAGTAAACCAATTTGTAATGTAAGCGTTAAGGTGTCTTTAAATGGTAATACAAAGTATTACGACTTTGTGCAATAAAAATATGAAATTCCGTGTTAAACAAGAGACCAAAAATCTGTTATAGGTATTTTTCATGTTTACACTGACACTATAAGTAAAATGCAAGCAAAGATATTAAACCGCTGAGTTAATAACAAAATATTGGAAAATAGCAAAAAAATAAAAAAAAAGATGTGTACTAATAAAACTAAATATTGGAGAAAACATTTTATTCGGCCATGTCACAGAGTTCAATTTCTTTCGGAAACGGAATTCAAACCACCTCAAGATGTCAAACACTAGCCGGAGAATACTCCAGCATACCAGGGCCCCCAACAGTCTGGACACTTCTGACAAATTTCCGTATTTAAGTTTTCTTTTTCAGACACCATCTTTTACAAAAATGGGCAAGATTGAATTCCGTGACTGAACTTAATTGAACTCTGTGACATGTACGACTATTTCTATTTAATTTAAGTATAAAATATAATTTTTTCTATAGGTTTGTTTAGTTTGCACAGGTTAAGTAGCAATTGTATAATATTTACAAAAACAACATGAAAATTTCAATAAATGCCGTTATATTATGTTTCCACTATATGTGGTTCGCTCTCTAATCATGCTTCACACCCCAATATGACCGAATCAACTTGCTTCGCCGTACAAGGTTTTGAGAGCGAATCAAGTAGATTTAATATGAATCTACTTGCGAAGCTCGTAAATTGATATCTTCTCTAACTTTTATCGCAGTTTATCGCCAGTTCATCCGAACTAGATATCAAATCCAAATAGATATACATACATATGTGTATTCTCACAAAAACATAAATGTGTAAAAAGGCCAAGCTCCTTTCCAAAATTGCGACCATGAAAAGTAGTGGGATAAAAATTTTGACCCAGTTCTTATCATAATCTGCTTACTTGACAACATTTTTTCTGATATAAAGAAATGAAGAAATATACTTTATTCTATTTTTTTAGAGAGGTAAAAATATTGCCAAGTTAGCAGATTATCTAGAAATTATATGACACCCTTACGATTACAAATTTATATAATGCATAGCATATTTCAGTGATAGGTATTGTGACAAACAAGAACTTGGTAAAAAATTTTATCTCACTACTTTTCATGGCCGCAATTTTTCACATTTATGTTTTCGTGAGGATCTGTATAGTTTTTGAAAGGTTTTCTTTAACACAGCTTTTTAAACTTAAAATTTCTAGTCTGCTATTTTTCTATTCATAATGACTGCGCTAGTTGAAAAGGGCAGAGTTACAGTTAGAGTGTGATGGCTGCACTATTGTGTCATTACAAGGACCCAATATTGTACGAAAGTTTCTAAGAGTCATCTGAGTAGAAATGTGTAAAAGATAGCGTAAATTTTAGTGGCTGTGACCCCGCCTATTTTTCTAAAGTCTGCGTAGACGAATTACTTTTAAAAACGCAAAATTAAATGCTAGCATAGGTGCAATATGCATGCAGAGTTTCAATAGAGTAGCTTGGGTTTTAATTTTTTCTAGTTGGTAACTTACTTAAGCCTATTTGCTTGCAAAATTTTTATGAATATGAATATAATGTAACTCGGAATTTTCCAGTTCGTAACTCACCCCTTAATTTAATTCCGAGTTTAAAGTGCGTGTCCATACCCCCTATTGAAACTTCCAGGATTTTAGATTTTTCTCGGTCATCTCTGATTTAGATTTATTTGTGCATTGAATTTACGTCCTCTAGTGCAAATTCTAGCTTTAAATATTATGGGTGTTACCCCCTCCCCCCCTCCATCCCTCTTTCAAGCTCAAGATTTTGTTGTGAGCAGCGCTTCTTTATCATCGTGCACTTTTTAATATCATAGTTTCAAGCCTTACATACTTGCATACAAGTTTCAATAAAATGGTTTCAGTTAAAATCTGTGTATGTATTTAGTTTTCAATTCAGTGTAGTATTAGCGTGGCCCCGCCAGTCCTGGCCGGTGCTTATCATTCCTGTCAAGTTTCGTTGGAAACGGATGATAATAAATATATAAATATTATATTTAAATGTGCTGAGCCGAAGTACATGAAAAAGTAGGCTTAAACTATATGGGCGTGCTGACGCTCACTTTTTTCGACAAAAGTTTATAACCTTGTATTATTGCAATATATGTGCCAAATTTCAATAAAAACGCTTAAGTGAAACGCTTTAGATTTTTTTTAATTCTGAGTTTTATGGGCGTAGCTCCGCCCCCTTGGTTAAAATTTGCAGGTTTTCAGATTTTTCTTAGTGGTAACTCACCGGAAGTACTCCATAATATTGAGTCAGTCAGTCAGTGAGTATGTCTTAAAACATTTTGTTGTAAAACTTTTAAACTTCGCATATGAGGTGAGATGAAATAATTCTAAGTATGAATTAAATTTTAGAATTTTACAACGTCCGGGAACAAAGATATCAGGGGGTAAAAACACGATGAATGGCTTCCCTGTAACTTGGCCTGGTGCAATACCGTGCGCCTAGATATATGTGTGAACAAATAAAAGCACGTCCGTATGATATGTATGTATGTGTGAATATACAAAAAAAAAAACAATTGAATCACTAACGCGCAGTGTAAACGGCATGATTCATAAACATGAAACGAAGTATGTGATTCAACTCGTAGTGGAAACATAAAATAATGCTGCCAATTTACCTCTGGTGTGATGAGAATACTTTAGTTTCGAAAGTAAACATTTACCGGCCGCAGGTCAAATTTTTTATTCGTATTCTCTCCTACTCGATATATTTTGTCTTTACATGATAAGATTTTGTACATTCTACAGCATTTTTTGACATGCCGTAATATTGTGGAACTGAAACGCTAAATAAGAAAACAGTAATAATTTTCAAAAAAAAAATAATCACAGTAATCTTTTTAACAATCACATTCTCTCAATACAGTGTTCACCTTTAGAGAGCTTTGCTGCTGATAAACAACACCAAGTTAAATCGCTATAGCATCATTAGCTTCATTTCCTAGAATGGTATGTTGCGGAAGTACAA
The DNA here is from genome assembly GCA_936439885.1 of Nowickia ferox. NCBI lineage: Eukaryota > Metazoa > Arthropoda > Insecta > Diptera > Tachinidae > Nowickia > Nowickia ferox. The sequence goes on from OW387026.1 coordinate 31,257,615, forward strand.
CACGGCGTCACAAAGGGTTAATTATTTTTTAAACAAGATCTTGCCTTTAAAAAACGGTAAGCACCACTGGATTCAACTGGCACAGTGTTATTGGTAGTTTGAACTATTTCGTACATAACTTCTGAGGAGCAACGATGTGCAGCATAAATTTTTCTAACATAATGCTTATTTTTGCAAACTTTAAAATATAATTAAATTGCCTGCTTAATTGAGCCCAATTAATAACATTATGTGCACTTAAAATCCATTTTTTTCTTGCACTTCCAATATAAATATTGTAAACAAAAGCACTTCCACGAGTAAATTTGGTATGGTAACCTATTTGAGCAAAGCATTTGAATAAATAATAGTTTTCTCTCACAGTGTATTTTAACGCGTCATTAGTGATGTAAAGAATTAGAATTTTGTGCACTTTAACGTTCCTTTTCACAATATATGATTAAGAGTTAACATGAACCTTAACTGAAAGTTCTTCATACGAAACTTGGCGTTAAAGTTCCTGTTAGGTTTTTTTTTGTACATTGTGAAAAGGGCCGTAAGTAATTTCAGTTTTTACGGTACTTGAACTTTTTTTGTTATTAATCCGTGAAGTGGCCACGTTTGGCCTCTATGTGCGACGTTTTATAATAGAGACATCGTAAACGTTTTGTAGTCCGCGGCGTTATAAACCACTACACTTTGTTCGAAGACTAACAGCGTTATGTATAACGAAAAACTGGCATTAAGTTAAGCCCATAGTACACGGCATGTACAAAGCCACATGCGTATGTGGCGATGACGTCAGGGGAATTTTCAGCATATTGGTTGAATTTTCTTTAAATTACTAGTAGTGGCTACATATAGTAAAATTTTTGAATTATTTTTGTTACAAAATACAAATGTGACATATGTAGCTTCGTGATTACGTCAAAATTACGTCAGAGTCACATGCACATGTGGTTTTTTATATGCCGTGTACTATAGACTTTAGCATAAGTGGTAAAACTGAACATGGTTTTAACGACTTTTGCCAAAAAATTTTCATTAAAAATCACGCTGGGACTTGATAGTGGCTTAAAACTATATAATGTGCCGATTTTTAAAATCAAATTGTATGTAGGAATTCGCCAACACTTAGTAAAATTTCATCACTTATGATTACTTCATGCCAGTTTTTCGTTATACCTAAGGCTGGAAGGAATTTATGCTTTGGAAATCAGCTCTTATTAACAAATTTCTTTACACTCGACTCTAACCGAGGGGATTAGAATAAGAGGAGATTCTTTACTGAAATTTGTTTAATAAAATAAACTGAAAGTTACTTATGAATTTTTTTAATGCTCATAAGCAATAAGAAAACACTACAATATGATTAATTTTTCCGTTTAAGAGAAAGTCATAGCTATATCATTCCGACTAAATTTTAGGGAAAAATTATGCTGGCTTAGAGTTTCGTAGGTTAGATTTACTCATCTTCTTCTTTAATGGACTTCAAAAAGAAGTAGATTCTCAATTAGGATTTTTTGTTTATTTATATAGTTTTTACTCGATTTGCGAGTTAATATACTAAATTTGGCAGGAAATAAAACTACGCAGACATTGAGTGCAAAATATCGTAATTTTCGTTTTATATGACCTTTCATGCAATAAACAAATAATACTATCAGTTGAAAAATTATTTGAAGTCACGCCCACCAAAATATATTCTTAAGTTCTATCTACTTCCTCCTACCAGATTCATACAAGGCTTGGTACACATCTTAAGCTCTTGTGGTGACACAATCTGATAATTGGAAATGTGATGGGGCCACACCTTTTAAAATATAAAATTATATTTAATGTTAGGTTAGGCCAGGTAATCATGTGGCCGAGAAAAGAAAAGTACGAGCGTTATTGTCACTTGGGTCCAATAGTTTCGAGACGCAACTGAAATATCTGCTGCCCAAAGGGTTAATGCGTCGGACTTCTAGTGCAAAACAATAATAATAATAAAGGGTGTTTTTTTAAGCCCGATATAACTTGAAATTGTAAAAAATAACACAAAAAATTAAATTGTAATCAAAATTTTTTTTTTATTCGAAAGATCAATACGTGACATTAACATTTCAAAATGATTTCGGGCATATGGGCACCGCGGCTGTTCTTGACGAAGCGCATTCTGGACGTCCAATTTTGGGCCACTTTTTCGAGCACTGCTGGCCGTATGTCACGAATAACACGAACAATGCTGGCCTCCAAGGCGTCAATTGTTGCTGGTTTATCAGCATAAACCAGTGACTTCACGTAGCCCCACAGGAAATAATCGAGAGGTGTCAAATCGCACGACCTTGGAGGCCAATTGACAGGTCCATTTCTCGAAATCAAGTTATCGCCAAATTTTGATTTCAATAAGTCGATGGTTGCGTTCGCCGTATGGCACGTAGCGCCATCCTGTTGAAACCACATCTCCTCCGGATCAATGTCATCCATATTTTCAAACAAAAAATCATTGATCATGGTGCGGTAACGATCTCCATTGACCGTAACGCGAGCTCCGCCCTCATTTTTGAAGAAATAAGGTCCGATGATGCCACCAGCGTGAAAACCGCACCAAACGGTGCATTTTTCTGGATGTAATGGAGTCTGTAGGGTCGCTTGTGGATTGGTCTCACTCCATATGCGGCAATTTTGCTTATTACCAAACCCGTTAAGCCAAATATGCGCCTCATCGCTGAACACAATTTTGCGATAAAACAACGGGTCAGTTGCCAACTGCTCTAGAGCCCAATCGGCGAAAGAACGACGCATATAATGGTCTCGTGGCTTCAATTCCTGCACCAGCTGGATCTTATACGGGTGTAGGCCGAGATCTTTGCGCAAAATTTTCCACGTAGTGGACGGACAGAGCCCCAATTGCTGCGACCGACGACGAATCGATAAATTTGGATCTTCTTCCACACTTTCGTTTACAGCGGCGATATTCTCTTCACTACGCACATTCCTTCGACGTGTTGGTGTTATTGCATCCTCTAGAGAGTATGTGGTACGAAATCTATCCACAGTTCGACGAATGGCTTGTTCAGATGGACGATTATTTACGCCATAAAAATGACGAAGTCGTCTATAAGTTGCGCGAATCGACGACTGATTTTCAAAGTAAATTTGGATAATTTCGTAGCGTTGTTCAAGCGTGAGTCTATTCATGATGATTTGTCAGAGTATACTGAAACAAATAAAAAAAAATGTTTTATCAAAATTTAATTTTTTGTGTTACTTTTTACAATTTAAAGTTCTATCTAGGTTAAAAAAACACCCTTTACTATTGTATTAGTGTCTTTTCTTTGTCTAGACAACCGGAACAATAATCTTCGTACGGGGAACTCAGCCTTTTAGTTACGTATATACTTTATAAAAAAAAGAGTTATATTATAAAATTTTGAAATTATAATTTTATTGTAAGAACACGATTCTTACACACTGTCTAAAAGTATTTATACAGGGGAATAGTGTATTAGTTCATATAAGACATAATATCCTTTTGCAACATTAAGAAAAACAAGAAAAAAATGCATGAAAGGAATGTGAAACAACAAAGAGAAAATAATAATATTTATACATTTAATGGACTTGTTATAGAAAATGAAAAATAAAACACAATTTTCTTAATGAAATTTAATATCGAAACAAATGATATGGGCGGTCATGTCACACACAGACCGAATGTTACCACAATTTTTATGAGGCCAGATGCACGGGTGACTGTCGGTAGAACGCATGAGCTATAAATTGCTAATTTACCATTTTAGAGTTTATGTGGGAGAATGTACTCGTAACAATGTTTGTGGCATAGTTCAGGGAGTGTTTATTAACTGGTAGAAATAAATGAAATGAAAACTCTTGGCTATTTGTTGTGAGTTAAATTGATTGGTTCTGTGCTGCCACAATATTTAGCCACAAATAATATTTTTCTTAAGGCGTAATTCTTCTAAAATTTAACTCGTAATTGATTAAGTTACTCCAAGAAAAAGTAAATTGTTTTTCACATCAATTTTGCTATAATAAATTAGTGCACACACAAGCATATCGTAAATTTTACCTTTAGGGTAAACACGACATTAAGTAGAAAACTTTTTATGCTTGAAAATTTCTAAGTCAAAGCTGAAGGAAATAAAATTTTTATCAGAAATTAATTTACAAACAACTAAAATGCCTCTACTCTATTATATCCCTTACAAATGGTTTCTAAAAGTAGGGCATATTAAAAAAAATATGTATAATATTAGTTTGAGCGTTATTTATGTTTTAAAAACTCAACCATACCTAAAACAGACATCCCGATTTTAATGGGTCGAGCTCGCCTAAAATTTCTATCCCGCTTTTTCGAGTTTGAAAATTTATAACTTGATGAAGGAAAACATTGCTTGCTGAAAATTGCAAGCAAAATAACAAGTACATAAATAATCTTTTACAAGCCAAAAAAATTATGACAATACACTACCTTACATTGAATGAATATTGAAAACAGAGTTCTTAAAGCTTATTTACGATCAATGAAGACGAATATAAATTATTTCATTTATTCTTTTTTTCTCAACAAACGTTTTTGATATAACGTTTTGATATAATTAAAGTTTATATAAATATTTAAAAAATTTCAGATTAAAGAAAAGTAATAAAATTGCAATATTATTAAGCTAATGATAGATATCAATCAGAAAGTGCTCTACCAAACTTAATTATCTCCTAGACTAATTTTTGAATTTCTTGTTTCTACATATTTATTTTTATCTAACCCCTAGTTTTTAACTTAATAATTAAGTCGTAATTAGTTAAGTTTTATTTAAAATTAAGTTTTATTTAAATACGATTTAATTTTTTCAGTGGTTAATTAAAGTTCCTATTAACCTACGTTGAAAGTACGGTAGCACTGCAAAAGTTCCCAGTATTATGGAAGGCTTTTCAAACATCAGCTGCTTAACATAAATAAGAATCTTAGGTTATCAAAATGCAGAAAATTAAGATTGCATTAAAACACATTTTATGAAACCAAAGGAGCATCAGAATGCATTTTTCTATTTAATTATTCCATGATATGACACTATGAATGGTATGTGTTATATAGTTATGAAAATTAAACGAAATTCTTTCTAATACGACCACATGATGTTTTCAATAAACATACATACATACCCGCAGAAAAACATATGGTGCGCTCATAAAACTTAAATAGTATTTAATTACACAAGGTTGGGCATTTAATTATTATTTAATTATACACTCAAAAACACAATTTCGTATATAATTAGAACTTAAAAATAATTACAATTGGATTATCAACTCCAAAAATGGACATAAGACGCTCTTTAATTTCTGAAAAAAATAAGAATGAAATAATAATAATAAAAAAATTGTTAAAAGAAATTTCTTTAGATTTCTTACTTCATTTTTTAATACATTGCTTATTTACAAAATATTTCATACCAATTAAAACACGGAATATCTTCTAAAGCTTAAATTAGACGTGCCATAACAATATAAAACAGCTGTTCGAACCAAGCTAATGGGCAACACTTTGTATAACTATAGGTGACTCGCTATAACGCAATAGCCATAACCATATAAACTAGGGTTGTTATCCGTCTTCTTTTTCCCGGACAATGTCCTCTTTTTGGGATCTCTGTCCTCAGGAAAAATTTGCGTCCCGGAAAGTACTACTTTTTATGGAAATTTTTTTCGATTTCACGTTGCCTGAAAAGTGCCAAAATAGTATAGTGCACAGCCTTAAACGAGAGTACAATATCTTTATTTCATAAACAAATAAGACATTTCAACCAAACAATGAAAGTTCAAAGTCGGTAGCCCTATCGTTCGAGATATTTGATGAGTAATCGGTTGAACTTTGGGTTCTCAGTTGATGAAGAATTGCTTTTTACTTTTTAATTTTTATTTCTTCAGTTGAGATATACACCTTTATTGATAAGAATAAACGACAAAACTATAAGTATAAGTGCTATTTCTGTGCGTTTATGTATGCAAATATTACCAAATGTGTATATAATTTTGTCGGTAAAATTAAACGTAAACATATCGATAGTATGAGGTAAAAAGATCCCATATTCCATATAAAGTGGTTCCTGATTGTTTCTTTTCACGCAACATTATCGGTATGTATTTAAGATTTTATTGGTAGTTATATTATTGGAAAAACTCAATTTCGTTTAATTTTTATGTCCTACTTTTTTAAGAAACTGTCAGGGCTTTTTCCCTCTGCTGTACTCTTTTTATAATTTAAGCGATAACAACCCTATATAAACCAACTGAATTTTGGTTATGGCTATGGCAATATGGTATGGCAAGTCTAATTTAAGCTTAAATTACACAGCTTTTAGCTTAAATTAGACGTGCCATAGCCATAATGCCATAACGATAACCAAACCAAAATTCAATTGGTTTTCATGGTAATGGTGTTATCGCGAGTCACCTATAAGGTTCAATCAGACGTGCCATAGTCATAATCAAACCAAAATTCAATTGGTTTTCATGGTAATGGGTCACCTATAACCAAATACAGTGTTGCCCATAAGTTTGTTTCGAACAGCTGTTTTCTATGGTTATAGTTAAGGCACGTCTGATTAAACTTTTTCCCCCAGTGCAACTTTTACTCTAATTTTTTTCACCAATACTAACATATTTTATTCTACGGATCAGTGTTGTCAGATTAGGGCATTTATCTCCAAATCAAATATGAAATTTAACGATGTTCTGTATGAGAAGCATATTTTTGTATGGTGTGACATAAGAATTTTGATTCATTCTACTTATGTCAGACTTATACCAGAATCCCTAAACATTTGATACTAGACAAAACTAATGTAATTATAATGTTTAAGTAAGATGAGAAAAATATGAAGCATTGTGGAAGTATAAATATGAATTTTTTGATTATAAGCAAAGATACCTGATAACCTGATCAGATACCTGATAATCTGATCTGAAAACCAGACCAGCTACCTGATATCCTCCTCTGGAAACCAGACCAGCTATCTGATCTGGTACCTAATATCCTGATCTGAAAACCAGACCAGCTACCTGATAGCTTGATATGGTATCGGATAGCCTGCTCTGAAAACTAGAACAGCTACCTGATAACCTGATCTAATACCTGATCTGAAAATCAGACTAGCTACCTTATAACCCAATCTGATATCTGATAACCTGATCTGATACCTGATAATCTGATCTGCTATTTGCTGATAGCAAACATTGAAGATAAAGTTTTAAACCAGTTGATGACGACAAGAAATGTCATGGTGAAACTGGTGAAAAAGATAAATGTGCACAACTAAGAGATTCATTTGAACCTATAGCAGGCCCTCTCAAAGACATTATAAATGGTTATGAAAGTATTGAAATAATTCACAAGAAAGAAGAAAGTAAAATAAAGACAGAAATTGAAGATAATTAAAGTTTAAAGTCTCAGAAACCATCAGCCAAGATAGAGATAAGTACATCATCGAAATTTATAGAAGAAACAATAGTTGATTACACCATCTTACTTAATGATGCCAATAATGAGAATGATGATAACAGCGATGAAGATGATTTTTACTTAAAGACTTCCTTTATACTGACTTATCAGTCTTGGAAGCGAGAAATTAAGTAGATATTAACTATGGTCTACACAGAAAATATAATAACAAATTGAAATTTGGTAGCAGTAATAATGAACTAAATGACGATAAAATTCAAGTTGGCACTCCAAGACGAGCTCGAACATCGGTTTTTTTTAAATGTTTAATAAAACATCAATAAACTATGACAAATTTTAATTTAAAATCTACAAAAAAGTTATAATTTCCACTAATGCATATAGAATCATCATCGATCTCTGGAAGAGAATGATGTTATCAATAAATTTTCCTACTCAAGTCGATAAACTAAAGGACAAATAAATAATATTGGTTAAGGAGAATTATATAATTCAAGAATATATTTAAATGTAAACTGATCGACTACAACGTGAATTTAAAATTAGAAATAGAAGACAATTATAAAATTGATAAAGATATTCTTAAAATTAAATCATCTTTTGAAAACCAAATTGAACGATAAAATTTATAGATTTAGAAGTAGATCCCAACTTGCTCCAAAAAAATCTGTAAAACAACTCAACGTGTTTAAAAAGAAATTTAGTAAGCGAACGCCATAAGCAATCTCGAAAATTCTTTGTGTATTGTAGAAATATAATGAAAGAAATAGATTAAATTTTTGAAGCTGATTTAGTTAAAATGGGGAACTATTCTAAAGAAAATATAAATTATTGATTTTTGTAAACTGTAATTGACACATTCTTAAAGTTTATATGGTCAGTACCGCTGAAAATAAAAGGTGCACTCTTCACACTGTATATAATTTTTTAATAAACACTTTGGAAAATTCATGTAAAAATAGAATAATAAAAATTGCTCAGTATGAAAGCCTCAATAGTAGGAATGATGTGGAAAGAATTTCGCATTAATGGTTCATATAGGTGTTTTGAAATATATAAAGCTTTACTTAATATTTACAATAGAAAAGTTCATCTCACCAATAAAATGTTTCCGGTTAAAGCTAACTTAATAAATAAGAAAAAGCTACTAAATACAGTATACAGTTATTTGAAGATGTACAAAATGTTGAAATTTAATGAAAGTAAAAATAAAATTAAAAAGGAAAAATCTAGTTTGTCTTGTTTTTTGCAGGATTGATTAAGAATGTTAGCCTAACTTAATGTACAGGAATTCTCTAAACTTGTTGGTCTGTATGAAATATTGTGAAAAAGAAACCAAAATTTTAAAATATGTAGATGGTCTTATTATAATAGATCTACACTCTATTAATTTCTTAAGTTATCAGATATTTAGAAAATGTAGATAAACTACGGAAATTTGACTTTGATATCCAATCTTTAAGAATGTACCTTTATATGAATGAGTATCACACTAAAATTCTTGAGTAAATATGGACTTCAACTAGAATCATGCTGAAGCATACACAGAGAATACATTGATTAAAAATCTGTTGGAGCAACAAATATTTAATTATGGATTCCAATATTCCATATTTTCTATCAATTATCAATAATTTGTACGATTTTTTTATATTTATAAACAAAAAACCATAATTACAATACAAATAGAATTCTCACGATAGTTTTATTAGTAATAATAATTGATTCCGTTCATTTCTAATTACCATTTTAAAGTATTGGTAGACACAACTGAATTAAATTCAAGTTAGAAAGTAACGTAACTGAATATTGGAAGCACGTATAATTTAAAAAAAAGTTCTCACGTCATACAATTTTGTAAGCAAATAAATTATATGACTTTGTGGCATATGAAATACATATGTATGTACCTATTTTGTAAAAAATTAAAAAGAGTGAGTATAGGTTTTTAATTGAAACACCACTTCATCTCATACTCGCGCGTCACTATCGACAGAAGCATGCTACCAAATCTAAAAACCCGATAGAAGTTGATGAGGACTTTTTTAAGTGAGAAATCATAGCATCTGAATCCGTTACAACCCAGCCTACGTCATCAACAATAACTTCAATAAGCAAACCTCATGTAGAAATACTTGAGGCAAAAATTCTCTCAAACATAGATATTCCAATGTTTCGGATACTTTATGAAAACACCGTCGGTGAATTTATGGTGGAGGTGACTGAGTTATTTGAGATCGATTTGGTGCAATAGTGGCTTATTAAACATGTATTTCTTTGTATCTAATTTGTACATATGTGCATACATACCTACATATATTCGCATATATGTATACATTTACATATGTACATACTCACATATGTATGTATATATTTTCAATTGATATAAAAATTTAATTTGAGACAGCAAGCAAAGACCTCAGCTTACTGCATTTTTATTGATGATCGTATAATATATACATATATATACCACATCAAAGATCTTATAAATTAATTAATATGGATGAAAAAATGGTTTTTATAGACGTGCAAGATTTCAAAACTAATTCGAATGATTTCATCGCAAAGGAAGTAGCGGTTGTTTTCAACAGTAATGGTTAAAACAATTTCATCGTAAAGCTCGCTTTTGATTTTAAATGTTTATGAATAAAAAATAAAATAAAGTAAAAAGAAGCAAGCTGGCTAACAAAAAACTATCATCACCTAAGCTGGAATTTTAAAAGTCAATGCAAGATGTTATAAAATAAATGTAAAAAGCAAAGAAAAAAGCTGATTGTTGGAAAAAATTTTATATCAAAATATTTCTAACAATGACTATATAGGCTACATCAACTTTAAACAAATGGAAATTAAATATATTAAATATTTCTATTACATTATAGTATTATAGTTTGTATAATCAGGAATTCAATTTTACTTCAAACAAAAACTCCTCACAGTACATACATATGTATGTACATACTCGTACATAAAATCAATTTGTAGATATGTGTGTAAACATATTATCAAATTTCTTAACCATGCTCAAGTATTTATTAGATCTTAACAATCACACAATCACAGATCTTATCACACACAACCTACATCATGAAAATATACAAACTGCCCACCAAGCCACTAACGCTTGAAAAGCCGTTCAGTCAAATAAGACGAATTTACTTAAAATTTAAATAAACAAACTTATCACAGAATTTCACAAAATCTGAAATTAATATTTCTAGAAATATAAACAAATTTCTGACAGACATACTTTAACACTGGACAAATTTAAGCTTGACAAAATATAAAGCAAACTCATCCTCCAATATAAAAAACGTACGAGGAGTAGGGAATTTCAGATATATGATAATATTTTATAGCACCAAATGTCAATATGGAAAACAATTTATTTCTACGTACATAAACATAGATACTAACGTGAGAAAATCACATACACACACACATACACACAATCTATCTATCAATCTCACCCACCTCAAATCATACCCACACACAAGGAAATTCCATTAACTTTAAACTGACTATTTTAACATTGCGTTGTCCTAGGCGGTAGTCAATTGTCTCACTCTGCATTACTTTTCAACTAACTTAAATTTGGTAGTCAGTAAATTTAAAATTTTTTTGGGGTTCGAACGTGTATCATCACACGTTGAGTACTTAACGCGCTAACTACCCAGCCAAGGTACCATCTACAATAATAACAGCAACATTTTTATATAAAACTGAAATGAGTTTCAGTTTTTTTTTCATATATTTATTTATTGTATCTTCAAAAATGAACTAACAATAAGTAATCAAATCTTAAATCTAAATATAATTATTAGGCCCGACCAGTGTCGGACATAAACTTAGTGATAGTTATAAATAATACATAAGTAGTGATAATCAAATAGGAAAAATAAAATAAAGCAGCTGAGAATAAATTTGTTAGCTCTCACCTAATTCGATTACGTACTCAACTTAAGAATTAATGTTGGATTTGTTCTGGATGACATTGCAATTAGTCCTAGTTTACACTAAGCAAGTCTTATTGCTAAGCTGATTAGTTTGTTAGGAAAGAGAGACGAGGGGAAAAGAAAAGTTACTGTTCCCCTCGTCTCTCTCTCCATCAAATTTATCAGCTTAGCAATAAGAATTCCATAGTGTAAATATGGACTTAGCTTTTAGTAAGTCTAAGAAGAGTTAAATACAAGTTAACTATTTTTGTAGTCAACCACACATTCTTCGACAGGGAATACACAAACACAAACGTACACACATAATGAAATTTCATAATATTTTGAAATTCAAATTCCTCTGTCATGAAATACGAAACAATATTTCTTAAATAAATAAATGAAGCCTTCCATAACAATACTTTCGTCCAAACCAAATGATCACGTACATTAGTCCAACAACATATACACACATTATCAAATACATTCCCTCTTCACTTCCATTCTCAACAGCTAGCAGGGTTGCCACTTTGTGCAGCTACTAGATTATATTCCCACACATAAGCACACACATATACAAACACTCGCAGATACATCCATCTACTGTATGCACAACGTTTCTCTACAATAACAGCAAAAGCTGTACACACAAGTACATATAAACATACATACATAGAAAGAATCAAACTCACACACACACATAGCTATGAAAATCTCAGCATGAATATCCTCAAAATCCCCCGATATACAGCAGGGTTGCCACTATTTTTCTTTTTCCCGGTTTTAAATTCCCAAACTTGCACTATCTCTTCCATTACCCTTTTAATAATTTATCTTTTCTCTTTTGACTCTTGAAACTATTTTTCCGTTTTAGAAAGAATTCTAACTTTACTTTTTTAAATTTAGGCTTTAATCAATTAATGAAGAAAAATTTCCTACGAAAGATTTTATTTGTTTTTTCATACTTGCAAAATAAAAAGCATACTGAGTATTGTACGATTCCCCAATTCATTGTCGAATGATTCTTTTAGAACTCTCCGAATGGCTCATAGAAAAGTTGTAGATAAATCTCAAATGATTGCATCTACGACGAATAAAAGCGCCTTCTGGGGCTCTTGTATAGGAATCGTCACAGGTAACAGTTTCTTCCTTATATCGTAATTATTTCTAAAAAAGACCCAGATTAGGAATGAGTGCTAGTGTGTCGTCGAACGTAAAATGTTTACTATACTTTGGCGCTGGAACGCTTCCCACCATCCCTGTTAAACTTTTTGTAGATGAACACGCACGACTCAACACGAAGTATTCGTGAAACAAAATCTGTTTTCGTGCATGTTCGTGTCATATCGTGTTGATCAAAATTGGCACGATAAACACGGAATGATTTTGGTGCTAAAATATGTATGCATGAGTTTCCAGTAAAGAAAAAATTTAATATTTTGTATCGTCAAACACGTAAAACCATCAAATTTGTTGATACTGTAGGGGTCTCTTAAGCTTAAAGTTCTGAAAGTAAACAAAAATATGTATCTATTTGAATATAAAAATGCTTTTTTGCTATTCAATTTTATTTCGTGCGTGTTGTGCAGTTTCGTGTTTTGAAAAAATTTCGCCTGCGTGTTTCGTACGTGTTGGACATCTTGGAATGCGTGTTCGTGTCGTGTTGGAAAAATTCAACACGCGCCCATCTCTTGAGTCATCGTAATTATTTCTTAAGTTCGGTCAGGCTTGTGTGTGTTGTTTAGAATTCGAAAGTTTTTCGTCTCCCCTGCACTGGTTGACTGATTTGCCAGACATAACTGAATAGTCTTGCGGTTCTTTCGTGGAATTTCGTTGACAACCACGTTGCTACTTCCTATGTGAATACATATGCAGGTCGTGTATAGTCAGTCACAAAACTTTTTAAAATACTGTTAGTAACATCATGAGCATATTCTGCAAGTACATATATGCTGTAAATTTAGTTTGTAATAAATACATAAATAATAAATAAATAAAATATATATGTATTTACCACTCAAATGGCAGCTCTATCCGCAGCGAAACAATCAGAAAGTATTCTTTTTAAAACAGAATTTTTTTATCTGCTAAAATAAGTATCTTCAAATAAATCACCCTCTTATTTTGACTCCCAATTCTGACTAATGCTCCAATAATGACTAGTGACTATTTAAATTTTTTTCACTGCTATTTCATTATATTCAGATGCACCCCCCGGGCATTAGTTTGTATGCGCAACGTGCAGTTGTCTATCAACAAGTCTGTAAATTCGTTTTTAATAAATTGAGATATTTTCAGAAACTTGTCACGCATATAAACTTTTCAGTCAAAACGGTTTGTCATCATAATTGTTGTTATTTTGACAGGACTTTAAATTTATCCACATTGTCGTACTATTAGTAAAAGTTTTGGGAATTGTGGGAGAAAGCAAAGTAAAAAATTAAAAGTAAGAAATAGCATTAATTTTAAGCTCTTATTGGTGACAACTTTCAAATTCTGCGAATTTCCATTGTTTGTATCATTCACATTAATGTCCAAGTTTTGGAAGACTTTTAGTACAATATGCAGACAGGGACGTGCTAAGAATAGAGAAATAGTTTAGATAATAAAGCTACTATGTACAGGTATTTAAGCTTTCATTGTCGCAAAAAAATCGTTAAGGTAGAAAATAAATGCGTTAAACAATGATCTTTAAGCATATAAATATGTATATACATATATACTATATCTATGTATGTATATGTGTACTGTGTGAGTCAAAATAAACTGTACACAAGAATCATATACACAGAAAAAAGTAAAAACAAGATTCAATAAAAAAAAGAAAGATTCAGTTAAAAAGCTAATTAGCTTTCAACCAATCACGAAAATTGTAGTCTTAACTCATCCATTTGAATTGATAATTTTTTTAATTTTTTCAATTAAAAATATATTACATTAACTACAAATTTGATTGATGGTTTTTTAAAGATTCAATTAAAATTTAATTGTAATATTCTTAAGGACTCAATTAAAAAATTAATTGAAATATTTTTTAAGATTCAATTAAAAAACTATTTAAAAATTTCTAAAGATTCAATTCAAATACACAGTAACTGAAAAATAGAAAATATCTAATAGTATAACAATATAAAAAATTATGTTATGTACATACATATAAAAAATGGAAACATTTGTCTATTGTGCCAAAAACATAACTGATGCAACCTGTGGCTTTTAAAGTTCGAGTGATACACAAAAGTAAAATGGCTACATTCGGTATTTATTAGTCTTGCAGAATATCGTAGCTTTTCTTTGAAAAGTGTGTGTATTTTGTGATTGGATTTTAAAGAAAGGCTACAATATTTTCCATATGTACTTACGCAAAACCATTTGCCAATGTACTAACTTCACCATCCCCATTTGGTCTATAGCTTAAATTTCTTATTATTATTTGCTTGTTATTTCTCAACAAAAGGGAACAAAATTAATATCTGTTTTTTTTTTTATTTTAATATTTCATTTTTATTTAATGCATGCAAAAAATTACTACGAATAAAAAACAAAATTAAGTTGAGTAGTTTTATTTTCTCCCATATAAAATATAAAAACCACTAAAGGATTAATTGACTATTTTAATTGAAAATATTTTTTCAAATCAATGTGGCATACTTTAAAAAACAGCTCTATTTTAACACAAAAATAAAAATTACATTATTTACATACAATTAATAAGTAATAATTTTTAACCATTTCATAGTATTCTGAGTTACGCTCTGTTAACATTTTTTGATAGAACAGTAAAATCAATTAACATAAACATATATTCAGTTAAAATATTAATCAAAAATATTATTTTTTTAAGCAATCAATTCATTGAAAAAAATTCAACTATAATTTTTTTTGTGTACATATATTTTTGGTTTGTTTTTGCATATATTTATATTTATTTTAAGAGAATTGAGTTATGTTTTGTAAATTACAATAAAGTTAGAAAAATTTGAATTTGAATTTCAGTTATATCTATCATCGAGATAACCTCGCTGATGGGAGTACTCGGTGGGACAAGGTTGACCAAATGTTGGACATGATAACTACTACGAATGGCTTATGAAAAGAAGATACATAAATCAATTTCTTAAATTCAGAATCAAAATAAGGATTGGTTAGATATGGGACTGTCTACGGGAATATACCGACAGAGGTTTGGTGGGCCAAGTAAGAATGCAGGAACAAAAGAATTAAACAAGAAGACTTAATAAAAATGTATTCGGAAAATGAAATTAAAGATTCATTCAAATTGATTTTGTTTTAACCCGCGAAGCGAGGCTAGTATCGCTACCACTCAGCCACAGGGGCAGGTAGTACAATTTTCAACGTCCTTAAAATCTGAAGTTTTTTTCTGCATGTATTACAAATCAAATAAGATTTTGTATCGGATATTGCATTTACAACTTTTTGAAAGATACTCAAGCTTATTACGATAAGAGAAATTTTTACAACAGAGTTGATAAATCGGTTGATAAATGAGAGTGATTCTTTTGAAGGCAGCAAGACAACAGGGCGGCAGGTTGTTGTCTATGCTGATTTTGTCGTTGTAGTCCAATTAAACTAATTTCTATTTCTTTGGCTACAATGAGAAAATTCAATGTTGCCAGTATAATACAAAATGTTGAATGAATGATATCGTACAATTATTGCATAAAACACATTCACCACAGCAGGCTACCGACTACAAAATTTCAAGGATAGAATACACATGTTTATATGGGAGTGATTCTTTTGAAGACAGCAAGGCAACAGGGCGGCAGGTTGTTGTCTATGCTGATTTTGTCGTTGTAGTCCAGTTAAACTAATTTCTATTTCTTTGGCTACAATGAGAAAATTCAGTGTTGCAAGTATAATACAAAATGTTGAATGAATGTTATCGTACAATTATTTCATATTATTTAACAGAAACAATATCCAAAAATTGATGTAAAGCATAAATTACATTACATTACATAGTACATTTTGAAAGAGTAATTTAATTTTTATAAAGGCGAAATATTTGAAGGTGGTAATGCTGAACTATGTATTTATACTTAAATATGAGATGCAGATGGTGCTGCTGCCGTCTCCAAAATAATTAAGTAGCTGGCTACGAGGCGACAAATGCTGCTAGCGGCATTTGAATTCGTGTGTTCGTGTAGCCTGCTGTGGTGAATTTGTTTAATGCATAATTTATCAACCATCAACTACAAAATGACTATTGTGAATAGCTATTAATGGAAATAGAAGATATACATATATTCAATCGAAATGTAAGTATTAAATAAATAGAAATATATAAATAAATATCGTTAGAAATAAACAACATAATTGATTTTATGCACAGGTCGCATATTATGAGCAACAAAAAATAATTGAAAGGTTTGTAGATTTGATGGAAGCAAACTCGGACATCTCAAAGGCCTTTCACTGCAGCTTATTTTTGTCATTTATCAGCTATTATTTTTTTCTTCAAATGCATATTCACAATTGCGAATACCTACTTAATCATTGACAACTATATCAACTGGTTTTCGTAATACCCATTTCAACCATAGTTGGCAAATTTTTTCACTTTTTAACCAGTTGATGGTTGCTGTTCATAATAAGCCTGACTGTTATTAGTCTAGGACGACTAACGTTCCATGTTGTAAATTTCATATTTTATACTATCAACCGGACTAACGATGCCATTAAAACTTTGGAGAAGTCAGTATCGTATTCACTCGGCTGTCTATATTCTGAAAATCCAGATGACCCATCACATTATCATCGGCATATTAGCAGCGATGGATTTACGAATAGGCCCGTGAGGCCCGGAACTAGGGCGGTATGATTTTAGGGGCGGCAACATTTTCAGAACCCTAAAAATTATGAACCGTAAAATGTTAGAATAATTTGAGATTTATAATTTTTGTGAATTAGTGTCTGACTTTACCCCCTAATTTATCGGTGCAATGTAAATTTTTATTTAGCACTTGTGCATTGTTGATATTCAACGATAGTTTGGGTAAATACACTAACCCTGCTGCCTCTGCTTTTCGATTACGTTCCCGCATTTAGTTACGCACGAATCGAAAAATGGTATTCTGCCAAAAAACCTAATCGAAAGAAAACGAAGAAGAGAAGAGTACGTTTAAACCAGCTGCTTTGCTATGAAACGTGTGAAATTAGAACAGAAAAAATAAGCAATTTTGCAAAAATTTTAGCAAAAAGTTAACTTTAGTGCAAAAAACCAGTGATTTAAAAATTTAAACAAAGAAGAATTAAATATTGTGAACATTTTTATTAAAAAAATTACAAGTTAACTACTGAAAAGTCAAAAAAGCAATAAAATAAGCAAGAGGTATTTTGTAGCAAAAATATTCCAGTGTGAAGAATCCTGTCGCGCGGGAGGATATATTTTAATTTTTTATACATAATTGTAACACAAAAATAAAGTTTCTTTGTTTAATTTAATTTAATCTGCAGAAAATACGTCTTTCGTTGCCATCACATTTTCTTACTTTTTATACTGTTCTATTGTTGATGATTTCTACTTGTAATAAATAAAAAAACAAAACAAAATGTGTAGATCATTAATTAAACCATCTATTACATTTAATACTTATATTATTATTTTAATTAATCACTTTTTGTAGCTAAACAAACAAAAATCGAAAGACGGTCCGTCACTAAAAAAACAACTTACAAAAACGTAGTTACGATCGAAATCCAGAATACATATAATCGAAAGAGAAATCGAAGAACGGAACAAAAAATACCAAAGTTGCCAAACGGAGAAAATTTACATTCGAATCGAAACGCAGAATCGGGATGATTATACAAAGTTGAATAGACTCTTACGTCTTCTATTGCGATTCCATATAGGCTTATTATGAACAGCAACCATCAACTGGTTGAAAAGTGAAAAAATTTGTCAACTATGGTTGAAATAGGTATTACGAAAACCAGTTGATAAAGTTGTGAATGGTTAAGTAGGTATTCGCAATTGTGAATATGCATTTGAAGGGGAAAAAAATTATAGCTATATACTAATGACAAAAATAAGCTGCAGTGAGAGGCCTTTGCGATGTCCGAGTTTGCTTCAATCAAACCTTTCATTCATTTGCTTTTTGTTGCTCATAATATGCTCATTATTTACTACTTACATTTCGATTGAATATATATCTCGTACTGTTTTGTAGTTGCAAAAAAGAGAATAAATTTCCATTAATAGCTATTCACAATAGTGATTTGTAGTTGATGGTTGATAAATTATGGTTGATACTTTTTTCAACCGGTTACATTTCGTAATATGTTGTAAAAACTTCTCTTATCAACCGCACGTTGCTGTTCATAATAAGCCTGGTAGAAACATTTGAAGTAAAGAAATTGAAATCAACAATTTAGGCAAAAAGAAAAAATTTAGAAAATTTTATTTTGTAATCTAAATTTGATATTAATTATTTCGAAAAGTAATGGAGATATGAAAATAATTTTTTTTTTCAGTTTGCAAAGCTAGGTGTACACTAAACAAATTAAAATGTTTCCTAATATATAATTTTATAAAACTCTCTTTTATTGGGAAAAATTGTGTTAGAAAAATTTTAGCATTTTTGGAAAATCTCTCGTGCCTACATTAATGAGTTGGATGTCAAGAGTTTCTTATAAATTACTTAGAACAAGTTTATCTATAATAAAAGGCCAAAAGATTTACAAAAGAGAGTGTGCAATTTTTTGCCACATCAAAAAATTAAATATTTTGCAAAAGAAATGCTTACATTCGACCAATGTTGGATGTAGGGTGCACCAGAAAAATTTATAAAATTTATTTCTTTCTTAATGCTTCTTCTTTCCAAGTTATTTGACTTCAAATTTTTGTTTAATTTTTGGCCATGACATGATTAGTTTTGTTCTTTTTAAAAGAGAAATTGAAATTCGTATGAAAAAAAATCTTCTTGGTATCTCAAAAATTGTAGCAAGGAATAATTTTGCAATCTGGATTTTTGAAAATTATGAGACAATTTTATATGTTTTGTAAAAAAATGTATTCTTAATTTTTTATAATATTTTAAAAAAAATATTAAGTATTTGATAAAAACTTTGATTGTTAACTTATTAAAAAAAAACAAAAATCCAGATTGCAAAATTATTCCTTGCTACAATTTTTGAGATACCAAGAAGATTTTTTTTCATACGAATTTCAATTTCTCTTTTAAAAAGCACAAAACTAATCATGTCATGGCCAAAAATTAAACAAAAACTTTAAAGTCAAATAACTTGGAAACTGTAAGAAATAGAATGGTTTTATAATTGTTTCTAAGCTTTGATTGTTCCGCTGAAAAAAGTTATTAAGATCGGTTGATATTTGCAAAACTTACTTATTTACAATTTCGATAAACGCAGTTTCCAAATTTAACGCTGTTTGGAGCTACTCTGTCTTTCAACAGGGTGCCTTTAAATATACTGCCCCAAAAGTTCTACACTTCTTCTTTCAAAAGAGTTAGTTTCATAGTTCAAAAGTTGCGGACTTTTTACCAATTTTTTCTTATTTCACGCCACTGTGCAGCGGTACTTGTAGTCGTGTAGCCATGTAGCCTATTGTGGTGAATGTCTTTAATGCTTAACAGCTGACACAAAATAACAACACACATACAGATATACATATGTACGTGTGTGTGTATTTACCCTCTAGTCAGCCTAGAACCATATGTCTCTATGCCAGCACTCTTTTCTCTAGCGACGATTGCACTCGTTAAAATGTCGATAACTTTCCCCTTATGCGCGAGTAGAAATACGTCAGAGACAACAGTTCTAGTGTATTTCTGGTGACATTGTCAATGAACGCGTCAATAGTTTGTTTTTCTTTTTTATTATTCTGTGCAATAATATGTGTATGTATGTTGCCCCAAACCTTATAAATAAGAACCACTTAAATGTACTAGTGCATCTTTGGTTCAAATGTCTCCATATTGTCCTCAAAGAATAGTGCTAAAGGCTACTGGTAGATTTTCAATGACAACCCTATATTATATGTAAGTATGTCAAAAGGCGCTTACAATTTTACTATTCACATCGAGCGGGGAAATATCGAGACTAGAGCCCCTAAAATTTACTAGTGAATCTTTGGTGCCAATATGGTCCCAAAAGAACTACTTAGTCAGTAGTGCTACAGTCTAGTGCTGGATTTTCAATGACAAGCTAATGTTAAATGCCAATAGATGATTGCATTGGCTGGGGTACACCTAGTCAGTAGTACTATTGACAATGTCACTAGTAAACCACTACAATTTCACTATTCACATTTCCCGCAGGGTACTTTTCCATGCAAATAATATTGGACTTCATGGTCCAATCTAGATGAAACAGACTAATGACATCATGGTCCTATGTAATGCGGTCATGCATCACCTCGTTTTCACACAATCATTCAATACTGCACGATAAATGATTATGATCGTTCTTCTTAGGTACTTAGAAATTGTAGGCGAGGGGTCTATAACTATTCCATATGGGTTAGTTTTGGTCCAACCGGAGGACATCGCAATGTTAAATCGACAGTGTTTTATCCAAACTTTTAGATTATATATTTATGATTTAATCAGGCTAAAGTTCGTATCGCTTTGTAAGCCAAATTACATGTGATAATTATTAATGAACAAATAACATCAAAGTTAGTTGTAAATATTCTGACAACACATAGTTGAACGGAACAGCCAGCCGTTTTTAGATTATATTTGGACTAGTCCTGGTGCTTTATGGAGTAGTCCTTACATGTATGTATGGACTAGTCGCGTTATTTGGGGAGTTGTTCTCACTACTTGAAATTATATGAAGAAGTTGATAGGTAAAAGCAAGTATCGCTGCTTTTTATCGATACCCAGTAGGTATCGATACTTTTGAACTGATACCGTATCAAGTAAAAGTATCGATATCTCAGTGGTATCGTTTCATTCCTAATTACGGATTCTCAAAACCAAATCATAGATAAAATAGGTTACTATTTTATAGACTGACTACAGACAATAACATAAAAGTTAAAGTTATCTTAATATGAATTTTTGCAGTACTAAGAAAAATACTGCTGCCATTTTTATTAATTTAAAAAAATACATATGTAATTTCTTAATTTGTCGTGTGCAACCAGACATTACAAACGAGGTGATGATATTTTAAGACAAACAACCTCTGGGGAAGGAAGCCTGTTGGAACTTTTTATTTCGTTGGTTTTTCAAGTTTAATTAATCTGACTAACAAAAAAAAATTAATGCCAGCCACAAAATGTTCGCAATTCCAAGTACGATCACGACTTTGACTACCCAAGTGGAAGTTTTTAAAAACGCAGCAAAATTTAAAAAACTACCTAAAATATATGCAATCATATTTACAACTGCAAACGCACAGATGAATACATATGTGTGCATGTTTGTACACATCAACCCAGTCGACCAAGACTTTCGTGACTGATATCGACTTCGAATAAATCTCGAATATTTATCGTGTAAAACTGGAGAGAGTTACACTCAAAAATTAATCGAATATAGTTTACCTGTCGCCGTTTTTTTTTCCAAAAAAACATTCGCTTTCGAAGTTTCGCTAGCAATATCAAAAGTGAGCCTTCATATTGGCTATTTTCGATATCGCAAAAAAGGCAACAGAAAAAGTAAAAAAAAAATTATTTTATTTTCATAATTTCTTCGCTTTAGTGAGCACTCGTTTATATCGAATCTCAGGTCAAAGGGGAATACATGTGTTTATGTCTGCACACACAATTGTGCAGTTGGGTTAACATACATAAAATCATTGCTGCATAAATATGTGTTTCCTTCCTATTGGTGATAAAAAAGAAAACACTGAACAAAAAAATAGGCACATGGTAATAATATTTTTGCAACATACTACAGTTGACTCCCGATAATTTGAAATTCAAGGCACGAGGGAAAAGGTTTAAAAAAATTTCTTTGTTTAATATATTTTTAGTTGTGATGAGAGCTGAGAGACATGTGTTGGCCTCATTTAAAGAAAATTGAATTGGTGGTTCCTAACCCAAAGAAGGCAAAGTGAACAGTTCATCATCATTTAGGGCACGGTAGAGATTATTGTCTACTTGAGCATATATTTCAAAACTTAACTCTCCAGAGTTGGTCAGTAGTTGCTATCCTGGATGAGAATCCGTAACTTCTGGTGGATCTATTAATTTATCTTAATTAGACTTCAATCAAAAATTCTTGTTTATAGAAAAATCTCAAAATGTTGTTGTACGTAAAAAACATAATCAGCTCAATCATAATTATTCTCTAGGAATTTATTTATCACGGAACATAATTTTCACGAAAAAAAAATGCTGCAAGCATAAATTTCTTTTGAACAAAAAAGAGTACTAAGTGACATCGCGGTATTGCGAAGCCATTTGTGTTGCTGTACTATTGACATTTAGGTTTTTACCTATTTTGCGTGCGAATATAATCAAAATTTCTAATATTCAACAACTTCAAAAATATATAAAAAAGCTTAGAAAGTATGTATATGAGCATTATTCGTGTTTTCCGAAATACTAGAGGCCTTAGTCATAAAAAATAGTTTTGGTTTACAAAACAAACTTACATACACATGAATGAATGACTGAATTAAGTTAAACGGGAAATACAGGACATTACATCCAAAGTATATCTATTGTATCTCTTGCTAGGTGCTAGAGCACCTGATCTAGGCCTACTGTCTGTGGCATAACGCTTCATAGTTGTAATCACAGAATCTGCACAGGCTGTTACTCTCAATGCCAAGTCTGTTGAGGTGTCTTTCTCAGTCTGCAAAGGTTTGTGGAAAAGCCTGTGAGCATTCTTAGATTGTTTTTACTCAGTGACATGAGAGCTATGAATCGATTTTGGTTATAAGTTCCAATCATTAGCTCTGCATGCCTCAAACCAGTGAGTTTGAGCTCCGGCGTGTCCAGGAACCTAGCAGAGCGTGACCTTACTCATACTGCTTAGCTGATTTAGCTTAATGCGGCATTCTTAAGCTCACTTAGAGGTAAACTCATATGAGCTGACTGCTTTGATGGCAGCCAGACCATCCGAGCAGATGGCTATTTCTCGTTCTCGGTAGCCCCTTTCGAGAGCAAGCAAATCCTTGCTCCATTGTGGATCCCGGCCGAATGCTATGCATAAAGGCCATGTCAGATAAAACTTTTGATTAGCGTTGCGTTGAAGATTCGCCTTGACATCTAAGATGAAATTTACATGGTTGCATGAAAAATGCTACATAAAGTTAGGAAACTCTCAACTTTTAGCGTGCTTTGACAATCATTTGGTATAATTTTCTTAATTTGTTTGGCCAAACTCGCATGTAAATATGAAATGTAATTAAACAAGTTAGTCGCATCGGAGTAATCGAATTGTGCTGTGTTTTATGCAGAAAACAAAACAGTGAAACAAACAGTTAGTGTTGCCAAAGTTTTTATTGTGCCATACTCATTTTCCTTTACGATTTTTTGCAAACGCTAGAAACGTCTGACACGGATTTAAGAATCACATCGTTACCTGTGTTTGAAACAACGAAGAGGAAATATTTTTTTAGCATGACCGCAGACCAGTTATCAAATGCCAACAATATTGGAAAAGAAATAAGATGAATTCAATAACTCCCAAAAAAATTAAATAACCCCCAACCAAAAACGAAACAACTCCTAATCGAGATATGAAATTATTTTCAAGGGCAGGAGAAAGTGAAATAAGTCGCAATACATTTTTCATTGGTAGTTATTGTACTTGGGAATTATTTTATATGAAATAAATCCCAATTTTGTATGGAAAAATCATTGGGACTTATTTAATTTTTTTGTTGGGACTTATTTCATGGTACCTTTTTGGGGAAGAGTATAGTAACACGTATCATCCCTAATGCAGAGTACACATCTGGCATTTCTTGTGGTGTCATTTTCAAAATGTGTGCAACGCCGCTTACATTTTTTTTTATATGGAAAGCAATGTCACACAACGAAAAATATCGGAAATGACAAACATTGCCACTAGTACATACTATTGCGATGTCATAAAATGTCATAACGTGTACTTGGCATAATGTGTAAATAAATATGTATATGTAAAAATATACATACATATTTTTAGCACTTTCATGGTTGAAAAAACGTATTAACATGTAAATATATTTATGTTGTACATTTTACATGTTATGTGGAAGATAAAATTAATTTATAACTCATGTCAAATGAATTCCTTTGGGAGCATAACGGAAAAATAGAAAGTTAAGTGCAGCAGTGTTTTTTATTCTCTCTGGCAAATTTGAATTTTACTTACAATGCCACAAACTACTTTTAAATGATATCGATTATCAATGTCATCTACCGTATCATCAAATAATAAGTGAACAGATGTTAAATAAATCAATAAGTATTTCGCTTGATTAAGCATTTAATTTGAACAACTTAATTCAAGAATTTGAGTCATTTCTGGGCTTAGGTTTTAGTAAATGGAAAACAGATGGGTTCATAAATAAATTTATTTTAGTATAGCATAGATATCAAAGAACCATCATTAAAACACACAGAGGAACATAATAGTAATATTTTGGAATTAAGTCAGTTACTTCTAAATTTCATGTTCGCAAAGGTTAGTTTGACGCCACTTTTGTGTAATTACTATTCCTCTTGTCATCTATTTCACATATACATATACATTTTAATTTTATTTCATACGTATTCACGCGGGAAATAATATTATATTTTTTAAGGCTAAAAGTCATCTTTTTTATCATATTGAAAATTAATCTGAAATATTGTTTTCACACCGAAAGTTAAAACCTGGTTTTGACGTTAAAACAATAAACAGCTGATTTTGCGTTCCCAATGCAAGTTCGATAAATTCAGATTTTAAACGACAGGCTGTGTAATACATTTGCCCAAAATAAAATAAATCTATTGTAGAAATGCGTGTATTTGGTGCTGTATTTAATCCTGCTTTTATAATACTTATTCAACACAAGGGTTGTTTTTGTTTGCATGAAAAACTCTGAAATTTCACAGTGCACCCTAAAATAGAAACTATTTTATATCAAGGCGAATTCATAACAGGTGACCCTAACAGTCCAGATGACTATCAGATGTTCGAATACTGCTTTAGACCCCGACTGTCAAAATCTCTTCTTTTATCTAATGTTTGTTTACATTTAAAGTGAAAAAAAATTTAATTGTTCCTTATATTTAAAAAATATGAATTTGGGGCCTGGTTCACGATATCGACAAGTAGAACATTGTCGCACACTTACATTGGAAACAACAAAATTTTAGAATTTGTTTTTGTTTTGAATGTACGTGTGCGACAAGTCGAACGCTGTCGATATCGTGAACCAGGCCCTTAAAGTACTCATGCATTCGAAATTAACTCCATTAGTTCATTTGTTGATGATTTTCAAAAATTTTTATCGAATACAAAATATTTCTACCACATGTATCTCTCGTATAATGCATAATAGCCTTTGGCACAGAACAAACAATTATCAAACAATCTGCATTACTTGAGGCAAATAATTAATACTTTACAGCACGTCTTTGTGGATGCTGATGTCCATATGGTTCCATCATGTTATCAGCTTTTAGTAAACACTAGGATGTTTATGAAAATCTGAATGTTTAGTATTTATATAGGCCAATTCAATGGCTTCCAAATTCTCAACTATGACATTTGTGGCTGCTAAGCGACGACGCAATAGCGTTGTCAACAACAATCAACAATTTTTCCGTTCAATTTAGGAAACCTTAAACAGATATATATATACATAAATTAAGCTTGTAGAAATAAATATTAAAGCATACCTTAACATTTCATATTGCACTTCATTGCCACAACGTTGCACAATACGCTGCATTTCCTCATGTATCAGCTCAACACAACGTAAATTCTTAAATGTTGGGGTAAGACAACGTTTGCCGGGCTCAGCTAGTACTAGCTGACTTCTTATATACATATGTATGTATGTATATATAGGGTGTTTTTATTGAGGTATAGAACTTTAAGTTGACATCACTTTTTTAACTGGCGGCCATTTTGTCAGCTGTCAAGTGATTAATATTTAGTTTGGTTTGCCATTTCATCATGAACAGGTTGACAAAAGAACAACGCTTGCAAATCGTGCAAATTTATTTCGAAAATAATGGTTCAGTTCGCGAAGTTTACCGCAAGCTCCGTCCATTTTATGGTCGACATAATCGTCCATCAGAGCAATTAATTCGGTTAACCATGGATTGGCCACCAAGATCGTGTGATTTGACACCATTGGATTATTTTCTTTGGGGATATGTGAAGTCGCTCGTCTACGCCAACAAACCAGAAACGTTAGGGGACTTGGAAGCCAACATTCGTGGCGTTATTGCCAACATACGGCCCCATATGCTCGAAAAAGTGGTTGAAAATTGGACCTGTAGAATTGGCTTTATTCGAGCCAGCCGCGGCGGCCACATGCCCGAAATCATATTTAAACGTTAATGGCATAAAATTATCCTTCCAATAAAGCCAAATTGATGGACATTAAAACGATTTTCTTGTGTTTTATTTCAATTCAAAGTTCTATACCTCTAAAAAAACACCCTTTATAAGGCGCACGTTTATTTGTTGTATACTTTTAATTATCTCATTGTCCACTGTTGTGAATAACTTCATACATTTAAGCATAATAGTGTGTTTAGTAAAACACATTTTACTTCACTGATTTCGCGTTCAACAAACCATCGGAGAGACTGCAATAAGGCAGCAAGTAAGGTTTCTTTACGTTGTCCCAAAATATCTGGATCATCTAACCAGAACCGTCCTTCAACATTTTAATTACATTTATTGTTGATGATAAATGTACACAGATAGTAAAATATGTTTTTGTAAATATGTATGTATTGGTGTTTTAGTCAACTGTTTTTGACAGATGGGGTCTATTCAATTCGCCTTGAGTCAGACGAATTGCATGTTGTTTTTGGTATTGTTGTAGCGATAAGGTCACCTGTTATGAAATCGCCTTGTTTTATATTTTGTAAAGGGCATTTATATTGTCCCAAAATCTAGTACTTACGAGATTCCGAGCTAAATCTAGTTTATTTTTATTAGATTCCCCATACAAAACAAAACCTAATTTTTCAATAGATTTGTAGGAAATCTAAAAATCTAATATTTTTATTTATTTTTTACTACCCTATACATCATAATTTATATAGAATATGAGTGAATTAGCTACGCTCTACACAATTTTCTATTGAAGGTGTGTGAATGAGCTAATCGGCATTTTTATTCGTTAGCATTTAAGACAAAATTTCAGACAAAGAATTTTGTGTCGGATACAAAATCTTGGAAAATGTCAAAAAGCTTAGTGTAAATGAAATATATTTCTTAAAGATTTCTAATCAAATATACTAGATTTCGAGACAACGTAAATACAGTATAATTGAACATTTTAAAATGGAAATCATATTATTATATAAAAAATGCACTAATATATTATGAACTTTTACTTCCCAGAGGTGAAAATATTTTTGTTGTTTTCAAAGGATACTTTTCTTCACATTTTTTTTGATAATTATTGTCGCTACATCTATTTTTAAGTTGAAAATGTATCAATTGGTACCTATTCTTTTTCACTGGCATAAACATTATCAGCTGCTTCCGGTCATTATAACTTGGCAGCACTGAATTAAGCACAGCGAAAACAAGGTTGCAATTCATAAAACCAACTTAAAACCAATTAAAAATGATTTTAAGCTGGTTTTAACAAAAACAATTTATATGGTAAAACCAGGTTTTTACAGTTGGTTAAAACTAAAATTTATTAAAACCATGTCAGTGAGAAAACACCATACTCAAACTTTGTATTGTCAAGAAGTTGGCTAGGCTTCCAAACCAAAAAAGTGTGTATTTTTATAAGTTGCATTGGTGTAAGTTTGTTTTTATAAATTTTCTATTTGTAGGAATTAAAACATAAATTGTATAAACTAACTGCCTAATTCATAAAAAATAATTCAGGTTTATTAAGCGCTTATTTGACATATTTCTACGGGAAATTTGTCAAATAAATCTGTAATAAACCTAAAATATTTTTTATGAATTAGACCGTAAAAATATAATTGAAGGACTTATTGCAAAAACTCGATAAGCCACAAAATGAAAATACTGAGAAAATCGCCTTTGAAATTTAAAATAAATGCAGAAAATAGGGATTTGATGGTATCATGATACAGATACTTTTATTTAGTGCTTAAGGAAGACTACTATCACATACCCGTCGCTGTACACCAAGAAATCTTCAGAAATCGCTAAAATCGCAAAAAGTTGTGGCTTATCCAGTTATTGCGTGGAATTTATTTATATATTTTTTTTTGGAATACCAAAAGTTTTGTTATTTTGGTTGAAATAAAGTGGCATATCGTGTTTTTGTAATACTGCCTCTGTAATTGCTGTAGCTTATAGAGTTTTTGGGACAAATAATTCTGAATAAAATCAAAATGTAAAAAGTGACACTTGCGGCTAAGGCGGAAATTAAACGGAATATAGGTACAATATTTTAAGAGGACGTTCCGATGCTGTAAAGTAATTGAATGAACTGATAAAACAACTTTCTGAAATCGTGTGGCTTATCGTGTTTTTACAATAAGCCCTTCAATTGTGAAAATTTCACTTAAAAGCGTGTTCATAGTCTTTTTGGAGGATACTAGCTTGGGCGTCTTCACCCAACAACAGTTAGTATAAATTATTTCGCCCGTTATAGTAAACGCTAGAGTAAAAATTCTTCTGGAAAAGTGAATTGTGGTTTTTTATTGGAAGTTCGAGCTTGCTTTAGATATTGGAGAAGCTACAACTTTTAAGGAAAATAATAAAGTTTAATGAAGTACATATCGCTCATTTACTCAAAGAACGTAATAACTCAAAAAATGGAATTTTTCAGTAAGTGATGCAGAATTAATCCCCATATTGTTCTAGGTATTGTGTAACAATTTCATACCAATATCTTGTTCACTCAACTCCTGAGAGAAAAAATTAAAATTTTTTTTTCTTTAAGTTGTTTGTAAATTGAAAACTTCAAACTCGTTTTCTGGCAAACTTGTTTTTCTGAGTTATGACTAGAGATGCTAATTGGGACATGTTTTTTGAAATCCCGTGCTTTGGGATTTAGTCTCGAAATCCCGAACTGAGACCCCGGGATTTTGGTAAATTACAAAATCCCGAAACATTGTGATTTTGTTTTGGGCCAACCGGAATATATATTAAGCACAGTGAAAAAATTACGCATGATTTATTTTATAAATTTCATTCACACCATTATTGAATGAAGATTTGTAAAAAATATGTGTTAGATTTTTTTGTGAGACGATTTATCGACTTTTTAAATTTTTTTTTGTAATTTTAAATTAATTAGCAAGGTATAACACTGTGTGATAAACTTTAATGAAATCGAAATACTTGGAAGCGTTAGCCTTTTTCTGGTAGGTATTATCGAGCATAGCAACAATATGTATTTGAAATATTCCAAACTCCCCTAAACTCTTGAATTACGGGTAAAAAACCGAGTTTTCGTACCCGTAGGCACTTATCGACCTCTAACTAATGGGCCGTCCACATTATACGTAACGCTGCTTTCACAGATAATATTGGCTATTCTGGAAAATGCGTCGAAGAAGTGGAACTTTACATTAAAACAAAAACAAATTTTCAAAAATTGTTTTTGTTTGCCGCACATTTCTAAAATGAAATAAACGTGAGAACTTCAACGCGTTTCTCTCTCTTTTAAAAACGGTTGATTTTTCATGAAAAACAAAAACAATTTTTTTACATTTACACAATTTTGTTTTTGTTTTCCATGTAACTTTCACCAAGTCGACGCGTATACCAGAATAGACACCAATATTTGCCAATTTAAAAAATATTCCTTAAAAATACCTAAAAATTGGAGGGGCACACAAAAAAAAAGTTCCTAGACGCATTTCACTGTTGTGTTCTAAATATTTTTTCTGTTGTTGTATAAAAAATTAGAATAATATCCTTATGAAAATACGTCTATGTATGCACGTTTCCATTAACACATCTCTCAAAACTTAAATATTGTAGCCTCGAGTTCACCCACAAAAATTCTAAAACTTCATGATTTTATATTGTCATGTACATATATGGATGAATATATATTTTGAAAGGACATTTTTTTGTTCATAAGAATTGCAATAAATGTTTTCCTAAGCTTCTGCAAATACTATTTCCTTCTATGTATTTGGTGGATTTAATGTTAATATATGTTGCAGTTTGATATGGTAAGATATATATGTATATAACGATATTTAAAAATGTAAATGGATAAAGATGAGGAATTGAGAACCATGTAATCAGTTTGACTACAATTTATTTAATTTATTATAAAATTTTTTTAACATTTTCAAATGCTGTTTAACAACCATTTAATTTTTGGATAGTTTTCATAAACTTTAATGTACGCGAATAGGAGTATGAAGTTCTTTTCCATACACATTTTTTTAATGTAATTTTGCAGAATAAAATAGACCCCCAATTAAATGTCTATACATTCGTATTCGCGAATATCGTTAAATATTCGTATTCGCGGATATCGTTAAATATTCGTATTTGCGGATATCGTTTTAAATATTCGAATTCGAGAATATCTAAAATTTACATTCGATACATGTATGTATGTATGTATACATATGTACATAATATATGTATGTAACACGTATGATCAATTAAATAAATAAATGAGAAAAACATGAGTATTTTTGTACCAAATTAGTATTTTTTTCTGTTGTGTAACATTTTCAAATGCACCTCCCCCACCATAACAAATCGTAACAAAACTCGAACCGCCCACCTCCTATAGCGTTACGTAATATATGGACGGCCCCTTAAGGATTTTCGCTTACAGCTTACGCAATATTCGATACCAACCTTGGTCCACTGTTCTGCTAGTGGAGAAGTCAAATACTGTTCCATTTAGAAAAGGAAACTTATTATGAATTAATAAAAAAATTTGTAACATAACCAATTGGTATCAAAAACAGAATTAAGTCAAAAGTTATACGCAATTTAAATTAATATTTTAAAAAAAGTTGATTTTTCGCCGACTTTCGCAGAACAACTGGGTTACTTTTCGCTTTTATAAAAAAAATTGCAAAAATACAAACCCCATTTTTAATTTATTCAAAAGGTAATACTATAGGAAATATTACCAAGAAATATTTTGTTAAAAATTTTCGTTATTGAAGCAACCAGATCTTTTCGAAATAGACCCGTTTTTGTTATAAATTTCAAATTTGAGGAATTTTTTCTCAAATTCTAAAGCTGTAACCAAAAACTTCATTATGCCACCTTAACACATAAAATCTTTTTAGTTATTTTCAAAAATATTATCTGTCCTATTCGAAAGATGAGAAAAAGACAGCAAAAATACTGATAATATCCCATTTTTGGGATTTTGCGATTTTTTTTGGGAATTTCCTGGAACTCGAAAGTAAACTGTATTTGTTCTTACTTTCTGTGTATTAATAACTAGAGATGTGCAAATGTCGTGATTTTATCGTGTCACGCGTAATCGTGATAAAATTTATAATTAATCACGCGTGAGTGCGTGACCGTGACTTAAAAAAAATTACTCGTGCGTGATTCTCACGCTCCCACGAGAAAACACTACTGCGTGGGTATATAACTGTATTCAAAATTTTAAATTTTCTTATAATAAATACTACAATCTATGTCTGAGCTGCCCAAAGTAGCACCAGAGTGCCGAACATCAATCGGCTTCTTATACAAATGAATACACATACGCGAATACATTACTCTCGTGTTTCTCTCGGTGGCCAGCTCTGATCTATGTACATACATATATCTATACATACATATAGGTAGAATGAGCCTGCAAACATAATGCATACATACATACGAGTGTATTTTTCATCCAACAAACATAAAAAATAATTATATATTTTTCGTAAGCGTGCGTGATCGTGATAAGTTATGCACCCCTCGTGCGTGATTAAGAATATTTTATACGTAGCGTGCGTGATCGTGAAAATTTTCAAAATTATTCGTGCGTGAAAGTGCGTGAGTAAAATATTTTTCTGCGTGAGCGTGCGTGTCGTGAGTCAAAAAACGCTCACGTGCACATCTCTATTAATAACATTGTTTTCCACATAAACGAGCATTTTCAGCCGAAAATATGGATAAAATAGATCACGAGCTGTAAGATATTTTTCAAATACATAACAAAGTTTATAGTAAGATATGTATATGTGATGTTTTGATTCTTATATACGCATTGATTCATATTTTCGGCAGAAAATGCCCATTTAGTTGGAAAATTATTTATCAGTATTTTAGCTGTATTTTTCTTAGCTTTTGCAATTATTTAAAAATATATTAAGTCTTAAGATGGACTGATGAATTTTTTAGCTTCAGCTTTTTGAGTGCGTAAATTTGTTATTTATAACGAAAATAGTTATTAATTCGAAACGATCTGGTTCGTTCAATATCGAAAAGTTTTAACATAAAATTTCGTTATAATATTTCTTATAGTATTATTTTTCTTTGTTTTCTTTTTATATTAAGAAAATAATTAACCCACTTTTTTCCGCAAAAAACGGCGAAAATTTTAATTTTTTAAAAATTTTATTTTAAATTGCGTATAATTTTTGAATTAATTTGTAAGCGAAAACCCTTGAATAGAAGAAAGAAGTGAGGTGCCTTATGATACCTGTGCCCCATTTCTGTAACTTGTGAGAAGTTCTCGCATTGAAAAAATTTAAATAATTATATTGGTCGTCCTATTTTACACAGGGTTACTCACATAAAAACTTATATAAACTTTAAAAAAAAATCAACAAATACAGTTTTTTTCTTACTGATCCTGTGACTCGAAAACTCGAAAAGCTCTCACATTTGTTACAGAAACGAGGCACTGGTTAGAGCTACATATGGTGCTTAGCTATGTAAAACTAATTTTATGTGTGAAATAAATCAACCAAATTATATTATATGATGATGTCAAATTTGCCACAAATATTTCAAACCGTTTCTAATTACTTGCCATTATATTATTTTCTAACTGCGTATGATTAATGTATTGTTTGTGGCCAAAACAAATTGAAAAATCTTTAACATTGTTTTTTATTCACTCACTTTAGAGAAGGAAACAAAATAAAATCAAACATTTCGTTTCGTTTATTTCCGTACTCTGCTTCTAAAGGCTTCATTAGTCTGTACTTTCTGTTGCTGTTCTGTGCTGTGCCGTTCTGCTTCTAAATTTGAGTACTTACTTTTTCTGTAGTAACTTATCAGCTGTTTCTGATCAGAATGGTCGCAGTTTTCCACTAAAGCGATTAGTTTTGCCTCGTCCATTGTTAAGTTTCAATATAATTTTATATTTCTCTTTAAAACATTTATTTTTTTAATTTTAAAAGCACAATCACAATTTATTTCTAAATATTTTTATTTAGTTTATGCTGTCACTTACAATTACTTAACAATTTTTTGATTTTCACAGGTTGAACCAAAACCGAACAGAAAGAAACAGAAAAACTAACTACTTGTATTAGATTTCTATAAACAAAAAAGAGTCAGCTTTTTCGTAACAGAACAGAAAGTAAAAACTAAATCTGGCAAAAGTACAAATAAATCAAAACAAAAATAAATTTATAACTGTAATAGTGTCCAACTCCGTTATCGCGCCATAAAGAGCATAGCTCCAAAAAAATCCACTTGCAAAAAATCTTTGTTATGAGATCAGAAACATCAGCTTGGTATCGGTTTGGAGCTTTGTGGCTCCGCCCCTTTTAAAGTCCAAATACCTCTTCAAACGCTGTATGAAATTTCATAAGATGCAGATGCTTAGAAAATTCAGAATTATTTATTTAAACAAAACTGTGTATCGTGTACTTTAGGCCCAACTAGGCACCACGGATCGTGCTAAAAAATTAAGACCGCGTTTATGACAGCAAACCTTATATTTTAGACAGCGCATATAGATATGTACATGCATGGCGTTATGTATAAGAAAAAACTGGCATGAAGTTACTATAATTGGCATAATTCTAGTTGTTTCGGTTAATTTTGTCAGAACATTACTTGTTTTACTATCGATATTTTTTATGTCAGGTTCTGGCGGGTCATTATCTGACTCATACTGGCAGAGCTCAGCGACGAATATTTTGCCAAAAATGTATTTATTTTCTTTTCTTTTTATTTCTTAGTTTCCGTTATTTTGCTTTAAAACACTGTTGCTAGAAGAAAGTATTTCAGAATGTAGGTATAAAATAATTTAAGTCGTCTCTCATTAAAACTAATCCTTAATTAAATCCTTGGCAACATTACTATTGGCTTTTATTAAATTATTAAACAAAACTTAATAATTCCCTCTAATTTAATTAGAGTAGCAGACTCTTTACTAAACTCTTTTATAGCCACGTCCAAAGATTTTGAAGTTTTACTTACACTGAACATACATCTTTGTTTTTATGAAAAACAATTTCTAACACTAACCGTTTTTATATGAGACGAAAATAATAATTTAACACACAAAAAATACGTTATATGCTACAAAATATAAAAAAATTTGTTACTTCGGTTAAACGGTTAATGCACTGAAATTAACCGATTTAACTATTAATCGAAAAAACCAATTTTAAATTAACCGATCAGTTAATTGGGTGGTAATTAATCGGTTAACCGAATGAATACTCTAGTTAACACTACATTATGCGCCGATTTTTAATGTCAAATTGTATGGAGGAACTCATTAGCTCCTAGTTCAATGTAATCCATTATGCTAACTTTATGCCAGTTTTTTCTTATATGTACATATGGCTGACAATGAATGTGGAATATATACATACATACAATGTATGTATGTATATATTCCATTCATAACGTGACCAGATTGTTTTTTCAAAAAGCGGGTCATGATCGATCAAAAAGCGGGATTTTGAAGAAAATACCGCCAAAAAGCGGGATTTAAAAATATATATTTTTTTAAAAGCGGGATGTATAGTATACACACACACATTTTCATATGTACTTAGGAAACCCAGTTTTCAACTCAAAAGACATGCTTTTAAATAAACACAAATATTTATAAACAAAAATATTTGTCTATATAAATAAAAATCAAATGTCGTTCATTTGTAATCGCGGCTGCACCGATTTCGCTTTTTTTTAAGTGGCATCTCCCATACAAAATTTTTGTATTTTGGAATATCTTTGCTTCTAAATTACCAAACAACTGTCTGCAGTCTGCAACTTAAGGAACAATCGCTGTGAAATCACCAAAGGCCATAATAAAATCTACGACAATAACTTCAACTTCTCTCTAAATGTTGTTATATTGCCCTTTGTGCTTATTTTTCTTTGTAGTTTTAATGTGCGTTGTCGTATAAAAAAGTTCAAATTGGACATATGTATGTGACACCTCCCATAAGGAAAAAATATTTACTGCGAGATATCTGGAAAACTAATATAAGGATACCTTGAAATTTTGTAGGGATAACTCTGTTGATATAAATTTAAGAATTTAACAAGTGGCGTGGTGGGTCTCATATAGTGCATCCTATTTTTTTATTCAAAAATAATACCAGCATACCGATCTTGCTGATTTTACTCACAGTGTGTTTACTGATGATGATGATGATATTTTATTTACATGACTATTTATGTTAATAATAAGAATTGTATTCTACAAAATAGTGAAGATTGAACCGCAAGATTTTTCTTTTCATCTCAAAATGAAAATGGAATGAATTTTTGCCAATTACATATTAATAAAAATTGAATAAGAGATTGAAAATTTCAAAAGTCTAAAAAGCGGGACATAAATTCGAGGCGGGATTGAATTATGCCTAAAGCGGGATGTCTGGTCAGGTTATCCATGCGTTAGTCGTTGAAAGCTATATAAGATTCCGCGAGGCTCTTTTTCTAAGATATGCAGCAAATTTTATTAATTTCGTTCGTTTTAGGTCGTTTTGATTACAAATAGTTGACAACGCTGAATAACAGCCTGCACGAAAGTTGGGGCAAACACTTAGTTCCCAAAAATAACGATACAATGTTAACTGAATCAACACGATACGATTATATTCTTTTGAAATAATTTTCCTCACGGCGAAAAACGCTTGTCCCTCATATTTAAAATGTTCTAACCGTAAAAACTAAACTTATTTCTTACTAAATTTTATCTAAAAATATCTTTTAGTTATTTATTTAGTTGTTAGCAAATTGTTTGCTCCATGTAATATAAAAGGGTGTACAAAAGTGATATACGTAAGTTAGCATTCATAAGCCAAAAAATATACATATATTAGAATTCCCTTACAGGTAAATATGCAATGACAAAATCTGCTACAAAATTAATATGAAGTACATCCATTCATACACATACATACATACATATCAACATAATGGCAACATTAAAAACAACAGACAAATCCACACACTCACAAACAGTTTTGATATTGATGCAACCCTCTAGTCAGCCTAGAATCATATGTCTGTATGTCAACAATCTTTTCTCTAGCGACAATTGCACATGTGTAAATGTTGACAACTTTCCTTTTACGCGCGAATAAAGATACGTGAGAGACAACAGTTCTGCCTTAGTGTCAATGAACGCGTCAATAGTTTGTTTTTCTTTTTTATTAATGTTAAAAAAATACATATCGTCGTATCGTTATCGGTTTGCCGCAGTAATAATGTATTCTTAATATACTGTGCAGCAAACCAACCTAATAAATAGTTTGCACCAACACTAATAAAATTAAAGACGAGGCTCACTAAAATGTACTAGTGAATCTTTGGTTCTAATGTCTCCATATGGTCGTAAAAAAAACTGCTAAAGTCTACTGGTAGATTTTCAATGACAACCCTATGTTATATGTCAATAGGCGATTACACCGCCTGGTGTACACCTAATCAGTAGTACTGTTGACAATGTCACTAGTAAATCACTACAATTTTTCTATTGACATCGAGCGAGGAAATATCGATATTATGGACTAGAACCCCTAAAATTTACTAGTGAATCTTTGTTGCCAGTGTCTCCATGTACTCCCAAAAGAACTACAGTCAAGTAGTGGATTTTCAATGAAAAGCTAATATTAAATGTCAATAGATGATTACAATGGCTGTGGTACACCTGGTCAGCAGTACTACTGGCATTGTCACTAGTAAATCACTACAGTTTCATTATTCGCATTTCCTGCAGGGAAGCAACAAAATATGTATGAATGTAAAATCTACAAAAGAATGGAATGCGAAATATGCTTCTCTTCACTCAAGGTAAAAAAAGACTCTGCTAGGACAAAAGTTAAACTAAGGAATCGCTCACAAGCATTTCCACACCAACTTGGGTAAAATTGTATGCAGTCATACGTTTATACAAACATCCACACATATGTACATACGTATTCAAAGAGGGCTGATTTAGAAAAAAGGAGTAGAAAAACATTTGGAATTTTATATAAACAAATTTTTATTTTTTTTATATTTTAAATCTACTCCGATGGAATTTCACTTGTGGTATTATTTTATCGTTCCATTCTTTCGCTTGAGTTCTCCTCTGGACCGCACCAAATATGTATGCATGTATGTATTACATACTCGTATGTATGTATATTGAAAGAAAGTCTGACTAAGAGTTAAGGCTCACGACGACGATGTGATGATGATGGTGACGATAGAAAAACAGGTTGATAGGGGTTAGACATGCTTAGGCGTATCTAACAAGTTGTTGAAAATTATTTAAAATATAATAATAATTTTTGGTAAATAAAACTTTTTACAAAAAAAAAAACTGCGAAATGTTTTTGATGTAAATTCTTTCAAACTAACAGCATGTAAAATACATAAATAAAATTATAAATGTATGGGTGTGTATGTTAGCGTAACATTTTATGCAAAAACTAAAGTACTGTGACATTTGTGACAAGATTGTATTAACTCAGCAGAACTTGGGTGGAGGGTACAAGGAGCTTCTGAATGCACAAGGTTATTTCAATAGTAACAAAAATATCCCCTTATTTGATGATTCGTCACACTACACTTTTTTCATAATTTTGTTACAGAAACTCAATTCGCGGGAAGATTATAGGAAAACACATTGCAAGCAAACTGTACATATCTTTCCGGCTCTGTGTAAAGTGGGTATCTCACAGCGTGCATGTTGGCCGTTGGCGATCTATGTATGTATCTCAGCAGGAAATGAAACTGAAAGAAGACTAGTCACGTGATTGGTTCTCAAGTGATAGGAATCAGTCCGAGTTCTAACACTTCCTATGAAGTGAACCAATCATATTTCCTTGCGTATGGATTAAGATGGTGTTAATTGATACTTGGAATAAACCTTGTAACTTGTCACTGAACTATCTTATTTAAATTATACATAAATGTCAGAATGAAAACTTATAAATTTTTGTTGTTGTGACAAATGGAAAACTCACAACTCTAAGAGATGTGCCTTTTTCGAAATTATTGCTTAAAACATAGCACGTAAAAAAGCAGCGCAGCACCACTTTTTCCGCAATTAATTTCCTTCTGAGTGTGTTCACATATATTGATCTTAAAGCACAGTCAAGTAATACTAAGAAATTTAGTGTCGTAAGAGTAAATACAGAGGTCAATATTGATTTCAAGAAATGGGCTCAACTTAATTTTAAGACTAAACCTTATCAGTAAGAATTTAAGGAAAAAATTTACCTAAAAACAAAAAAGTTTATTTTGAAATTTTTTTTTCCAGAGTAAAAGGTACTTGCAGTAACTTGCAAACCCAAGCTGATCGAGCTTATAGTGCCAAAGTATTTATAAGAACATTGTTTCTTAACTTATATGTATTTATTTATTTGTATGCATTTACATACTCTATTGCTATTGAAAATTCGTGTTATTATTATATTTAGTACCTATCATTGCATATTACTATTATTGTTGTTATCATTTTTATTATCATCATCATTATTATTATTACTTTTGTTGTTGTTGTTGTTGTTGTTGTTATTATTTTTATTATTATTATTGCTATTATTATTATTATATTATTATTAATATTATAAATATAATATATAATAATATTATTAATATTATAAATATAATATTATTACTATTACCATTATTATTAATATTAATAAATATGAAGCTATTATTAATAAAATGTAATTTATAAGAGACATTAACTGCAGACTAATTTTTATTTTTGATTGTGTTGCTATTTATTTGCTTCTGAAATATGTAGTTGCTTAATTCATGGATTGATTTCAAAATACTATTTTGAATGTCTGCAGTTCGCTGGGCAGCTTCCGCTTGTGTTTGAGTTGAGTCTGCTATTCTTTTAACATCAGCAACAAGATTTTTCGTCGTTTCAGCCAATGCCTTAGTTGCTTCTGCCTGCTCTTTATGTATAGCAGCTGTGTGCTCACTGACTTTTATTTGACGGCGAATAAGTGACTTCAAATCTTCGGTGCTTTTTCGTTTTTTTGCCGAAGAGCAGACAGGAACTTCGTCATCACTCCCTGCAAAGTTGCTTACGTGGTTTTGTGGCTGGATGCTTTGGGCTACTTGCGCTGAATGTACAAAAAGCGGCTCCTCTTGCTGGTGTTGTAGTTGGGTGCGTTGTACTGGTTGTTGCTGGTCTTGTTGGCAGTGTTGTACTGGTTTTTGTTGTAGGTATTCCAAGTGTGGATTTGTATGCTGCCTGGAAGGCGTTATAACAGCTACCTCCTTGCTATTCCTGGGTGGGGAGTCGTTTAAAAGTGTGATATAATTATTGATTGGGTCAATAGTTTTCGCATTCCTCCTGCCTCCAAACACCTTGCCATTAGGTGCTCCAGCTTTAGACAGAAACAAAGTTCGATCAACTATTTGCTCCAATCGCGATAAACTATTCACACTATATATACCTCCACCAGTTTCGCATATACTTCTTGCATTTTCAGAAATTTTTCTCTTTGTGCGGGACTTCAAATCATCCCAGCTCTACAAAAAATAAACACGCAAAGAAATTAATCCATAAAATGACAAATAATATGTGTGGCTATTCTCGAAAACGCGTTGAAGTGAAAATTTCAGGTAAAATAAAAACAAAGGCGGTATTCACGGTTGGCTATTGTAGATGTTTTACATTCTGTAGCTTTGCTAAATGGTGAACAGTGAATTCCGCTAAAATTTTAAACATTGTTTTTGTTTACCACACATTCCTAAAATCTAGGAAACTTGAGAATTTTAACGCATTACTTTTTGTTTTAAAAATGGTAAATTTTGTATCATAGTTTTGTTTCTGATTTCGCAAAATAATAGCCACTATTACATGTATGTGATTCAGTACGTGAATAAAGCTATCCAAAAGCCTTTTCCAATACAAAAGTCTTATTAGGAAAACCCTTTGGGAAGCTTCACACAAGTAAAAACTGACACACATACATTCATGTTAGTGACATCCACTGTTCGTCCATCGACATTCGTGTGCTCCCAAACACTATACTGCCGTTAGCAAATTCTGGGTTTGCCTCCATATGTTCCATTAACGTCTGTCCTTGGATAAACGTAGATTTTTTAAAGCTGTAATGTATAATTGTATGCTCTTTAAATAAAAATATACATAAATATAGCTTAATGTACATACCATTTATGTTCCATTTCAGTTTTAAATTAATTTGATTTGTTAATTTTTTATTTTATTTTGGTCTGCGACAAATTAAATATATGTGACTGAATTTGAAATTTCTGTTCGTTTGAATGACAGAAAAATTACTAAGTGGGGCCTAAATTTGTATTGAAATGCTTACGTTATCGTTCGCTTTCGTTTTCTTCCGACTTGTCGTGCTAAAGGCTTTTAGTGGAACGCAAAACAGCTGTTTGTCGTTTAAAACGCTTGCGTACGGAAATGAGTGACATCCTGGAACAGGCAGTAAATATGAAACAAAAATGTTATGTTAAACGTTAAAAAAGGACTTTGAAATTTTTTTTACAAAATTAATCTTTTTGGGAACAAATGTATCTTTCTCGAAATTTCACTGGCAACACTGATACGAGGAAAATGTTGTTGTTGCAAACTGATCGTAACACCAAAGTCGTGTTAGTTGAATACAAAGAAGTTATCTAACACGAAAATAGAAAACACACGATACTCTGCTCTGAGTGGTTGTGCTATTGTTGTTTATTTCTTACTTCTTACTGGAATCAACACAAGTACAAGTTAAAAAGTTGTTGTGTATATTTTCATGTACTGATTCACTATAGACACTGTCATCACCTGCAGGAAATTGTTTGTCATTTCTATTAAATACATATGTATGTATGTATAATAAAATTAAAAATTGTATGTTTCGTTGAATTAGTAAAGTCAAACACTTACGTATGGATCTTAAAATGTGACAAATCTTTACCTGATGGCACAAAATCTTCCACAGGGTCAAAATTTCCATAATTGGCACCTTTCACTTAAAATTCTTAAATTAACATTTTATATTTTTATACAATATTGATTGTTATTTTATTTGTTTTTTGTGTATTATGTTTTGAATTATTGTTAAATACATTTATATATAATAACCTTATAATTCTATTTCTTAAGATAATTTTTATAAACACTTAAATTTTGCTTGTCGTCACGTTTATTTTCAACAAGCCAATAAAACATTAAGAAGAAGCATAGTTGTGTGTATCTGAAAAAATGTTTTCTACGCATTAAAACCATGATTAATAGACGCTCTGTTGACAATGTCACCAAAATAGTAGACAAAAGTGGTGACTTGGGGACACTTAACCCCATGTTTTCTGCAGGATTGTGTTAAGAAACAACAAATTGCCTTTGTGGTTGTAGTGTCATAACCATTGTTAGTGTGTAGACGAACGGTTGACAATGTCGACTAAGAGTCACCAAAATAATCGACAAAAGTGGTTGCTTGGCGACCATGAAACCCACGATTCTTTTAGGGATGGTGTGCACACACATTCAATCATAGATTTGTATGTGCGTATGTATATAAATTTATGTATATAAATACATAAATATTTAATAGTTTGCTTATTGAACAGATGCGGGTCATAAAAATTTAATAAATTTGCAATAAATCACGTTTTCTCTAAATCTCTCGAGGAAAAAAAACTAAACTGCAAAAGAATCACTAACATTGAAATGAACATTTTGTTTGGAAATTTTCAATTGTAATCGAATTTTAGCAGCAAATTGATTTACTATTTAGTGACATTCAGTGTCACTACCTCGATAGACAAAAAAAACACACCCTTCCACGAACAAACATACGACTCTTTAGCAAATACATTTAAATGCACTTATAGAATATATAATACATACATACATATGTATATGAGTGCGAATGTGTTGTAGGTTACGGTAATTTATATACTTATGTATGTATATTTACTTGTTTGTACATGTGTAGTGATAGACAGTAAAAATCTGTTTGTTTAAAGCCATTCCTATTTATGCCATAAATTACGAATGTTATCTGAATTTATCGATGGAAAATCATTCACTTGATTGAGTTTCAATTTTATTCAATTCTTTATATTTCTATTTCCTTTTTCTACTATTGGGCTGCTGTGTGCATGTGTATATATATATATATATGTGTATACATATTTGTACTTATAATATATATATGTGTGTGTGTGTGCATATTAAGGCCGGGACACAATGAATCCGTCATACGTT
This sequence comes from Nowickia ferox, assembly GCA_936439885.1. NCBI lineage: Eukaryota > Metazoa > Arthropoda > Insecta > Diptera > Tachinidae > Nowickia > Nowickia ferox. The sequence goes on from OW387026.1 coordinate 31,300,689, forward strand.
AAAGTTTGCCTTTTTCAACTGCTGCCACAAAACACAAAAACCTAAATCAAAACATACAAAAAAAAAACCAACCAATATCTGTCAAACTACTAAACGTACTCAAAAGGTTCAAAGTTGACCAATTGTTGTAGTTTGCCTTGACGGACACGTACTGAATGTAACAGACCTCATAAGAAACCATGTATTTCAACTTAGCTGTCAGTTGAAAAATGCAAAGTTTAACGTATGACGGACTCATTTGTGACCCTGCCTTTAAAATTTGACCAATTTTTGTTCTGTGCGTTGACGGACACGTACTGAATGTAACAGACCTCATAAGAAACCTTGTATTCCAACTTAGCTGTCAGTTGTAAAAGGCGAAGTTTAACGTATGACGGACTCATTTGTGACTCGGCCTTTGGTTTTGGCTCACCAATCTCACAACAATAACAGTTCGCAAATGTTAATACAAGCAACATACACAGGCTTACGGGAAATATATTTTAGATTTTCTATTTGTCTATAGCAGCAGTAAGCAGAATGTAATCTCGATCTGTCAATCTTTATATCTTAGAAATACATTCGTAGATACTGTTATATATACTTACATTGCATTCCTGTTTTTATTAACGTTTGAACACATATGAATGGCAGATGCACAGAATGTCAGAAAAATCTTGAGACAAAAATATAAACTCATCTTCGGGTTGATTTTTGACATTAATATTATGGCAAATGTAATCAATAAAGTTATAAACAAAGCGATGAAGGCTCTTGTATGTAAAAGTATTAAAGGTGGAATGACTGTCGTTAAATCTAAACTTAAAGCCTTTTATTGGTATTTTCTTTCATTGCAAATACATATGTACGTATTTGACTGCATTTAAGGGAATATAAAGTCTTCAAAACTAAGGTTGTAGTAGTGGTTTTATAATCTTAACTACTTACTGACTTAGGTCGCTATTACAGAACGTTTGTTCCTGTAGCCGAACGTAAAATAGTATTCCAAACGTCTGCGCTTCTTCTTCAATTTTTGATAGCAAGTTTCGGGATGTTGTCCTCTATTTGATCATTCCAGCGGAGTTTTAATTTATCTTCTCTTCTGCGTTAACTTTTTAGCTGGATAATCTTCATACATTCTTACAGCATGACCTAGCTAATAATACGTTTAACTATGTCAATGCCGGCATATAAATATGTAGTTTATACAACTAACAATTCATAAGACAGCGATATCCTCCGTCAACACAAATTGGTTCATAGATTATACGAAAACTTTTTCTTGCGAATACTTCGCAAGGACCCATTCTTCAGATCTATATAACAGCACTGGTAATATACCTGTCTTATAAAGAGTGATTTTTGTCGGTCGAGAGATGGTTTTATTTTTAAACTAGCATCTATTAGCTTGAATTTTTGTTCCTATTATCTCAAAACTGATGTTGTTTGTTTGATTAAGGTGGTACCGAGGTAGGTAAAATTGATTCAACTCAACTCAACTTCCAATGTCTGTCCGAGTCTACTCGACGTCTTGCGCGTTACTGTCAGTTCCATTTTTGCAGATTCTTTCTCGACTTCTCCTACTGTTCGCAATTTTCAACCAATGATATCGATATCGTCGATGTAACTGAAGGGGTTCCAAACTTAGATATGGTTTGAGAAACCTTTGAACATATGGGGCTGTCAAAAGTGGACTTGCAGTCGAAAAATAAATGGTGTCTAACTGTCACTCTGTTTTTCTAGGGTCTTTTCCAGGATTTGGTGTATTGTTAATATGTGGTCGATGATGGATTTACCGTAATCGTAAGTGGCAGATAAAATTATCATTAATGACTATTTAGATTTTGGCTCAAAGAAATATTTACTTTAAAATACAATCGGTATCCGCCAAAGCATTTATTGCGTTTAATTTGAGCTTAATGTCATACACAAACTTAATTGATCAAATATGTAAGAGTAAACTTGAAGAACGCATGAAGGAATATGGTCACTGTGAGCAAACCACTCCTTAGCGACAATCGAATCTAATTAAAATTAAAAAACTAAAATTTGCTTATATTTTAATAAGTTTGATTTGTTAAGGATGAATCGTTTGCCTACGGTGGCCATATTTCTAAATTTATTTCTTTCACAGCGCAATCACAAGATAATAGCGCAAATTTTTTGTTTTCATTTTTCAGTAGGCTTGACGAGCTTCGGAAAAGGACATGCCAATTCCTCTTAAAGAACTGATAAGTCGTAAGTTTTCACTAATTCATATTAAAAAAAAAATCTGAAAATCTTATACATAGAGGTTGGATATAAACACAATTTATAACGCCTATTTGTTGTCTTCAATTTTCTATTAGTCTGATTCGCTTAGGAAGAAAGGTTTGATTATAGTGAACATTTTGGTAAAAAATCTGATATTCATTTATTATTTTATTGTTTTAAAAAGGTTTTAAGCCCGACATAGCTATCCTCGTGCACATGGAGTACTAAGAATATTATTATTATATATTATAAACGGGCAAGAAAGCAGAGTTGTCAAATAATGAAACTTTCATCTATCTCTTCTTTCACCACCTGTATTTTCTATCACTATCCTCTTCCTTAAGAAGATAACTCCTAGTAATAGCAGCAGGCGTTCATTAAAAAAATATACAAAATATGCGCACACCATGGCCATTCTCAAGCTTTTGGCCTAAATAAAAAAAAACTTTGAAGCGCTCACATGTCTAAGATAATGACCTTATAAAAAAATGTATCTATTATATCGGTTGCGTTAGGTATCACAGACCAATACATAACATAACCTAATGTAATGATGGAGTTTACTTCTTAGAAGAAGTAAACATATCGGATACAACAGGTTATCGGTCTATTGCATCCTATTCTAAGAAGAGGTTTGCAACCTTAACGCCATCAGACTGGCCGGTTGTGTTGGGCAGAATTTAGTCTGCGTTCTTTGTTAGGATTTTGCCGTGAGTGATTAGTCGCCGTGCACTAGTCAGTTACAAGCGTACTGCGCCGATGCAGGTGAGGTTGACATTTGGTTAGCAGAGGCTATAGTCACTACACATCACTATCCAATTGTTTAGCCTTATAAAACTAGAAAATTTCATACATTATTTTATTTCATTAATTTTTTAAATTACTTTTTAGCTCAAAGATTGTTTAATTATTTCCTGTTTACTGGAGAGACCAAAATGTTGACATTATTAACCATGCAGAATAATTATTTAAAAACAAACAGCCGTATGCATAAGTGGAAAAATTTAAGTGGTCTTAACGAGTTTTGATATATACTTTTACATTACAGATCACCATAGGATTTAATAGTGGTTAAAACTACATGATGTGTCGATTTTTAATGCCAAATTGTATGGAGGATCTCGGTAACATTTAGTTGAATTTCGTCTCACTTGTGTTAACTTCATGCTAAATTTTTTTATGCATAAAGTTGTATATATATAGTGTCTAAATATGTACTCATGCGTTTGTATAAATATCTCACTTCATGAAAAATTATCGAACAGCCTGTTAAACAGTCATTGAATATCTCAGTGAGTTAAATTTATACTGTATTGGAAATGACATTGCTATTTTAGTGTTGACACTACTCTGCAATCACAATTCAATACAAATCCATACACACTACACAAAGTATAAAGTGTTTGGTAGTGAAAGTGAGAGAGAACTAGATACACTAAAGAAAATCCAGCTGTAAGCACACACAATCTTATTTGAAATAAATGTAATAAATATTTCACAGAATTAAAGCCAATTGAGTCTACATTTTATTGACAGTACACAATAAATACTGTCTAACACCAACTCATTGAAACACACTGAAAACACTGAGCTTTAAATAATAGATTGTTTTACTGGAAACAAAATAAACACTTACAGTCAGGTTGTAGCTATACACATGTTAAATATGCTATTGAACAGGACAAAATCATTTATATTTGAAATGTAATTAGTTAAATAACTGATATATATTAATTATTAAAGGTTTTCAAGAGAACGTTCAAAAGTCTCGCAAGCTGTGCAATTTTGCATTTTTACACTACGACTATAGTAAATAAAATGTCAAAAATTTTATGAAAATTTATTTGCCCAACAATTTTGTCTCGTAAACTTAAGTTGTTCAATTGTGCATTTTATAAACAACAATATCTTCAAATAATCTGGAGCAAGTTAGTTGTTTAGCTTTCTTTAGAGTCTAAAGTTTAAACACGCTTTTAACACAATTTACATTTTTTATATGCATACAAATAAAATAAGAAATTTCTTAAAGTTTTCTTATTTAATTTTTATTAAATGAACTTTTTAACGTTTGTTTGAAAAGGGGCTTCAAGTTTGCACAATTGGCAATTTTAAGAGCTCTCATGAAAAGCCTTATTAATTAATGACGTCCCAATTTGTATTTTGAGGCAAAAACTAATTGCAATATATGTATGTATACATATACGCATACGTACGTATGTAGAAATGTATGTAAATTATCATGGCTTAATAGAGAAAATGATTTTTTTTAATTTCTGTTAGCTCACTCATATGCATACTTCCCTTGTAAATATTAAGATAGCTGTGGCTGAAAACAAAGGATTTATACGCCCATATTCTGGAAAACGCAGCGTTTTAAACCGTTTACAGATTGAAAATCACGCGATTTGTAATTTTTCGAAATTCTGTTCAAACAATGAAAGCTTATGTTTTTTACAACAAAAGACCAACTAACAACAAAATTTTTAAATTGAAATGTCTGTGTATAGCGTTCTGGTATTAGAAAAGCTACGATCAAAAGAAATGTTAATTGAGACAATCGACAAGCTTAAATCAAATTTTAAAGTATACTCGCGATTTGAAATTTCTATCGTTTTCGAAAGCTGGTTTGCCGTTTTCAAATAAAAAACGCTATTTTTAAGCGATATGCGTTTTTAATAACATGGGTGATATTATTAAAAAAAAAGTCATAGATATGCTAGGAATTACACATATTCATATCGCTTATTTACTTAAACAACGTCATAAGTCAAAAGAACTAGTTCGCCAGAAAACGAGTTTAAAGTTTTCAATTTACACACAACTTAATGGATGCAGAAAATTTTATTTTTCCCTCAAGAGCTGAGTTAACAAGATATTTGTATGAAATTTTTACTCAATATGTATAACGATACGAAGTTTAATTCTGCATCATTAACTCAAAAAAGTCCATTTTTATAATACGATTTAAAAAAGCGAAAATAGAAATGACACTATTGCAAATATATTATTACATATGTTCTCATAAGGAAATTTGTACAACAAATTTAAGGCAATAAATATTAAGAACATTTTGTGGAAAATTGTTTTAGCTGGACAAATGTTAATTTAGCTTGAAACTGGACAGGTACTTAAAAAACTGGACAATCCAGCCAAAACCAGTCCGACTGGCAACCCTATACATAGTTTACCAATACCCCACGGGTAGGTACTGCACTTATGTTTATATGCGACGAGCATATAATTTTTTGTTTTTAAACAAGATGTTATAGCTTTCAGTTCTTTCAAAGTGAAATAAAGCTCATAATGAACTTTGTGAGACCAGCAAAAACAGTTCGTTATAAGAAAAGTTCGTAATAATTGTAGTTAGTAGCATGCCAATTAAAACAACTTTTTATATGCATGTATTTGCAATTTTTCATCACTATGTTGATATACATATTTTTATATTCCTGTAGATATGTACATATGTATGTGTTTAAGATGATTCAGTTTAAGTAATTTAGTTAAAAAAACTGAATTCGTTACAGCTTATAATTCGTTATAACTGAGTTCTACAGTAGATAAATGCTACAGCTTGATGTGCTTTCTGGTATGCGCTTTTCTAAAAAGCAAAAATTACTGCTTCCCAGAAGCGTTTTGTAAGGGCGACAATGTTAAAGAATCACTTGCTGTTGCTCATGAATAAGGCAATTTTTTTTGTTCGAGATGAGCCAGCTAGAAGCAATACCTTGAGCTTCCAAAAAGCCACAAAGTTTTTGCCTTACCAAAGTGCTCAATAGAAGTAATAATATTTGCTTTTTGTGTACTCAGATGCTAAGGTTAAGCCTATAGTACACGGCATGTAAAAAGCCACATGCTTATGTGGCGATGACGTCACGGGAATTTTTGGCATGTTGCTTGCATTTTCTTTAAATTACTAGTAGTGGCTACATGCCGTAAAATTTTGATAGTATTTTTGCTCCAAAATACAAATGTGCCACATGTAGCCAAATCGAATACATTTTCTGAGGCATCACATCTGTAAGCATGCGAATATATACATGTAAATATGTTACTAGTACATCACATCTGTAAGCATGTGAGTATCTACATGTACATATGTTACTAGTACACGGCTTGTAGCAAATGTAGCTTCGTGATGACGTCAAAACTACGTCAGAATCACATGCGCATGTGGTGTGTAGCGGAAAATACCTCTTGTGTAAATTGTTACATATTACATACATATCTTCTTAATCTTTAATCAATTTAATTGAGACTCGGTCTAATATTGTAGTAAATGCCACTGAACAAGTTCGGTGTCTGGCTCCAATGAGACCACCAAGTCCCACTGGTTCCCGTAACTACACTTAGATATTAACCTTACCTTGACTACTATTTATACAGGGTGTTTTTTTTAGAGGTATAGAACTTCGAATTGAAATAAAACACAAGAAAATCGTTTTAATGTCCATCAATTTGGCTTTATTGGAAGGATAATTTTATGCCATTAACGTTTAAATATGATTTCGGGCATGTGGCCGCCGCGGCTGGCTCGAATAAAGCCAATTCTACAGGTCCAATTTTCAACCACTTTTTCGAGCATATGGGGCCGTATGTTGGCAATAACGCCACGAATGTTGGCTTCCAAGTCCCCTAACGTTTCTGGTTTGTTGGCGTAGACGAGCGACTTCACATATCCCCAAAGAAAATAATCCAATGGTGTCAAATCACACGATCTTGGTGGCCAATTGACCGGTTAACCGAATTAATTGCTCTGATGGACGATTATGTCGACCATAAAATGGACGGAGCTTGCGGTAAACTTCGCGAACTGAACCATTATTTTCGAAATAAATTTGCACGATTTGTAAGCGTTGTTCTTTTGTCAACCTGTTCATGATGAAATGGCAAACCAAACTAAATATTAATCACTTGACAGCTGACAAAATGGCCGCCAGTTAAAAAAGTGATGCCAACTTAAAGTTCTATACCTAAATAAAAAACACCCTATATTAATAAAAAATTATTAAATTTCAAGATACCTTTGTATCTTGAAATATTCTTTATTTAATATTTATTTTAATTTTCTTACGAAACTATTAGTTTACTTATGAACTAGTTTTTTAAACTATGTTAAGTTTTTTGAGTTTTCTTATGGACTGGCGAGTAAGAGTATTTAGTGCTACTTATACTCTTCGTTCGTATAATGTTAAGGGATGATATTTTAGTGTTCTTTTGTTCTTACAAAGAGTTATAAACATTTGTGTCTTTGTTCTTATTTATCTAGAACTAGCTGATACTTCTTTGTGTATTAAAAACATGTTTTTTTTTATGATCAATCTTATCTAATTTATTAGTGTTTACATCATTTTGTTTATAGTATTTTTTAGTCTTACAATAGATATATTTTATTTATGATTTGTTTCTTATCTTTATTACTTATGGTTAAAGGTTATTTACGATATCAATTGCTTTATCGTTTATTAATGTTAGTATACCTGTGCTTGGGTTGACCTTAACTTATATGTATATAAGTATATATGTACTTGCAAATAAATAAATATAAAATTAAAACAAAAAATTTATAAATTTATGGCAATATTTCTGCGAATTGCTAGTGCAGTATTTTCTTTTTCCATTGTTTCATATTCATTAAAGCCACTATCGACAGTAGAATCTGAATTCTCGATAGGTATTTCCATGCATTTATATTTAACGCACATATTGTGCAATGCACAGCATGCGTTTATAACTCTCGTGGTCTGTTCAGGACTGTAGTGGAGCCCACGCGAGCCAATGATGCATCGAAATCGATTCTTAAGAATACCAAAGCACCTTTCCACCACATTACGTGCACTTGTATGCTTCCCATTAAATCGCCTTTCATGAACATCTCTGGGATTTCTGAATGTTGTCATTACAAAAGGCTTTAATTTGTAGCCACCATCACCTCTAAGGGGAAAGAAAAGTGTATGTAAGAAAATATGCACATACATATGAATATAAATTCATAACAATAATATAATACCTAGAATCCAGGCATTTCGTTTCCCAGCATCGAAGTCATTTTGCAACATTTGGTTTGCCTCAATATGTTCCCATACAAATGAATCATGATTGGAGCCGGGATGCCTAGCGTAAACAAACATGATTGTCATTTTGTGGTCACAAATCTGTAAATAAAAACATTTATTATACATTTAAAATGACATCATCACATGTACTTACCACCATTGCGTTTATACTATAATATCCTTACCTATTATAGTATAAGCGCTTCACGTTATTACCAGGAGGTTTATACGGATGTGCGTTCCATCTACGCATCCTATGACTCCAGGGAATCCAGTGCGTTCAAAGAATTTCACCATTATATCACGTTCTTCCGCACGTCCCGGCATTGTTATCCAATGTGGGCAAATCCAGTCTTCAAACAGCTGTAGGCACTCACTAATTATCCTGTGTACAGATGACTTTGCTGTTGAGGATAAAATTTCATTGCCCACCGTTCTCTGGTAGCTTCCCGTACCTAACAAGCGTAAAAATGTTGTCAGTTTTATATCTGGCCTAATTTTGGTGCTTCGGAACGCAGGTGCCCATTTTTGCTGCAATGAGTCTAGCAGCATAGCAAATAAATATATCCTTTGAGATACGAAAATTTGCTATAAAACTATAACAAAACGTAACGTGTATACCACACATTTTATAGGCAAATGTATTCTAATTTAAGCTCGTATTTACTCGTTTGTTTCCATATCCAGTACATTAGATGTATCTCGTTTTCGGGATACTTGTTCTAGCTCCTCACTTTCCTCTAAAAAATAAACTGCCACCGATAAACTCATTTTAACACAATTTTGGCCACACACGGTATTGAAACATATATATATTTTTTCCAAATAAATAAATATTTGTTTATTGTTTACTTTAATATTAATACTTTTCTGTTATTTTTCTCATGTTCAAATAGCATAGAGTTTAATTTTTTGTAGTACAACCCTCCAAGAAAAATAAACGTAACGCATTTTGCGAAGCGAAAACGAACCGTATACGGACCGCCATTTCACTAACACTTGCATAGTTTTTCATATAAAAATAAGAAGAAATTAATTCTGCGTAAAACTCTTCGTAAACGTGCCATTTTTTACGGTTCGAAACGGAACTGATTTTGCGTAATGGAAACGAACTGATTTAAACCTAAAAGTACCTAAAACAGTCCGTTTACGTGCCGCTTTTGCGATACGAAAACGAACTGATTTTTCTTAATGGAAACGCACTGCATAACTGTTTTTGCTTATTGCTATTGCTTATGTTGACAGAACACTAGTTCAAGCTTGAATTGTTTTAGTTGATCTTTGAAGTGTGCTGATCTGATTGTTGTTAAATCAAATTAGCTTTCGTAAGTATTAATGTAATTTCAAAGTTAAAAATGGACAAAAAAGGATACTATGAAGTAAGGCAGGAAATTAGAAGTATTTGTGAAATTAGTGGTTGTGTAAAAAATTCTTCTTCTTACAAGAGGCAATATCTGAGCTAACGTATACCGAAATTTTCAATATTAGTTCAGTATACCCAAACAATTACTGTATTGTTAATGACAACGTTTTCAAAATAATAAAATTTCTTTTCTAGAATTGGAGGAACAAGTCAAGACAGAAGACGGTGAAAATGCTTTGGTATGAAAATGTCGGGATCTATATTTTTTAAGTCAAGTTAACAAATATCTTTCCTCTTATTATTTAGAAAGGGATATTGAATGGAATAACTGACATATCCTTAGAAAAATACGTGCGGAATTGTCTTAAAACGGTACTTCTAGACCAAGCAGCATGTAGCTTTTCTTGGTTTGGTCACCATGCAAATACACCTGTACATGCATTCACGGGAATGAATATAATAAAAGGTAAACAATTTTAAATTTGACGTGGAATTTCTGATCATTATGTCTCATTCATTTTTTAATATAGAATGTACAATGGACAAATTTCCCAGCGCGAGGATATCCGACTTTATTGCTGTCGCCAAAAAGTGGTTCCAATATGCAAAGGACCGGCAGCGGAAACTCGCAAACAAAAATAAAAAATTATCTTAGTTTTAATTTCTAAATATATTTTACTACTCACCACAGTAGCAGGTTGAAGTAAAATCTTGCCAGTTTTAGTTTTTAATTTTAAAACACATGTGAAAATTATATATTAAATTACAAAATAAATGTTCCTATCTATTCTTCAGCATAAAAAAGCTTATATTATTTTGATAGAGAAATTCAGTACGGAAACAGAACGTTTTGCGGATACAAAAACGTACCGCTTCAGCGTTACGTAAACCCAACACTCTGGTATTACGAAAACGGACCGCTTTAGTGTTACGTAAAAGTACTACTTTAGCTTAGCCTTGGCGTACTACCAATACATTCAAATTACTACTTTTTTTTTCTAATTCTCTTATTCCGAACTTAACGTTTACGGTGCATTTAAGTATCGTAAAACCGGTTCGTTTTCGTAGTCTTGTATGAAAAAATGACTTCGCCAGCGGTTCGTTTTCGTGCCGTTTTTCTTAGAGGGAATTCATTCAATTTAACGATCTTTTTTTCAAATTGTCGATTAATTTGTTGAATTGTAGATATGGCAATATAATAAGTTGACAATGCATAAATGGCTTACGTTTTAAACGTAAAGCCAATTGAACGATAAGTCGAAAGATAGTGGAACACTTTTATAGACATCGTGGGGGAGGCAGTTAATGAATATTGTAAAGAAAATGATATAATATAAATTAATTTTTATATTTATTTAAGTCATAAATATTAGGCATGTAATTTTTAAAAATACAGTAAGCAAACTTTAAAATTAATTATATGTACATAACTATCTTTGGATGTTATCAAAACAAATTCATTTTTGTAAAAATTAATATACGAGTTAAGGCGCTTATACTGAAGGCCATGATTCACTATCCTACACAATCGCGCGATCTACGAAAAAATACAACCCCGATCTGATGAATTGTTTTTGTCTTTTGAAAATGTTCATAGACTTCATCATATCAGGGCTGTATTTTCTCAAAAATCGCACGATCGTGTAGGCTAGTGTATCACGGCCTTAAGGCGATTATATCAAAAAGTTCATAAAATTATTTCAAGTAGACAATATTTTATTTTTTTTTTAGACAATATTTTGTATTTTTTAATAAATAATAAAATAACGGACTGCGCAGCGTTGTCATTGGTCAACATTTTTGTAAAAATATTTACATGTAAATGAAATTGACTTATAAAAAAATTGTTATTTTAACGTTACATAAAAATCGGCCCCTTTTAAATTCATAAACCTATGGCATTCGTAATATATTTTAATTAAAATTTTCTATGAAAAATTTTCTTATAGTACCTTTTAAATAAATTTTATTTCATTATGAATTAAGCCCTACATATTTACTTAAATATACGGTCATTGATTTGTTTCCAAACCTTCTGGCAACGCTACTTTAAGTATTAATACGATTGAAGGCTCAGTTAGCCGACTGTAATGCAATGTAACTGTAATGTAAGAAACAGCTGATCGATATTTTTATATGAAAAGTAGGTTATGTTACATTACATCTCTATAACCATTTCCATTACTTTTCACATAACAATATCGATCAGCTGTTTCCTACCGTTGCAGTTACATTACATAACAGTCGGCTAACTGAGCCTTGACGAATGCTGAGAGTAAATATGTACTTATGAACTCTGAGAACTATAACTCTAGTTAATAATGTAAAGCTGAAGGTCCATACCATGATACAATAATACAGGTAGCCGCAAATCTACAACAAATTTACAATAAATAAAACAACAGGACTTTTTATTGCTGTTTTGTGATGACAACTGTCAAAAAACCAAGAGAAAACAAGAGACATGTACTTCCGTTTTCTTGTGTATTTGCAAAGCTTTATTTGTATTAGTACAGTTTTAATTAGAGATGTGCACGGGAGTGGTTTTTGACTCACGACACGCACGCTCACGCAGAAAAATATCTTACTCACGCACTTTCACGCACGAATGATTTTGAAAATTTTCACGATCACGCACGCTCACGCACAAAAATATTTTACACACGCACTTTCACGCACGAATGATTTTGAAAATTTTCACGCTCACGCACGCTCACGTATAAACGTATCACGATCACGCACGCTTACGAAAAATATATAATTAATTTTTTATGTTTGTTGGTTGAAAAATAGGTTCTTACACGTATAAACGTATCACGATCACGCACGCTTACGAAAAATATATAATTAATTTTTTATGTTTGTTGGTTGAAAAATAGGTTCTTACACATAATATGTACATACATACATACGTATGTATGCATGTAAGTATGAAAGTAAAAATAAATCAAAGTTTGTTATACGTGCAGATGTTTTATATGTTAGATGTTCTTCTATCGAAATACACAAGAAACTCGAGTTTAAAAAAATAATGAGTTGGGGCCTTTCTATTTTAAGGTAACGATATGTATGTATGCATGTATGTATATACATTTATTTTACATATGTATACAATTATTGTATTATTTAATGACAAAATATTTTATAATATAATATTTCAATAAAAACAGGGTTTTCAAATATTTTTGTGGAGAAATAATATTTACTCGAGAGTCGACTGCGTCTTTCCTCCAAAATACGCCCGGACGTGGAAAAAACACGTTCACTTATTGCCGAGCTAGCAGGGATATTTAAAATTTGTTTTGCTAATTCTTTCAAACAAGGAAGGTCATCAGCAGTCTTCCAAAATTATAATATATTGCAGTCTGCATTGATTTTTTTTATGATAGCTAGCTAATTCATCGTCAACATCAGTTTCAAAATGGAATCCATCTTCGGTGTGGTACTTGTCCAAAAAATCTTTGAATTTGTTAGATTGCAGTAGCGAATCAGATCTGTTTTCTAGATGAGATACGACTGTATTACTTCCACTTTGTTTTGATATATCGGCCAGCATATCTTTAACTTTAATAATAGTTTCAGTTCTCTGTTCTTCTGAAACCGAGAGAATAACGAGAGTAATGTATTCGCGTATGGGTATTCATTTGTAAAAGAAGCCGATTGATGTTCGGCACTCTGGTGCTACTTTGTGCAGCTCAGATATAGATTGTAGTATTTATTATAAGAAAATTTAAAATTTTTAATACAGTTATATGCCCACTCAGGAGTGTTATCTCGTGAGGGCGTGAGAATTCGTGCGTGATTCTTAAGAAGAGCTCACGCACGAGTAATTTTTTTTTAAGTCTCGGTCACGCACTCACGCGTGATTAATTATAAATTTGATCACGATCACGCGTGATTCACGCGTGACACGATATAATCACGACATTTGCACATCTCTAGTTTTAATAGGCACCATGCACGTGTACTGATTGCATGTTCTCTTGTATATGCAAAGCTGGTTTGTATTAGTACAGTTTAATAGGAACTCTTAGAGTTTAATAGGCACTATATAGGTAAAACGTAAACAATTGGCAGATCACATCACAAACAAACTCAATCAGCTGGCGCTTCGAGGTTACCTGTATTATTGTATCATGGTCCATACCATCCGTTCCATGCTTTGTTGCGTTTTATGCATGTGTCAAAAAGTAGAATCAGTTGCAAGTTACGGAGCAAAACGCATAGAACGCATAGGTACATACGACTGATAAAGTAGGTTTACTTTCTACTTTTGTATTCGTCGCATGCATCACGAAAAAGGTCAGCTGTTTTTGATAGCCAAAGATGACAAATTATATTATGTTTTCAATGATATCGATAAAAATTTTCGTGTGGTGGATTTGAATTTTAAGTTTTTTGGCATAAAAAAAGTTTTTAATAAAAGAAAAAGCTTTTGTAATAAAGCTTATTACTATTTTTAAGAATAAAATAAATTAAAATCAGTTTTTAACATAGTTATTTCACGAACGAAATTTGCATTTTAGTTATCAATTGCTTTTATGTACTGAGTGTCACCTCTGTTGTGTTTATTATTTTTTAAGAAAGTGCAATTTTGGAGAAGCTAATATAAGCTTATTAAAAAATATTTCACAAATTCTTTCAGTCACTTTCCATCTTTTCCCAAAATTGTGTTTATTTGATAAAAATATTTACACTACATCGATCAAAACAAAAATACCTGGCGCATAAAACGTATTGCATGTAACTTGAATTTTGAATCGCATAGGACGTACAGAAATGCATTCAACGCATAGGCATAGAACGGATGGTATGGACCTTCAGCTTAAGTGTGTGGCTTTAAAATTCCTACACAAACATTTCTTGTGTTGTTTATCAGATGTACGAATACCATTGCCGAATGTTGAAAAAAATATTTAGGAAAAAATCAGCCTTACTACAGTTCTCGTATTCGAGCTTCAAATTTCTCGTTTTTAAACGTTTCTCTAAAGCCATAAAAGTGCAACCCTGTCAAGAATTCTTTTACAATTTGTTGTACTACGATTCTCGCAATCAAATGTCAAAAGTTTGAAAAATAGTCGTCAGTTTTATTTCATTCGACAAAAAAGAAAAGAGTATTTAAAAATTATGAAAGCATCAAAAGAGGAAGTATTATTGTTTATAAGATTTACGGAAACTGCTTTTATGCAATAAAAATAATTTTATATTGAAAATAACTACACGGAAGCAGTTTGAAAAAATGGTAGAGTTGCTTGAAAATAAACCAGAATTGGCGCAATCGTACCACAATGGTATACATAAAGTGGACACAAAAGCAGAATGGGTGGAAATATCAAATAAGCTAAACTCTTTAGGACCACCTTCTCGTACCTTGCCTGCATGGGTGAAAGTGTGGGCCGAATCTCTAAAGCAAATAGAAAGATATGCTCGCAAACAACATAAAATAAAGGAGGAAAGCCTAAGCCTTTATAAAAGTAAACTAAAAATTAAAAAAGAAAAGTTTGAATTGTACAAGAAAGAAACTAAGAAAAAGGACGAATACAGAAGATTAATGCTATAATTGAGAACAGATGAAATCGCTATTAAAAAACGAAGAGTTGAACTCGAGGAATATAAAAAACGTGTTATCCAGTAGGAATACATTTTTTTATTCATGTGCTTACTCTTTACCAGACCTGGGCAAATTGCATTAATTTTGCTTTCGCACTAAATTAAAAAACCATACAAATGCAAATTTATTGCATTATTACTAAATCCTATGCTTTTAGTGCACTATAATTTGTATTAAACTAAAATCTCTTCAAAGTAATGCAGTAATGTTGCATTGGCACTAAATTTGATACTTTAAATGCACTAAACTAAAAAATATTGCATTAAGAGTATCAAATTTAGTGCCAATGCAACATTACTGCATTACTTTGAAGAGATTTTAGTTTAATATATACAAACTATAGTGCTCTAAAAGCATAGGATTTAGTACTGGTGCAATAAAGTTGCATTTGCATTGACTATTACACTGTTTTACAACTTTTTATGTACATATTTAAACCAAATGAAAGAAATGTGATTTAATTTTTTAGTATATGCTATTATTTAATACGTATCTTGAATTGAAATGAATAAATTTTGAGTTTTTTATATCAATAATGTATTTTCATTTTAAATATTAAAGGTTCATTGATTGCATTATTTTGATTCTTATATTTGAAGCTCTTAAATCGTCAGTTGTTTCGATACTAAAACCATCTCTAATACCATTTTCTATATATCTATTTCTGGCATATCCATTTTATAATAAATACAAATATTTTTTAAGGCTGCACAAACATTTGTAATTTTTGCCGCTACTTTTGGTGGGTAGTGTAACTGTCTTGCTCCTAGTATACACCTAAACTTATTTTTAAGTACGCCTATTGTGCGCTCTACAACATTTCTGATTTGAGAATGAATGTGGTTAAATCGGCTCTCGGGGGTACGCTCTCCTGCTGATCTAAACAGTTTAATTAAGAATGGCTCCAGCGGGAAGCTTGCATTACATTGAAAAAATAAGACTAAATAGTTTGTTTCAGAATATTTTGCTCATTTACATTGGTCTCACCTAATAATCAAGTGTTTTTATCGCCATTATTATGATTGATTTTTAGAAAGTGCTTTAATTGACTTGCATTCCATAGCAATGAGTCGTGAGCTGATCCTGGATAGTGAGATGATATGTATCTGATTTGCAGCTTATGGTCACAAGCCTGTAACAAATTTTGTAAATATAATTCTGCTTTAACATAATTTAAATTTGATTTTATACATACCACGGTTGCATTTAGACTATAGAAAACTTTTCTGTTGTAGTACTTAAAACGTTCCAAAACTTTTGGTGCTAAAATTTTTATATGCGTGTCATCGATGCATCCTATGACAGCAGGAAAACCAGTTCTGTTATAAAAATGTTCCTTAATTTAAAACAGATGACTGGGAAAGACCTATGTACATATATTGTAGTCATTACCAGCTCATTTCTGGTAACTTCCTTCCGCAAGTATGCGCATTGTTGCTGTCAGTTTCAATATATGTATTCGGCACTGCCGAAGTTCTTTTCGATTCTTCCAATTTAGGCTCAATCATGTCCAAACCGTATTTGAAAGCCGATTTGTTCAATTGAAAATAGCTGACGAATCTATAAAGGAATATTATTAAACTTTAAATATTTTTCGATACTTCTACTTACTTTGAATTTAGCATAGCAAATATATTTGATGAATTTCTTATTTCTCTTCGCAAAGTATTCAGTATACTCATCTTCATCATCAGAGGTTGAAAATAAGGCACAACTCAGCATTTAAATTTTTTTGTAACAATTATAAAATAACGCAAAAAATTAATTTGATATTTTTATTTTTGTTGCAGCCGATTTCTTTTTATTATTATTTTTGACAGTTCGCAATAGAATGCTTCATAATATTTAAATAATTTTAACATTTTGTGTCACTCTCTTTTTTTTATTCTGTTACAAATTCCTTGCAGTCGAAAATTTTACGTAGTACCACAAATAAACAAATTCGAGAACTAACACGACATTACTCGAAGAACATTTTCGAGAAGCGTAGTAAGGCTGAATACTAAAAAGACAAGGTGTATAAACTTCTTTGTGACTGTTACAGGCTCGTATGTTAAAACGCAAATTCTTACGAGTATGGCGAGCAGATACAAAAACAACATGCTGCGTTAATTACACTGCAACTCGGTTTTAAGCGAGTATCTTGAATCATAGAAACAGGTACACATTGCAGTTCTCTGGTGTGTACCTAACATAAGAATTATGACGACTAATATTCGTTCCATGCTTTGAACTCTGATTCATACATATGTATGTAGTTGTATTAAGGCAAAAAAAAAAGGAGCCGCACATTATATGATTTTATGTTTAAGCTAAATAAAACAAGTAAGAGTGCTATATTCGGCTGTGCCGAATCTTATATACCCTTCACAAATCATAAAATGTAGAGAAAAGACATGCGTGCATATGTACGTATGTATATATATACATACGTAGATACGTAAACATGCAATTAAACTGCAATATGCAGCGCAAAACTGGGGGCTAATTCTCACACTCGCATGCGTGCGAAATCCTACTCGATGGATCGAGTTTTTTAGTTTTTGGGATTCTCTGTCTCGCTATCGAGTAACTCGTATCGAAATTTCTAATGATGACACTCGATACCGAGTAATCATTAACTCGCATGCGTGCGAGTTTTTACTCGCAAGCAAAAGGCCATTCGTAAACAAGAAAACAACAGTAACGTATTTTAAGTGCAAAGAAAAATAAAAAAGGAAATGTAAGTAAAATTTTATAAATTAAGAAAAAAATTATAGTTTTTGCATTTCAGGTCAAGCATAACAAAAATTAATTATACTCAAAAGGAAATTCTTGGAAATTTCATGTCTCAGCACACAGACTTGGCAAAGAGCATATTGCCAAATAATTCGCAAGGGAGAGCAAAGGCTAACCAACTTTGGGAGCAACTGACAGCCAAGCTAAACGCCTCTGGCCCTCCAACAAAAGATGTCAAGTCGTGGCGCAAGGTAAATATGTGTATAAATAAAAAATAAATACATTTTTTAATACTTAATTTGTATTTACATATATGTACATATATAGGTCTACTCTGACCAAAAGCAAAACGTGAAAAGTAAATTTGCTTTTAATAAATTATCAAAGAAAAAAACTGGTGGTGGACCGTATGAGGAAAAAGTTCTTTCCCATGTAGAAGAACAAATTCTGGCTGCTGCGGGTATAGAAGTCGCGGTCGAAGGTCTAAAAAACGTTAAAAGTTTTGGATCACAAATATTGAAAGATCTGCCGTTTAGGTTTTCTACTTCGTCAGAATCAGAAGATTCTGAATAAAAAAACAACAAGGGATCCATTTCCTTATTTATTTAAAATTTGATTGTAATTTTTTCCTTTTTCTTGTGCATACAAACATATGTTTTTTGTTTGCATTTTACTTCAATTTATTCGGTGTTGGCAAACGTATTTCGGCACGCTTTTAACAACACTGAAGCAATAACTCGATTCGTTACGTATCGAGAGTTATCATCAGAAAAATAACTCGTATCGAAATTAATTTCGATACGAATACTATTTCGATCACGAGTGTGAGAATTAGCCCCCTGCATTTTGCTCAGCAGCGAACTTGTATTTTTGTCATTTATAATAGAATATTTTCTTCCAACTTCTAACGCTGTAAATCGTGCAATTTAAAAAACCAATTATTTATCTTTCATTAATTTTTTAAAATCACCGTGTTTTGACATGTCGTGATTTGCAGAACAGGCCCTTATGAATTAAGTCAAGTGAAACTGAAATATAGACACTTTGCAGCAATATGCATGGGTATAAGGGTTAAAATATATGTGTTTTATATACATATAGGACACAATGGGGGCTATTCTGGAATACGCGTCGAATTGGTGAAAGTTACATGCAAAACAAAAACAAAACTGTGTAAATGTAAAAAAAAATTTCTTTGTTTCGCATACAAAATTAACCGTTTTTAAAAGAGAGAGAAACGCGTTGAAATTCTCACGTTTATTTCATTTTAGAAATGTATTACAAACAAAAACAATTTTTGAAAATTTGTTTTTATTTTAATGTAAAGTTTCACTTTTTCGACGCGTTTTCCAGAATAGCCCCCAATATATTTTAGTTTATAAAACTTTTTTCATTTACTCTTCCGATAAATTTTTTAAAATATGTACATTGGAGCGACTCACTTGAAAAAAGTTTTTGTTACCCCTCAATATAGTTCATTTTAAACTTTAAAGTATTCAATTTACACACAACTTAATGAAAATTTAATTTTTCTCTCGATAGTTTAGTATACAAGATATTTGTATGAAATTTTTACACAATATCAATAAGAGGATTAATTTTGCATCATTAACTCAAAAATCTCATTTTTTGATATGTGATGTTGTTTTAGAAAATGCGAGATATGTATGTATTTTTTTAAGTTGCAAATAACCTACTAGCCTACTATGTTCCGTTGAAAATTCTTATAATACCTACGACAGTTTAAAAATAAACTTTTTAAACATTACTGCTGCACTTCTACCAATGAGTAAACATAAGCACCAATAAAATGCAGGAATACAAACTGGCTTTAGATATATTGGGTGTTTTTTATTGAGGTATAGAACTTTAAGTTGGCATCACTTTTTTAACTGGCGGCCATTTTGTCAGCTGTCAAGTGATTAATATTTAGTTTGGTTTGCCATTTCATCATGAACAGGTTGACAAAAGAACAACGCTTGCAAATCGTGCAAATTTATTTCGAAAATAATGGTTCAGTTCGCGAAGTTTACCGCAAGCTCCGTCCATTTTATGGTCGACATAATCGTCCATCAGAGCAATTAATTCGGTTAACCATGGATTGTTTTCGCACTACGTTTACTCTATGTGATAATACGCATCCGCAGAGACGTCGAACAGTGCGCACCGAAGAAACAATTGCCGCTGTAGAGCAAAGTGTTGAAGAGGACCCGAATGAATCGATTCGCCACCGTGCACAGCAATAACCGACTATTTGGTTCCCGAATTGGATGGCATGAATGTAGATGAGTTGTGGTTCCAACAAGACGGCGCTACATGCCACACAGCGCACGTCACAATCGATTTATTGAAGGAAACATTCGATGAGCGCATAATTTCGCGGAATGGACCTGTCAATTGGCCACCAAGATCGTGTGATTTGACACCATTGGATTATTTTCTTTGGGGATATGTGAAGTCGCTCGTCTACGCCAACAAACCAGAAACGTTAGGGGACTTGGAAGCCAACATTCGTGGCGTTATTGCCAACATACGGCCCCATATGCTCGAAAAAGTGGTTGAAAATTGGACCTGTAGAATTGGCTTTATTCGAGCCAGCCGCGGCGGCCACATGCCCGAAATCATATTTAAACGTTAATGGCATAAAATTATCCTTCCAATAAAGCCAAATTGATGGACATTAAAACGATTTTCTTGTGTTTTATTTCAATTCGAAGTTCTATACCTCTAAAAAAACACCCTGTAAAAGTTAGCAATTATCTTTTTTTAAAACCAACACTTCTCTATAGGTAAGTTTATTTAGCAATCGAATAATTAAGTTATTTTCGGACCCAGCAAAAACGACATGAAAAAGAAATAGTTAATGCATGGGTTCAATTTAGGTGCAGAACGCAAGATTTAAACACAGGCGTGTCATTGACGACCATGTGTTTACATTTAACAAAACTGCTCGTCATTGAAATGAGTGCTTAGAACCCACGAAAGTTCCCTTATTCGATGACGTTTTTCACAAAGCTAAGAAAAAAATCATTTTTCTCTGCCAGGATACGAACCTCGCTATTAAGACTGTTAAGACATACTCTCTACCGTCGACCTACTGTCTACTTATTATTTCACGCAGATAAAACTGGTTTTATGACAATATGTCAATATGATGATTTAATTCCGTTTTTACATGGCTATTTCGGCGGATATTAATTTCAATGTATTAATTACCCAGCAATATCGTATGCGTTTATGATGAGTTCAAGAACTATAGCTTTATTACGATTTGCACAAATGCTAAAGAAGGCATGAAAACTATTAAATTTTGAACGCATTAATTTTTTTTTGCTGGGGAAACATTAATAAATTTATTATTTGCAATAATATACATACTAAGATACATTCATGTAGGTATTACACAAGAATGATAAAATAATTATTTTATCATTCTTGGGTATTACATACATATTTATTTACATATACATATGTACATAAGCAGCTACATAGGTACATACATACATATGTATGTAATTAACCTAAGTTTTAGATCTTTAAAATAAGTGCAAAATGCCAATAAAACAAAATGTGAATAAAACATTCGTTCTGAAAATATGAGAACGTGAGTTCATATTCTCATCTCAACATTTATGTTTTTTTTCCTACGTATTAAAAAATATTTCTTTCATATACTACCACATACATATGTATGTATTTACATACATACATACATATGTATATACTATAAAGGAGTTTTTCTGAAGAATTTTAGAAAATAATATAAAATAAAAAGATACCTACATTAGTATACATATGTACCTATTTGTATATTTTTTTAAAAAATATAGGTATTTACATACATATGTACATATATACATACATACATACATCATAAATTGAACTCACCCAGCGAATCAATCCAGCTTAACTAAGCAGAAGTACTTTTTAATACATTTATTGAAAAAAAAGCAAAAACCACATGAATGAAATAAAATAGCAACAACAAGCACCCTCAAACAAACAATCTCGTCCACTTTAAAATATTTATAAGACATCCATGATCTTTAGCAAGGGCTTACTTTTTTTCACATACATATACAGACACATTTATATTTACTTGGGCATATTTATATACATATATGTACTCGTATGTATGTATCAACATGTCTTTAAAAAAAATTCATAAGTTTCAACACAACAACCAGTGTTGCCAGAAAATGATGGTGAGAGAATGCCAAATCGGTCAAAAAATTCTGATAAAATGTTCTACAGAAGAAACGTATAATGCCAGATTTAAATGTAGAAAAAATTATTGTAATAGCTTTGAATTTCATGTTTATATGAACTTATTAGTATTTACAGGTATTTTTATAGGAAATGTTGCAATTACGTTTAAAAATTTTAACTAATAATCCACTATGACAACAAAAAGCGCTTGGGATAGTTTCATTGTTGCCATTTTAGCATTTCCACTGCTAGGTCTGGAATTTCCATTAGTTAAGCAGCATTTAACTATCAAAAAATTCTGCTAAATGCTTTCTAGCAGAGTTTGTTGCAAATAAAAAATTTTAATTTCTTAACAAAATTCTTCTGTATGGAGGATTTTTCTCATAAATGTACATGTATTTCAGGGTAAAGGTTTCCTGATAATCTGACCTAGCAACAGTGAAATGCGCATAGCATCCAGCTAACCCTTCAATAATCAATTTCAATGTACGTATTTTTAATAAACAAATATTTTACTGAATGGGTAAAATAATAATTTGAGATTATTAGTGCGTTAAAGTTTTTTTAACGTAATTATAACATTTCCAAAACACACCAATTATTAACTATTTTATGTACTATAAAAATTCATGTAAATACTAATGAGTTTGTATAAACATAAAATTCAAAGCTATTTTAATAATTTTTTCTACATTTACATCTAGCATTATACTTTTCTTCTGTAGAACATTTTAGCAGAATTTTTTGACCGATTTAGCATTCTCTCATCAGCATTTTCTGGCAACACTGGATGTATTTACAAAAGTATGCATGTACAATGTGTACGCAAACCACTACTTTGATACAAAGCGAGCACGTTACTACCCAGCAGGAAAACTCAGAATATCTTGTTACTTCAGGTCTTATCAAATCAATTCCTATTTTTATCTTACTGCTAAAGAACGCCTTATAGAAGGTCGCTACACTTTTGCATAAAAGATAAGATACACATTCCACATTTCCTTTTAAGAGAAGGGGGAAGAGGAGCAAATTTTTTTTTTTACCAAACGAAAATAAAATCTATTAATTTGAAGACTTTTCAGAATGGCTGGCAAAAAAAGCGAGAGGGAAAAGCAAAAATGATATAAGAGTGGAATGGAGCGAGTAGGCCTTGTACATCCAAAGTAAGGAGTACAACGGCCTTCTAGAAAGTATCCTTGCTCTTTCTTTTTCCCGCTGGGTAATTGGGAATTTCGTATTTGCAAACATGTGTATGTATGTACATATGTATATACATATCGAAAACAAAAAATATAAACAAACTAGGAGAAGTGTTCATGCAATTTCCTTGCAAATAATCTGCGTAAGCAAATGATGCCGATTTTTTAATTGTAGGGGACGCATACATGTTTTATTGTTGTACAATTGCAAATAGATATATAAGTATATCGATGCACACCGAAGTCAATATTGCGCTAATAAATATCTATACATATATAATTGCAAGGCTTAATTTTTAAAAAAATTGCCTTATTTATAAAAAATAGTTTATATTTTTAAGAGCGCAATTTTCATCACATGTAGTACATATTATGTCCATGCAAAAATAAATGAAAATGTATCAGACTTTGGAGGTTTGTGTGATCCATCCGGCTCATTTCTTGCAGTTTGTTAGGCTGATTTTACATCTGGCATTTCTTGTGTGCCATCTGCCAAAAAAAGCGTAACCAGCAATTACTAATGAAAAACTGTTTGATTCAGACATGTATTTATTGATTTAAACTGTTTCCAATCATGTTGGATTTTCTAAAATTGCCTATTAGTTATGCATGAAACTGTTCAACTTAATAAGTATGTACGTGTCTGAATCAAACAGTTTTCATTAGTAATTACTGGTTACGCTTTTTTACGCATCTTCGAAAATTTTTGTTTAAATTACAAAGAAATCAAGAGCTGTAAAAGTTAAGGTTTGGAACCAGTAAAATTTTAAATAGCACTTACATAAGTCTTTAAGTACATACTCGTATGTATGTATACCTGTCTGTGAATATAATTAATAAATAGTTATAAGTTAGCAAGCATAAGCTTTCGTTTTATTACATCTTCGTTTCATAGATTTATACCTACACATACATACATATGTATGTATGTTATATATAAATAATTGAATTTTATAAAAACAATTTCACTCTAATTCAGTGCGAGTCGCTATAGTTTAATTTTTACAACAATAAAACACATGATTTTACCCTACAATAACTCAAGAAGGCACATAATTTTACAACCAAAAATGTATATCTTGCAGGAGCTACATAAGTGCCATTTCAACTTTTACAAAACTTATATTAGGTATTTATGTACCTACCAAAAATAAAAAAGTACCTTACCAAAAATAAAAAAGTATCTTAGTATATCGAACACAGCAATTTTAAACGCAAATGCAAAATTTCTCTGTGATTAAAGCATTTGTGTTTAAGATGTTTTCGTATATACATATTAAAATATATTATGTTTATATAATCTATAGGAGTTTCACTGCAAAGTTCCTTTTTGGCAGTATTTATAGCAAATACACGTGTTGAAATAATTGTTTACTTGTATGGCTGTGTGTACAAAGTACCGAAATTTTATAAATATGTACCTATGTACACATTTTAAAATTTTTGAATTAAATTCGGTGAACCTGGAATATATGTATGTGACTAAGATATGCATAAGTAGGTATAAGGGTTAAAAATGTGTAGGTATGTGTTTTTACTAAAACAACGCCAGATATCAGTAAATGAGTTCAAATTTTCATAATGATTTCACCATGATTTTTCCATTGGAAAATCCCTATCATTTGACAGCCATATCATAAAAGTGTGAAAAATATCGGTTCGCCGCTTTGGGGCGGCTACCACGTTTTTTGGCTACGGAATCTCCACACGTTGATCCTGTCGTAGTAGTTATATCCTCTATGTACCTATAAGTTTATAGTGTGTATGTATGTAGGCATATGTATTTTTTCCCACAATGTAACTTAATTTAATTTCTGTCCGAAAAAGTAGAAATCACAAATTGACTTTGATTTATTCTCGAAAAAATAAAAATCGGAAAATAATTATTTCTATAATTAAAATTTAAGTAGGCTAAAGTTCGTATCTCTTTATAAGCCAAATTACATGTGATAATTTTTAAGGAACAAATAACACCAAAGTTAATTGGAAATATTCTGACAAACACCAACAAAACAAAACCACTAACAATTATTTCTGCTTGAAAAAAGAAAAATCAAGAAATAACAATTATTTCCGGTTAAAAACAAAAAATCCGGAAATAACATTTATTTCTGCTTAAAAACAAAAATTTTAATTTTAAAACCATTGAAGTTTAGAAAAATCTAGTTTAGAACAATTAAAATGGTGTGGTTGTCCACGTTGTTTGATGTTTCCCTTCTATACAGTTGCTTTTTTTTAAAGTTCGAAAATAATGACTATTTTTGGTCCCCGATTAATTTATTTTGCAAAAATACATACATATGTATGTATATTGAAAAAAAACTTTCAAGTGTAAGTTCGAAACTCAACAAACGAATCATAACAGGCCGACTTCTAACTTATTAACCATGATAGCCATTCATTTTGTTGCAAAACATATTCAGAAAACAAATAAGCAAATCAAACAGATTCAAACAATCCTATCCCCTTTTGTATGTATGTATGTACATACATACGTATTTACAATCAGACATATGTGCCCTTAAGTATGAAAGTGGTCTAAGTCATATGCGTTTCTGCATCGAAATATGAAATAAATCTCTAAAAAAATTCAATAAACATTAAATAAACTTCTATGAATTTATAAATTAAAATGTTGCATAATATAAAAATATTTTTTAATTTCTTCAAAGTAATCTATTAAATATCTCGATGAAAGAAATATATGACTTAGACCACTTTCATAATTAAGCGCACATATATTTAATATATTTTATCAACACGCATTCATTAGCACAATACTTTATTTGTATACAAAAAAAAATTCCCAGTTCTTACCACAAACAACTTAATATTCTTCTTTCAATACGTTTGCTAGCATATTGTTACTGTGCGTAGAGTTGACTACATACACACGTACAAACAATTAAATATTCTTCTCTGAATACTATTTGTCGCATATTGTTGTTCTTGTAGTTGTTCATATGAACACTCTTATGCACATACATATGTATGTGTGTATGTACGAGGGAATGGTCTTCATGCTAGCGTATATTTATACATCCATATCTACATAATGTTTTTTGCATGAGGCTACTGATTGTTATACACATCCATTCATATGCATGCATACGAAAAAGAATGTGCCAAGCAAAAATGCCATAAGGCAAAGTCTATGTATTAGTGACAAAAAGGGGTTTAATACGAAATAATGCAAATTAAAGCAAATGTTTAAGTATAGTAAAAATTTATAGCATTTAAGCGAGCTTCAGCAGCACAGTGACTAGTGTGGTTGATTAGAACTTTGAATATGCTTGGTTCTATGCGCGGTAGATAGTTTTTTCATGAAATTTTAAAAATGTATGATAAAACCATATATTTCAAAATTTTATGAACCGATTATTTTTTTTGCTGATTTTCATAACCAATTGTGCTGAGGCAAGTGCGGTCGTTTCAGTCCAACTCCGAGCTCTCTAACTTGTTTGGGAGCTTCAAAAACCGCGTTTCACGCCACCCATATAAAATCTGTACAGACAGACGGACAGACGGACAGACGGACATGTCTTTTTTTCATCTCCTGTTCATAAGGATTCAGAATAACTAACTTTATCTGGCAGGAAATGAATATTGGTGAAGTTACAAAAATCTGGACAAACCTATATATACCCTTTACCATTTTTGGTGAAGGGTATAAAAATGTCTCAGGTATACACTGCATATATTAGTGTTATTGAAGTGTCTTGACAATTTTGTCAGAGCTCAAGCTCACGACAAAGAAATTATGACTTGTCGTAATAAAAAAACCACGTCTTCGCATGTATGCTTGCATTAACAAAAATTTGACAACGGCTCTGCCAACGTTTTGTTAATTGTTATGTTACAGTTTTATCATGTATAGATAGCAAGTTATAATTGTTATGCAGAATGTTTTCTTCATCCTTATTCAACAAATTATATTAATTTGTATTTAATATCTTTGGTTAACTTCACTAAATTATGGACATGTCAAACAACATATAAAAATCTCGGACACAAGTTTACACCGACCTTGATATAAACATACATGTGTATGTATGTATGTTTGTTAGTTTCCCGTGTGAACGTGGTGAACACAATTTTTTCTAAAAACCGCTGGAATGCAGCTAAGATATTAATCACTTTTAATGAGAATATTGGCATTACTTAAGTAACTGTAAAAATGTTTAATTTGTCATAGAATTAATTTCTGCAGTTCTTATGTATATGCAAAACGAATTCAGTAATTTTTATTTTGTAGTGTTAAAAGTGAAGATACTTTCAATTAAAATTTTAGTAATTCTTGTGTATATACACAAAGTAAAGGTTTTATGGATATCTGTGGTTGAAGATGGATCGCGACGCCCTGGTAAGTAATACATTTTATTTATTTTAATTTCAGAATTTTTCAGTTAATAATTTTGTTTTTTCTTTTACAGAATATCTTAAAATTACTCCATGGCCGAGGACATGTAAGGCCAAGAACTGTTAGTAAAACCTTTATTTGTGCAATAATTTTTTAATTAACTTTTACTTATATTTTTGTAGCGTGGAAACAGAAGATAACACGCCATACGCCACGCGGGTAGGCGGTGCATTAGGCACTTTACCAACCCCAAGCAATGCAATATGCGCCGCAGATGGTATCATACGCACCGCAGATGGTGCCATACGCACCGCAGATGGTACCTTATGTGCCGCAGATGGCACCATATCCGCCACCCTTGGGTTAAAGTGCACCCCAAGTAGTGCAACGCCCGGTGGTAACTAGTTCGGTACCTACGCGATCTGCAAAACAAATTCCAATTAAAGAACTATCAGCACAGCAAGAAGTGCAACAGCAGGTTTTGAAAGATGATGGAGAAGAGCTACAAACGCAGTATAAAAATTGCGATTTCAGATGTTATAATTTTCAAAAACGCCTGTTTTGTTATTGTTTTTACCAAAATAACTTGTACAAAAATTAATAATAAAATTATTTTTTTTGTGGAATTGTTGCATTTTGTTATGTTAGTATAAACAACATAATAGGGTTGTAAAAAGGCGGTACATTACGCACCTTAATAAAAACGTATCCGAATCAAACAGTTTTTCATTAGTAGTTAGTGTTTACGCTTTTTTTTTGGCCATTTTCGATTAAGTCGATTTTCTCGAAAACGGCTCGGCAGAATTTTAGCACGCTTGTCTCATTTTGTTCTCCTAAGTGACCACTTTAAGAATGTGTGTGACTTATGCGTGGTAGTCCAAGAGTGCACCTGGGAAAATTCATCGGCTTCTTAATACATTTTTAAAAATACACATAATTTTTCCGGTTTTTAAATTCGTCGACGCTATCTCTGCGCACTTCAATTGAAATTCCTATAACTCGAACCATTTTTAGCGAAATTCATGCCCCCTTTCAATTAGCATCCACTCATAAACAAAATCCAACGAATTAGGAGGACAGCAATCAAATAGGAATGCAAGCTTCAAAAACTGGAAATTATAGAAAATATATTTTTTAAGAACAGATGCTTTTGAAAACGATTAAAACTTTTCTGTAATTTAAACTAATGCATTAAAAAATTATAACACACAAAGTTTTGCATACTTTCCTATTATATTGCATATCAAATAAAAAGTTAGAAACAGGAATAAACAGAAATGTTTTTAAGGAATTTTATTAAACTAAACCACAACTGAGCTCAGTAATGGCCACAGAATTTCTTGAAAGTACAAAAGAACGACAAAACCAAACTGTCTAACTTTTTTGTTTACACAAAGTATCAGATGTAATTTTATTATCCTAATTCCTGTTTCATGTTTATGTTTCATTTGTTTTGTTTTGTTTTTTGTTAGTCTGCTTGGCTTCTATGTTCACTCTATAGAATATAAGCAAATATTGGATACCTTATGAAAATAAACAGATTTCTTCAAGTAATCTGCTTGCAATGAAGAAATTAAAAAGTTAAAAAATCTATAATTGTGTATTACTTTAAAAGGATTAAGGCTATTAAATGATCAAAGCCAAAATATAATTTTAATTAACACTAATCATTAATTTTTTGGCTTTGTTCTTACTCATACTGACATCGCGTTAAAAAAAATATTTGTACATTTTTATATATATTAATATGATTTCCAAGCGCTTCTTCACGTTGTATAATTACATAGTTACACAATTTTAAAATCTTTATTTACAAAATATAAAACAGTTTCTATTTTAGGGTGCATTGTGAAATTTCGTGAGTTTTTCATGCAAACAAAAAAAACCCGTTGTACAGGGTGTCAAATAAGTATTATAAAAGCAGGAAAAAATACAGCAACAAATACACGCATTTCTACAGTAGATTTATTTTGGAAAAATTTATTACACAACCTTTTGTTTAAGACCTGAATTTATCCAACGCAAAATCAGCTATTTATGGTTTTAACGTTAAAACCAGGTTTTAACTTTCGCTGTGAAAACAGTATAAATACTACAATTTTTGATCTTATGGATATTGATTGTTAAAAATACTTAGTGGCAACTGGCTTTCGTTTATTTGTCAAATTACAAACAAAATGAAAATATTTTTGTCAATTTGTTTTTTTTTTGTATTATTGTTTGTATCAAGGTGTATATAACCAGGTGGCAGCGCTACTTCAGCTGATAATTTTTCGCTCTATGTGCTTTGTAGCTGAAGAATGTCAAAAACTTCGATTTTGTTTTGGTTGTGCTACAATTATTTTTGTGCTTTTGACATTCTTCGGTTCTTTGCACAGTTAAGATGGCCGTATTTTTGTATAACAAATCCTTACGCAGTGAAGTTAACAAACTAAAGATATCAAACTATCACTCATAGTAAAGAGAACCAGACCCATATTCTCTCTTTTACAGACTGTGCAGCTGATAAAATGGGTTTTCTCTTGGTTTGGGCACTTAATTCCAGTGATGCCAAGTCAAAAATCTTTA
The DNA here is from genome assembly GCA_936439885.1 of Nowickia ferox. Lineage (NCBI taxonomy): Eukaryota > Metazoa > Arthropoda > Insecta > Diptera > Tachinidae > Nowickia > Nowickia ferox. The sequence continues at coordinate 31,331,005 of OW387026.1, forward strand.
ATTATTAATTTATGATTTGATCAGGCTAAAGTTCGTATCGCTTTGTAAGCCAAATTACATGTGATAATTATTAATGAACAAATAACACCAAAGTTAGTTGTAAATATTCTGACAAACACATAGTTGAACGGAACAACCGGCTGTTTTCGAAGGCCACTAAACCTGCCTCATCAGCGTTCTTTCGTGTTTGGTCCACTGTGTGTGGTCTCAGTTGATGTAGATTTCTGCTTTATATACGCAACTTTTTTTACAAATGGAATTTGTTTATTGTTTTGATTCATCGTATTACAATTTGCTGAAAGCTTTTTTGTAATGAAAGCTCATTTATATCATCTCTAAATTTACAACAGTCTTGCCATTGTCGTTTGTTCTTTACTAATTATGTACATGTTAGTTAATTTGTTTATTTTTTGTTCTCCTTAAGACAAACATTTTTGGTTTGATACTATAAGTATATTTTTATTTTAAATTTTTGCCACTGGCCCATGACTATTAATTTTTAGCTAATTTTTAATTATTATTTTTCGAACTACATTTGTTTCTATATTTTATTAAATTTATATGGCAATATATGTAGAAAAATGCTAATTTATGATGAATGCATGCTCTTCTTCTTTTCTCATATATTGGAGAAGATTTTCAAGTTAACAAAATAATTTAGCAAACTAAGATTAGTACTGGCTATTATAATTTAAACATATCCAAAAATGTGTTATATATAACAAAAGAAGGTAAGGTAAACTAAAAAATTCCTAATATAGTATTTACAAGTTCACGTCAACATTTCACTCTTCATATATGTATATTTTAAAGTTAGACAAAAATAACAATTCGTTTATATGCCGTTTAAATTTTTTGTTGAACAAAGTTTCAAAAATGAACGGTCTGTCCCATGATGTCATTAGGAATCGCTCGATCGAATACTTACATATATTGAAAACAACAACAACAATTCTAATGTTATTATTGTTTGCAATACAATTTGTCTATCGAACGATTACTGGTGACATCGTGGGACAGGCCGAAATTTTTTTTGTACTTCCACTCAAGCACTAGACGTACATTTTTACATGAATAAAGCCAGAATAACAACTTGTTCGGGGACAGGACAAATTGTGCTTTAAATCACGTCTTAATATCTTTAATTTGGCATATCGTTTATATGCCGTTTTAGTTTTTTGTTAAACAAAGTTTCAAAAATAAAATTTTATTTGGTACTTCCATTCATAAATGCCCATGGTTTTCTAAAATATTCAGATTCTTCATCAAAGTGATCTGGCAGTCACGACCATGTGCAGAATAAAAGTAATGCCAACTACTGGAAATTATTCAAGTGTGGCAGCTCTATTACTGCAAACGCCGTCTAGCTTGGCGTCATTTCGTTTGGAGCGTCTTATTATATTCCGTGCAGTCGTGGTTTTTCGTGAGTTCTTAAGTGTGAAAAAAATCCTTAATACTTCATAAGGATTATTTTATATATCTTACCAAATGGTAAGTAATTTAATAATTTATATCTAATTTACATTAAGCATTTCTTCATGATATTTCATGAATTTTGTTGCACGAAACTTTTTCTGTTTGCTAATTGCAGCGCTGTAAAATAGAATGTTATATAAAAAGCAATTACAATGGATCTCTGATGCATTTTTGGCAACTTTTTTTGGTATAAGTTGCTTCTCCAGTCCTCCTATTGACAAATAAAAAATGTTCATGACTAATTTCATGTAAAAAATGCTTAATGTGAATTAGATATTACTAAAAGAACGTCATAGCTAAAAAAACAAGTTTTTTCATTTTATTTACATAACTTCTTACACACTTTTTCATTTTTTTTTTTTAAGTTTGAAAAGTGCCCACATTGTGGAAACGAACTAAACTTTTCCATAAAAATTCGGAAAATTCCGCTGTCGCTGTCCTCCACTTCATGACAGCAGCCCGCCCAACAAAAACATTTCAGCCAACATCAGGTAACTTAACCGCAGTTCATCCAAAAACAACAGCCGGCTCAGCAAGCGCCATATGGGCCTTTCTATTGTTATTATGGGCCACCATTACCTGCACCGCTTCCACCTGCAACATCTACTGTAGCAGCTCTTCCACCACCACCTGTCCGGCGGACACCATCGGGACGGAGCGTGCAGGTTCTAAGTAACAAAAGTGTTTTGGTCGTAATGATATACCTATCGTTACTTTTTTTAAATTTAATTTTGAAATACATACCCGGGCAAAAATTGCCAACCGTACAAAAATTGTAGCACTGGGAAAGCACTCTTACTCAAGAAACCCAAACAGTTTGCCAAAGTTACGGTTTAGAATCTAAAAAATTATTTGCCAATGCTTTTTAATAAATTTTTATTTTTTCGTTTTTAAATATTTAATTTTATATTAATGTACATTAAGTTCTTTATGGAAAAGGGTGATAGTAACTCTTTCATTTTGGAATTGGTAAAAATACAATTAACATCCACCATGCTTAGCTCTCTTTAAATTTTTTTTCTGGTCTAAATCTTTACGACATATAATCCTACGTCCCTGGATGACAGTGGATACGTAAAAATTCAAGAGTTTCATTAAATATGTTGCCTCTTAAGCAGGACTGAAACCATGAAAAAATGAGTGCAGGTTCGGGTTCCGGTTAATAAAAATAAAAAGATCAAGTTCGGTTCAGGGTACGGGTTCAAAGTTAAAAAAAACTACATGTGTTTTATTAGTAGAAAATTTATTTTTCAAAGAAATGTTCGTCTAATTTTACATTTAATATATTTTTCAAGTTTTCTTTTAAATTTGTTCTTTGTGGGGATGAAACGAATTTAAAGGCTAAAAAGGTCCTCTCGACGCTTACTTGCGTAGCAGATACAGCGAATATAATCTGATCCGCTAGATACAATAATGGCGCTTCAGTTTTATGTTGCTCCCAAAATGGTAATTTTTTTCCCAGTCTTGGATATTTTTCATATATATCAAATTAATTTTTAACTAAATTATCAATCGAAGCGGTGACACTTACATTCGAAGAATTTTATTTATAAAACCTTTCCTTCTTTCTTAGAACTTGTTCGATCATATCTTCATCATCTTTTGAAGAGAAAGATATTAATTCTCTAACAAAATTGTCTTTTTCTATTTCCATTTGTAAATTTTTTAAAATTTTTGTTTTTAAAATATGTTTTTTAGCCTTTTCAACATCTTAGGGATTTAGAATCACCTCAAATCTGCCATCTAGATACATATACTGCTGCAATCAAAAGTGGATAATTAAAAAAGTTGTTTTCTCTTTTTATAATATTTAAATATAATTATTTTGAAAATGATTTTGTTGTGTCAGCTTTTGTTAGCTCCAATTTAAAACTAAGCCAGATTCTATTAAATTATTAATAGAAATCTCCTAAATTCATCTGTTCTTCTTGTAGTTTCAGCGTTATTTTTTTAACAGAACAAAAACGTCTGTATTCCAATAAAGCTTGAACCATGTCATAACTTAATTCCATCTAGTTTGACAGTCTATTTCAAGTTTAGCTTCTTAGACAAAGAAGAAATATTTTTTATTCGCAATTTTTGCGAAACCGTTAGCATGAAAAATGTGCAATTTCCTTTGAATTTGCGCTATTGGACTTGTAGTTGATTTAACAATTGACTTTAAATACCCCAAATTATTTTTAAAGTCAAAAGCTGAAAATAGTGATAAAGAAGCTCCTACGTTAATTACATCATCTGGTATATGGATTAAATTATGTATGTTCATAGTTTGCGAATTAGGGCCGTAATATCGAGGCATAACTTCATTAATGATTTTAACAATTCTTGAACGTATTTTGATTTTAATATGGCTAACTTGGTTGACGATAAAATACGATAAGTAAATAAAATTAAAAAAATTTTTGTACATTTCAACATCTAATAAATTTTTTTTTAAGTAATTGCACCAGCATATAACAAGAAACGGAATTGTGTAGCTTTCCAGTTTGCTAAATTCATTTAATCGTATGATTTTCTTTGAAACTCAAAAGGTAAATTTTTAGATACCTTTAGTAGGTTTTGTTGCAGCGCTGAAACATTTTCTTGTGAAATATAAGACAATGAATTCTTTACAATTAGCTTTTGAAGTATTGGGAATATATTACACTTGATAAAAAAAACTATGTTGGGAAAGCACTTATGTAAATTGTGGTTTTCATGGTGTTAAGCCAACGACGGAAAAAATAGTTGGGCAACCCCATCATGAGGTTGTCATTTGCGTGTTGGCACAACACTCCAAAAGTAGAACTTGTGATGTTTTGCCAACGTTTGAACCACTTTAGGAAACGCTTTGCCAACGTTAACCCCATTGTATTTTTCTGCGTGGGTAGGTATATCATTACTAGTTCACAATTATGTATGAATGTATGTATGTATCAGATCTGTAATTGAATCATTCTTTTTTAATTTTAATTTGTTAGGAATAAGTTAAATTTTGAATTAATTCTTTTCACAACGAAAAAGAAATGAATTAAATTTGAATCAATTCAAACGAATTAGGCCGAAATGAATTTCAATTAGTTTCCAATTCAATGAATTTGTAGAATGAGTTGCAATTCGATTTTAATTCAATTGAATTTGTTAAAGTGAATTGCAATTCAAATCCAATTTCTAAACCACTGCAGCTACTAAAGCCTATTTTTTTAAAGAGAAGTAACACTCAAGCAATGAATGCCTATTAATATTACTAGGTGTTACCTTCTTCTTGAAAGGGATAGTGATAGAGAAGACAGGTGGTAAAGGAAGACATAGAGGAAAGCTTCATTCTTTGACAATTTTGCTTTATTTTTTTTGCACGTTTCTAATAATGCTGTGTTGCAGAGCCTCTGGTGTTAATGAGACGTATTAAATGTTTCATTGGTTATTTTTTTTATTGGTTATTTTTACTTCTCCGATGATTCTGCTACTCAGTAGCGACGAAGGAGGGTGCTCTGATGTAACATTAGGTTTAGTTGCGGAAGTCCACATAGTTCAGTAACCAGTGAATATGCCTTCATCACTTGAACTTTCCTGTACACTAATACACATCAGAAACATGTGTAGCAATGCTATTAAATGACTATCGGAAACCGGGCTCGAACCCAGGACCTTCGGTTTTGTAGTCAACGTGCTAACTACTTCAGCCAACGCCACCCTCATTTTCATTACATTTGGGGTAACTTTTTGTCTTTATGTTTATACAATTAAAAGCTATTTACTTTTAAAATTTTAATTGTGATTTGTTTAAATTTGTGGGATTTTTTTATTTGAAATTGTTTAATTTTTAATTAAATATTTAAATTTCAACCATTGGGAGTTATTTCACTTTTCAAATTGGAAGTTATTTAATTTTTTAATTCTTATTGGGACATATTTCATATTGAGTTGGGAGTTATTTCATGTGGAGTTATTTTATTTCGGATTTATTTCATGGCACCGATATGTCCTAAGATTTAACTTATTTAAACAGCTTGAGTATGCAGAAAATATCTGGTATAATTTATTTAAACTTCACTTATTGAGAAAGCAAATTGACATACATTTTAAATTTAATACTTTTTTATTTATTTGAAAAAAAAAGAAACATTGTAACATTCTTTTACTATATCGTATTTCGACTACGACTACGACGATTTTGTACTAGATTAAAGAAAAACTGTTGCAATTTTCTTTAGTCTAGTACGAAACCGTCGTAGTCAAAGTCGTAATACGACACTCGTAATAAGGCCTATTATGTAATTGAAAATACACAATTTGAAAAATTTAGATTGTCTGCCTTAATTGTTTCTCAGTAAACTTCTTTTGATTGTAGCATTTTTAAAGTCAATAAATCAAGTAAGAATGGTGTAGGTACTTTAATTAATTAATTTAAAATTTGTTTATGTTCTGCTTATAAGATATGTGTTTTCATTGTAAGAAAACAACATCCAAAATAGCACTGTTTGGTAGCAACACTGCTTGGTAGATATATTAATTGCCCCAGTATTATATGTCTTCTTGTATAAATTTTTTTTTTTAGGTAAGTTTAAACCCACAAATGCGCGTAAGGCAAGATATATCATTCATTGCTTCTTCCATTATGTGTTTGCCTAGTCTAGCCGTACCTTTAGTATGAAGCTGTTCTATATATTAGTAGAACAAATCCTATAAATTTGTAGTCATGTTGTATCATTATCTTGTTTGCTGGTATCGTTGTAGTGCAAATACTCATCATCGGAACATTATTTACCATACAATCCTGTTGAAAGAATTCTTAAACTATGCCCTGCAAATTGCAGCAATGAATTTAATTAAGACTAAATAATGTTCAAAACGTAAAGTGTTTTTATGCATTTCTTGCTCGAAAGGAAGAGTTTCGGGAAAAATACATTACAAAATATGTGATACTACTTTTGGCGTATGGCTTTTAATAATATTAACCAAACTATAATTATTCGGTCAAATAATTTTAATTAAATTAATTGGGAGAAAACAGACTATCCTACTTCAGTTTAGAATTGCATAGACAGGCAAACAACAAATAGATCTTGAGGGTACCTAAGTGACAAGCAATGGTTTGAGTTTCAACGTTTTTTATTGCAGTGACCGATCACTTTTATTTGACAGTGTCATTGACGTAAGTCAATTGACATAATGATGACACTCTGTGCTTTGTTTCAGATCTTTTCTTACTACTCGTTCAATGACAGTTACTGTACATATGTAATGAAACTCTCAGTTTAGCTGGTTTAATATTCGTTAGTGAGCAAGGTTCTTACGTAATGGGCTTTATCGTGGTTGATGTATTTCGACTTCGACTACAATTTGGTCCTAGATTAAAGAAAAAAAAAATTGCAGTTTTCTTTAATCTATTATAAAAACGGCGTAGTTGACGTCAAAATACGCCAACCACGATAAGGGGAAATAATTTTATTGACACTTTTAAATTAGTGGTTTTTATTTAATTTCCGCATGAAGTCCAGAAGAGCAAGAACTCATTGGCTTAGGATATATTCACGTTTCTTGAATTTTCGTTTGAAAAATTCAAAAAGCGGCTCTACTTTAATTTTTTTTCTTTTAAGCTCAAGCAAAAATACAACTCACTTCGCTCTAGTTTTATCTGTTATACTATAAATGTATATAATTTTAACTATTTAATTTTGAGAGTTAGCCATTGAAATCAGACTAAAACTCGGACAAGTCTAAGGACGTATAAGAATTCATAACTGCAGGGTTTCTGTCCAGTCACAAACGCACACATATCGATAAACTGTTTTTGAAGCACTGGCTAGTTCTGCTTCGTTTGAAGAATATGAGTATAAACTGAAAGAGTTGTTCTTTGGAACGCCTTTCTAATGTTGTTTCCATTCAATTAATCATTAACAAATTGTAAATGTTATTAAAGAAAACTCGAATTTGTAAATTCTTGTATAAATATGTAGGTTGACAACTTTTACATGGAATACTTTTTGTTAGTAATTAAACTCATAAGTTTCGTTTTCAGTGGAATATAATTTTGTGTTTTATAAGAAAATTTCAGTTTTATCTATAAAATAAACGCCAAGTGAAATTTTTTTGTAGATATGATTTTAAGAAAACTATGAAACTTTTGCAGACTACCAACTGAGATGTCTATCATTCCCCAGAAATTAAAGAGTGTATTCAAAATTGTTCGGTACGCTGTTCCTGAACATTTTCTTTAACGTTAATCCCTTAACATCAAAATACATAATTTGCTAGTTTTCGGAGGGAAATTTAATTTCCCTATTTCTTTGATTCTCTGCTTAAATTTATTTAAAAAAAATTGATACATATCTTAAGTTTAATTGAACTAAAATTAATTTTAATCAAGAATAATTACTTAATCAGAGTAGTCTAATTTTTCTTGTCTTCTTTAGAAAATGGAATTTTAGCTGCAATGATTTTTTCACTTCCTGGGAATTCCCGCCCATTACATAACAATAAAAAATATCATTTATCTTAATTTGTTCATGAGCTCTATTAAATAATAACGTTTTATAAGCACGTTAGTAAAAAAATTATAAAAGCAGAAATAATTTCTAATTTCTGAGTTCAGTAATTTCAATTCTTGTTGAATGGAATATTTTTATTCATTAATGTGAGTTTCTAAAGAAGAGAAGAAAAATTAAATTAGACTCTATTAGGTGCCACGCACTTCATGAGCACCCATGTTTATCTAAAAGATAAGCAAGAATAGTTAAACATACTTATGTAGAGTGATATAACTTCGTGCTAACCTGAATAGAAAATGAAAAAAACGGATAAACAAAAAATGAATAGTGATACTTACAAATGTATGTATTTACCAAAGGTAAATCAATAATTGTATACACAATCAGCCTTATCATGAATTCCACATGTGAAAATTTCCGAATAAAATTTTTCGTTCACAATGATTTTAATTTCGTTTAATCAATTCCAATAAAATTAAAAACTAACATATTTCCACTTTTTTCAACAGACAAATCTACGTGAATGATTTTTTTCATAAATTGGCAGATTATTTCGCAATCGTATAAAGTTTTTTGATACCGATTTTTCACACGTTCGGAAATTTCCATATGAAATTTTATTTAGGATAAGCCTGAATATAAACATTTCTCATATTTTATTTCATTGAAAATTTGCGTTAAATAGCTGATGTTAATAACAATCTCCACCCCAGTAGACAGACATGGGTGCTGATGAATTGCGTGGCTGCACAGAAAAATATCGGTATTTCCCTAATAAAGTCTAACTAGATTTTCTTCTCGCCTTTAGAAACTCACATTAATTAATAAAAATATTTCATTCAACAAAAATTGAAATTGCTGAACTTATGCTCGACTTAGAAATTATTTCTAATTAAAATTCACTATAGTTCAACTAAAAATTTAAAATTGTCTCAAAATTATATAATTTCAATTATTTATATAATAATAATGCATACATACTAGTGATGCACGAATATTAGTATTCGTATATTTCCAAAAAAAAAAAATAAATAAACAAATGTATAATCCTAAATGAAATTTAAATAAACGGCTAAAAATATTAGTTTGTAATAATTAAAAAAAAGACTTGTACTCAACTCTTGTACCCAACTTAAAAACAAATAAAACAAACTTCTTGTTTAATTAACATTAAACAAGTTAAAATACTTTTCTAGATAATATTTCTCCGTCCGAAATTTATTTCTCCATATTATTATTTTAATAAAGTATTCTTTAAATATATTTTCTGCAGTTCGGTTAAATAAAAATTTAAAATAATATTCCTTTGAAAATACGTCTTTGTATGAAAGTTTTCATTAATACATCTGTCAAAACTTATGCGAAGTTATATCCATGTATAAATATATTTTTTAAAAGGACACTTTTTGTTCATGCGAATTGGAAGAAATATTTTCATAAGCCTCAGTAAGACCATTTCCTTCTACATATGTACATGTACATATATTACCTTTATTGATAACACTGTGGAACATTTTTGGGATTATTGTCTGGGGGGTGAGAAATTCCAAGTCAGGGTGATGGTACTAGGTCAGTATAGTAAAACCCTCAAAGGGTTTGGCGTTCGTATGTGTCAGTTTTTTTTTATGACCTTTTAAATTTTTTCTTTTTCACTTGTCCGATTTTGATCAAACAAATTTAGAAAAATTAAGAATTACAATTTCTCTAATCTGTTTCTATACCGTTTTCCTATATGTGCAACACTTTCGAAGTTAAAAATAAATTTGTGGAGGCAAAAAAATATTTTTTTGTCCGAGTCCACAAGTTATGCAAATTATAATTGTGTGCAGGAATAAAATGAAGAAATTATCTTAATACGTATGAAGGTATGCATGTGGTAGATATATGCATACGAGTACATACAGATGAGTGGTGATTTGCAAAACTCGCTCGTTACACGTTAACAGAATTATGGAAAAAAGCAAAAAAATTTATAGCAGCTGATTAAATGGACCAAGTTAGTGGAATACTTTAAATTCTTAGAGGTTGCCGCGTCCTTGATTAAAACTCAAGAGTTGAAAAATTAAAACGTACTGAAGCATAGAAAAATAATACATTAAAGTTTGGAACGAACGAGTTTTGCTACGAAATCTTGAAACCAACGAGTTTTGCTGATTATATGACATCGTACTATGTCAGCCAGAAAATTCTATAATTATAATTTATTATATTTTGAAGATTATTTTCATTTATTAAATTTCAATAGTAATTTTGTACTTTAAGTTAATTTATAGAAGTTCTAAAAAATAAAAAGTACGAATTTTTAAATTGATAAGGTGAAATCTTCATCTTCACCATATTCTTCATTATTTCCAAGATCTGTATTATTACTATTATTGTCTAGGACCATAGCATAAAATTGCAGATCCTCCTTGGTTCTCCAATTTTCTCCAAAATGTTTTGATAAAAGGGTTGCAACATCTTCTTTCTTTTCAGTTTTAATGTCCACATTGATGGGAAGCAGTTCTGGAATAATTCCATTAATTGTCTTTCCTCGTTTCAAAAAAGATTTTGGGGTGCAAAAGTTGGTTCTATAAATAATCTCCCCCTGTAGAGTAAACATTCCTTTTCCAGTTTTTTCTATTATCATTCGCTTTACAGTTTTAAATTTAAAATGAAGTTGACCTGGTGCTTTTACTACAAAAAGCTAAATTTTTTTTACATAAAATGCAAACGAGTATAAAAATGCAAGTCTAAAAAGTTATTGTAAGTTGTCATATTCATTTTAGAATTTCGTCACTATAACTATCAAGAGCGCTTAGAATAGAAATATTGAACCAGCGAGTTTTGCTACGAAACATAAAAAGAGAGTTCTGCATATGCCTGATCAGTGATGTCAGATTAGGGGATTTATCCCCAAATCGGGGGTTTTTTTTCGAAATGGGGATAAGATTTTTGGTTTGGGGATTGAGGAATTAATTGTGGATAACTTTTATGTTTTGGGGATTTGTATTTTAATTAATATTTTTTTATTTATTTCTCGGAATATTTTAATATCAATACATATTCCAATTCAGTCCATAAATAAATAAATAAGGTTTATTACAAAACAAACAGGTACTCGCATTGTGGAGATTGCTCATCAGCTAATTTTATTGTTTACACGTATGCACTATATAACTTACAAATTATTTGACAATTAGTTATTTACCTTATTTGATGCTTACAGTTTTATATACAAATAGCAAAGAACTTAAACATGTTTTTGGGCAGAAGCTTGTTCATATCAAGATGCCGCTGGATCACGGCCGTTTAAAGAATTGGTAGAGTATTGTACGAGTATATATTAAATTTACTTTGTGTATCAAAGAGCAATGCTTGCATTGAACGAGTTTAAATTAGAAACAAAATTCAGTTCGAATTGCTAAAATCTCTGTTACAAATTAATATGCATTTTAAAAATAATGCAATTTGTTGTGCCACTTTTGATCCATTTCCAGAAGTGGTAAAATTAGTACAAATTGCCATTTTGGGGAATTTCGGGGAAACAAATTTTAAAATTGGGGATGTGACTTGAAAGAAATCTGGGAACCCTGTGCCTGATGTATGGAAATAACCACTTTTGCTGCTAACTGCTATTTTAACTCATGTAAAAATATAAAAAGAGCATACATTGTCACAATCTGTATATTGCTTGTTATAAAATTTCTGAAGAACTACTAGAATCAATCATTATCTTGATTTTTTTAATTTTTGTAACGAACGAGTTTTGCATCTCACCTACTCATATGCAAATTTGTACGAAATTTTACACCCACCTAATAGAAACAAAGAAGACAAATTCATAAACAGTTTATTATAGATGAGTATGCAGAAATGTATGTATGGTATGTTTTCATATCGTACATTAGTAAGTTCATATGTACCCTGGATGAAGCGTATGTTTAAATGTCCCTAAGCCACCACTTTTGTCGACTATTTTGGTGACATTGTTAACGGTGCGTCTACACATTAATATTGTTTTTGATGCCTAGAATATATATTTTCAGATACACACAACTTTGCTTCCTCTTAATATTTTAATGGTTTGTAGAAAATACAAGTGGCGTCAAACAAAATTGAAGGTTTTATAAAAATTTTTTACGAAATCAATTCAAGGGGTACATACAAATAAATTTTTTAAAAAAAATTAAAAATATCAAACTAAAAGAAATTACAAAAGGAAAATAAGAAGCAATACATTTAGTACGTATAAAAAAATGTGAAATTTGTGGAATTGTGGAAATTAGGCTTGTATCGCACTCTTTCAGTAGCTCGTTTTTGACACAAACCTATAATCAAACCCATTTAAATTGGATGTATGTCTAGTGGAAATTGTTATGAGCTTGCACAAAATTTTAAGGGATCAGTTAAAAATTTGATACACGTCCAGGTCCATACGCAAATGTTTGAATTGACTAATTCAACGAAACATTGAATTTTGTATTTATATTAAATGGAAACGACAAGCCAAATCCCTGCTTGCTGAACGAATGAATGAATCACATAGTTTATTTTTTATATGTTTTTATGCATTAGTTCCTATTTTTATATATTTTTTTTAATAAATCTCCAAATGTGAACAAAATATGCAGTTTCATTTTCGAAAGTGGAGACTAGAATTACTAAAATGTACTAGTGACTATCTGTTGCCAATGTGGTCCCAACAGAACTTCCTAGTCAATAGTATCAACGTCAGTAGTTGCTTTTCAATGACACGCATATACTAAATGTCTATGACAAAAAGCAGTATGGGGTATAATTCGTCAGTACACTAAGGGAAAAAACGTGCTAAAATAAAAATCTTACTCTCGAAATCAAATCATTTCAATCTTAATAGTCTGTTAAATGCAAGAATTCTTGATTCAAGAAACAACCTTAATATTTTTAAGATCACTTTTAAGATTGTAATCTTCAATAAAAGGAAATGCCAAAATAAAACACACATTACTATTACAAAAAATTAAGATGTTTACTGCACGGCTGCCTGATAATTATGAAATATTATGATATTAACAAAAGTACGGTTTCCCCTACATAGATATTAATACTAATATAAATATATTTTGGTCCTTATTCTGCCGACGTTCTTTCTCAAATTATATCAGAGTTAATATCAGGTAAAGAAACTATGTTAAATTGAAGAATATGATCTTAAAATTAAGATTACGTTCCTAATTTTTAGAATTCATTCTAAAAATTAAGATAAATTCTTAACTTAAAACTTAACCTTGAGAACGTTAAACTTACTGACAAAATTTCAAGATTGAAATCTGCAGATTTCTGCTATCTAAATTCAAGAATTTTGTTCTTAAATTTAAATCGTTGTGACAAAGTCTATAGCGAATCAGTACTGTTTCAGTAGTCATTTACTTCACAGTATGTACGTACATATTGGATGCTTAATGTAGCATAAAAACGAAACATAGATTTATACATCTACATGTGCAATGTGTTCCAGTAGTACGTATACGAGTAAATCATATGCTAACACGGCAAATTCACAATTTAGCGAATCAAAATCGATTGTTTAGCTAGGAAGGCGCAGGAAATGTAATTGGCACAATACTAGTCACGTGATACGTCCCCAAGTGATAGGGACCAGTGCGAGTTCTAACACTTCCTATGAAGCGGACCAGTCACTTTTACATGGAGATGGCCAAGGTTGGGATTAATTGATACTTTTTATGCACCTTGCCACTGAGCTATCTCATAGGGACCTAATCGCGTAAAATATTTTAAAATGTAACTCCGACACTTGAAAACTTATAATTTTTTTATTGTTATAAATGCAATTATATTTTATTTTTTAAACAGAGTTTTTTTTTGAATTCAAAGTGGCAACCTTCGACATGACAGGCTTGCACACTATCCACTCGACGACAGGGACACTCACATTTCAAAAGTATAAACACCAATTAAGGTGAGATTAATATTTAACTATAGTTACGGGACTGGTTCCAGAGTGGCTTGGCGGTATCATTGGAGGGAACAATTAACATTATAGAAATACTATTTGATAGGCCCTGGATCCAACCACATCGAACTTCGGTGCCGTTTATTATAATACTAGACCTATTCGCAATTGAATTGACAAAAGATAAAGACGATACATCACGACAATGGTGAATTTGTAACCATTTACAGGATATGTATTTTTTTCACAATACACTACTTTTGGGAACACCCCCCATTTGCTATCAATTTTCCAGAAATTTTCTGCAGGGTACCTTCAAAACACATACAGGGTCCGCCATTTAACGTTTTTTTTCAACTAGTGCTTATTTCGTGAATGGTAACACTTAGCTCATGTCTGATTTGACAGATAATTAGTTTTATCCTTCCGCTGAACGAATATGGTTGTGTATACGCTTGAACAAAGCTCGTAAATATCAACTTACAGAAGATGCTGATTTTGCCAAAAAAAATCATATTGTCAGATGAAGCCCATTTTGATCAAGCAAAATTGTCGCATTTAAGGCACAGAAAACCCGCACGCATACATTGAAAAGCCGACGCACCCAAAACGAGTCACTGTTTGGTGAGGATTTTGGTCCAGAGGCATAATTGGGCCATTTGTTTTCGAAAATGAAGAAGGAGTGGCCGTTACAGTCAATGGCGATCGATATTGGGCCATGTTGAACGAATTTTTGTTCACAAAAATTGAAGAGGAGGATATTGGAAACATTTGGTTTCAACAGGACGGCGCTACGTGCCACACAGCCGAAGCTACACTCGATGTTTTGCGCCCTGTTTTTGAAGATCGCATTATCAGCCGCAGAGCTGATGTCATTTGGCCACCTCGGAGCTGCGATTTGACACCGTTGGACTATTATTTGTGGGGTGCCGTCAAAGATAAGTGTTACGCCGACAAGCCAGAGACAATTGACGCTTTAAAGGACAATTATTCGTGAATCCATTGGTGAAATACAGCTGCACACAATCGATAATGTGCTTAAAAATTGGACCGATCGTGTAGGTTACTGCCAGCTGAGGCAGCCATTTGAATGAAATTATTTTTCATTATTAACCGGAAGAATTGTACTTTCAAATAAAAAAAGAAATTTGAGAAAATATTCAGTAGTTTTTTTTATAGCATTTTCTTAAAAAAAAAAGTTATCTGGCGGACCCTTTATTTATTACCAATATGTATGCTGTCCAACTCGCTGTGAAACAGACGACAGCCGTAATTACGGTTCAACGGAAATTTTGGCCGGAAGCTACAATATATTTTTTGTCTTCTTGTAAGAAAATAAAACAACTTCTAAGCCATAATGCGCCATTTCCTAATTAGTGGCTGTGTTCCGCTAAACGTTGATAAAAACACTCAACAGTTTTTTGTGATATTTTATTTGTGGTATAATTAACACGAATGCAAAATAGCATACCCTACTCAAAAACGTCTGGTTAAGAAGTTTTGTCTTCTCAAACAATACAGAGTAAACATGCAGAGAAAAGACATGGTCGTGGCATTGTTGTCACAACATATCTGGTTTCTGTGACAATATCTGGGGCAATAAGGAAAAAGTGCCTGAGTCATATTTTACTGCACTTTTAAACTTTCAAGTCGATTTTTAGGAATCTATTTCTTTTACGATTAAAACAGGAAGTTCGGTATTCACTTAAATTTCTTTTAGAAAATTTTATTCTACACAATATAAATAATACATTTGATTTAAAATAATTACATATACCAAAATATAGGCTAAATTAAGCTATTATTCCATATGAAATTATAAAACGAAAAGAGATAAGAAGCTAGTCATTGCGCTATAACTTCCTGAAAAAGCGCACAAAATAAATTAACTTTTGCCCAAGGATACTTGCAAATATGGAAATTACAGGGGTACCGTTAACTCAAAAACAGCCTATCTCAACTTACGCTTTTTTCCTCTTTGCCACAGATATATGTCTATAGAAAATAATTTATTATTGTTTAAAAAAATTTAGGCATTCAATAGGTTGAGATAAGGAAAGCAAGTATTTAATTATAACATTATTTAATTTAAAATAATGTTATAAAAATTTAAAATCTGATGAAGTTTTTCAATAAAAATAATTAAAAAATCTCACCATAAATAAAGGTTAAAGTAACCACACTATAGATATAGATGGCGCAATATAGCCATGTGTAAGCTTGCTAAGAAAATGAGGCCTTGCTACATTGATAAGCGCTCAATACAATTAACAAATAGAAATCGTAGGGACATCGCGAGGCTCGTTGCTGTCATGACGGGGCACTGGATTGTAGGCAGACATGCTAGTAGGTTAGGTCTGTCCTATAATGAGTTCTGCCGGAGTTGTCGAGAAAAAAGCAAAGAAGAGACAATCTTCCACTTTCTTTGCCAATGTCCAGCTTTGCATCCCTCGAGACACAAATTTTTAGGCATCCATGTACTAGACGATCTTTCAGATTTATCTGAGATTGGGTTGAATGACCTTATCAGATATCTCAACGCGACTGGTTGGATCTAGTAACGATCACCGTATCAGAATACTTAGATACGGTTCTACATAGGTTGACACCGATGAGTGTAGTGGTACTTTCAAAAAAGAATCATCTAGATTCTACTTGAACGCCTGCGTGTAGCAGGTTTCTACGTAAACCAACCAACCAACCACACCACTATAAGTACCAATACTATTTTAAGTTTGCTTACTTCTGATAAAATTGTGACTGTTAAATAAATGATGGACGTTTGATTTTTGTTTTCCTTTTAATACTGGCTAGTTTTTAAACATAATTGCAAAATTAGTTTTCATTCTTATATAGTGGCATCATCTATATATGATATAAATTCTTAAGAACTCCTAATGAATTCTCATACTAAATGTGAAAGTAAGTGCATTTCTTTCTAAAAGGTAGAAAAGAAAACACAATAGACTATTAGTGTGTCTACATACGATGATTGAATACCCATCCATACATACACGTAAATTTTTTATATTAATAAATAAAACAATAAAAAAATTACATATTTTTTCAGTTTCAATACACAGTGTAGGAGGTAACAAGCCCCAAAACTCCTCAAGAGATTATTGAAAATTACAAGGCTACAATCATTGAAGGTTAAGAAACTTTTTCCTATCGAGCCTTAACCAATGAAAAATCCAAGATATATATTTTTGGAACTTTGTTTTTTTGACGAAAATCGATTATCTACGAACAATTGTTAGTGGAAAGCAGGGATGAGAAATCAGATTTATAAATGGTACTATTTTATAAGAAAATACTTTTTTCTAATTACTTAAAACATATGTAAAATTCATTTGTACCTAATGTATATGTTTAAAAACTTAACAATTAACAAAAAGGCACTTTGAAATTCAATTATTATATTATTAGTTAATGCTATTAACTAATATTAATCTTTTATTTCAAAAGGAATACAAAAGACTATCAGTTGTTGAGATCTGAATATAAAAGTAACTTTTAGGATAAACTTTTCCATCCTTTGTTTTGATTCGATTGAAGAGAATCGAAGTAAATAGTATGTTTCTCTCTTTGGTACGAAAAACCCTTTCCACGTTTTGAGAAGAACTTTGAAGAAATAATAAAATAATAATGTTCCTCTACCAATCCTTCAACTATCGGAAAATATAGTTACATTTACTTAATGTTTTTATTTCTAATACCTTCGAGCAAAAGCTATATTCATATGTTGTCGTTTCTTTAGGACTCTATAACTTCTACATCAAGCAACTCTCGAAACTGATTATTTATAGATTAAATATTATTTTGTAAAGCTTTTGGCATGTAATATAATATTGAAACATTTTCAATAGTGCTGAATTGGTCAGCTAGGGTGATTTTGACATTCATAATGTGCTGGAAAAAGTACAATTGTTCCAACTTTTCCATCCCTGCTGGAAAGTGTTCATTACTCCAAAAAGTTTGCAAAGCGAGAGCGTCAAAAGAGAGTAAAACATTGGGAAAAAAATCTTGCGAATTAAATTAATTTTTTGAAAAATATCTGAAGAAAGAATAATAAACAAATTTAAATTTCTTTATTAAAAAAAATAAATATAATTTTGTGGTCAAGGAAGTGCAATTGCTGAAGACTTGTATATAATAACTGTGGCAAAAAGGAAAAAGTGCTTAAGTCGAGACAAGCTAATTTTGAGATAATGGTACCTCCGTAATCTGCATGTTTGAAAGTACCCCTGGTCAAAATATTTTAATTGATTTTTCAGAAATATTTTAATTGATTTTTCAGGAGTTGCGTCTTATCTGTTTTAGACTTCTAATCTGATTTGGAATAATCTCTTAATTTAGGTTATACTTTGGTATATTTAAACTTAAACGTATTGCTTATAGAGTGTACAACGATGTTTGCTTAAAAAAATAAAGGTTAATAGAGAATTTCCCAATTCAACTGTAAAAGAAATAAATTTCTGAAAATCGACTTGAACAATTAAAAGTGATCTCCTGCAAAAAAGTAAAATATGACTTAAACTTTAAACTTAAATTGTAACAATTCCCACAAAAAACACTAATTATTAAATTGACAGCACCCTGTCAAAAAAATACTTGTGTGGCAACACTCTATTCTTGAATAGCTGTTGTTGTTATTTACATTTATTTTCTTTACATACTCTTACAACTACAATTTGAAGCTGAAAAAAGTCAGCCAATGTAGTAATGATAAAGTAAGAAAATAAAAAACATGTTGATTATTGAGTTCTTGTTTCAACTTTGTTATTTGTTGAGCTTCTCATTTGCTTAAATGATAGTTTAACATATTAACTCTAGTTGTTCTAAGAAATTTTTGGGTAAAGGTTCCCTGATGATCTGCATTAGCAACAGTGAAATGCGCATAGGATCGAGCTAAACCCCTCAATAATCAATTTCAATGTATTTTTAGTGAAAAAATATTTTACTTAATAAGTAAAGTGATGATTTGGGATTACTAGTGCGTTAACAAATTTTAATCTTAAATTGTAACAATTCCCACAAAAAACACTTATGACTTAACTACTTTTTCCTTATTGCCACAGATATCTCATCACGAATTTAAAATCAGCGATGCTAATTGTGCTTTTGGCATTGTTGCCTTTAGAGTTTTTAAGAAATCTATGTATTTTTTTTTCATAAAAAGTTGAGGCATTTCATGAAAGATTTTGATACTATTACCAGAATAGAGAATAGCTTAGAAAATATTAAACATTCCAACTGGGAAAATAACTTGGATGATATTATTTTTATAATTGAAAATAATAGTTTTTATAACAACAAGCTCAAAACTTTGACATTAATATACAATCTAATGTATTTGTACATTTATGTATAACGTCGGCTTAGAGTGTAAACCTGCTAAATCCACTTTTTAAAACATATGACATTTTAATGCCACTCGAGAGAGAATAAGACGCCGCATCGGCTGGCTAAAATATATATTTTGATTTAAAACTTATTATTAAGATATGTATAAAAAATGTTAACAGTATTTTGTATCTCCTGTAAAATTAGGTTAAAGTGAGAATAAAATTTTACTTGCCCCAGAGACTGGCAGAATTTTTGACACAACAGATAAATTTTTGACAAGCAGCAAATACGAATCAATGTATCATAAAAGGTAAAACCACCGCCGTCGTTATTGAAAAACCGATTCGTCGCCCAATACATTGATTTTTACGGCTTTTAAATGTAGTAAGACTGTGAAAGAAGCCTTGTTTACTTTAATTTGCGAAACATTTGACATCATATTAGACAATTTTTGGCTACAAGAATATTGTTCTATATAAAAATGTACTCTTAAAATATTTTTGGTAGCCGGCGGCTTTTAGTAAAATGTTTTGCTTCGCCGCCGCAGCTTCATTCTATGTTAAAAGGTGTCATTGTCAATGAAGATATCATTTGGCACAGCAGAAAAATGAAATTTTTTCCTCACAAGCAAATATTTTTCTACCATAGTACTTTTCTACCTTTTGGCACAAACCCATACAATGTTTATCAAATCAAATTACGTGTGAGCAATACTTTATTTTTCCTCAGTATTACTCATACGTACCCAATCCTAAAAGGGTAAATAGTGAATAAATTTGACACCGTGAACATATGTATGTATGTGAGGCTATTTTCTTATTACTTAAAACAATAAACATGAACATTTTATAAATCATTTAATAGGTAATTAGGTGCATTTTAAAATTTTTCTACAATTTTGTCATATGTAAGAAATAAAATTGATTTTTGAATTAAAAATATTAAAAAATTTGTTATATATGTCATCTCCATTTTAATTATGATTTTATTATATTTTCATTAGAAATTGGTGTTGGCAGGTTGTGCTGCGAATTTTTGAAATAACAGAAAGAAATATCAGTTAATTACTTGAAACTTAAGTTCCGTATATTTTTTTTTTTGCAAATTAATAATATTCGAATATTTTAAACTTTTCGATTGAATATTCTACTGCCTAATTACATCAAACTTATTACATATTATACATCTATAGTTTTGCCTAGATTTATAAATATCGATTTCACGTTAATAACTTCGAGTTTAACAAAAAGAACCTTTTTGGACCAATGCTGGACGTAGGGTGCAAACAAAAATCAGTTCGAATTTTCCTTAAAATGCTTATTCTTTCTAAATATTTAAACAAATTACTTCTTTAAGCAAATTTAGGAAATTTCTAAAATATTTCACTCTATTTTTGATTAAAAAAACGTAATTTTCATAATTCATAAGTACTTCTTTTCTATTTTTTGCTGAAGTCCCGTAAAACTTTTGATGGCAGAGTAATAAGTTGAATTGCTATTGAACATATGAATAACATACTTCACACGGTATGTAGTTTGTGTTGAAACGTAAGTTGTTCGTAATGTAAGTTATTACTAAGTTTTGGCTAGGAAGTAAATATAGAATTTGCCAACTTGATTTGCAGAGACGTCAAATAGCAGTATAAAATATTTTGCTTAACTGAATGTAAATTACTTTGAACTTTTTAGTGTTTATATTTGAAGTAGGTTAAATTTTTTTAATTTTTCTTCAGTTGTGCATTTGTTAGGGAAAACAAGTTTTCAGTTTATTATAAAGTTAGTGATCGATAGACCAGTGAGTAAAATGCTTGACTTTAAGTACAACAAGCACGAGTACAATAGTTGTCAGCTAGCGCTTGTATTTGATTGCATTTTGTATATTCAATGACTTCAAAGAATTGACATTTACAAGTTATTACTTACATGTCAAAATAACGAGTTAAAAGGCCAAAGTAGAAGTGGAGTAAAATATGTTGTGTTATGTATTTCTTAGCAATCGAACTCATTGCTTTGCCTGGTGCCATTGATGGCCAGTTAATGAAGTAAAAATTAAAAGAATTATGGGGCAGTAAGCGAACGAACTATTTTTTTATGGTTTTTTTATCAGTGGAGGATACAATATAATACTGGTGATATAGGAAAAATTAAATTTAAAAAAAATTGTTTCAACCCAGCAAAAAATTACACATTACCATCAGAATTACTTGCATTTTAAATGACTTACTTTGTAATTGCCAAGTTTCATTACTCGCATACAAATCACATTACATAAAATCTAAAAAACTATGTACCAGTTAATAAATGAGGAGAATGATTCTTTTGGATTAAATAGCTGTTCACGTACACGTTACCAAATAAAAAAATCGATAATTTTACGCCTTGTTAAAATTATTAAGTTGGTAATCCAGCAGGGAAGAGCTTCCACAAAAAATGCGTAATTCCAAACCCGATTCCCTTTCCGAAATTTTTTGCTGGGAATATTAAATAAAAATATTAAATTGATCAAATATTTGAATTTGTAAGTTATGGAGTTAGATAATTAAATCATGGTTGTTTTGTACATCTCATACACACAAAAAAAATCCAATTTTAAATCAACGTGAACATATTTTTATTGGAAATCATATTAAATTAGAAATAATACGTTGTTTAGGTATTTATTTATTTAAAATTGCTTGCTTATGGATACAATATCCTTACAGACATATAAATATTATAATAGCATATTAAACAATATAATATGGCCCTATGTTCCTTCTAGAGATTACAGGATATAATATTTGAAGAAAAATCTATAATTTTATAGTTTTTATTTAATTATTATTATTATTAAATTAAATGGATCAGCATTATAATTTGATCTGAAGTATTGAATTGATAGCAATTCAAAATGTCGATATGGAAAATAAGGAACATTAAAAGAAATGTTATCGAGCAAGAAATTATAATAAATATCACTATTAACTAAATTTAATATAAACGAATTACTCAACATAGTTCTTCGGCTTTTAAGAGTTGGAAGTTTCATTAGGATAAGACGGCTAGTATATGACGGAAGCTCAAATGGATTCCACTATAGGCAGCGACGTGTAATAAAAAAAATTGCTTTTGTACAGATTCAATGTAACTGTTGTTAATCATAAATATATACGACGGAAATATAAAGTACTTTGTAACATATGAGTCCTTAAATTCTTTTGCCATCGTTTGATAAAACCAAGAATATACCGTGTTTTATTTACAGTTATGGAAATATGCTTAATAAAGTTCAAGTTAGCGTCCAACAAAACTCCAAGATCCAAAATTGTATTAATATATTCTAGCTGGTAGTTCCCTAAAGAATAATTTACCCTTTATGTTACTTCCTCTGTAGAAAGACATATGGTTACATTTTTCAAGTTAAGCTCCATGAAATTTAAATAACACCATGACTGAAATGAGTCCAAGTCTTGCTGAAGTAGATTGTGATCTGCATGTTGACTACAACAGTAAATTTTTACATCATCCGCATAGATTAAAACGCTGTAGAATTTAATCTCGTTAATTTATGGTTTACCTCGTGAAACACTTTTGTAAAATCAGTGTATGTTGTATGATGTCAGTTTGTTTCCGTTGCTCGAAACTCCGATTTATAATGGTTGTTAGTTTTAGAATATTCGTTTTAAAAGAGCAGTCTTTTCGGAAGCCATGTTGAGCAGATGACAAAAGATAGGTCACACGATGAAAAATGCATTCAGTTATCATCTTTTCAAAATGTTTGGTACGTTGAGCTTATTTGCTTTAATCACAATGCACTGTTGTGCTCAGTTGGGTGACTTGTTCTTGTTTTGTTGTTGTTTGGTTTGATTTTCGTAATTAGCCGAAAAACTTCAATAGCGAAAACTTTCTGGTGCTAGAACTAGCAACAATGGAGCTTCCGGAGAAGCATCTGTGTGCATGAAATATTACATGATTTTCATATGGGATTCCTCGCATAGAAGCTCTGCCACGTCAATCTAAAATATGATTCTTTCATACCTTGCAAGATGGACCAAAAGAAGTTATCCGATGTTGTTTGGCTCTCATTTTTTTCCTATGTAAATGAAAAACTTCATTCATTTCGAACATTTAGAATTTTATTGGTCAAGTCGAAAAGATGATGATGATGATGACAATTGATTGCTCGTTTTATGGTATTTTTCATCACTTCGGCGAGCAGTTCGGGCGACATATTCTCGCACTCGTGCCGAATGTTATCGTTGAGGGTTTCCAGGGTATCGGGCTTGTTCACTTAAAAACGGGACTTCAAAAAACCCCACAAAAAAGTCTGGAACGGTTAACTCAGATGATCTTGTGGGAACGCCACGACACGATTATTCCGCGTTCTTGGAGAGTGTATAGCTCCATGGCTTGTGCACTTCTATTCTACATCTGTCTAGTTCACAAATGACGAAACAGATTTGACATTGGCCGCCATTTGCAAAAGTAGGAGCATCTTCCAATAGGGTGATTTCTTTTGGCCCATTCTGTACATTATGTCAGCCGTTCCATATGTCTATAACTATATAATTAAAAAAATTTGCTCTTTATATCAGAATTTTATATCTACTCTTAGATTAACTTCAAATACTTTATTTTGTTTTTATATTTATTATATATTAAATACAATATCAAATCAAATCAAATACTTTTTGTTCCCGCGTTGAATCAGGAGTGGATCCCAGAATTTCCGTATGTAAGGCTAGACCACTACCCACTGAACTACCGAATTACATATTTATTTATGTACACAATTCAATTAAAAAATAAAAAATCAAAACTCGAAGTAAAATGTTCATTCGCATCCAAATTTATATCCAGGTAAGCGAGAGAGGATGCAGTATAAAAAACTTTGAGAGTTTGAGTATAAACAGCTGACTGACTTCAAAGTGTTTGAGTTAAATTTCGTAATTCGCTTACATTATTGCATCCTCGTAAGGAAGAGGGGATGCACTGTTTGCTATTCCGCGCTGCCGAAGCGCACGTACAAGTGTTTTCTTGTACCAAATTAATTTTTGCCATTCGCTATATAGTTTTAGTAAGTATATACTCGTATATACTCGTATTTTTTTTACGGAAAGTGCTTCTACATAAAGGGAGGAAGGAAGGGATATAAGAAACTACAATAGAAAAAACACATACAAAACTGCTCTCCGAAAATGCTTCGTTGGGAAAACTTCTGCAGAAAAAGAAGCTATAAAAATGCAATAGAAACTTTTATTGCTTATAAATCTCGACTTTTTTTTTTTTTTTGGTTAGTAGGCAGTGTACTACTCTTGTAGTTGGAGAGTCGCAAGTTCGACTCAGGGTATTTCTGCAGACAACCCAAAGTAGTTTCGCATTTTGTGTTGGTGTAAAAAGGTATATTACTTTAATTCAAAATAAATTCTATATTAAGTCATCAATTAAATAATGTTGAATTAAAATTTAATTTATGAATCATGCTGGAATTTAGTTAGTGTATATCTAAGGAATATTTCATGTTTTTATGACTGCAGTGGTAAACGCGTTCACTACCACGCGATGAGTTTGATTTCAATCTTGGCCGTGGAAGCCAACTAAATACAAATCACACACATTTTCATGATGCCTGTGCCAATACGCACAATCACGTTATTTAAATAATTAATAAAATGAAATGACTTCATTCAATTTAATTAATGTTGTTTTAACTTGAAATAACTTATACTAAGCATAAGATTCACGTTGTGTTTCAACTTGCAATAATTTTGATTTGACATGATTCCTCATTTTGATTTAACAGTACTGGAATATTATATATACATGAAATAAAGTTTTCTCAAAAAATTTTCTGCAAAAAATATTCTTGGGAGGTTACTGTAAATCATGTTGAATTAACATGCAACACATTCATATAAAGCAAAATCATTGCGGAAAAATTTTTAATAAACATTTTGTTCGAAGATTTCAATACGAAATTTTTGGTGTGTACTTCCAAGACTATCTTCAATTTTTCTTCTTAAAATAAAATCATTAGGCCGCCTTGTTTCTTAATTTCACTTCAAATAACTGTTTTCCTATCTTTCAAATTACTTTGAATAACATGTTCATCACGCTCCCTCACACTACACTTTTCAATACAATTTTTTGCGGTGATTAATGCAAACCCTTCTCTAAGCTTATGTATAAAATAAATAGATCATTGCACACGTCGACCACTACCAATGCGTCATGAAGATAATTTAATTTTTTTGCCAAACATTTTATAGAAAACTCATTTAGCGCATAAAAAGGATTAAACTTTAAATGTTTTAATATAAATTTTGCCATTGTCTGTGTAAAAAATAATAATGAATGTTAAGCACTTTATAAAAATGTTCGCATTTGTAGTTTCAGTTCATAAAATTAAATCTGGCAGCTGTATGAATGTAAATACTGTTATATAAGATTGTGTGTTCGTTTGTATAGCACATTATGCAAAGCACTTAAAAATGTTAATTAGGAACATTTTTAGTGTGAAGGCAACAATTAACCAAATCTGCTAGAGCCCCAACATCACTTAATATTTCTTGCCACCCTGCAGACAATTTTATGTTAATGTGCCAGGAGGCATATACATTTTCATATTTCATGGTACATTATTCACACACTAATATAAAAAACGAACACACCTTCCATCCCTCGTCATTCCTTTGATTCGAAAGCCCACAAACAGCCATCGTCTACAATTTCTTAATTTTTTTATTTATTTTATTGTTTGCACTGGTTTCAAAGAAAAACTGAAAAGAGACAGTAAAAAGGGACTGTCGTCGTTGTTCGTGTTAAATCTTTTATTCATTTGCTTATTCAACAAGTCTTTATATTTAAAAACATAACAAACACACAATTACAGTACACATTTTCCATACAGTTTGCATACGTATTCATATCCATTATACACAGAAAGCAATTAAAAAAAATTTGTTGACTAAATACCATTAAATAATACCCTCAACATGTTCAATAACTTTTAAGTGAAATAGTTCAATTTGATACCCACTAAGTCTATCATTTCGTAAAACTAAATAATTTGTACCTATAACAAATAAATAACACTGCACAACAGTGGTTTTGATGTTAAAGTAAAAATGGCCGATCCGTTTCTATTTTTATCCCCTGATTACGAGGCGTTCGAAAAGAAATATTTTAAGTATTTTTTTTATGTAAAGCGCAATATCTCTGAAACTAGAGGGGCTAGAAAAGTAATTAACCTATTGTCGTAATCAACAAACAAAAATACATAAGGATTAATTATACTAGGTTAAAAAAAATTATAATAAAAAAAATTTAAGAACTAAACTAAAGCCCCACGATTTTTAACATCCTTACAATAACAGTAAGTAATCCTGATATATTCATCAATGTTACTCTATCTACATGAAAGAGATTTTTGTGCAGATTAATAATCCAGAAAGTATTTTTAAGTTTGGGGGACCATTCGTGAAATATTAACGGAATAATACAAAAAGTGGTGTCAATAATGTAAATTCTAAATGTCAATATATCTTTAAAACCAGAGCTGATATGGAAAACCTAATGACGCCATCGTAATTAGGATATAAAAATACATAAGGATCGGTCATTTTTATTTAAACATGATAAGAAAACCTCTATTTTGTTGTGCAGTGTAATACATTTGAATAAGAAAATTAAATTAACAATATTTATTCGTTGTGGGTTAGCACGTCTTGATGGATTTCGTTCCACTAAGCAACACGTGAGTAGAGTTCAAAACTAATTCAAAAAACTTTACAAAACACCAATGCCTATAAACAAACTCTCATAGTAGACATTTCCTTATTAAAAGAATATGTAAATGTATGTAAAAAAATTATATTTTCTTGTTTTATTGTTTGTCTTTGATTAAGCCACATAAACACAATTTTATTGTCAAGGAATTTTGTTTTTTTTGTCATATCTGATCAGAGATGGAAAGTTGCATTTTTTGTATTTGTTAATAGAATATAATTAAAAAATAATGAAAAATGCATAAAAATAGTAAATAATACTGTGTAAAATATTTCATATTAAACATCGATTTTTAAAAATTTTTACATCAGAAAAAGTTCAATTGTATTATGTTTTCCATATCTGATATGAATAAAAATTTTTTCCAAGTTTTTACAAATAAAGCGTTCATTTACTTTTTCGCATGTAGATTAATTTTATAAAAATTTCTGCCTTCAAGCCTTATACTCTGTTCACAATTTCATGCGAAATTTCTTCAAACTACACACAAAGAAAAAAAAAATTAATTTGTTGTTGGTTCAGCACGTCTAGGTACATTTCGTTGGTGCTAAGCAAGATATCGCATGATTTCAACCACCATTTAAAAAAGCTTACGAAACAAATAATTTTTCTTAACTCGTATTCATTTTAACACGCGTTAAATAAAAATCAAATATTGAAATAAAAATTAAAATATTTTACTATATCTCTGTTGGAACAGTTTTTACGAACGGCTCCATGTTCAGTATAGTTGCTCCTTTTTGTTCTTTTGGTCTTTCTTGTTCTTTCCTTCGTTTTTGTTCCCTCGTTCGTTTTTGGTCTTTAGTTCGTTTTGTTTATCTTATTCTCATTTCCTGACCAATACACAAGCAAAACATTTCAATTTTCAATACAGTTTTTTTTGCGTGCGTTAAAAAGAGACAAATGTAGTGCGCCTAAAAAAACAATTGAAAATGTATTAAAAAAATTTAATATTTATTAAATTAAAAGAAAGCATTTCATATTGTGTATTTTCGTTCAAAAAGTTTTACTTCTACTAGAGTGCGGCACAAGCCTAAAAAATGGATTACAAGTTTTATTAATACGCGCAGGTTTAAAAATAATATTTATAATTTTTATTAAAAAACAAACTTATACAATTGAAGTTTTATCTATATGTAAATTAATGAAGTGAAAAACAAATAAAATATAAATGACAACCTATGTGATTGAATTACAATTAAATTAACAAGTATAATTATAACAAGTATAATTTAACACCCCCTCTCAATCACTGAGTTGTAGATCTTTACAAAATTTCGTAAATTTAGTTGTATCCAATGCCTTCGTAAACATATCTGCAATTTGATCTTCGGTTGAAACTTGTTCCAACTTGATGATATTTTTTGATATGTAGTCACGGATAAAGTGATATTTGACGTCGATATGTTTGGAGCGTTTAGTTTCAGCATTCTTTGCTATTCCAATGCATCCACGATTATCTTCGTAAATGGTGACGGGTTTATCCTCTAAAAGTATACGAAGATCAATTAAAATACCTCTAATCCAAATAGCTTCAGAAACTGCATGACTAAGAGCAATGTATTCTGCTTCGCTGGATGACATTGCAACTGTAGTTTGCTTCTTACTACTCCAAGATATAGGACAACCAAAAACTTTAAATATATATCCGCTAACAGATTTCCAGTCAGCATCTACAAAGCCACTAACTTCATTATCATCTAAGCAGCTTTTATAAATTAATTTAAGATTCATAGAGCCTTTTATGTAACGAACTATACGTTTTAGACTTGTCCAATGAATATCTCCGGGATTATTTTGAAATCGACCCATATATCCAACTTGATAACATATATCTGGACGGACACTTAACATGAAGTACATTAAACTACCCAACATTTCACGATAAGGGTTTCTACATTCTTCATTTGAAGTATTGTGTGATAAACATAAACCTTTTTCCATAGGAGTCTTTGATGGATTACATTCGGCTAGTGAAAATTTCTTCAATATCCTTTCAATATTTGAGTGCTGACTTAGCTTCATTATACCATGTTGTCTATTATATTCAATTCTTGTTCCCAGATAGTACTGCAGTGGGCCACAATCTGACATTTCGAAAACCGAACTCAGCTTTCTCTTAAGACTTTCTATCGCGTCTGCATTATCTCCTGCGATCAAAACATCATCAACATAAACAAGTAAGTATAAAACATATTTATCTTTAAATTTTGTGTATAGGCAAGAGTCATGCTTTGAGCGAGTAAACTTTAATTGAATCAGGAAATTATCAAATTTTGTATACCAACATCGTGGGCTTTGCTTAAGGCCATAAATTGACTTATTAAGTTTACATACATGAGTTGAAGGAGCTTTTAGACCGTCTGGAATTTCCATAAAAATATCTTCTTTTAAGCTTCCATACAAAAAAGCGGTTTTAACATCAAGTTGATGTAAGTATAAGCCCTTTTTAACACTAACGGCTAATACTATTCGAATAGTAGAAAGTTTAGCTACTGGAGAGTAAGTTTCTTCATAATCTATACCAGCTCTTTGAAGAAATCCTTTCGCTACTAAACGTGCTTTGTATCGGATTGGGACTCCATTTGCATCTTCTTTAATTCGAAAGACCCACCTGGACTTAAGA
Source organism: Nowickia ferox (assembly GCA_936439885.1). Taxonomy (NCBI): domain Eukaryota; kingdom Metazoa; phylum Arthropoda; class Insecta; order Diptera; family Tachinidae; genus Nowickia; species Nowickia ferox. The sequence goes on from OW387026.1 coordinate 31,360,627, forward strand.
AGTTTTTTCTGATCTGGACGAGGAACCAAGTGCCATACTTTATTTTTCTTCATTGCTTCGAGCTCGTTTGTCACTGCTTCTAACCACTTAAATTTATCTGGACTATTCTCAATGTCCTTAAAGTTTTCAGGTTCCATGAGGCTAGAATATGCAATTGCAGAATTTGCATGACCTGTTATGTATCCCAGAATCTTATTTTTGATTCGTTCACTCCTTCTTACATTATCTTGACCTTCATTGTCATTTTCTAATTCACTTCTATCTTCATCTTTGCTTTTATTCTCATTTTCAAAAGAATCTGAAATATCATCAGTAAGTAAATTTGAATTTCCATCAACATTGTCAGAAACGACACTGATATTATCTACGGATTTCCCCTCTTGTTCGTTGCTTTCATACGTAATCAGAACATCTGAATTCGCAGTTTCTTTTTCTTCTTTGTTAAATGGAAATATTGACTCATTAAAACGTACATCTCTAGATATTACTACCATTCTCTTATTCTGATTCCATAATCTATACCCATTTGAAGTATAACCCATCATCACCATTTGAACAGATTTTTTATCTAATTTCTTTCTAACTTGATGTGGGACCCATGCAAAAGCCTTGCAGCCAAAAATGTTTAATTTTGAGACGTTTGGTTTGCTATTGTACCATATTTCTGATGGAGTTTTTCGACTTTCTAGCGCTTTAGTTGGGCATCTATTTATTAAATAAGTTGCTGTTAATGCAGCTTCACCCCACAAGAACTTAGGTGCGCTTGCCTCAAGCAACAGAGATCGTATCTTTTCCACTAAAGTTCGATTGAATCTCTCTGCAACTCCGTTTTGCTGCGGAGTATAAGCTACAGAGGTTTGGATTTGAATACCTTTTCTCTTAAAATATGCTAAAGCTTCTTTTGACATGTACTCTCGACCCTGGTCTACTGTTACCATAGATAAAGGAACGTTATGCAAGGCTGTCGCCATTGATTCGTATTCAACGAAATGTTTAAAAACCTCTGATTTCTTTTTCATCAGATAAATATAGGTAAAGTGACTAAAGTCATCAATAAAACTTACAAAATATTTATAACCATCCCAAGTTTGTGGGTCAAAAGGTCCACATACATCTGTATGTATTCTCTCTTGAATACATATATCACATAAACCAACAGGGGAGAAACTATCAATACCTTCAGCCATCTTGTTGCGTACTAGCTCTTTCAAACTCGCATCGCTTGCATGAGCCATTCTTGAGTGCCATAATTTATTTATTTCTACTGTAGATATGTTGGCTTCTTTGCAGGTTTTTAGTCTCAAACTCAATTCATATAAACTTCCGTTCTTATAAGCTTTCATGACGATAACTTTATTTTTCTTGAATACATCCACATTTTTATAAAACTCAACATTAATTCCATTTTCTGTAAGTTTTGGAACAGACAAGAGATTGTCTCGAAGACCTGGAACATATAGAATATCTTTTATATTAATTAAGGTATTACCGAACTTTGCATTAACACCACCACGATGAGTTGCCATTAACTTCTCTTTGTCTTTAGCAACACTTATACCAATAGGACATTCCAGTTTGTCTAAATAATCAAAGCACTTCTCATTCTTACACATGTGATCCGTTGCACCAGAGTCTATTTTGAATTTTAGAATATTTTGCGATTCCAATTGATTTTTGTTAAAAACCCCAGACATAAAACAAATTGATTGTGAAGTTGATGCGGTATTTGCTTTTCTATCACCTGTACCTAAACGGACACGGCAATCCTTTTGTTTATGCCCCTTCTTTTTGCAACGAAAGCAAAAACCAATAAATTTATTAAATTTCTTTTCACTACTAAACGCTGTTGTTTTTGTTAGTTCAGAATCAAAACGATCTTGCCTTTTAGCATCTTCTGCAAGCAGCCTCTGCTTAACTATTTCAATAGTTAAATCCGACTCTCTCATATTTTCCAAAGCAGCCACCACAGGGTCAAAGCTATCGGGTAGTGTGACAAATAATTGAGCAACAATATCGTTTTCAGATAGTTGAGCACCAGAAGTTTTTAGCTTTCTTATAATATCATCAAAAATTAAAAGATGTTTCCGTAGATCATCATCTGACTTCATTCGCAATAAAGCTAACTGCTTTCTTAGCAAGGTCTGGCTTGTAATCGACTTCTTAGCATATGTATCTTGCAAAGCAGACCACATGTCCTTAGCTGTAGTTTTATCTCGAACACATTCCAGGTATTCGTCAGCAATCAAACTAACCAAAGCCGCTTTAGCTTTCTTGTCCTTTAGCAAAAATGATTCAGCTAACGCAGGGTCAGCTGGTGGAAGATTATTGATAGCATCCAAAAGATTCAAAGAATCTAAGTACATCAGTACACGAAAAGTCCAATTTTTAAAGTTTTCTCCACGGAATTGTAAATGCCGTGAGATAATTCACGCTTGCTATCGCCCATAACCTTTTATTAATACGCGCAGGTTTAAAAATAATATTTATAATTTTTAAGAAATTTATTATTCGACATATTGTCATAAGTTTATTTTAATTTGAAATTTATTTGCTGGAGGTCAAGCATTGTCTATATATTTCATTGGTGCTTAGCCAAATCATCAGTAGACTTTAACCACATTTTGAACAGTCACAAACCTCTTATCTTATGCACAGACTTTCAAAAACTATTTGAGAATTCACAAATAATAATCACAAATAATAATATTTCTGAAAATCACAAGCGAAACACAAGCAATAGGCATAGAAACTATAACAAAATCCCAGCAAATAATTTATATTCGATATGAATCTATTTTATTTTTCTACACCTTTATACAATTAGGAATCCATTGGATAACAATAAAAGTATTTATAAGGCAAAATGAAAAATAAAATCTAAATTTAACATTTAAGAAATTTATTATTCGACATATTGTCATAAGTTTATTTTAATTTGAAATTTATTTGCTGGATGTCAAGCATTGTCTATATATTTCATTGGTGCTTAGCCAAATCATCAGTAGACTTTAACCACATTTTGTTATAGTTTCTATGCCTATTGCTTGTGTTTCGCTTGTGATTTTCAGAAATATTATTATTTGTGATTATTATTTGTGAATTCTCAAATAGTTTTTGAAAGTCTGTGCATAAGATAAGAGGGTTGTGACTGTTCAAAATGTGGTTAAAGTCTACTGATGATTTGGCTAAGCACCAATGAAATATATAGACAATGCTTGACCTCCAGCAAATAAATTTCAAATTTATAATTTTTATTAAAAAACAAACTTATACAATTGAAGTTTTATCTATATGTAAATTAATGAAGTGAAAAACAAATAAAATATAAATGACAACCTATGTGATTGAATTACAATTAAGTATAATTATAACAAGTATAATTTAACAACAAGCAATCTAATTAAGTTCAAAATGTGTGTATATTACTCCATTATTGCAAAACAAATACTTACAAAAGAGATATGTTTTACTTTACGATAAGAATACTGAAGTACAGAACAACACTGTAATAGAACAATATTGAAGTAAAACAAAGCCTATCAAAACAAAAATTAAATAGAACAACAAAATTCAAAACATGTATGAATATTCGGATAGCAAAGGCCCAATTCATACGAGGATTTAAAAAACTTGTTTTATTTTAAATTCTCTTTAAAAGTTGCTTTTAAAAACATTTTTTATTCGTACGATGATTTTTTCCATGTTTTTAGTTTTGATTTCTTTGTCTTCAAAAATCGTATCAGTGCACTCGAAGAAGTCGTAGAGACGAAGACCCTCTGTACCATGCTCATTCGCAAACAAACGCAGATAAATTCTTTTTAAATTAAAAGTACAGATATAGATATTTTGATATGTAACTTAAAAGCGTCATAAGACGGCAACATAATTAATACCTTAAGGAAAAAAAACGTCGTAAAAAATATACATGAGAATTGATTTATCGTGAAACCGCTTTCCGCAAAATGCGTTTTGCTTAAAAAATTATTAAATACATAATAATAACGGTAAACACCTTCAACTTAAATATCCATTGTAAAACAATAAGTCAAAAATGTTTTTTTCTTTGAAAAACACGCACTAGAAATTAACTTTATTAGCACTGCTGAAAAAGATAAGGAAAGTTGTTTTGTTTGTTGTTTGTTCACTTCCGATGCACAAAAGTAAATGTAAAAAACAACTGATTGCAAATCTTTTTGCATGTTTAAGTAGTACCACTAATAGTGAGTATTAGAGCGAACTAACGGTGAAAAAATCGAACATCGTCATTTGACCACTATGTGCTACTACTGAACCACTGTGCAGTGATGCCAGTAGATTTAAAAGAAATCCGTTTTCCCTATTTAAGGCCTTATTCAGATAAATATATATTTGTATTACAAAATGTTTAGCAAACAAATGTCCATAAAAAATTTGTTTTGTAAACCTTTTGTAAACCAAAGTTATTTCGTCTGAATATAACAGCAGTTATTATTTTATTGAAGCTACGGTAGGTTACTTAAAACTTGACATATGTAATTCTTTTGCATTAAATTATTTAAAGAGACTCCTTCTGCATTCGAAATTAATGCAAACTTTTCTACAACAGGCGGAAGATCTGCACTGCGACACCAAAATAACTAGATAAAGGCCTATGTAATTATTTTATTTTATTTAAATTTTTAAGAGGTTTATGAGCAAAAATATATTTTGATTATAATTATTTTTTACATTTATGCACAAAAAATGCAATCTGAGAATAAAAAATACCTAAATTTTGGCCAAAATAAAGTATTTGCCCGATATTCCCTACACTCCTATGTTAGTGACAAAAATACCCACAGGTATTCACATTGAATGAAAAAAATAAAATAAAGCAACATACCAAAAATTGAAATAACTGTAAAGAAAAATTAAAAAAAAATTCGAAGAACGGAAATGGTGATTTTTGTACCCCTACACCGTTTGCCTACAAACTCAAAAAATCGTGTTTCAAAAAAACATTGAAAAATCAACGTGTGAATTACGTGAAATACAATTTTTCATATAAAATAAACATTTGCCTTTCGTTAGGAATATAAAGGCTGAAAAGAGGTTTTATTTACAATGAAATAATATCGTACTATGTACATCCATCTATATACATAAAATCGCAGTGTGTGTTTGTTACTAACGCATGATTTCTGGAACTATAAAACCTGTGGAGCTTAAATTTTCCACACAGGTTAGGGTCACTATAGAGTAATTTGTAGTTAAAAAATAATAATTGAGGGTAAGATAGGCTTGCCAGATGGCCTGGATTGTCTAGTTTTTTTGGAGCCTTGTCCAGCTACCAGCTAAAATACAATTTGTCCACTTAAAAAAGAATTTCTTTAATTTTCAAAAATAGTTCTTGTGTCAACTATATATTTTTAATTAATTAATATAATATCTTCTACAGAAAAAATTTCAATACTAAATAGAAAGAGAAAATATATTGCTTACTTATACAATTGTGCTTGCAAATTTATAAGCAATTGTATTTTTCCCCAACACTCAACAAAAAGTATCAACATTTTTATATTTTGAACAATAAGTGCATTTTTAAACTGTCCAGTTATTTTTTCAAAACCCAGGTGAATTTTTTCCATTGTCCAGTTATTTGACTTTAAGTATCTGGCAACCCTAGGGTAAGACAACGTTTTCCGGGCTCTTCTAGTATCTATATATATAAAAGAGCAACTTTATGGAGTGACATACTGACTGACTGATTCATCATCGCCCGGCCCAAAAGACTATAGCTAGGGAGCTGAAATTTGGTGTGTAGGTTCCCCTTACAATGCACGGAAGGGTGTAAAAAGGGGTAAAATCGGCATCGTCATATTTCGGAAACTACGATAGATAGACTTCTATGTGTGTAATTTTAGGGGTAAAAGCTGAATTTTGGTCGTATTTTTCCTTCTCGACAGAATCTCGAATGCAGTTTGGTAGTTTTTGTAAATTTGCACTTATAAGGGGTAAAATAGCAACTGTTTTCGGTACTAATTTTGTTAATGATAAGGTACAAATGATATACCTGTAAAAATAATTTACAATGACTTTTTACCGCTCAGTAAAAGATTCGATAATAAAATGTATGATCGATGGCCCAAAAAGTGCTAAGGGGATAAAAATGGGTAAACAAAAGGGGAAATTCAGTTCTTTAATTTCAGAAACTACATTAGATGGACTAAAAATTCCAAAAGTATAAGAATGTTGCTAAAAAATAAACGGACATGTGTTTGGTCTTTTTCAATATATATACTGTTGGGGCTTAAAGGGGGGGGGGGGGGGGGAGGGTAAAAACTGCATTTTGGTCATTTTACTGCACTTGTCATAGGTTTTAAATTATTGAACGTAGCAGAAAGCTTTTTGGCGCGATATCTTTAAATCAAAAGTGTCCCAAACAATAGTGTGTATACTCGTATCTTAGAACTGAACTCTATCAATATAGATTTCACATAAAAAGACTTGGTTGGTACATTATAAAAGATAATACAACGAATTTCTCAAATGACTAGAACAAGAAACACACCTATCAATATGGATCCCAAATAAAAGAGCTTTATGAGTAGGTTTAATGCATCAACATGAAGAAGGTCTCAGTTGACCACAATGCCAAAATGCCGAGTTTCATGTACTTTTATATTTGAACCATATATACTTGGGTCTCATATGCAAGAGCTTGGTAAGTACGTGTAAAGTATCCGCTAAAAAGGTAGCGGTCAATATGCTAGTATGTACATATGAGTATACATACATATATAGTTTGCATGTTTATGCTCGTGTTCTATTGCACTGTATGTTTCGGCTATGATTTACTGTTGTTTTGTTTGATTCTCACTTTTTGTGTTGATGTTCTACTTGTTTTGAAAATACAAGCACTAACAAAACTGTAGAGAAAACCTTTTCGAATGATGCTTGCTTTATTTTAGTGAGAGTCATGTTTTGTTAGTTTTGATTTGTTATTTATTTTCTAGACACATTGTTTGGAAGTAGTGTGAAATATAATACAAAACTTTAAGATCGTTTTAAGCAGCCCACCCATTTGCAATATAATTGCAAAATTTTTCGTATTGTACAATAATATCGTTAATGTGCATGTCATATTCTTCGAAGGTGGCACAATATATTAGCAAATATCAAAAGACTTTTGATTTTTATTGTGCAATCAAGACAATTGTGCAATATGATGGCAACATTGTTCAATGTTGTTTACTTTTTCATTGCCAGGAAAATTGTTCAATATTTTGCCATTTATTGCATAGTATAGGCCAAAATTACAATAATATGTACAACAACATATGCAATAATATTGTGTAATAGATGGGTCGCTTTAAGCAGTCCTTTAATTTCTACCTTTTACTTACAAAAAGTACACAGCGAATGAGACCACAAACTACAAAACAGAAAATAAGTTTGAACAAGAAAAAATTTTTACAAAATTAAAACATAGAATTTGTTGTGTTGAATTAAAAACACAATGTGTAACGATTATTAGCACAGAGGACTGTGATTATTAGTATCAAAAAATTTTTTTTCAAATTTATTCTCAAATGATTACAGGCTTTATTTAAGCATTTTCACTCAATAATATTAATTTTATCCATTTACTTACAAAAACTAAGCAACGAATAAGGCACTAAGTATAAAATTAAATAACTTTAGAATAACAATACACGAAGAAAACATCAAAGAGGATTTGATGACTTTGCAATCTCTGCTCTGTTCACTGAACAGCTGACCGAAAAGAATAAACTAGTTTTTTTTGTTGGGAACAAAAAAGAACAATCCGAATCCGCATCAGTACAAACTTTTAAACGAAAATTTATATCCTCACAAAAACATAAATGTGAAAAAAGGCCAAATTCCTTTCCAAAATTTCGGCCATTTATACCTTGAAAATGCACTATTGTGTCTTTACAAGGACCCAAGCATGTGCAAAATTTTGTAAGAGTCATCCGAGTAGTAGAAGTATGTAAAAGTAGCGTAAATTGTAGTGGGTGTGACCCCGCCTACTTTTTTAAAATCTGCTTATGTGAAGTACTTTTGAAAACGGTAAATTATAGCATTACGAGAGTGGGTTTCCGATATTGGTAACTTACCTAAACTTATTTGTCTACAAAATTGCAGCTCTCTACTATTTAATAGTACCTACGATAAATTTTTATGTGCGTGGACCTAACTCGTTAATGTAACAATCTGTGCTTCCGCCTTACTTAAATTCTTAATATCGAGTTTAAAGTGCCTGTCCATGCTTTTTGATGATCTATGACTTAGATTTATTTATGTATCGAATTTTAACTCTCTAACGTGAATTTAAGTTTTAAGAGCATGGCTTCACCCCTTGGAAAAACGTTTAATCGTCTTTCGAGTTGCTCGCTCATCTACAATTACTTATATATAAAATTTTAGGGCTAATTCTAGCTTTAGATTTTATGGGCTTTACCGAGCTCACTTTTATAAACTCAAGATTTTATTGTGAGCAGCGTTTATACATATATCATGTTGATTTTCAATAAGTATGGCATACGTGCAACGTGTGTACAAGGTTTCAATAAAATGGCTTGAATTAGGAGCTCTACATGTAGTTTTTAACTCAGAGAATATTAGAGTGGCTCCGCAATATAAAAAATTAGCTTTAATAATAAGAAACAATATATGAAGAGAATTCATTTAAAATTAATGGTAAAAACCACACTGATTTTATGGAACCGCGTATTATCAGTGTTTCAGTTTTATACTTATGTATATTTATGGTGTTTTGAAATTGACTTGTGGCAAAGCAGCGTCCGAAAATGTATCATGTTCATTGATAAAATATGTATATAATGTAAGAAGTGGCGTCGACATCTCCATGTCATCATAATTTTCCCTAAAAGTTTTCGTTATCAAGAGCAGAGAAAATTGTTGCTGTGGAAACTATTTTCCCAGGCTTGGTTCAATTATTTTGATATATGGAAAAATTGGCGATCATCTTCAAATAATAATAGTGACAACAATAGCTGGACGAAAATATCATTAAAAGAAGCACAATCAGTGTTACTGAAAGGTAAGTTTTTCCTTACTGATTAAATATTGTGATTTCAACTTATTTGCATTGCATTTTATGTTTCACAGAAATTATGCAGAAATGTCACTTGAGATGGTTTTATTAGACTTTGGGATTCGCTCAATTGCATTGTAGAATGGCAAGTTTCTAATTTGTCTGTTTAACACATAACTAACGTGACCAGATGGTTTTTGCAAAAAGCGTGACACGATTGATCAAAAAAGCGGGATTTTGAGGAAAATATCACCAAAAAAGCGAGATTTTAAAATAAATACTTTTTAGAAAGCGGGATGTGTAATATGCACATATGACGTACACAGTCTTGTATGTGGGGAGCACAGTTTTCAACTCAAAAGAAACGCTTTTAAATAAACAAAAATATATACGAGTATCTATATGAATAAAAATCACATGTCGTTCATTGGTAATCGCATCAATTAAGAACGCCTGCATCGATTTCGCTATTTTCTTTTAATGTGGCACCTCCCATATAAAATTTTTCTTTATTTTGGGATATCTTTCAGCAGCGTTTTCTTACAAAAAAAGTTCGAATTAGACATGTGGATGTGAAACCTCCCATAAAGAACAAATATTTACTTTGAGATATTTGGAAAACTAATATAGGGAGAAGGGTGAAATTTTGTAGGGTTTATTCTGTTAATAATGAGTGCACTGATCTTGCTGATTTGGCCATAGCTTATTATTGATGGTCTAGAAGGAGCTATTAACTTTTTAATGCGTAAAGTTATCGTGACACTTCCCATATAGAAGCAACGTTTATTTCAGATAATAGTATTATGAAAAAGGAGGCAATAATGGAGCAAAAAGTGTGTCACCTCCTAAGTAAATATTAATCTTTCAATAGCTTGGTAATTTTAAATTTCTTCTAGTTCTGAGGACAAAAGAAAAATATATGGATTTCTATGACTTACATTTTAATAAGATATTGAAAAGTTCAAAACTCTAAAAAGCGGGATTGAAATTTGAAGCGGGATCGACCTACAAAAAGTGGGATAATCCCGCCTAAAGCGGGACGTCTGGTCAGGTTACACATATTAAGATAATTTTTTAAATTTTTCCAGTGATAAAACATAAATATTGCAAGCATCACAAATTCTAAGTGGACTTCTGGGAAGCATCATCAATATTTTCGCTATTTCCATATGGTACACAAAACACTGTACTATTATAATTAATAAATATATGTATGTATGAATGTGTAAATAGTGTTTGTTTTTTATTTCTGTCATATTTTGGTTTGTGTCTTAAGTAAAATATTTCTAAATAGTTATTATTATATTAATATTAATATAGTTATTATTATATTAATATTCAGTCCTGTCTATGGAATTAATTCAGTAATTGTAATCGAATTAATAGTAGTACATGGAACCGACAAAATTCGATTGGCTACAAATTCGGTTATCACAACGAATCTGTTTTCTCTGTGTAGTAGATTCGAATGTGCTCAGCTGAAGTACATGAAATAAGAGGCTTAAATTTTATAGGCGCGTTAACGCCCATTTTTTTAACAAAAGTTTATAGCTTTGCATTATCGCAACATGTATGAACAATTTCAATAACATTGCTTTCAATAAACGCTTTAGATTTGCTTTTTTTTAATTCTGAGCTTAATGGGCGTAGCCCCGATTCCTGGCTAAAAATTCCAGGTTTTCAGATTTTTTAAGTTAATTCCTCACCTAGGCCTACTAGTCTATCAAATTTCAGCTCACTAGTGCAAATTTTAATTTTTATGGGCGTAGCCCCGCCCCTGACTAAAATTTCGGTATTTTCATATTACCAAAAATGGGGGCTTGTTTACTTGCTCTCGAGATGTTCAACAACCGTGCTGCTATTTAATAAGCCTAAAATAGACTTAGTATGGTACCTCCATTCCAAGTAAACTAACATGTTTTATATTTTCCCGTATTTAATAATCCTTGATGGTGCAAAACTGTTTAGTGTCTCAATTTAAACGCCCCATTAAAAACGGGATGTATCGCGATGTTATGTAAAGGGTTTATTCTTAAATAATTTTTTCGATTTTGTTCAGTAGAAAAGAACGGGTTCAGAGAAATTAAATGGAACATTTCCTTTAATTTATTTTTAGTTATGAATGTTCATTAGCGATAAATTTAATAATTACCATCAGAACTACTTGCCATATCGTCGGGTGGTTACTGGTTTGCCACACAGACATTAAGAAAACATCATTATTGTGGCAATCAACAAGGTAAGTTGATTGCCAAATTTCATTACTCGCTTACAAATCACATTACATGAAATTAAAAAAAATTATGTTTAAGTTGATAAAGGAGTAGAATGATTCTTTTAAACTTAATAGATTACGGGATGATGTTGCCAATAAAAGAGTAACTACTTTGCAAGAATCGATTATTTTAGTTACACGCCTTGTTAAATTCATTAAGTTGGTGATCCAGTAGGAAGAGCTTCCACCCAAAATGCTTAATGCCAAACCCGATTACCTTTTTTGAAATATTTTGCAGGGATTATACGGTTATCCGTAGCAGATCAGTCAACCATGCGAGCGAGACAAAATCTCGCGAAGGCCAAACAACACACACAAGCCTGACCGCACTTAAGAAATAATTACGATGACGCAAGAGCTGTTCTTCTGTCCAGAGCTGCCAAATACTGTTAGCAAAAAATTAGGAGTCCCGGTTAGTTATCCTGAATGAACTGAAAAAAAATTTCCTTTACTTAAAAAAAAAATTGCATAAAGAAATAACTTTTTTGCGTAAAATGTTCATGAGATTTATTTAGTGGATTATTGCCATATAAAGTAAAGTGCTATTACTAAGTCTGATCTGAAATCTTCGGAGATCCATAAAGAAAGTTGGTCACCAAAATCGCCAACTGAGGGATTTACTACCCTTTGGTAATACTATCGAACCTATACTGTCAGTATCGTGCGTAGTTTTTATTGTTGCACAGTGTAATTTAAATATTAGTAAATTGCATATTAAATTTTAAAAATCTTTTCCCACGGGGTCTAGGGCGACATCAAACATAAATCCGCCACTGCTCAAAATTAGACGTGAAGTCAATTGAAATCACATAACAAAGACTTTATTTTATTTTGCTGACCAGTGTTAATGAAATGTACTATCAACAAACTAGTTTAAGAACTATTTTTACAGATTGCTCTGTATGTCCAGAAAAGCTGCGGCCTCATTTACTTCTGTGTTCTCATAAGCATTCATCTAAATTTGAAAAATTGAAGTCTTAAAAGTTCTAAGCCGTTTAAGAGTAATTTCACTGCTAATGTTACATACATATTATATATATTACCTACCTACATATGTATGTATATTCCGGTCTGTGTAATTTGAAAGCGAGTAATTCTCCAGCTGACACACCACATCCACAGCAAATTTTAAGGCGATGCGGCTGGTGAAAATGAAATTCATTCTTCAACTAAAAACACACTTCCCAGCTGCTGTGTTTCAGTGTAAACAAATTTATTGTTCATGGAAATTCATTTAGTTTCTTCTTAATGAAGTGTTATTTACAAAAAAGTACCATGGCTTAATTGAAATTTAAATATTTACTTTTTCATATTGTTTGTTTTTTATGATGTCCTAAATAAAGCTATTTTTATTGCTACAAGACAAGTTAAATGAAAACATAATTAGTATCCTTAATATCATTCATGCAAAAGCACACAATACAATATAAGCAAATTGATACGCAAACACTTTAGTATTTAAATTTCGGCAAAATTATTGAAAAAAGTTCAATAAATTAAATAAAATTACCTCGTGAAATGTTCTGATAGCTTTGTCATGCCAAATATTCCACCATTCGTAAATGATGAGACCCCAGCTCTAAAGTTAGCGATTGATAGAATTGATATCAACAATTTACCAACTTGTTGCTAATAAAATGTTGCACAAACAAACATTCTTGTATCATCTAGAGTCCTGTTGAATGTCTATCCACGTACATAAAACACGTACACATTTATTTACTTTATGTGCAGATGTGTTTGTAGACTGTAGTTTTAGCAGTAAAACTAAATACTACTTGTTGTTTGTTTTTTTTCTGCAAAAAAAACTTGTAAAACCTAATTGAATAAATAGAAAATTTACACCTTAATTGCTTACGAATACATAAAGATATCTTCCACATGTTTTTATTCTTGATTGCAGTTGGCAAAATGCCAAGAAAAGCAATGTTTCCTGTTTGGTTGCTCTCAGAGTTTTTCTATTTCATATTCTCTACTTTGCTTTCTTATTCTCCTAAAAAGGATTAAAACTTGGCAAATGTCTAATTGAAGACTACAACAATTTGTTCTTAGTTGACTTAACTATAATTCAATTACTCTTCAACGAGTGTGTGTGCCATAGAAATTCTTTCAAACTTAAAGGAACTAGAAATGAAAAATGTCTTAAAAAAACAATTTTTAATGGAGAACAAATGGACGAGTATATATATTTTTTTTTTCTTAAATTATAGTAATAAAATCTGAGTATGTGAAATTATTTAGATTAAAGATTTTTTAATTGCATTTTTTTCTATTTTCTTTCACTATTATTACTTCTAGACTAACGACGTAAACACGCAACTATATATAAGTACGAATTTTTCTAGAAAATATTCTAATATTGAAAACGTAGTTGGTTCATTTTGTTAAGTTTGTGATATATCTTCAATTCTAATAATTTCCATTTAAGGCAGGAACAATTTAATTCTTTTATGTTTGTGTTCTTCGCACCTGGCCTTAAAGTTAAGGTTGATAAAGATAGTTAAAAATCTTTAATATTTTCTATGCTCGCCTACTCAGTAGATCTATTCTGTAGTAAAGTAGTTAGACCACCAAGATTGGAACTAATGACTAGTGCCAGCCTAAGTAAGATTTTTTAATCAATAATATATGTATATGCATTTATATCATTTACATAAAGAATGTCATAACTCAAAAAATGGATCTTTTGAGTTAATGTTGCAGAATTAATCCTCATACCGTTATTTATATTGTGCAAAAATTTTATATAAATATCTTGTTGAATCAGTTCTTAGGAGAAAAATAAAATTTTCTTTCTCCGTTATGCTAGGAACACAACTGCGACGAACGACGAACTTTTGGTCGCGAATATTCGTCGTCAAAAATAAAACACATTGGTGTATATGAAAATGCACACAATCATGGCGTAGGGCGAAATTCGTCATACGCGGCGATAGATTTATTTCTATTTCTTACACCGGCGAACGTCGAAAAAACAATTTTCTCTCTCTTTCTCTCTCTGTCTTTGCACACACATTAACCAACTTTATCAAATATCAGAGAGGAATTCGTTGAGTAAATTCGTCGTTGTTGTGCTTCAGACGACGAATTTACGCAGCGAACTCTTATCGACGAATTCGTCGATATGGACGAAATTCGTCGTTCGTCCCAGTTGTGTTCCTAGCATTAATGGTAGAATTACTGAAATCGTATCGTGCTGTTGCGTGTCAGCTGACAAAATCCGTAACACTTAATAAGCATGTTGATGCTTATTGAAAATGTGTTGGCAGCTTTTGCTACGTAAAAATCTACAGAAAAGAGATTTTTACGTAGCAAACGTCAACTTCTGGCTTACATACATACACACACACGTATAAAGCAAAGTAACAGCTGACACTTTCGCTGGCAGCCTCACGTTTTTGCTAACTAACATCCAGACTTAAACGATACGACAACTTCAAAAGTAAGACGATACGATTTGACTAACGAAGCCATAAGTTGTGTGTAAATTGAAAACTTTAAACTCATTTTGTGGCAAACTAGTTATTTTGAGTTATGACGTTGTTTGAGTAAAAGAGCGATATAAAGTCCTCTTTCGGATTCACGCAGAGTGAGTTGAGATTTTCGTTCTAATTGATTAAGAATTAGACCGCTCTCGCTCATACTCCAGTAGGCACCAAATTGATGGTGATGTAACTTAGGGTTTACAAGTGCAAGTGCAAGTTAGAAAAACTCGGTACACTCAAACTCTTATACTAACACCATTGCACTGAAGGTGGTGCTTGCAGCCTACTTCCAACGCAACTTGCAAGTAATCTTACGAGACAGTGACTTGCTGCAAGTAAATGAAAAGCTTAATAAAAATGTTACCCTATTAATAGTTTAGTATAATTTAACTGAATTGCAGTATAATTTTATTGTAGTTTTTACTTTAAGTACATTTAAAAGGTAGTTTGATAAATTTTTGATTAAATATTCTTAAGTCAAACATTTAATGAAGTTTTTAGACATAAATATCATTAAAACAATACGAGTAAAGTTCAATGCTATCTGTTCCCTTAAAAGTAAACCTTTTTTATGTTATCGACAACTCTGCATTAAATAGTTAACAAGCAAGTTGCAACTTGTCGAAATTTTTTTCAAAATTTTCGTTGATAATAAGTTCACAGAACTAACATGCAAGTACTTGGACGTATAAGCGCAGGGTAAGTCAGTTATACAAAATTTATTTTATTTAATAAATGTAGCAAATACAATTACAAATTATATATTAATTTATTTTTACGAGCATAGAAGCAAGGACCTTCACCCGTTGCAGTAAACAGAACAGAGTTTTTGTTGGGAACCCATTGGTCACCCTTTATATAAACCTACTTTCAGGTTTTACTTTAAATTTTTAATAAAAAAAGAACTGGGTTTGGAAAATAACACCGGAAACATTACACCTAAAAAGCGAATGAAATAACTCCCAAATATGTTCATACATTTTGGTGCCTGCCTGCAGGCCGTCAAGTAAAATCGGGAGATTATAGCTAAAATTAAGAGAAATGTAGTACTAGATCAGCGATGAATCCGACAGTAATAGAATGTGTACTCTCGGCAACTGGGACATAATTCATTGTAGGGAAGATCCAGCCTAGTAGCATAGTGCATAACGTCCAAGGTCCCGTTTCTGTTAATAACAGTGTTCTGCAAAAAAAAAAGAACACACGGTGTCCTGGGACACCGGCTAGGAACGTAGTACGTTTTACTTACCTTAGAAATTTCCCCTTACCTCCTAGTGGGCTTATCATCATCATCATTATTATAAATGTGAAAGTGAGTTTGTTTGTTTGTTTGCTACGCTTTCACGCCGAAGCCACTGAACGTATTTTGAAATTTTTTCAGCAATAGAAAGCTTCATTACCAGCGTCAAATACAGGCTATTTTTTATCCGGTTCGGAACCGGATTTTTATATTTGTCACGGATTTTCCAACCGCTAAAATCTGGAAAATTCTTTCACCAAGAAAAGGCTCCTAACCGGTTTTTTTATATTCAAATCGGATTTTACCAAAAACCCATTTTTGTGCTGGTTAGAAAAATTTTCGCTTCGGGTTTGATTATTTAAGAAGTTTTAAAACCGGTTTTTATCAGGCTTCCTAATTTTTTTTATCGCCTTTTTGTCTGATTTTATCGTTGGTTTTTTTTAACATTATCACTGAGTAATAAATAACAAAACATTCATAAATTTTAAGTATAGTTTCCAAAATAGCAGATCAACGCGAGTGAAGTAGTGAGTAAAAGTTAGTTTTTGATAAACTATACAGCGTTTGTGTCCTTTCAGATCTCCCCATGTTTTGAATTTCATCAAAATCATATAGATAGTTTAAGAGAGGTAGGATTTGCCTCTTACACCTCCTCGTGATGCTAATTTTGAACAAGTTAATAGCCATGTACTTTCCTAGACTCAGATCTAACTATGTTTCGAATTTTCATCAAAAGAAAGAAATTTTACCTTTCTCCACCCCATATGCTCCTATTTAAAAAAAAATTATCCTATGTCTTCTTGTATACTCAGATCTATCGCTGTTTCGAATTTTGGAAATTTGAATTTCTTCAAAATCGGCTAGATAGTTTCTTACAGGCAGAAATGTTACACTACCTCCCCTCCTATCTAAAACATTATTCTAAGCGTTTGCAGGTGTGTTTTCATATGTTTGTGTCTACATTAGAAATTAATGAGGAAATGCTACGAAATTGGGTAAATTTCAATGATTAACGTGACACTAATATTTCGCCAGAGGAGCAGACGGAATTAGTATCAAGACGTAGAGATGCTACAAAACAAGGTTTGCTATACAAAGAATTTTTAAGTTTTCCGAACAAATGGTTAAACGATATTCCTAAGCTGGAATAACATTATCGCAGACAATACGAGAAAAAACTCTACTTCCAATCCGATTTTAAAAGCTACGCACATATATATATATATATATACAGTGCTATCTCGATAATCCAGACACCCTTAATTTCGAATTACTGGAGTGTCCGGATTATAGATGTTAATTTTTTTGTTGTTAATTTTTTACTGTAAATCTACAGATATCTGTATATAGGTACATACCTCCGTTCATTCTTCAAAAAATTATTGTTTTAATACGATTTTTATAGTAAAATAACTTATATTTATATACATACTCGTACATATATTTGGTTTCACGTTAGAAATATATTGGAACCCCTACATGCAAAAAAGAAAACGTGTGGTTACAGCGCACATTAAAAAAAAATCCATAGAAAAACCAGTTTTAAATTAAGAAAATAATATGAACACACAAGAAATGTCTATAGATTTTTTTAATTTTTACTTATTTTTTTCTAAAGAAGGAATAGATTTTTATTTTTTTCGATGATTCAGAACACAATTTGTGCGCTGTTTCTTTCAATCTTCTTAAAACTAATAAATCCATCTGTGATGCATTGAGTTGTTCCGCCCACTCTAAAGCTCTTGAATAAATTTTAACAGCCTCATTATTAATAATTTTATTCTGTGTTTTTTATTTTACATGCTGAAATTTGAATCATCTGAACTTTTTTCTTCAATAACCGCTTGAACGATTTCTTGGTCAGAAAATTCGTACACAAACTGACTTCGGCCAGTCGCCCACTTCATCTAAACTGAAAATAAAATAAAGTAAAATTCCAAACGTAGACGATTATGTATTACGATAAAAAGTTCCGTTATGATACAAATAATATCAACTGTCCGAATTATACGGCCATGTTCTGTTAACCGAATCCGAGTAAATTTGTCGTTTTCCAAAAATAAATAATGCCCCCATTGGTGTGTTTTAAATCATACATACTAAGTTAATTTCAGATATGATATTTCAAGCTCTAAAAAATAGAAAACTACAAAAAAGTCTGAAAAGATTCGCTATTGATTTAGTTTTTCTAAATCGAGCGTTTTAAATCGACTCGATTTACAGAACAGGCAGGATAGAGTAAAAAAAGTGAAACTGTCTTTTTTGCAGAAGTGTCCGGTTTACAGATATCCGGATTATCGAGATATACATATGTATATATTTCAATTACTGCAAGCCTAATAAAAAGGAACGTTGTAACTCCTGTGTCTTTTCCAAAATTCATGACCGTTATAAAAAAAGAAAATTGTTCTACATTCAAACCAAGAAATGATATTTGTGACACTTGTATATCATATCAATCGAAGAACATATGTATTTCAAAATCAACATGATATTCATAGGATAGAAATACAAGATATGAGAGAGGAAGAGCTTAATGACATACAACACTCCAAATCAGGATTGTGTTTGTTGCTGTCCATTGATATGCAAGCAGTGAAATTAATTCCACAGACAAATGCAACTGCAACGTATTATAAAATGAAATTGCAAGCGCACAATTTAACAAATTACGAGTATAACGTTATCTCGCACGAATCAGACAAATTTTTGTGGGATCCTTGCAGAAAATTTGGTGGCAATTGATCCAAACGTACTCGTCCTATGACTTGAGGAAATGCGAGCGTTACCAAAAGTACGGAGTAGTGTATGGAAAAAAGACATATCGTGTAAATGTATCGTCTTGATCTTGAGTCAATTTAAGTTGGACTCGGTCTAGTATTGTAGTAAACTGCACTGAACAAGTTCGATGTGGTTGGATCCAGGACCTATCCAATAGTATTAATATAATGTTTATTGTTCCCTTCAATGATACCGCCAAGCCACTCTGGAACCAGTCCCGTCACTGTAGTTAGATATTAAACAGAGCTTAACTAGTTTATAAAAACGTAAAAAGTATAAACTTTTGAATTAATAGTGCCCCTGTGGTCGAGTGGATAGTGTGCAAGCCTGTCATGCCGGAGGTTGTCGGTTCGAATCCCAAAAAATATCTGCTTAAAAATTAAATATAATTGCATTTGTAACAATAAAAAAAAAATTATAAGTTTTCATTATTACAGTTAAGTGTCGGGACGACATTTTTTAAATCATTTATATTATTCTACACCGATTAGGTACCTAGAAGATAGTTCACTGACAAGTTACAAGGAGCATACAAATTATCAATTAACCCCATCCTAGGCCATCGCAATGTAAATGTGACTGGTCCGCTTCATAGGAAGTATTAGAACTCGGACTGGTCCCTATCACTTGGGGACTGATGACATGACTAGTTTTGTAGCAGTTCCATTTTCTGCAGGGATGTAACAGATTATACCTTCGTTGCATCCACATATAGTACATGTATTATAAACTACATAAAAAGTATGATTCTAAAGTCTCCAAATATTAGTCATGTAATTATATATTCCGATGGTTGTTTCTATCAAAACCAAAATACAGTTCTTTCTACTGCTTAATTGTATCTGTGTGTTCGAAAGGACATAACCATAGAACATAAATATCTAATAGTGGAACACACACAAATGGAGTGTGATTCCACTCCCTTTCTCATTCAAAGAAAGTAAGCACGAGGCAAGATAATTTATCATCTGAACTAGCAGATTTAATTAACGGATCACGAAAAAGCCCATTTAATCCTTGATTATAAAAGTCTTCCTAAGCGATATGTTCCCATTCGACCAGGTAACGTTACATGCATACTTAAATATATTATGTGTACATAGCTAGACAAAGTTTAGTTTCTTCATTATAGGTAAAAAAATGGCGATCCTACTGTTAATATGATTCGTGCCTTGGGATATGATACTTCTGGAAAATTTTTTATGAAACAAATATCAAATTAAAATATTAGGTTTTGCCACAACATTCACAACAAAAATTTGAAGATGTCGAACCTGTGCCGTAACACACCGCAAGAATGATATATCAAAAAAGAAATGGAGGCATCTTCAGGAACTTAAATTTTTACTTCCGGTTGATTGCATGGTTTTCTTTCCATTTATGCAATAATGAATTTTAGTTGTTTATTTTATTGTTTTTTTTTTCTGAAGTAAAATGTTTTTTTTTCGAATTTGAAAATGAATTTTTTATTTTTTTTTACTCAAAATACAAAGAATACATTGAAAAACATATGTGGTTTCACTAAATAGCTGTTTAATTATAAGACTTTTTGGTTTCAGAAAAAACGCATCCAAAGGCCCTTAGAACCATTACTAAAAAAGTACTACTATTTTATAACTTTTTCTTTATTAAACCAAATACCGCATTGATTTTCAAATGATAATTCTGAAATTTGGCACCTAACAAATGAATAGTATTAAATTTATAAGGTTTTTTGTTTCTCTTGTAAAAAGTAAAAAGTGTACTTACGGCCTTTTGAATTTTAGGTGACGATATGTATGTGTTATAACCTATTTTTCAACCCAAAAAACATGCAAATTGAATTATATACTTTATATTGAGCGTGCGTGATCGTTATAAGTTGTAAACTACTCGTGCTTAAACTATTCTTGAGTGTGCGCGATCGTGAAATTTTTCAATATCGTTCGTGCGTGGGTAAGTGCGTCGTGAGTCCAAAAACGCTCACGTGCACAACTTTAGTACTGGTATGTATATCTTGCATTAGCGTCGGTTACACTTTTGCTGGATTTTTTTATTAAATTTTTTTTATATTTATTTAATTTAATATCGTTCTTAGCGAGAAATGGGGAAAGGTATGGTGAGATATGATATGAAGAAACTACAATACTATATAATTAATGGTTGAATAAAAAAATAAACTAACTTTGAAAAAATAAAGTCCTTTGGCAAGTCAGCTTTCTGTTTTAAAATGATGCATTAAGCCCTTTCACGGTAGCAGCATAAGCATAAGCAGCTGATATTCAAGTATAAATATAAGAAATTTATTATTTGACATATTGCCACAAGTTTATTTTAACTGATATTTATTTCCTGACTGTTTAAAATATGTGGTTGAAGTCTACTGATGATTTTGCAAAGCACCAATGAAATGCATATAGACGTGCTTAACCACCAGCAAATAAATTTCAGGCAAGTATAGAAAATAATATAGACATATATCAATGGTAACACTTTCAAATATTTCACAATAATAAAAAAAAAATTACTTATATAAAACTTTATTTTTAACCCACGACCAAAAAAGGGGTTTTACAAGTTTCTAGTGTGTGTGTGTGTATTTGTGTTTCTGTGTATTTGTGTGTCTGTGTGTCGAGTCCAGTGTTCTTAGGCATGTCTTAAGAAAATCGGTCCAGCCGTTTAGAAGATTTCACATATTTTCTGGATATATCGGGGGTTTATAAAATTTTTAATTTTTTTATATTTATTATTAACGCTCAATATCCTTAAGGAACCAACTAAAAATTAAAAAATTAAATTATATTAAAAATTTTGTTAAACGATTACTTTAAAGTGATGTTGCTGTAATCTTTAAGTTGTTCGCTGATGCAAATCCGGCAGTTTTCGTTTATCCCTACTTAAAAATAACACTTTTTGAAGCTTGTGTGTCAACCGGACTGGTTCAACCTCACAAAAGAGATACTGTGAATTTTTTTTTGTTGTAAAATACGTTGCGATACAAATTTGTGTATCCAATACAATTGTGCTTTATTTTTAACATTTTATAAAATAATTTCTTGTTTACATATCTACTCACTGAAAATAAAAAAATATTATCATCCATATCCGTATATAATTAGATACCTGAGAGCTCAATTATCTTTCCAAAAGCCTTCATGTATCGAATGTCTATCAAGTATAAATAACCGTAAAAATCCATTTTTTACATAAGAGTGAACTAATTGTCTGGAAAATTTCTATGAGAACCATAAGTTTTTTTAAGAGAGTTCCTCCCATGTGTTACTAAATAGTTAAATTTGTACAGAGCTTCCCTGTTTATTATTGCATTAATTCATATATTGAGTTCAAGATACATATCCTTCATATCATTTTTCGATAATACAAATACTAATTTAACAGATATAATCTTCTTGAAGGTTATTTGAGAAAAAAAATTATAATAAAATATATTAAAAATCAGTATGAGTCCGTTTTTCCTCTATAATAATTTATTTTCGCACATGTATTTTCGCGTGAATTTTCTTACTTTTTTTCTTACAAGGATATTTTTCCCTTATGGTTTAACATTATAATTCAAACTGTCTTCGAAGGAAATGTAAAAACCACATTTCAATTTCCTGTTTATCCGTTTAAACACCATACACTTCAATAATATATAAAAAAAATTTCAAGGATGAAGAAAGGATAAAAATACGAAAAATACATTCTTTTTATAAGTAGAAAGTACATAAACAACTGAACTGTAATATGGCAAAACACTCATACTAAATGTGTGTTTGTGTATTTGTTTGAGACTTTATTTGTGCACACACGCTTTCATACAGTTATTTACTCTCACACAATAACATCATTTCAAGCAAACCACGCTCAAGTTAATAAAATTTAAACACATTTCCTTTATCCTTTCCTGTCATAAGAAAATAATAATCCCAATCCGACATATTCATCTTAATTTTATTTCCATCTTAAAATGTTGGTTTCCAAAGTTGAGTGTGCAAGTGTAACAGTGCGAGTTGTAAACAACCTACCATAGGAATAACTATGCAGTATGTGTACCCATACATATGCATATATACGCATAAACATATGTATATATGTATATACGTAATATTCCAAAGTTGGAACCAAAAAACCCACACATATACATACACATATGTACATAATACATGTACATAGTATATGTTTTGAATATTAAGCTACGTAAATATTTTGAATTCTCCAAAATTGGAAGTTTGTAACAAAAGTACGATGATGTGCCACTAAGCGATGTGATTCTTGCTCTGTGATAACATAACCATGTCAATAAGGGAATTGGTCAAGTCTAATATTGTAGTTTTTCAGCAGGGCTCTTTAAAACTTCAAGCGGATGTATTATTCCGCAATTGCGGTAACGTCTCCACCGTGATGGTATTGCCATATTGTTGATTCCGTAGAATAGATATTTCTGTAAAGTATTTTTATAAGTATAGTCTTTTCCATTTTTTGGTTTCAAAATTAAAGTTAAATAAAACACACATTCAATGATTTCGCTGAAACCTTTATTTCATTTTAATGCTTGGACCTTGTCATTACCCTTTAAGATTGATTGCAGCAGTCGATCTTTTTGGTGTACCTTTCGACCACTTGTTTCGCATTTCTGATGGTATCTCAGCGATAACTTGACGAATGTTGGCTTTTAAGTACTCCAACGTTGGGAGATTATCCGCGGTTTTTGGAATAGCCACACAAAGGTTAGGTTATGATGAAGAACCCATGTGATGTCTGGGGACATACACATAAGCCATGTAAATAAACAAACGAGCCCCACTCAGTATCGTTCACGCAGTCCTTCA
Source organism: Nowickia ferox (assembly GCA_936439885.1). Taxonomy (NCBI): domain Eukaryota; kingdom Metazoa; phylum Arthropoda; class Insecta; order Diptera; family Tachinidae; genus Nowickia; species Nowickia ferox. The sequence goes on from OW387026.1 coordinate 31,384,259, forward strand.
AAGTTTTCCAGTCAATACTTCTAAAGTGGGTAATGCCCGGTAAGGTATCATCCCCAAAATAACGGAATCTCGGCTGGGCGAAAGCTGGACAATGACAGAGGAAGTACTCCATTGTCTCCATGTTCCCCATGCATGCCCTTCATTCACTGCCATTCGTAGCTCCAATCCGGTACAAATGCGCTCGTAGATTAGAGTGCACCGTTAAGATGCCGGTCAATTTTCCTAGTTCTGGATTCCTTAGTTTCAACAGTATCCTTGTCTAATCTTCGTCAGAGTCGCCTCATAGAGCCCTGCTCAGTATCACAGTTCCATCGTGTCCTGTGAGCTATATTCGCCCATACAAGACGAATGTTGCCATGTACTGCGTAATCGTTTATCATGTTCTTTCAATCTTAAACGATCCTATAGTATCAGTTAAGATTGCCCGAATTGTCGACTTTCTGTCGGTAAATATATTGACATCTGTGGGCCTAATATTCACAGATTTATTTAAAAACCTCCTTGATCGCATGAACCTTCGCCTGGAAGACTGTATTATGGCCAGGCAAGCGGAAGTAAATCTCGGTCTCCTGTTCTTCTATGAAGAAACCGAAGCCCGTTCTTTCCCCTAGCTTCGAGCCATCCGTGTAGCAGCAAACTCCCACGGGTGTTTGTTCTAGAGTTCGATTGACCCAGGGGTGCTTTTCTGGTATCAATGTCTCACGTACCCGGTCGGACATTTCCAAAGTCTGGTCGTATCCGTTCAGTGACGTCCATATGTTCTGATGGTGTGGTATGTTTTGTAGCAAGAACTGCTTCGTACATAATACGAATATCTATAGATTTCCAACACTGTTGAATCGCTAATTGACGACGTGAGTTCTAAAACCTTCGCTTGCAATAAAGCCAAAATCGGTCGTTTTGTTGGCTCGAGACACCACCTGGCTCAAAATTTTTATGGTCCAGCTCATAATCTTCCACTGCAGACAAAAAAGGCGCTTATTATACAGCAATAGGGTTCCGAATTGACGGTAACGGCCCTTCGGATTATCTGCCGCACTTTAAATAACATAAGCGATATGTTCAAAGTGATAAAACAAGGACCTGCTCATATCTGTAAGAATTGCTGTTTCTTAAAATTTCCTACACAGTATGTCGATTATGGCCCCATATTGCTCGAAAAGTGGCCACCATTTGCCAACCACCACTTTTGTAGCAAATCTTAACTATTTTTACACGTTCTTCGGTTGTTAAACGATTTATATTCGTAAATGGCGAGCTCTTAAAATAAATTCATAAATGACTTCTAAAATGACAGATATTAAACCGCCTTACCGGCGATTTTGAAAACACTAAGTGGATAACCCTGAATAAAAGATAAAACCACAAGCAAATCGCAAATAGAATAACTGTTTAATATAATGAAAACAATCAAAATTTTTCTTGTAATAAAATCCTAACTGTTTTGTGCATAAAATCTAAAACCATCGTTTGAAAGTGCTTAAATTTTTTTATTTCATTCGCTTTGACTGTGCTGTGACTGCCAAAAGTTTCATATCCGACAGCAAATCGAAAGCACAAAACAGACAACCGACTGTCGACTGTTAAACGAAAAAAGTTTAACTTAACTGTCGCTGTCAGCGTTGTAAACTCGGTGCTTTTCTCAACGTTTTTAGTGCTTTTTGAAATTTTCGACGTGAAAAATTTTTAAGCTAGTTCTAAATGCTTTTCTTAATCCATTTTTCGTGCTTTTTGTTTCGAGGTGCTAGCACTTAAAAAAGAAATATCCTTTTCTATTTTTTTCAAGGAAGCCTATCATTTAAAAAACATAAGCTCTGAAGTTAAATGAACGATTTCGAAAAATTGTAGTAAGTTTGTACAAGGGTTGGTTGAAAAAATACGCTCCGTATCAACCTCAAACTTCAACATTTTAAGCAAAATTAATGTAAACAGTGTTTTGCCACACAACAAAGAAAACTAATGAAAGAAGCAACCAAAATGTAGTATAATAGCGAACTTGTGTCTAGTATAGACAATGGGTGGAGAATGATTCAATTAATGCAATGGAAAAACATTTAGTTTACTGTTGAAGTTTGGACAGAACTAAAATCTCATAACGATTTAGTTGATATAAACTCGTTTGAGGCATTATGTAAAATTAAATTCCCATCAACCTCCTGTCACTTCCATATTTGAACGCAGAAGTTATTTTTATTTATTTAAGTTTAAAATATGTAACAAAACGTCCTTACACTTGGTTAAGGTTTTGTTTCACACAAAACACGAACTGAAACGAGAGAATTGTGTTGTGAAAAGAGCTGTAGTTTTTGGTTATTAATAATCAAAAAAGGTAAATTTTGTTTTCTCAAATAGTAAGTATGAATATTTTTTATATAACTTTATAAGCTTTCAAATCACATTAATATATTGATGTTTCTCAGGTATTTGATAAAGTGTTGCATGAAGGCCCAATTTTAAAATTAAAGAAATGCCTATCAATAAATATTCTAAAGCATTTGGAAACATACATTATTGCCTACATTAGTGTGCCCGAACCTATATCTTCCGGTGTATCACAGGATATTATTCTGGGGCCAGTCTTGTATTTAATATATATACGTGTGATATGCCTGTGAGCAATAATATCCATACCTCTATATTGGCCGATGATACAGCCTGCCTTAGTATGCACGAAACCCCTCACGAGGCATCCCGATATCTTCAAGAACATATTACCCAGCTGGAACTATGGTTGAACCTATGGAGAATAAAAGTAAACGAACAAAAGTGCATTCAGGTAATATTTGCCATACGAAGAGATACTTGTTCCCCCATTAGAATCAACAATCAAACTGTTCAACATCCACGTGCGAAATACCTTGGTATACAACTGGATCGACGGCTAGCATGGAAACACCATATTGACTCTAAGCTTAAACAAATGAGATTTAAATTAACTCAGGTACATTGGCTGATTGGTAGAAATTTAACCCCTAGTATAGATTGTAAACTTTTGATATACAAGTCGATTTTGAAACCTGCATACATATACATATAGTGGTATGGAATTCAACCATGGGGCACTGCTTCAGCTTCAAATGTAGAGAAAATCCAACGAAGGCAAAACAAAATGTTACGATAAATAACATCGGCACTAGTGACTGTTGAAATAGCAAAACACACATGCAAATATTTAACAAAACTCGAGTCTCATCCTAATATGCTTGCTCGTAATATCTTGAACTTTACTGCATACATCCGGTTAAAAAAGAGGGACAGTAAGGCTCTAATGCGCAACACTCCAGATGAAACTTCTTGAAAATTGTTTTGTGCTTAATTCGACTCTTATGTATATATTGGGGCCTTATAATTATATCTATATCTCAGATTTGAATAATTATTCTTTGTTCATTTTTGCAGATACAATAAGTAAATATTAGTTTGTAAAAAAAATCATCGTCCTATAGGAGGATGCACCAGTGGACTCAAAGTAGTCCACTCGCCTGGAAGACTATTGCAACCGTAAATTGCTTGAAGAGCTCGGAATATTACCCGAACAGAACACCAATTTTTAACTCTAAAGGTGTCCATAGTAATTTGGCAAAATTTACTTGATTAATGGCAGCCAATTATACAGATAAAGCTTCAAAAACATGACCGCTATCACTGTTAAAACTCGGTCCCTATTAGAGAGTCCTTTATTTAGCTTTATAAAATGTTTGACATCTCTTTCAGGACACACGCATATTGTAGGTGGCACTTGGCTTCAAAATACATGTCATTTTTGTTATTGTTGCATTTGTGTAGAACTTGTGGTACCTGATTGATCTGCCTTGACTTGGGGAGTGAAAAACAACTAACGCATCATTGTTACTAGTTTTTTAGTATAATCAGTCTTGTGTTTATTGTCTGCCTGATGTTATAACTCCGCACGGTAGTGCGCCAAGCCAAGTTCCGTCCAATGCACGTAGTGTGTATATTTACAGGAAGCCATTCGTCGATAACTTTGTTCCCTAACATCGTAATATTCTAAAATTTAATTCATAATTAGAATTAATTCATCTCACTTCATATGCGAAGTTTGAAATTTTTACAAAAAAAGCTTCCTGAGATGCGGAGGTGCATAAAGTGCATATTTTAAGACATACTCACTGACTGACTCACTCATCAATATTATGAAGCAATTCCGTTATACCAAGAGAGCTGAAATTTGGCGCACAAGTATACCTAGGTGAGTAACCACCTAAAAATATTTTAAATCATTTATACAAGGTTTATAAATTTTTGTCGAAAAAAGTTGGCCCACAAAATTTAAGCCTCCTATTTCATGTACTTCGGGTCAGCACATTTAAATATATTATTTATATATTTAATTTTATCCGTTTCCAACGAAACTTGACACGAATGATAAGCACCGGCTAAAACATTTGTTCTTTTAAAAAAGTGGGCGTGAACACGACCATAAAAATATAAAATAAAATAAATTTGCGCTAGAGAGCTGAAATTTGATACGCAAGTAGGTTAAGATGAGAAACCAACTAGAAAAATCTATAAACCAAAACATTTTAACCAGAAGTGACGTGGCTACGCTAATATTGAAATTGAATTGAAAACTAAATATACACCCCCGTATTCATAAATATTTAATCAATTTGAAATTAGTTTTTAAGCAAAATTTTTATGGAAATTTTGTAATAGAATATATTTCAAACCTGTGTTATTTTTTATGAATACGGGGGACAGATTTTAACTGAATCCATTTTATGGAAACTTGTATGCACGTATGTAATTTGTAAGGCTTAAAACTATTATTTTAAAAAGTGGACGATGATAAGTAAGCGCTGCTCACAACAAAATCTTGAGCTTAAAAAAGTGATGGAGGGGGGTAACACCCATAACATTAAAGATAAAATGTGCACTAGAGAGCTTAAATTCGATACACAGATAAATCTAGATCAGATATCACCAAGAATAATCTAAAATCCTAGAAGTTTCAATCGTTGCGCATGGACTTTAAACTCGAAAAAAATAAATTAAGTTAACAGGTGAGTTACGAACTGTAAAAATCTGAAAGCACCGATTGTCAAATTAGCAAGAGAGCTAAAATTTTGCAGACAAGTAGGCTTAGGTAAGTGACCAACACTAAAAATCGGAAAACCCAAAAATAAAACACAAGCTACTCTATGCTAGCTTTTAATTTTGAGTTCTCAAAAGTACTTCCTATTAACAGACTTTAAAAAATAGGCGGGGTCACTCCCACTAAAATTTACGCTATATTTTACATATTTCTATTCAGATGACTTACAAAATTTTGTACATTATTGTATCCTTGTGCACCCATCACACTCTAACCCATTATTTTATGTAACTCTGCCCTTTTCAACTGGCGCAGTCATTATGTTTAAAAAGATTTATTAAAAAACCATTCAAAAAGTAATCAGATCCTCAAATAAACATAAATGTGAAAAAAGGCCAAGTTCCTTTCCAAATTTTCGGCCATCAAAAGAAGTTAGATAAAAATTTTGACCAAGTTCTTGTTTGGCACAATACCAATCACTGAAATATGCTATGCAATATATAAATTTGTAATCGTCAAAAAATTCTGCTAAAATGATCTACAGAAGAAAAGTATAATGCCAGATTTAAATGTAGAAAACATTATTGAAATAGCTTTGAATTTCATGTTTATACAAAGTTATTAGCATTTAAAGGTATTTTTATAGCACATACAAACATAAAATAGTTAATAATTGGTGTTTTTTTAATATGTTACAATTACGTTTAAAATTTTTTAACGCACTAATAATCCCAAATGATTACTTTACTTATTCAGTAAAATATTTTTTATTAAAAATGCATTGAAATTGATTATTGAGGGGTTAGCTGGATCCTATGTGCATTTCACTGTTGCTAGTGCAGATCATCGGGGAACCTTTATGAAAAAATCCTCTATACAGAAGATTTTTTTTAACAAATTAAAATTTTTTATTTTCAACAAATTCTGCCAGAAAGCATTTAGCAGAATTTTTTCAAAGTTGGATTCTTTTTAACTAAAGAAATTCCAGATCTAGCAGTGAAAATGCTAAAATGGCAACAATGGCATTGACGTTTGCACTCTTGACACAAATGAAGCACAAACTAAAATTTGTAACAAGTATTATTGGTGAAATGGTTTTATTGCACAGAAACATTCCAACTACGCAGATAAGGCTTCCAGTAACGTCAGTCGCTAACTTTTAACCAAAAAATATCTTCTGGTAAATTTTGTTTTAGTAAAATTTCGGCCAAAAAAATTTTATGTATGGTACTCATTACTAATGTCATATCAGCATTTTAAGTGCCAGATGTATATATGTATAGATATTTTTTTGTAAGAAAAACATTCCTATAATAAAAATCTGCTAAATTAATGTTTTTAGTAGAACTGATTTGAAGAATAATTTTTTATTCATGAAGATATCAATACAAGTAAACTTTTTAACTCAGCTGTTCACCCTTAATAGTTCTCTAGTACATCAAATTCAAACACGAAACCAAAAATTTACTTTTCTTCTGTAGGTAAAATGTCAGCAGACTATCATCACTTTCTTGCAACACTCCTTCCAATCACTACTTGTACTTTCTTCAAGACTCTTTTTGCAAAGTTTTATCAAAACAAAGGCAATACAATATTAATCGTAAATAAGTTTATGATATATTAATTTTGAAGGGCACTGTAAACGAGAATATTTAGCTTTATACGTATGTAGTTCATATGTATGTATGTATGTATGTACATCTATCTACACATGCTTGAAAAATAACAGTCGAAAAATATCTGTTAGTAAAAAGCCATAAAATTAACATTAATTTACTTGCAGATTTCAACAAAAACGAATTTATTGTGAGATTTCAACTCTTTCCGAATTAATTTATATTTAATTTTTAAGGTTAAAATTATTATTTTTATGAGAGTCCGAACTTTAGTTTAAAATAAAAAATTAATGAATAAAATTATTACATCTAAACAAATCAAAAATATTTTAATACTATGCAATATTTTAATTTACTAGTCCCGATTGATATAAAGTTATTTATATTCAATATTTATTGAAGTTTTTTTTAAGATATACATACATATTTAATATTTGGAAGCAAAACTGCATATAACATCACCTGCACATCACTTCGTAATTAAGGACACATATGTATTTCAATAAACTACACAGAGAAAACAGATTCGTTGAGACAACCGAATTTGTTGCCAATCGAATTTTGACGGTTGCACCAACTATCATAGAATTCTGGTATAACGACTGCAATTTTCTTGTGGTACCACTATATTTTTAATTATAACCATTAACCCAATAGTTGCAACAACAGAAAAATTGGCTATCAGTATGGAATTTGAAATAAAATTTATTCCTGCTACCGAAAATGTGATTAATATAACTAAACAAGATCATAATTAGTACCTGTGAAAGGAAAATTGGCTTTCCTTGCTGTGTTTTTACTCAACCACACATTTTGAACAGCCACAAAACTCTTATCTTATGCACAGACTTTCAAAAATCATTTGATATTTAAAAGTCACAAAAGTTAATTTTTAATTTGCTGCTATAAACTATGATAGTAAAATTAACCTCTAGTTGGTTGCAACAACTGATAGAAAGTGTTTATAATTAGTGTTTTTATGGGAATTGTTACAATTTAAGTTTTAAAATTTGTTAACGCACTAATAATCCCAAATTATTATTTTACTTATTAAGTGAAATATTTTTTTATTAAAAATACATTGAAATTTGATTATTGAGAGGTTTAGCTGCATCCAGGTAAAGTTTTAAAACTTAGAAAGTATTTATTTTAACGTTTCCAATACCAAAAATTGATACTAAAATCCAATTCATAATATTTTATTCGGTTGTGCTAATCAATCAGTTATATAGTCATGCCAAAAGCATACGCTCGGTTGACCCAATTAATTTGTCCTAGTTTATACTATGCAAGTCCTATTGCTAAGCTGATTAGTTTGCGAGAGTAAGAGAGAGAGAGAGAGAGAGAGAGAGAGAGAGACGAGGGGACAGCGATGCCAACTATTTATAACCCAAACGCGCTGTTCCCCTTCGCAAAACGCGCTAAGTTACAGCATTGTCAACTATTTATAGCCAAAACGCGCTATTTTCCTACGCGCTAAATTAAATTTTAATAAAAGTCGATGTATTTACATGTGTATTAGTAAATACAATTAATTTTTTTAGTAGCTCTTTTCAGACATTATATTGTTTCTTCGAAATTATATCCTAAATAACAACTAAAATCATTTAATACAGAATCAGAATTGCCTTCCAAATAATCGAAATCCTTAATTTTTATTTTATTTTTCAAACTTTGTAACAACTTATATAAATTGTCGAATAGTTTTGCGATTCAAATGCTTTTTGTACTTCAGCTAGAATAGATGTTTAACAAGTTAAATACATTTTTTCGGTCACGAGTACGAGTACATATTTTTAGTTGTGAATTTACAGTATTAAAATGCGTTTTTAATTCTAGCCACAGTCAAGGGAATTATATTTGCGACAGCTGAATCATTACCCAATTTAAAAAATTTTATGAGTTTTGAATACTAGAAAATTGTTAAATTTAAGTAAAAAAAGGGGAGGGGGGAAAAATACTGAACTGATGTGATGACTTTATTTAAAACGCGCTAATTTAGCGCTTTTTTTAATAAACGCGCTAAGACGAAAAAAAGCGAGTTTGGCATAGTTAAAACGCGCTAAATCTAGCGCGAAACGCGCAAAATTGGCATCGCTGCCAGGGGAACAAACTAATCAGTTTAGCAACAAGACTTGCATGGTGTAAATTAGGACTTTACGACTGACAATTCTAACTTTATTACAATTATGCCCTTATGGCAATGAACATGGATTGTTTTTTGGAAAATTGATAGCGTGAACTGAAATAGAGTTTATGGAAATGATATTTTATTGGCCTAACCATTTTCCAACCAATCTTTTTTCTGGGTGAATATATGTATTAATGTACATATGTGGTTTGCATGTATAACAGTCCATGTTCAAAAATCTAATTTTTTCAGTAGAGCGAAAAAGTTATTTTTGAAGCTTATTTAAAAAGTGGGTGGGGTGAAAGTTCTATTGTTGTTTTATAAAAAAGGATGCACCCTAGACCTGGTGCAGCTTATATGGGATTCTTTATTTTTTGGAATTTTGCATGTGGGTAGCAATGAAAATATGCGATTTGATGCCAAAATTGATGTAGCAACTTTTCAAGCTGATTCGATGGTGCCAACTCGTGCCATAATGAGGTCAAAGGTCAAAATTTTGAAAAACCACCGAAACATTTTTTTTTGCATTTGATACATTTTTTTAAATTAGAAATACCATCATTTATTCCTTGTAAATTAGTTATTAGTTGTATTAACGCTATTGTGTACAATACCATCAGAATCAAATTTATATTATAATTTTTAATTGAGCTCTAAGTTGCAAAAATTTATGGTGTTTCTGCTATTACAGTAAAACAAAAATATTTATCGAAATTGCAACAATGCACACAATATTTATAGCAACAACTATTATTGAAAAAACTGTAAAATTATTTGTTCGTCGGTCGTCTCAAAATTCCTACGCTCTTATCTGTTGATAACTGCATAGTTGTCTAAAAATACGGTTGTTCTAGCTAGTGATATGTGCTACTGAGCACATATCACTGCTGGATATGTAAAGTTTTGTCAATGCAAATTTTAATATTTGTTGAGAAAGGTTTAGCTTATGTAAAACAAAACACTTTGTTAATTTTCGTAATTCAATGGCTCATAAGACAAATTTATCGTTGAAACGGCTTTGCTCTGCTGACACAAATGTGCACTTGATTGGTAAATGTGAACCCTAAATAGTTCATACGAAATTGCCATCAAAACAGCAAGTACTGCAGTGTTTTTTATAATGTACGTTGTGAAAATAAAACCGTGAAAGAAAGTGCAAGATTGGTGTTGGCTGAAATATTGCCTTTTTGGGAAAAAGCTAGAATCCCAACGCCAGATCAAAAAAAATTTGCTGCAAAAGTCATTAAACTTTATGAAGAGTGGAGAACAGTTCAAAAAATATGTTAATCTCCGTTTCCGATTCATCGCAAAAAAGAAAATGACTTTAAGGAAACGTTAAACAATTTATTTGACATTTCCCACGTTGACACTCTCAAGCTGATAAGTATGCAGGAAGATAGACTTCTTAACGAAGCAGCGGGAAAATGGGCGGTTTTGTAGCATGACTTGTGTCGAAATGTCACAAATAAAGAAAAAAGAAAGGTACAAAGATTGGAAGATTAAAAACGTCGTAAAAAAAAATTAAGAAGAGAAAAATGGCACTTCAGGTAATTATTATGCAGTATTTGGACTCACAGTGGCTAATTTTTTGCACTTAATTTCAGGTACAGACTTGACTATGGGACATATTTGATTTGAGAGTGATGAATCTGGAGATGATGTGCAGGCGATGGATGTAAAACAGAGTGATAACATTCCAAGTGGAAAGAAGAATTTTATAGACGACATAATGCTAGCTTGTATGGATTATGGCAATATGTCATATCCATTAGCTATACACTTCATCAGTGCAACTGGCTAAGCGTTGGGTCACAATATTGAAGATCTTGTTCTGAATTGTACAAATTTGCGTGAACAACGCAAAAAATATTGTCGGCCTTATGGCAAAGAAATTATTGAAAATTTCAAGGTAAATATTTTTATTTTGGCAAAGAAGTTTTTCTTTGAGCTTAAGTTGTTTAGATCCCTGAAACATTTGTTTTGCATTGGAACGGAAAGCTACTTCCTTCAATTGCTGCAAAAGTTAAAATTGATCGCTCGGCTATTGTGCTCACGTCCGAGAATGCTGAACAATTGATAGTTATCCCACCATTGAAGATGGAACTGGTGCTGTATCCGTTCAATCATTCTACGAATATTTGTTAAAATAAACATGCTGAATTCGTTAGAATCAATATGTTTTGATACAACTGCTGCAAATACTGTACTGTACTGTTTCAATGATCCGACATAGAATAACTAACAACAAAAATTCTTGCTATAAATGAGCATTTTATAAGCCTTCTACTTATTTTGCTAATATTCGATCGTCGGGTGTTTAAGTAGATTTCGATTCAGATATTTTTAAGAAGTTATACGGTTTAGACATTCAACAAACACTACAAAAAAATAACACAAAATAGAATAAAAGAATAATACCAGGAAATATTTTTGTAAACATTGACAGGCGTTCATACGGTTGTTACATTTCAAATAAGAAATATAAATTTTTTTTATCTGCTTACGATTTTTAAGTTCAACGCTTACAGTGCAAAAACACAGATGAAGACATACAGACGGCAATAGATAAACAGTATACAAACGCGTATAGAGACTACGGATACAATAACATCGCCTTTTTCGGATAACCACAACAGAAATACAAACATACGAGTACATACATGTGTACAGTTTTATAAACTGGTTTAAGCTCAGATAGTACATACTTTTATGCATCGTTGCTGATTTAAAAACCGACCTTACTGATTTTTTTTAAGTCCAAATACACCTTGTCTAAAATTTTTAAGACTGTAAAGCATTAAACACATTCAGCACAGCAAGCTACCGACTACAAAATCTACAGGATAGAATACACATGTTTATATGAGAATGATTATTTTGACGGCAACAAGGCAATAGGCTGCAGGTTGTTATCCGTGCTACATTTGTCGTTGTTGTCAAATTAAACTAATTTCTATTTTTGATGGCTACAAATCAGAAAGAGTGTTGACAATTTTAATATTGAGTGAAGCTTATGTGTGTAGATGTCTGGACATGCTACTATTTTTCTGGTAGGTATTATCGAAAAAATAGTAACACGTCCCAGGTATTTCGATTTCATTAAAATTTGTCACACAGTATTATTTTATGAACTAACCAATGGGAATTTATATCGTCCATTTTTCATACAAAACATTAAATGGACTATACGTATGTACATCGTTAATTTGTCATGCAAAAAATTATTTCATACAAAAATATAATGCACTATACATCGGCCATTTTTTATATAGTATATGCAGCAACTTGTGCATGGTAGGATGCATTGGCGATGGCAGGGCGAGGCTGACGTCGAATTGTTATGGGATTTTTGATTCAACTTCATATGACATTGTAAATTTAGTAACTACAATTTTCTTCAGCATACGAATTTTAGCCTATATAATTACTTCGAATAGAAATGTACAGCCTTATGCAAAATCAAAAGCTGGAATGAAGTAAGCATATGTATAGTTTACGTATAATACATTTGCTAACCTTATACTATCAAGAAAAACGTATTCTAAATAAGCAGCTAGTAAGTATCAAAGTGCTGGTATCAAATAAACCAACTTTTTATGTTATTCTATAGTACGCACATAAAACTTGCGTAAGTATGGACAAGAGCGACTCACCTTGTAGGAGATGAAAAGCGTGATTTTGTTACCCCTCTCAAATTAAAGATCGATCTTTTTAATGAGGATTCCCAAAACATTTCAGGGGTCTAGAGATGACCGTTCGTGAGCATATTTTCGTGTTTTCTTCCAAGACAGCGTATTAAAAAAATTATATCATCTGATAGATTTTTTCACGCCGCGTCCAATGATGCATTAAACTTTATCATTCGTACCATCAGTAATGAGTTATTCTATAAAAATCACGACTTCTTAAGCGTTTTTATAGTAGGTTTATTGGAGTAATTTTTAAAAAGTTGGCGCGACAACTAAAAGCAGCAATAAATTAACAATGACTAAAATCAAATAATACTTCACAAATAGAATAATAGAACACATACCAGCTCAAGAGTGCTAAAGGCCTGCATATTGTACTGAAAGGCATGTATTCTTATGTTGTTTCCGAAGAAATAAAAGATGCACTTTCTGTAATTTGGCTACTTTTTGCGTTGTGTAGGATGAATTGCACGATACTGCTAGTTGCAATAAGCCAAAAGATCAAAGTGATAAAGAATGCAGTAATTGTGGAGGTAATCACAACTCTTCGCAACTGCCTTCAATGCCAACGATCGAAGATTCAGCAGCACACTCGTTCAATGCCTGCTAAATACAAACGGACTAAACAACGCTTCTCACACATTAATATCGATATCGTTGGCCCTTTCCCACTTTGTGAAGGGCAGCGATACTGTTTGACGATAATCGATAGGTTTACAAGGTGGCCAGAGGCAATACCGATCCCCGACGTGACTGCTGAATCAGTGGTAAAGGCCCTTCTATTCCACTGGATTTCTAGCTTCGGTGTGCCGGCGCGGATAACATCGGACCGAGGCCGACAATTTGAGTCGTCAATTTTCGTCGAACTTGTAAAGGAAATTGGCCCAACTCATTTAAAAATAACACCATATCACTCGCAATCAAATCGTATAATTGAAAGATGGCATCGTACGCTAAAAACCGCAATCTTATTTCACGACCACACAAAATGGGTTTCGCACCTGCCAATGATTTTACTGGGGTTGCGAGTAGCTTTTAAGCCCGATATCGATGCCTTGCCAGCAGAGCTGGTATACGGATCGACGCTAACAATTTCTGGAGAGTTTTTCCATTCAACAAATGTTACCAACACCGACAGCGGTTTCGTTAAAAATTTCCGCACGTATATGCAAAATATTAGGCCGGTCGACGCTACTCACCACACAACGACTCGAACCTTTGTATCTAAAATCTTATGGTCTTCAAGGCACGTCATCGTCCGAAATGACTCGATCCGCCCGTCAGTTACTCACCCTTATGGCGGACCGTATTTGATCATAAAGCGATACGAGAAGTTTTTCAAAATCTTAGTAAGAGGTCGGCAAATTAACGTCAGTATTGACCAGCGTTCATAACAAGTAATGAAGTATACGAAAATCCAGCAACTAAGCCTGATTAGCTAACACCTCCAGCAGCAAAACCACCCGAATGAACAGTTAATTTTCAACCTACGGTGTGTCAGCCAAAAAATACTTCCAGCGGTAACAAGTCTACCGAATCCCTCTTAGATTCAGGTGAGTCCGTTCCAGACAGGGGAATGATGTGGCGCCCTGCCAATTTATCCAACTGTGTGAACTTACCTTTTATTACATCTAACAAATATAAAAGATAGCAAATTGTCTTTTTCATTCTTTTTACTTACGATCGCTATTCTAATTTTGTCTGCCGGCTGCTCAAAGCGCGTCAAATAAAAATTTGCAATTTGCAATAATAATTAAATAAAATAAAGACTGAATTCATAATTTATTAAATATGAATTGTGATTTATTGTATTTAATATTGGTGCAAAAGATAATACGCACCAAATATGTATACATAATTTTTATATCTATAGATGCCTGAAAAGAATTTGTGCGATCGCTTATTGTAGTCGCCATTTTTTATCGGACTAGCACTTTTCCTTCTACCCGGGTATCAGCAAATTAGTACGTGGCTATTTTTCATTCACAAATATATTTTTATAACCTTTGCTTTTTTTATAATATACTTGTGTAACTTGCAATTCTAGCAACAATGCAACACTAGCAACTGTGACAGGTGTAAGATAATGCAGGTTGGTTGTCAAGACAATAAATAATTATATTATAAAGTAAAAAAAACTGTGAACGAAGCAAATAAACAATCACTTAAAAAAATTACACCAATGTTTGCCATCAACATGCTAAACAGTTAATTGTATGTATTCAGACGGAGTGGGAACATGGAACATTTAAGGTACACATGAGCTTGGGACAATTCAACAGATGCAGACGGTACTCAACATTTTATAAACATTAGGCAGCTACTGTCTATTCTTCTTTTGAGGTATTAATCCTCCCGCAACAATATGTCAAGCTAAGCCTAGCAAAATGAAAATTTATAAGTAAAGGGTCCGCCATCTAACGTTTTTTTTCAACTAGTGCTTATTTCGTGAACGGTAACACTTGCTCAGGTCTGATTTACCAGATAATTAGTTTTATCCTTCCGCTGAACGAATATGGTTGTGTATACGCTTGAACAACGCTCGGAAATATCGACTTACAGAAGATGCCGATTTTGCCAAAAAAATCATCTTTTCAGATGAAGCTCATTTTGATCTTGGCGGGTATGTAAACAAGCAAAATTGTCGCATTTGGGGCACAGAAAACCCGCACGCATACATTGAAAAGCCAACGCACCCAAAACGAGTCACTGTTTGGTGCGGACTCTGGTGCAGAGGCATAATTGGGCCGAAAATGAGCAAGGAGTGGCCGTTACAGTCAATGGCGATCGTTTGTTCACAAAAATTGAAGAGGAGGATATTGGCAACATTTGGTTTCAACAGGACGGCGCAAAGATAAGTGTTACGCCGACAAGCCAGAGACAATTGACGCTTTAAAGGACAATATTCGTGAAGCCATTGGTGAAATACAGCTGCACACAATCAATAATGTGCTTAAAAATTGGACCGATCGTCTAGGCTACTGCATGGCCAGTCGAGGCAGCCAGTTGAATGAAATTATTTTTCATTATTAACCGGAAGGATTGTACTTTCAAATAAAAAAAGAAATTTGAGAAAATATTTAGTAGTTTTTTTTTATAGCATTTTCAAAAAAAAAGTTATCTAGCGGACCCTTTATTAAAGACAAAACCAGTTTCGGAGGAGGAACTTCAATTTGGAATTTCCCCTTTTTATGCGAGGATAAAATTTATGGACTGCCAACACCTCCAGCAGCAAAACCACCCGAATGAACAGTTAATTATCAACATACAACCAAAGTTTTTCAAGGTGCAGAGTAACTAAAGATACAAAACATGGAAGAGAAGAAGCAAAAGCGGAAATACAAAGAAATTTGAAAGTGGTTCTAGATATAAATGTATTTAAAATAAAAAAGCAAAGAAAAGGTTTTTTGACAGACAAATACTACGTTTATACGCAGGGCTTATTTGCAAATTAAACTGTTAATTGTTGCCATATTATTGTTTTTATTGCGACTTACTAATTCAGAAAACTATTCACGATTAACACACTATTTGCTAATAAAAAACAAAAAATTGGTAAACATTGCACAAAAAAACATTGATAGAAGAAAATAATGGCAATAAAAGCAAATGATTATTTGTTACTTTATAAATTATGATTTTGTAAACATAAGTAACTTTTCTATAGAAGTGCTACCAAGTTTTTATACATTCACATTGCCGTATAAACAGTGAGTTAATTTTTTATTTGCAAATAGTGCGCCTATAAACGTAGTAAAAGAAAACTATTGAGTATTAAATTAGCTTTGAAAGAGTGTGGGCATCATTTCACCAAAAAAGACGGAAACTTTTAAATAAATACTGTGACAAGTACTTGAACTATAGTGATAAAACTAATTACTAAAAATTAAAATAAGAATTCTCTAAACTAAAAGATAAGAGATGAATTAAAAATACTGAAGTGTTAAAATTAATTATCAATAATCAAAATACTCTAAACTAAAACATAAAGGATGAATTAAACATACATACCTCAAATTAATTAAAACTCATTATCAATAAATTATAATAATAATAAATAAAACTACAAATACATTTATTTATTGTTTGGACACTGCAGATCGATATATACAATTGTACAGCTGGTACAATATGCCTATTACTGTACATAAAATTTTAATTCATGGGAGTAAAATTGTGTCAGCAGCAATATTGCCATTGTATGTTGTCGAAGAAAGCCCAGGAAGCTCGTAATAAAGACATTTCTTATGTTTATAATGTTACACGAATTTGCTTTGTTTTTAAATTTTTTTAATAACTTCCTTTACTTATTTACAGATATTTTCATTGAATATGGGCGTGACTGTTGCTACATTTTATTTATATTTTAATCCAATAAAAGACACGCAAATTTAAACCTGTGTAGATTTTTTAAGCAATATAGCGTTGTTAACAAGAAAAATATTACATATTATGTAGTCATTTTGTATGAGAGGTAGGGGGGTTTTTAGCAGATTTTCTAATTTTTTCACCATTGGTTAACATTATAATAAAATTGCAATGAGCAGAAAATTGTGACTCTGCAATGATTTTTAACTTTTGTGTTATATGGGAAGAAGGCGTGGTTGTGCTCCAATTTTTTTCCATATTTGCAGCATTTTTTTTTATCACAAACAAATTTTAGGTTAGGTTAGCAGGCTGCTGGTAAGGAATGGTGAAATTTAGAGTCCAGCTCATTTGGATCCAATGCAATAATCCCCTTGTGCTACCTGTTAGTTGAAGAGAAGACAGTGAGAGAGGGTGATAAGGAAGTTATAATAATAAAGAAGACAGGTGGTGAAGGAAGAGATTGAGGAAAGCTTCATTCTTTTACAACTCTGCTTTTTTACGCTTTTTGATAATGCAGTGTTTCAGCACCTTCTGGTATTAAATGAGGCGTATTACATTTTGAAGCTGTGTTTAGTAGTCATTTTATTTCATTAATTATTTTACATCGCCAATGATTCTGCTATACAACGAAGGAGGGCGCTCTGTTGTTACATTGGGATTAGTATCTGATGAAGTTGGTGTAGCTTTTAGTGACCAGTGCCTTAAGGCTCAGTTAGCCGACTGTAATGTAATGTAACTGCAAACAATAGGAAACAGCTGATCGATATTGTTATGTGAAAAGTAATGGAAATGGTTAGAGATGTAATGTAACGTAAACTACTTTTCATATAAAAATATCGATCAGCTGTTTCCTACATTACAGTTACATTGTATTACAGTCGGCTAACTGAGCCTTTATACCTGCATCACTAGAACTTCCCCACAACAACTGATACAAAGAACACTAATGCACAGCAGAAAAATGCGTGGTGTTATTATTTTTAATGACTGTCGGAGACCAGGCTCGAACCCAGGGCCTTAGGTTTTGTAGTCAACGTGCTAACTACTTCAGCCAACGCCACAAATTTTAGTCTATACCAAAATGTAAAGCTCTACGATGTTTCCTTATATTTAATGCCACCAATCGTATGAAGCTGAACCAGTGTGTGCCACACCTTCGTCAACAGCGTTATTGTTCTTGGTGCACTGGGTGTGGTCCAGTTCATGCACATTTCGGCTTTATTTATGGAATATGTATGTATGTATGTATTTGAATTGTTTTAATTCATCTTAACGAAGTCCATAGTACTTATATTAGAATTACATTCGTATGTATGTATGTATGTATTTACTTCCCCATAAATGTTGACATCTTAAAATTAATTTATTAAGGTGTTAAGTATGTTTTTACTTAACTGGGAGTCCATTTGTTCCACATAAAGTTGATATATTCGTTGGTAGCTTATTTTAGCTAAAAGTTATTGAATTTACTGCATAAGTAGTTGTGATAATAAGCAGTTTATGTCACTCTTGTTTCATATTTTCAATGCAATCTGCAAAATCCCTAAAATTATATAACGTTCTTTTGAAATATAAGTCATTAGATTTTATCTATGTACTTATGTATGTATGTATGTATGTAGATAAATACTTACATATTTTCAGATATGAGCAAAATGTAGTTTTTTTTTGTATCAAGCAGCCTGAAAGACGCACGAAACAACACATACATACATATTTATTTTTCCTTCAAAATGTATTTTTCTTTTGATGCTGCTCATCCTCATTCCTTTCGGGCTTTGTCTACAGAGGGTTTTAGATGAAACATTATGTCTGTCAGTTATAATCACACCAAAAGTTGTTTTACTTTTATAATAGAATTCTTCTTTTTTCACTTAATTTTTACTACGAGATGTCATCTTGTCTTGTATTGATATTTTAAGCTGATATTCATATCCGAAAATGTGTAGGCAGGGTGGAAATTTTTATATGTATTAAATACTTGCAGATATAATCTCACACACGCACAACAGCCACACTAAGCTTTTAATATAAACGCAAAAGTAGAAAGTGCATTTTCGGTTAATATTTGTTAACTCACTAATTATCCCAAATTATTATTTTACTTATTTATTAAAATATTGTTTCATTAAACTTTTGAAATAAATTATTAAGGGTTCGGTTTCATTTGCCGATTGGGAGAAAAAGTTAAATAACATTAGCACTTTTTCTTTTGTTTTGAAGATAGTCTCTCTTTATCTATAAACAGCATTACATTTCAAAATAAGTTTTATTTATACCGCATAGTATACAGAGATATCACGACACGGAAGATAATTGAATTTTTTTAAATAGGACCAGCACTCAGGAGATGACCCCTACTCATGCAATGCATTGTGCTAGAATTGAAAAATAGGTTATGGGGAGGAAGATAGAGGGAGTAGTGTCTGTGGATGTGACAGGCAATACCTCCGCAGGAAGTTTCTTCCACATACGAACAGTACGGGTAAAAAATCGACCACAAAAGTATGTGCTCTGAATCAAGCACATGTTGTGCGTAAAAATGCGCGGAATATAATTGAGTTTTCGGTCTGTCTCGCTCACTCAAAACCTGTGTCTTTTTTAAGGTGTCTTTGCATGGTAATTAGTGTTTTTCATACGGGATTTCCCGGGATCCCGCACAATTTCCGGGAAAGAAATCCCGGCATATATTTGCGGGAATTCCCGGGATTATTTTTGTTTTAATTTTATTATGGCAACTTTATTTCATATGTACACATTCCTTGATGAGTGTCGTTATTCACTTATGAAGGTGATGGTACTAGCACAATAGCTAAAATTTTACAACAGCAACTTAAATTGTGTTAATTTTGTAGTAAAGAAAACGCTGTTTCGATTCAAAGAAAATCATTTTCATTAAGAAAAAGAATTGCAATCTTTTGAAGGAAGTGGTTGAAAAAACTGAAAGTGTCCAAAGGTTATGGGTGTTTTTTATTGAGGTATAGAACTTTAAGTTGGCATCACTTTTTTAACTGGCGGCCATTTTGTCAGCTGTCAAGTGATTAATATTTAGTTTGGTTTGCCATTTCATCATGAACAGGTTGACAAAAGAACAACGCTTGCAAATCGTTCAAATTTATTTCGAAAATAATGGTTCAGTTCGCGAAGTTTACCGCAAGCTCCGTCCATTTTATGGTCGACATAATCGTCCATCAGAGCAATCAATTCGGTTAACCGGTCAATTGGCCACCAAGATCGTGTGATTTGACACCATTGGATTATTTTCTTTGGGGATATGTGAATTCGCTCGTCTACGCCAACAAACCAGAAACGTTAGGGGACTTGGAAGCCAACATTCGTGGCGTTATTGCCAACATACGGCCCCATATGCTCGAAAAAGTGGTTAAAAATTGGACCTTTAGAATTGGCTTTATTCGAGCCAGCCGCGGCGGCCACATGCCCGAAATCATATTTAAACGTTAATGGCATAAAATTATCCTTCCAATAAAGCCAAATTGATGGACATTAAAACGATTTTCTTGTGTTTTATTTCAATTCGAAGTTCTATACCTCTAAAAAAACACCCTGTATAATGCTCTTCTGACTATAAGGCCAACAGCCGTAGAAAGTGAACGTATTTTTTCATTAACAAGAGTTTTTTTTTAAATAAAATTAGAAATAGACTTGCGAACGATTCTATTAATGCTGTACTGAAGTCCTATTTGCAAAGCAAGATTTTGTAATATTTTTTTTATAATGTCATTTGTTTTTTTTTTTGTTTGTTTGCGTTATACCAATGACCTTGACTTTCCATTTACATATAATATTGGTATTTATGCATTACTATTATATAAAGAACTGAAATTATATTAGTTTTTCGGCTAATGTGTTTATAAAACGTTATTATTTAATCGATCTCATGAATTGTTATTTGTTTTTTGTCAAAATAAATTAAATTAAAAAATATTTTGTATAGTTTTGCACTGGGCGGGAATTCCCGGGAAACTGAAAAATCGTTCCCGCTTTCCCGGGAAATGAAAAAGTCCGGGAAAAGAAAAACTCTAATGGTAATACAAAGTATTATGACTTTGTAGAATCAAAATATGAAATTCTTTCCGTGTTAAAAAAAGAGAATAAAAGTCTGTTATACATGTTGTCATGTTTGCACTGATACTATAAGTAAAATTCAAGCAAATATATCCTGAGTTCATAAGTGTACTAATAAAAGTAAATATTAGAGAAAACATTTTATTATCGCAATGTAAATTTACCACAAAATATAATTTTTTATAGGTTTGTTTATTGCTTATTTAGTTTTGATGTACGGGCTAAGCAGCTATACAATATTTACAAAAGCAACATGAAAATTTTCCGAGTTGAATTTTGGTTGTTTTTGTAAAAGTTCTAACACCTTCAATAAATACCATTAGTGCTGCCAATGTTTACTTTGAAATACACATCTGGTGTGATGAAAATAGTTAAGTTTCCAAAATAAGGGCCTAATTCATAAAAAAAATATTTTGGTTTTATAAAAGGTTTATTAATCAAATTTCCATAGAAAATTTCTTTTATAAACCTCTTATTAAACAAATATTTTTTATTAATAAGGCAGTAAACATTTACCGACCGCTTGTCAAATTTTCTATCCGTATTCTCTCCTTCTCGATACATTTTGCTTTTGCATGATAAGATTTATTACATTCTACAGCATTTTTTGTCATGTCGTAATATTGTAAAATTAAAATGCTAAATAAGAAAACTAATAATTTTCGAAAAAATTTAATCACAATAATTTTTTTCACAAGCACATTCTCACAATCCGTTTTTTTCTCCAATTTTTCTAAAGGATAACTTTTGTTCAAAATAGGCTTAAATTTTTCCTCTTTCTTCTGATGTTAATGGCTTTCCTCGTCCTATTTTAAAAAAGTTTCTATTTTATGAAGTGCAATTTAGATACTATATCGTCTATTTTTCAAGCAAAAAAAAAAAAATTATGAAAAACATTTAATGGACTATTTTGATTTATTTTATTTTTTTCTATTTTTCAAGCAAAAACTAATTTTTATAAAAAAATTTAATGGGCTATATGTCGTGCATTTCTTATGCAAAAACTTAAATAAACTATGCAGCGTCTATTTTTCAAGCAAAAAATTTTTTTATGAAAAAAATTTAATGGACTATATCGTCTATTTTCATGTAAAAACTAATTTTTATTAAAAAATTTAATGGACTATACATCGTCTATTTTTCAAGCAAAAACTTATTTTTATTAAACTATGCGCGTCTATTTTTCTGACAGATTTTTCAGTTCATGAAAAATTCATTCGCACAAGAATATCAAAAACCAGCAAGTGTTGTTATTCATATGAACTATTTTAAAATCACATTTTTGTCTATTTGAGTATGCTTTGTGCGATACAAATCGGTTTTTGTTACTTTTCTCGAAATGTCAATTTTTAGCAATGACTTGCACTGTTGTTGTTTAAATGAACTAGAGTGTACATATAGGGTATAGAAATTAAATGAAAATACATAAGTACAAAGATTAAAGACATAAAATTTTTTTTTTTGATTAGGTCGCCTAATAAAACCAAAAAGGTTTTTCTTATTAAATTAATAAGATTTCCTTATTGAAAAAAAACCATAGAGATATCTTATTAATT
The DNA here is from genome assembly GCA_936439885.1 of Nowickia ferox. Lineage (NCBI taxonomy): Eukaryota > Metazoa > Arthropoda > Insecta > Diptera > Tachinidae > Nowickia > Nowickia ferox. The sequence goes on from OW387026.1 coordinate 31,406,761, forward strand.
TCGTTCTATTTTATGAGGTATTTATTAGGCACTGTTTTCTCTATGGGCTTATTTGGAACTTTTAGTATTCAAGACGTTTTGATTTTTTTGCCTCTTCAGTTACTATTATCTTTATGTATAACTGGCATGAAGTTAGCATATATGACGAAATTGAACTAGGTGCTAAGGAGCTCCTGCTTACAATTTGACATTAAAAATAGGATTATAATGTAGTTTTAACCCACTATTAAGTCCCAGTGTGATTTTAATGTAAAGTTGTATGGCAAAACTAGCTAGCTTCATGCCAGTTTTTCGTTATACACCAAAATATAAATGATGGCATATAATCGGAGCAGCACCTAAACTTGCTAAACCCAAAAAGGGGTTGTTAGTTTGTATAAGTACTTCGAGAAATTCAACACGAGAAGGATTTTGCATTTTTTTTTGTGTCGCACAGTGTTATTAAACTCTTGAATAATACGAACAGAAAACTTCATATAAGCTTTTGTCCAATAGCCCTTGGTTTGGGGGTGATTATCGGAGGACAATGTGACGATTGCTTTAACTTGGTAAAGTCGTTCATTATTCCTGTTGATGTCAGTTCAAGTTTGCGCACCTTGTCATCACTTTCTATGACATCGTCCCCAAAATATTTGTGGCATCAACGTGGTAACCCCTGGTAGCAGCATTCAGCACCCGATTGTTGATGATTAAGGTGCGAGGCGTTCTGTTCCTCTAGGTATTTCTGAAATTGTGTTTTGGCCCTGTAACCCGCCACATAAAAATAAATTACAATGCAAGAAGAACTAAACATTGAACTCCTATGATGACAAACCCCGAAAATGAATTAAGGGTCACGATTTGAGGATTTGTATCTAGAATGTTCGAAACCTCTGCCAGGCACGTTCAGCTGGCAAATGTACTAGAAACTTATAAAGCTGACATCACACCAATAAATAAGGTGGTTGGGACAAGAATACTTTGATTGCGTTGCTAGTTGCCGAAATGGTATAACGGATGGCAACTGGCAACTAACAGCTGGTAATTTCAGTTGCCATATTAGGAACCACAAATTTGTAGTTGCTACATACTTTTGAAAGGAAAAAATTAGAAAGTACATAATTGCAATATTATATCTAGTTTGAATTTCCTTTATGCATATTTAAAGATAATAATATGCCTTACAGCTAAAAAGATTGTTAAAACTTATTTTCGACAATAACATATACTCACAGTAGAGGCAGTACTTCTTCATCAAAAATTAATTCCACTTAACTAATCATTTTTATGTTCAGTACATAATAATTTTCTTTTTAGCACTTGTATTTCTTATATTTTGAATTTTTGTTTAAATTATTTTCAGTTGCCAATTTGTCATAATCGTATTTTCGATAACTTTTTGGCAACTGAAGGAAGTTGCCATACATAATACCAGTCTAAATTTCAGTTGCTTTGCTAGTTAACTCGGCAACTGAAGTTCGGTTGCCACCCGTAATCCAGCCATTATTTTAGCTACAGTCTAGAACAGCATGAGTTTGCTTGTGGTTTTGTATTCGCAAACGACTACGTAACCTGGCCTTCAGTTTTACACCTGTCGATGAACGACAGATGCAATCCGCATCAAAGCTAAAATTTTCAACATTAGCCTGATTTGTGCTCATTCTCTGACTAAAGACAAAGATAAAGATGCCAAAGGCCGCTTCTACGATCGCCTCGATGAATTATATGACTGCTGCTTTAGCGATCTTAATGCCAAAATTGGGAAAGATAATGTATTTGGCCCTAGTTTAGTCTCCAAAACGACACCTCCGACAATGGAATTAGACTAATCGACTTCTGTGGTATGACCAGGAGTGTCGTAACGCCACAGCAGAAAAAATGCTGAATACCTTTTTGAGGAAATCTGGATCGTCGTTGACGATGTTCAACAGCTCCTGAGCGATGTCGATGCAACGTTGTTTTTGCTCAAAATTTAAAAAAAAAAATCGAAGAGCACACCAAAACACGACTAACCTTTTTATCTGTGAAAAACAAATTGACAATCTAAAATGGCTGATATTGCCAACATATATAACACACATGTGTACCAACATAAGAAAAAAAAAAAAGGGAAAATCGAACATTTGAAAATAACGGTTATTTTTTGATCAGACCTCGTATAAGAGGAAGAGAAAATATGAGCAACGCCTGTTCAGATGCAAAAAAAGAACAAGGAAGGTGTGAATGTGATGAAATTCCTATGCACTAGTCACTATGATAAGAATGAAACCCAGAAATTCTTTAAAAAAATCAAGTGTCAAACGGAAGGATGTAAATGTGGTGCATTTTCTTTTAGGGACAGTGGTGGCAATTTGATAACCAACGTTCAAGGCACGTTAGTTGTGGAAGGAGAATTTCTCCAAGTTTCTGGCAAGTGGTGAAGTGAACAATTCCACGATTGAAAATCATGCGCCTGAAATGCTACTCAACGACGACGGCATCAACAGACTGCCGCCCGACTTTATGGAGGCAAAACTAGCTATAGCCCGCTTAAAAAAACAATAAAGCCGCAGGCGCTGATGCCCTTCAAGCTGGGCTATTTAAAACCGGTGGCGAAGAATAAGTAAGATGAAAGCACAAACTTTTGTGCAAAATATGGTCAGAAAAAAGCATTGCTGATGATTGGAATATCAGTGTTTTCTGCCCTAATCAGAAAAAGGAGACTCTACTATTTGCACCAACTATAGGTGTGTAAATTTTCTTTCCATTGTATACAAGATACTTTCCTCGGTAATATGCGAACGTCTAAAGCCGTACACCAACCACCTTATAGGAAGGAAAGTATTAGTGTGGATTTAGATATCTAAAGAGTCCACCATAGACAAGATATTCACACTGCGTCAAATCCTGAAAAAGTCCCTCGAAAAACAAATCGACACCCACCATCTATTCGTTGACTATAAAGCTGCGTTCGATAGCCCTATAAGGGAAAAATTTTACGTTGCCTTGTCTGAGCTTGGTACTCCTGTAAAGATCGTTCGACGATGTACATATTATAACTTTGCAAATTACCAAAAACTCTGTCAAAATAGGAACCAACATATGGACATCATTGGTCGCAACACACGAGCAGTAACTGGAACTTTAGCAAAACTCGAAGACTCGAAGATAATGGACCTTAAATTGAACGAGAATTGGACGATTTACTTTGTTTCCGGTGGAAGAACACCGTAGCATCTCGAACAACGTATAGCGATCGAAAATTACAGCTTTGAAGTTGTAAAAGACTTCGTCTACTCAGGTGCCAGTTTTAGCAATAACAGCTTAGTAATTAAGCGAAGAGTTACACTGGGTAACAGATGCTGCTTTGGGCTTGGTAGGCAGTTAAGAAATAAAGCCCTCGGCGAACAAAAATAGCACTCTACAAATCGCTCATGCTACTCGTCCTACTATATGGTGCTGAAACATGGAGATTAAAGAGATCCGAGGAGACATTGCTCGCAGTATGGCGATTTAGATTATTAGAGTCAAGCGCATTAAAATACAACGACTCCGTTGGCTTCGACACGCTTCACGAATGGAAAATGCTGCTCGAGCCCGTAAAGCGTACAAGGAAAAACCCCTCGGTGGGCAACGTACCAATCTCCGTTGGAACGTCCAGGTGCAACAAAACCTAACAGCACTTGGTGTCTCCAACTGGCGCCAGCATGCAGAAGAAATAAATAGATGGCGCTCTATTTTACTTCAAGCTGAAACTGACTCCCGGTTGTACTAGTCATCTAAACAAAAATAAAGTAAGTAGTATTTGATTTTATATCTCTAGCGTCTCAGGAAAACAAACTTAGAAATTTCTAAAGGTTAAATTTTTGCTATCTGGTTTTTTTAATTTTATTTCCATTCAGAAAACCTGATTATTAGACATTATACAGAGACTTTTAAATAGTAGAAAGGTGTAGTGAGCATTGTTGCCAAATGTGCAGCTTTATCTGTTTTTCGCAGTTTTTGAACGGTTGAGCTGTCGTGCAGTGTTTTCTTTTCTTTCAAAAAATTAGTTTTTCTTTAAATTCAGTTTTAACAGTTTTTTATACTCCCTTTTTTAATTCATACCAGCGACAACCTCATTCAGAGCTTTTACATTAAAATTCTTTTATGTTTTTCATAAAAGTTTAAAAAATTATGTATTTTACTTAATTTTTTTTTATTTATTTCTGGGAATATTTTAATATCAATACATATTCTAGTTGCTCTTTTTTAGTTCATAAATAACATAAAATGATAAATGGCAACAATGAACTCGTCTTTAACATTTGTTGTTAGCAAGATTTAAATAAGGTTTATTACAAGACAAACAATTACTCGCATTGGACAGATTGCTCACCAGCTAATTTTATTGTTTACAATTACTTACTATATAATTTACAAATTATTTGACAATTAGTTCTTTACCTTATTTTATGCTTACAATTTTATATACAAATAACAAACAACTTAAACATGTTGGGGGCAGAAGTTTGTTCATATCAAGATGCCGCTGGATCACAGCCGTTTAAAGAACTGGTAGAGTTGTGTATATATTAATTTTACTTTGTGTATCAACGAGCAACGCTTGCATTGAACGAGTTTTTCGGCAATGGAGTCAATAAAAAATTAATTTATAAAAAAAAATTCAGTGCTAAAATATCTGTTACGAATTAATATACATTTTAAAAATAATTGAATTGGTTGTGACACTTGTGATCCATCATCTCCAGATCCAGAAGTGGTAAAAATACTACAAATTGCCTTTTGGGGAATTTTAGGGATAAACATTTTGAAATTGGGGATGTCAGTCGAAAGAAATCTGGGAACCCTGCAACCAGCTACAAAACCGGATTAGCAGCACAAATCCAATACACAAACAATTGAAAAAACAGCTAATGTCAAATGAATACAAAAAAACACAATTTTTATGCCGGATGAATTAGTCTCGTATGTTCTTGAAAGACCAAAAATTGTGCGGCTTAAAAATTACTCTCGTGTGTGAAAGCGCTGATTTACACGGGCATAATTGTACTGGCATAACATGTCAGTTTGTGGGTGAGAGAGGCAAACAGATGGTTATGTGGTTGGCATAATTTTTCAACCAGCTACAACCCCGCATTAGCAGCACAAAACCAATACACACACAACTTAAAAAACCGCAAATGTTAAATGAATACGAAAAACACAAACACACACAAAGCTGTGTATACGTATACATTTTATAGGGTGTTTTTTTTAGAGGTATAGAACTTCGAATTGAAATAAAACACAAGAAAATCGTTTTAATGTCCATCAATTTGGCTTTGTTGGAAGTATAATTTTATGCCATTAACGTTTAAATATGATTTCGGGCATGTGGCCGCCGCGGCTGGCTCGAATAAAGCCAATTCTACAGGTCCAATTTTCAACCACTTTTTCGAGCATATGGGGCCGTATGTTGGCAATAACGCCACGAATGTTGGCTTCCAAGTCCCCTAACGTTTCTGGTTTGTTGGCGTAGACGAGCGACTTCACATATCCCCAAAGAAAATAATCCAATGGTGTCAAATCACACGATCTGGTGGCCAATTGACAGGTTAAACGAATTAATTGCTCTGATGGACGATTATGTCGACAATAAAATGGACGGAGCTTGCGGTAAACTTCGCGAACTGAACCATTATTTTCGAAATAAATTTGCACGATTTGCAAGCGTTGTTCTTTTGTCAACCTTGTCACTTGACAGCTGACAAAATGGCCGCCAGTTAAAAAAGTGATGCCAACTTAAAGTTCTATACCTCAATAAAAAACACCCTATATATTAGATGAATTAGTCTCGTGTCATTTCAAAAGAACGAAAATTGTGCGGCTTAAAAATTGTTCTCGTGTAAGCTACCTCGAAGGTCTATGGGTAGTTTTTTCCCCAAACGTATATGACAACACTGGTAGTGAGTGAATCCAGTCACTCTTATTTCAAGTTCCGATTCGACTTGTATATTTCTTGTAATTCCTTGTTTATATTTAATATATATAATAAATGTTTCCAATGTTAACGTTTATTTAAATTCAGTAAGCAAAACAAAAACATCTGAAAAAGCCAGAGGAAACAATTATAAAGTGATGCGCATCTTTGCCAATTCAATAATAATATCGTATGTTTTTTCTCTTTAGTTTGAGGACTTTGCAGTTTAATATTTTTCTTTTACTAACATTTAGGCAATTTGAAAGGAATTTGTACCGACAACATTTAAATAAGATTTTTGGCGTAAACTTATTACATCCGCAATAAAAACAGCATTATCAAAGCAAAAAAAAATAGAAGAAATATAAGAAGAGAATAAGCAGCAAACAAAGAAAATTGTTACAAAGTACTTTGAAATTGTTTGCCTAAAGGATATAAAGGTCTTATTATATAAAATATATTTGTGTACATACATATGTATGTATGTAAGCAAGGATGTGATGATATCTATGCATTTGTACGAAAGATAGCGAAAAAAATAAATACACAAAATTTCGTTGAGTATACATACATACATATAAATAGGAGTATTTGAAAGCTCATTCATTTTTTTCCATAATGTTTGAAGTTTTTTGGAGTTGCTTTTTTTACACATTTTGTAATTGCTAAAATTTAAAAAATTCCATTTAACTATGAGAAGGCCAGCCATTTTAATTTTAGCAATCAAAAGATTTTCAAATTGTTTTATTACGACTTTAAGCTGATTGTCTATGAACAGCAGCCCAAGGCGCAAACACTATTTACCACATTCAAAAACACGCATACAAACACGTGTCTACGACATGAAGTATAAATGGTAACTCTAGCTTCCTTGTCAAAGCAAAATCTTAACAAAAGTTTTAAATCCTTTTCCTGTCACAATCCAATATACTACATACATACATATGTACTCGTACATACGAAATGTATGCATGCATCTACATAAGTAAAAATAAAATAAAAACAAAAAACCAAGATTTAACAAGTTAGTTTTGAAAAGTTTCTTCTCTTAATTGTTAAATTTTCCAAAATTTAAATGTCTTTCTGTGCTCAAAGGAATCATAGGCAATATTTGCTCATGCATTGGATCTCAATATGAATGTATGTATAGGGTAAATTTTTAAGTGCTTTCGGTTTTGATTTATAAAAAAACACGAATTAATTCTTCAATATTGTCTTCCAGTGAGTCCACTGTTGCGAGCTTATCCCTATGAACATGAGCCTTAACATACATAGCTTCACAAAAAATAGTTACATGTCAGCCAAGTCTAGCTCTTCCATTTTGGGCAAAAAAAACGGTGCTTTGTTCCATAGACAAAAATACAAAATATAATCATATCTTGTATTGTAATAAAAGTTATGCTCTTCGATAGGTTGCATCAAATTCAAACCAGTTTGAAAGAATTTTGAAGTCTTACTTCTTATTGACCCCACCAGAGGGGGTAAAAGTCAATGAATTTTGTGCCTTAATTACTAAGCAAAAAAGTTTGGTTTTGGCCGTTTCATCCAAACAATTGTGTTAATTTCAGTTTTTTTAGTAAAAGATTAAAGTTAAGTTTTTTTGATAGCTAAGAGTATGAAAAATAATACATTATAATAAATTTTACAACACATTTAAGAGAACTGGTTCTTCTGTAGATTATTTCCGATATTCTGTGATTCGTGCAGAATATTCAAAATTAAAGAGCATACTGTACGAAAATTACATAACGATGACTAAAATCTTAGTCGTTTTACAAATTTATCAATTCAAAGAACAAAACTTCTGGTGCTCACGCACGATCAATCTCGAGTAATTTTTTTTTAAGTCACGTTCACGCACTCACGCGTGCTTAAACATAAAATTGATCATCGTTATCAATTTTATGATTAATTCACTTTCGTTAGGTTAGGTTAGGCTATAACAGGCTGCCGATTTATAGTAAAACCAGCCCACTTGGGTCCGTTGTGCTACCTGGGCGGATTCCACCTCAATCCCATCCTCATTCGCTCTATTCACTATTTATGTTTTGTTAAAACCAACCCGAAAGGCGTGCGAATGAATTCACATCGCCGATGTCACATTCTGACAGGCTCTCCAAACCTTGCAGTATCGGAGCCCCCATACAGATTGACCGCACCTTCGCGAGTGCTGGGCAGTGACAGAGAAAGTGCTCAATATTTTCCTCCTCTTCCTCGTCCTGACAGATTCTACAGTAGTCATTATAAGGTAGATTTAATGTACCAGCATGTATACCTATATAGCAGTGTCCTGTTAGGACTGCAACCAAAGTACGGAGTTGTCCTCTTGGAATCCTCTCCAATATTTCGGACCTCCTCATGTCATAACAGGGCCATGTCATTCTAGAGGCAGAGCATGTTACCTCATTTGACCATCTAGCCTGTGCAACTCTGACTTTCGTTACTTTAAATAAAAAAATAATTTTTGGACACGTAAATATTTTTTTTTTTTTTATGCATACATATATTTATTTATTGTATCTTCAAAAATGAACTAACAATAAGTATTCAAATCTTAAATCTAAATATAATTATTAGGCCCGACCAGTGTCGAACATAAACTTAGTTATAGTTATTAATAATATATAAGTCGTGATAAGCACAAAAAAAAAGTATTTTCAAGCAGTTTCTTCTGGAGTCTTGAGTATTAGAGCCCTTGTGTCCCTCTTTTTTAAGCGGATTTGTCCAGTAAAATTCAAGATATTACGAGCAAGCGGATTAGGATGAGACTCGAGTTTTGTAAGATATTTGCCTGCGTATTTTGCAATTTCTTCAGTCACTTGTGGCATATTTAGATCACGATGTATATTTGAGTTTCTTATGTACCATGGAGCCTATGTTATTAACCGTAAAATTTTGTTTTGTCTTCGTTGGATTTTCTCTACATTTGAAGCTGAAGCAGTGCCCCATAGCTGAATTCCGTAGCACCATAAAGGTTTCAAAAGCGACTTGTATATCAAAAGTTTGCAATCTAGACTCAGGGTTGAATTTCTACCAATCAGCCAATGTAACTGAGTTAATTTTAGTTTCATTTGTGTTAGCTTAGAGTCAATATGGTGTTTCCATGTTATCCGTCGGTCAAGGTGTATACCAAGGTATTTTACATGTGAATGTTGAGGAACAACTTGATTATTGATTCGAATGGGTGAACAGGTATCTTTTCGCAGAGTAAATTTTACCTGAACACACTTTTGTTCGTTTACCTTAATTCTCCATAAGTTTAACCATAATTCCAGCTGTGTAATATGTTCTTGTAGGTATCGGGAAGCCTCGTGAGGGTTTTCGTGCATACTAAGGCAGGCTGTATCATCAGCAAATGTAGATGTATGGATATTGCTGCTCAAAGGCATATCACAAGTATAAATCAAATACAAGACTGGGCGCAGTATGCTCCCCTGTGGCACACCGGATGAGATTGATTCGGACGCACTCATGAAGTCTCCTTCCACAACAGTGAACTTTCGAGCAAGAATATAACTTTGCAGAAGATTAACAATGTTTATTGGTAGATATGTCTTCAATTTTAAAATTAGGCCTCTATGCCACACTTTATCAAATGCTTGAGAAACATCAATAAAGAGGGCAGAACAATACTTCTTTTCTTCGAGTGTTCTTCTTATAAATTGAACCAATCTATGCGTTTGTTCAATGGTGCTATGCTGACTTCTGAAACCAAATTGATGATCCGGTATGCACGCATTATCAGTTAGAATTGGGGACAATTTGATCATGAGTAACTTTTCGAAGAGCTTTGACTTTGTTGGCAGTAAACTTATTGGCCTGTATGACTCAGCCTTGGTAAGATCTTTGCCCGGCTTTGGAATCATTTTGACCTTGGCAAGCTTCCAGCTGTGTGGATAATACTCCAGTCTTAAAATGGCATTAAAAATGAATAGCAGAATTCTAATTGCAATACGAGGCAACTTCATCAGCATCTTATTACTAATTTCATCAATACCCGGAGCTTTTTTTGGGTTGAGTTCAGCAATTAGTTTTTGTACATCACGCATCTTAAACTTTAAGGGACGAGGGGGTAGAGCAACTACACATGGCAAATCAGCAACACCCATACATGTGTTTGGGGTAAATACGGTTTTTAAATGCTCAGCAAATAATTTACCTTTTTCAGTATCGTTTCTTGCCCAACCTCCGGTAGAAGTGCGCAGGGGTGGTTTAAACTCAACGGGTGTTTTAAGCTTCCTCGCAGCGCGCCACAAAGAATAATTAGATGCTGGTGTAACATCAAGACCTTCCAGATAATTTTTAAGAGATGCAGTTTTTTCAGATGCAAGCAACTCTTGGAGTCGTTTAGTGCACTCTTTAAACCTGATTTTATGTTGGGGTGATCTGTGTTGCTGCCATTCCCTTCTAGCTCTTCTTTTTTTACTTACGAGACGTTCAATATCCGTAGAATAAATTCTATTAAACCCAGTCTGCGGGTGGGAGGTAGTAGCATGTTCAGCAGCCTGTTTAATATTTCCGTTAAGATTCGCAATGTTAGATTCAATATCATCGGATGTATAGGATGTTTTTTTAGAGGTATAGAACTTCGAATTGAAATAAAACACAAGAAAATCGTTTTAATGTCCATCATTTTGGCTTTATTGGAAGGATAATTTTATGCCATTAACGTTTAAATATGATTTCGGGCATGTGGCCGCCGCGGCTGGCTCGAATAAAGCCAATTCTACAGGTCCATTTTTCAACCACTTTTTCGAGCATATGGCGCCGTATGTTGGCAATAACGCCACGAATGTTGGCTTCCAAGTCCCCTAACGTTTCTGGTTTGTTGGCGTAGACGAGCGACTTCAGCGGATGCGTATTATCACATAGAGTAAAAGTAGTGCGAAAACGATCCATGGTTAACCGAATTAATTGCTCTGTCGACCATAAAATGGACGGAGCTTGCGGTAAACTTCGCGAACTGAACCATTATTTTCGAAATAAATTTGCGCGATTTGAAATGGCAAACCAAACTAAATATTAATCACTTGACAGCTGACAAAATGGCCGCCAGTTAAAAAAGTGATGCCAACTTAAAGTTCTATACCTCAATAAAAAACACCCTTTACTTAGCGTTATGTTTTCTGTGCAATGACTACTAAGATATTTTTTGAATCTCAGCCAATTAATACGATTGACCATCTTCACATATGGATGAGGTAAATCACTTCTTAGTGGATTACAGATTGTAACGATAGTGGGAGAGTGATCGGAGGAGAGATCTAGAGGAGCTTCAACATGAACTAAATCTCTAGAAATATTTTTCATGACGCCAAAATCTATAACATCCGGAATTTTTTGTATGTCAGTAGGCCAGTAAGTGGGCTGCCCACTCGAAATGACGTCCAAACCCATTTTTGAAATTGTGGTGAACAACGCTCTACCTCTAGGTGTAATAAGACGCGAACCCCAAAACGTATGCTTTCCATTGTAGTCGCCAGCTGCTACAAAACAAGGTCCAAGAGATTTGGAGAAATCCTCGTATTGATCCTTAGTGATTGAAAATCTGGGAGGGGAGTAAATTGATGATATAACGAAATTTGTACAAAAATTTTCGACGCAAATATTTGTAGCTTGTAGATTTTCTTCACAAACGTTGTCAACAATATAGTGCTTGAGTCTTGACTTTATTAGAATTGCCGACCCATCGCATGCTCTTCCTCTAGGGTCTTTTGTATCATATAAGTTGTAGCCATTGATTTTGAAAAGGCTTCTTGAAGTCAAATGAGTCTCAGAGACCAACATTATATCAATATCTTTTTCCGTAAGGAAGTGCTCGAGCTCATTTTTGTGTTGGCGAATGCCGTTTGCGTTCCAGAAACATATTTTTAACGTGTTCATGGCTTGTTAATTAATGCTTGAAGCAGAGTATTCTGCATTCGAAGCATTTCTTGCATCATATTATTCATATTTGTTGTGAAATTGTTTATAGTTTGCACCAGATTAGCAATAGTGGCTTCAAGGCGACTGAAATTAAAACTTGTGTTCGCATTTGTTGAATTACTTGGTGGGGAAACTTTCTGCGTGGGAATAGAATTTATTTTAACAGCATCGGCATACGATACACGTGAGGTACTAGGTTGGCTCATTGGAGGAAAAGTGACAGAGTAAGCGTTAGTTGATTGAGCTGGAACTAATTTAGGTTTTTGACCCATAGCCTCTTTAACGAAAGAATACACAGGGCATCCTCTGTAGTTAGCGGTGTGATTGCCTCCACAATTACTACATTTTTTTTCTGCTTGTGCTTTTGGCTTAGTACAGCTAGCAGTACCATGCAATTCACCGCAGATAACACAAACTGTAGGTAAATTGCAATAGGATTTTGTATGGCCATATTCTTGGCAATTGTGGCACTGTACGGGACCTGAACGCTTACGTGGCTCTTCAACTGTGATTTTTCGGTGTAATAGAAACTTTACATTATAAATAGGATGCGTTTCATTTTTTTTCAACTGCATGTCATTCGGCTCCAATTCAACCCGAAATAGGGGTTGTGGGACCTTTTCTCTGTTAATTATATTGGTAACATTTTTAACCTTAAATCCTTTTTCAAGAAGTGCACATTTTACTTCTTCGGGGTCAACATATGAATCTATGCCCTTTAATACTATCTGTAGGCCTTTAGCACTCTTAAGTTGGTAAGTGTAAAAATTTGTTTTGTTTTTTTCAAATTCGCTAACAATTTTTCGAAAAATTTTTTCATCATAAATTTGGATTTTAGTTTCATCAATATTACCTCGTTTAATTGGAATGATGTGGAAAGTATTTTCACCAATGGCCGACAGCAGTTTTTTTAGAAGCTCGTTAGAATTTTTTTCTCTCAGATAGATAGGTGGTGGCTTAAAAGACTTTTGCGATGATGCAGCGGGCTTCTCGTTATTGTCTTGCAATATTGCAAAACGATTTTGACGATTAATAGAGGACGCGCTGTTATCCCTGGACATTTTTGGAGCAGATGAAATTTTAGAAGATTTTGGGCTTCGGCCACGCTTTACCACAGTTATATATCTGTCCATACCGACTTGGACTTTGGGTTTTGAACTGCTGTTATCTGTAGTGATAACTTTGTTAAGTGATGAACACGAGCCCGAAGGGGATGATATCGCTGACTTATATGAAGAAGTACTAGGCAACTGTAATGTTAACGAATCACTTGTTGGCATTGGACAAAGCGAAGTTGATCGCTGACGAAAAAGTGGCTTTGCCGTTAGAAAAAGACTATCATCATGTTTTTTATTTTATTGCTAACATTGAGAGCTTCAGAACTCACAGTAAAATATGCATTTCTGCCGTTTGAACTCACTTCACAATTTTTTGTTTTTGAGGTACTCATGTAGAGTATTCCTCAAGGCCACTTTGTTTGCGGGTTTTGTTTGTTTTTGTTTTTTGTTTCTTGCTATGTAAAAATAATATCAGCAATATTTGCTTTGCTTATTTATCAAAGTTAATATGTATGTATTACGGTTATTATGTATTACGAATATTTTTTATGATTTTTTGTTTGTTTAATATGTATATGAAAAAAAAACTCCGCTAAGACGTCTGTTCACTATGAAGGTTCAGCGAGAACTCCTACACGTAAATATGTGTGTCTTTATTTATTTATATTTTTTTAAACTCTAATTAAAAATACAACGACGTATACACGTCTGTAATACTTATTTTTAACTAACTTACATTTATAAAGTATTCCTCTTATATACTAGAGGAATAACATACTTATCTTAATTTCTTTGTTCTATTTATCTATCTAATATCTTATCCTAATTTCTTTGTTATGAGATGAACTCAAGACCATGTTATCAGTACATAACATTAAGTTCTGATATCATGTTTGGTTTCATACTTTCTCTGACCTTGACCATTTATGACATTTAAAGTATTGATTACAAAATTTAGTTATTATTTAGTTGTTTACAATTTTTTAGGGTTATTTGTGATATTTGTATATTGTATATTTATTTGTTCAACCTTTTTTATCTTTATTATTATGTTTATGTATTCATGATGTTCTTAAATTCTAAGTTCTTATCTTATAAAATTATTTTTTGTTACTTCATACATATACAGTTGCCAGCAAAACTAAGGACACAGCAGTATTTTTCAATTTAATTTCGTTGAAACGTTGTGTTTAAAAATGAAAAACAAATTTAAATAGTCAAAAACAAACAAAATTATTATTATACTTCAAGCTTATAAAAAAAATTAGGAACTTCATGTTATTAAATATGATAAATTAAGAAATTAATTATGTTTCCTCTCAAATTGACACAGCAAAAATAAGGACACACCTGTAAAAACCACTTAAATTTAATATAAAATCTAACAAAATTAGCCAAAATTTTACACTTTTAATATTTTTTTGGGTAGCCTTTACATTTCAACACAGCTTCTAAACGTTTTTTCATTGAGCTGACCAGGTTTTTTGTGATTTCAGAACGTATGTTCTTCCATTCTTCTAAAAGCATCTCTTTAAGTTGCTGTGTACTTCGAATTTCGTGTTTTCGTAAATTTTTCTCTAATATTTCCCATATGTGCTCAATTGGGTTGAGGTCCGGACAAACATCGTCGCACAGTATCGGGTGAAACTTTTGTATTTTCATATTTTTCAAGCTCTGCAGCTTTTTTTGGAGCACTGGTAAATGGATTTTTTTCAACTATGCGTTTAATATACCGTTTATCATTTTTGCCCGGCTTAGATGGTCGACCACTTACTGGCTTATTTTCTACTCGGTTTTCTTTTATCTTTCGTTGAACTACTTTTCTTACCGTAAAACGACTACGACATAGTATTTTTCCAATTTCTCCATATGATTTATGTTGTTTTTCATATAAATCGATTATTATTTTTCTTTCCTCCAGGGTAAGCTGCTTACGGGGCATTATTGGAAAAGTTTCTAATTAATAATTGAGAAAACTTTTAAGAAATTATACTTTTCGTATAGCTACACACCTTGTTTACAAATATAAAGTTGATTGTACTTCTATGTTTTTCATATTTTACCGTTATTCCAAATGAAAGCCATGTGTGCCCTTACTTTTGCGTTGCCATATTATAAGATTGCATATAATATGCCAAATTTTTTAGGGTTTTTGAACACAGAGTTGTATAATTTTTTCACAAAAAGGATAAAAAGCCTTAAAACTAAAAGTTAATCTGGGGTTTGTATAAATATTTTTGCGAAAACATTACAAAATTAGTAAAATTTTAAAATGCATGCTGGTGTGTCCTCCGTTTTGCGGGCTACTGTATGTGTGTTATATTCTTGTAAGGTAAATGTATACATGAGCGTCGCTAACTCGCGTGACACAATAAAATCACGACATTTGCACATCTCTACTCTTAAGCATCATTGTTCTTATTGTAGTCTGTAAATCTATGTTCAGACTATACAAGTCTTATTGTTAAGCTTATCAGGTTTGCTTCTTTGAACTATCTTCGGCGTTCACACAATACAAGTCATATAATTGACATGTTTCTTATGTATAGTTTTGTGTATGCAAGAGTGCGTTTTAGATATAACGCATAAGAAAGAAAAACGGTTTGACAGTACATGAAGTTTCTTTTCCCCTCGTCTCTCTCTCCTATAAACTAGCAATCTTAAAAACTAAAATTTAATTTAAAAAATTTGTACTGTTAAATGTACTAAGAATTGAAACAGGCGCATTTTCTTGCCCAAGGATTTTTTTCTCACACTGAAAAAAAATTTTGTTGAAGTTGCTTTGGTGCCACCAAAAATGAGAAAACGCACCGAAATTCAAAAAAAGCTAACCGCGCACCAACTAAGGAATTTTTGGCACAAAAAATTTAAAAAATCACCAAAAATGGTGCGAAACTCACGAAGTTGACAACGCTGTTTAGTATAATACATGGCACGAGAATACATTTAAAAAACAAGACGTATTTACATTTTAAGACTGTTTAAGCAGGCCTCTAATGTACATATGCATGTATATGTGACAACCATCTAAAAATTACTAATTTAAGTGAAAATCGAACATTGCTAACAATAAAATTAACTTACCAAAAGCCCCATGCATTGAGGATATCCAAGTATATCAAATTCTTTCACCAAGTTCTCAATTTTTTCCCTTGTTAATGGAAAATTATTCAAATATACAGTTTACTTTCGCACCCTGAACATGTTAGCAATTGTGCGGTACTCTACAGATGAACCTAACGCATATAAACTAATTACAATCCTCTTCTCCAGTGGTATTGCTTCTCGCATATTTGTATCGCTTCTCTTCAGGCTAGGTAGCAACGCACACAACTTATTAAAAGAACTTCTATTCATCCGAAAGTTATTTCTGAAGAAAGAATTATCACCATCTTGAAATCTGTCTCCCAGAAACTTTAAGATCTATCCTAAAAGGTTTACGAAGTATATAATATATATGCATACATATCGCACTGAATCATCAAGAGAGTATTGCTCAAAATTTTAATATTTTCAGTTTTTGTGACTACATTTTAAGAGAATTTAAAAATCCGAATACATCATAACAAGCAAATTCCATTTCGAAATATATTTACATTGTTTTTAATTAAAAAACTTTCAATTATTAGGGAATAATATCTATGTTTCGAAAAGAGTCACAAATCAAAAACTTTTTTTTAGCAATTTAATCATAAAAACAGTCACACTTCGAATTAAAATCATAAAGTAAAAGAAATTTTATCAAAAAAATAGTAATTGGAATACGTTGAAATTTTTACAGTAAATAGATATTGATGTTGTTAGTTGATTTTTGCAATAAGTGAAATATTATAAACTGTAAATTAATACCATGTTGTTGATGAAGTGTGATATATACATACATATATTATATAATATATGTATATAATCTATTTATTTATTTTTTTTTTCACACATGCACTTTATATTTCTCTTTGTTTATATTTTTTGACAGCTAGTTCAGATAAATTAGCGATAATTTGTTATCAAAACCAGAGATGATAGCAATTTATTCGTGGTTCGCAGCAAGGTTCAAAATGAACCAAGATGATTCGCTCTCAAAAATTTTTATGGCGAACCATGTTAATTCAATAAATATTTGACCGCGAACCTCGAATGGTGACCGTGTGAACATGCTATAAGAAATATTGCACGCCCTACATTTAAGGTAGAGGTCCATAGCTCGCTTTTTGCGCGTTACGCTTTCTATGTCAAAAAAGTAGAATCAATGTAATAGTATGTGACAAGTTACATTGCAAAAAGCGCAGAACGCGTAGGCGCGTTCAAAGCACTCTTGTACTCGTTACAAACACCATGAAAGAAAGTCAGCTGTTCTTGAATGCTAAAGATGTTAAATAATACTTTATTTCCGTGGATAATTTTTTTCTTTTTTTTTTCAATAAAAAAAATTTCTTAGTAAAAAAAAATTTATAAAATATGTGAATATTTTCATTAAAGTGATGTATTTTAATTAACTTCTCACCACACTTTTCTCAGTAACAAATTTTGCATATTAGCTGCTTAGAAAAGTTATTGCTTAAGCCAATAATGTGCATACATTTATATGTAATTTTCAATTTACTTACATTAAAGTCAACAATAGCCGACAATCTGCTGGAATAGCCCCGGCCGAGTTCTTTTCAAGACTATCTTTTAAAATGCTGAATAAATAGTCAAAGATATCTGCAGACATTATTGTCGCGGTTCGAAATTGCTCAGGGTCAGAAGTTTTAATTTTTTAAATGTGGTTTCAAAAAACCCACTTAAATTCCGTTCTAAATACAACGGCCGTACCCAAAACCTTTTCTTTTTTGAAATTGTTCATAGGCATTTTTTGCACATAAAATTAAATATATTCTTTATAAGTATTTATAAACAAACGCACACAGCTGATCAAAACAAAAATAAAATGGCGCATGAAAAGCAGTGCATGTAACTCAACGCGAACAAAGTATAGAATGAAACAAGAGGATGAAACGCCTGTAAAGCATAACGCGCAAAGAGCGAGCTATGGACCTCTACCTTTAAGGTAAACTAGGAGTTTTTGACTTTTATGTAAAACAACACCAGAAACATTTTTAGTCAACACTTTTCTTTGTATGGGTCTTTTTGTACTTTAAAAAAAAGAAAAAACTAATTTTTACCAGCGATGTAGTGGACTGAAATTAGTGTTGTCATTCGAACAAAAATTATTTGAATATTCGAACTTTTTTTCATTTTTGTTCGAACGAATAAAAATTTTCAATTTAGAAGAAGTTATTCGAATAATTTTTGTCGAATATTCGAACAAGTTCCATAATTACTTCTTACAAAAAGTATTTTACATTTCATAACTTTCTAATTTGTTAACAAGAGGATGTTAAGTAAGCAAATTACTCCAAATAACAAATACTTGTTTAAGCTTGTTTGCATAGCTTCGTTAAACTCATTTATTGTTTTCTTGCTGGGAAAAGATAATGCCTCTTTAATGGAATTAAAAATAACTGCTTTTTTACAGATCTAATCAAAAGACTCAAGAATCGAATTAATGAACTACGCAAAAAATCATTAAATACTTTAATATTATTCCTGAGCTTTTCTATCCAATACTAACTTTTTTAAAATGTGCCACAAAAAGCGAAAAAAATATAATACGAAAATACTTTGTTTTCACGATTATTTTGTTATCAAAATATCGTAAATAATCTCAAGTACGATGGAGTATTAGATGACATTTCGGAAGTAATTGATAATGTTTTATTAAGCTGATGTAAAAAAATGTTCAATAAAGTAGGAAATTGTAAAGTTTACTTTTCAAAATCTTAATTCAGCTGTGTAAAAGACGGTAGTAATACAGTCTCTTTCTGTCTTTCTCCCAACTGAATTCCAAATTTGCAAAGTAAACTTTGTGTGGAAAAGGGGTATAATATAAAAATCGTCAACAATATTGAGATTAATTTAAATTATTTGCAAACATCAAAGATGGGATTACGCAAACTGCATATACTTTTGAACGATATTTTAACTACGAGTATATCACCAGCATTAACAATTTGCGAAAGAAAGTTTTATACTTGTTCTATTATTAAAACTAAATAAAAAGAATCGTCTACAATCTAAAACTTGGGATTATCTGCTGTTTTTAAATGATAATTTTAAAAGAAATCAACGACATACTAAAAGATATTCGTAAATATGTATGAATAGGTATACTTTTTAACTAATTTCTTTTCGGTTTTTAATAATATTTCTAAGTTTGTTAATAAAATTATTTGTTTTTCTTCTGTAATGAACTATTTTTTGTTTGTTAATAAAAAAATTAAACTAATACATGCGTGTCGATTTTTGCAAACTTTTTTAAAATGATTCGAATTAATTCTTTTGTTTTTTGTTCGCTCGAATATTCGAACAAAATTTAAAAATTATTCGTCCGTTCCAACAAGAAAAAAATCATGAATTTTCAATCGATCAAATATGGAACACGAATAATTAACAACACTAACTGAAATGCTCTGCAAAAATATTTTCCATAAGTATTTACTATATGTAGCTCTTTAAGGACACCTAAGCTCCATACTCAACTTGAAGACATAAATCATGCAAATCGTAAAATAATTTTAAGCATTTACTTCTTAATTTTTACAATTAGTATTCATCACAGAAAATCTTTCTCAGCGAACAAAAATAAGCATTTTCAACGTCAGCAGTGCCCCATAGCTGTATTCCGTAGCACCATATTGGTTTCAAAAGCGACTTGTAAATTAGCAGTTTGCAGTCTAGGCTAAGTGTTGAATTTCTGCCAATCAACCAATGTATTTTAGTTATCTTAAGTTTCATTTGAGTTAGCTTAGAGTCAATATGATGTTTCCATGTAAACCTTCGATCAAGGTGTATATCAAGATATTTCACTTGAGAATGTTGAGGAATATTTTGATTGTTAATTTAAATGGGGGAACAAGTATCTCTTCTTAAGGTAAAGGTTGTATAGACACACTTTTGCTCATTTACTTTAATTCTCCATAAGTTCAACCATTTTTCCAGCTGGGTAATATGTTCATGGAGACTTTGGGATGCCTCATAAGGGTTTTCATGCATACTCATACAGGCTGTATCATCAGCAAATGTAGAGGTATGGATATTATTACTCACAGGCATATCACAAGTATATATTAAATACAATAATGGCCCTAAAATACTACCCTGTGGGACACCGGAAGATATAGACTCGAGCACACTCATGAAGTCTCCTTCCACAACAGTGAACACCCTATCAGTAATATAACTTTCCAAAAGTTTTTGTATGTTTATTGGCAAATATTTCTTCAATTTTAAAACTAGGCCTTCGTGCCATACTTTGTCAAATGCCTGAGAAACATCAATGAAGAGGGCAGAATAATACTTCTTTTCTTCAAATGTCTTCCTTATAAATTGAACCAATCTATGCGTTTGCTCAATTGTGCTATGCTGACTTCTAAAACCAAATTGATGATCAGGGATGCACCCATTATTAGCTAAGATTTTGGAAAATTTAGTCATGAGCAGCTTTTCGAAAAGCTTTGAGATTGTTGATAGTAAGCTTATAGGCCTATATGACTCAGTCTTGGTAGGATCTTTGCCGGGTTTTGGGATCATGTTGATCTTCGTAAGTTTCCAGTTATGTGGAAAATACTGCATTCATAAAATGGCATTAAAAATAAATAGCTGGATTCTTATTGCAATTAGAGGCAAATTCATCAGCATTTTTTACTAATTCCATTAATACCTGTAGCTTTCTTCGGATTGAGTTCAGAAATTATTTTTTGTACTTCACGCAGTTTAAACCTTAATGGCGACGGGGTAGGGAAACTACACTCGGCAAATCAACAGCACCCGTACATGAATAGGGAGTGAATACAGCAAATAAGTTACCTTTGTCACTATCGCTTCTTGCCCATACTCCGGTCGAAGTGCGCAGAGGTGATTTCAACACAACAGGTCTTTTCAGATTTCTAGCGGCGCGCCATAACGAAAAATTATATGCTGACGTGACATCGAGACCTTCTAGATATTTTTCTAGTGATGCAGTTTTTTTCGACGATACCAACTCTTCGAGTCGCTTAGTACATTCCTTGAGTCTGATTTTATTTAGGGGTGATTTTTATTTGTGCCATTCTTTTCTAGCTCTCCTTTTTTCACATACAAGATTTTCAATATCCGTAAAATAAATTTTGTTAAAGCCAGTATGAGGTTGGGAGGTTGTGGCATGTTCAGAAGCCTGTTTAAAAACTACGTTAAGATTGGCAACGTTAAATTCAATATCTTCAAATGTTCTTAGCTTAATATTTTCCGTACAATGTTTACTGAGATATTTTTTGAACCCCAGCCAATTAACACGATTGATCATCTTCTCATATGCGTGAGGTAAGGCACTTCTTAGTGGGCTACAAATTGAAACGATTGTGGTAGAGTGATCGGAGGAGAGATCTAGGGAAGCTTCAATATTAATTAAATTCCTAGAGATATTTTTCATGACACCAAAATCTATAACATCCGGAATTTTTTGTATATCCGTAGGCCACTAAGTTGGCGCCCCACTCGAAATAACATCCAAGCCCATTTTTTAAATTGTGTTGAACAACGCCCGACCTCTCGGCGTAATAAGCGCGAACCCTAGAACGTATGTTTTGCATTTTAGTCGCCAGCTGCTACTAAACAAGGCCCAATATATTTGTAGAAATTCTCGTATTGATCCTCAGTGATTGAAAATCTGGGAGGGGAGTAAATTGACGATATCACGAAATTTGTACAAAAATTTTCAATGCAGATATTTGTTGCTTGTAGGTGTTCTTCACAAATGCTATCAAGAATATAGTGCTTGAGTCTCGACCTTATTAGAATTGCTGATCCACCGCATGCTCTTCTTCTCGGGTCCTTTGTGTCATATAAGTTGTAGCCATTGATTTTGAAAAGGCTTCTCGAAGTGAAATGAGTCAGAAACCAACATTATATCAATATTTTTTTCCGTAAGGAAGTGCTCGAGTTCATTTTTGTGTTGGCGAATGCCGTTTGCGTTCCAGAAACATATTTTTAATCAGTGTATTCTGCATTCGCAGTATTTCATCCATCATGCTAGTCATATTTGTTGTAAAATTGTTTATAGTTTGCACCAGATTATCAATAGTAGCTTCAAGGCGATTAAAATTAAAGCTAGAGTTTGTATTTGCCGAATTATTTGGCGGTGATACTTTTTGTGCGGGAACAGAATTTGTCTTAACAGCATCGGCATACGTTACTTGTGAAGTAATTGGTTGGCTCATTTAAGGAAAAGTAGCGGAGTAAGCGTTGGCTGATTGAGCTGGAGCTAATTTAGGTTTTTGTCCCATAGTTTGTTTAACGAAAGAATATACAGGACATTCCCTGTAGTTAGCAGTGTGATTACTTGTGATCTTTTGGCTTAGTACAGCTAGCAGTACCGTGCAATTCACCGCAGATCACACAAACTGTAGGTAATTTACAATAAGTTTTTGTGTGGCCATATTCTTGGCAATTGTGGCACTGTACGGGCCCTGAACGCTTGTGTGGTTCTTCAACTGTTATTTTTCGGTATAAAAGATATTTTAAACTATAAATTGGATGGGTCTCATTTTCTCCTAATTTTATATCATTTGGCTCAAGTTCAACGCGAAATAGAGGTTGGGGGACCTTCTCCCTATTTAATATGTTTTATACATTTTTTACCTTAAATCCCTGGAGGACGAGCGCATCTTTATTTCTTGGGGAACAACATACAAATCTATGCCCTTCAACACAATCTGTAAGCCTTTAGCACTCTTGAGCTGGTAAGTGTAGAAACTTGTTTTACTCTTTTAAAATTCAGTAACCATTTTACGAAAATCTTTTTCTTCATAAATTTGAATTTCCGTTTCGTCAATGTTACCACGTTTAATTGGAACAATGTGAAATTTATTTTGAATTTTTTTTTGCGTTTGAATTTTTTTCTCTCAAATAGATTGGTGGTGGTTTTTAGGTTTTGTTCGAGGATACATCGGGTTTGTCGTTGTCATCTTGCAAAATTTTAGAACGGTTTAGACGATTAGTAGAGGATGCGCTGTTATCTCTAGACATCTTTGGAGCAGATGAAATTTTAGAAGATTTTGGGCTTCGCCCACGCTTTACTACAGTTATATATCTGTCCATTCCGACTTGGGCCTTGGGTTTTGAGCTACTGTTATCTGTAGTGATAACTTGTTTAATTGATGAGCAGGAGCCCGAAGGTGACGATATGGCTGACTTATATGAAGAAGTACTAGGCAATTGTAATGTTAACGAATCACTAGTTGACATTGGACAAAGCGAAGTTGATCGCTGACGAAAAAGTGGCTTCGCCGTTAAAAAAAGACTATCATTAGGTTTTTTATTTTTATTGTTTTCATTAAGAGCTTCAGAACTCACAGTAATCACAGTAAAATATGCATTTATGCCGTTAGAACTCACTTCACAATTTTTTTTATTTGAGGTACTCATATAGGGTATTCCCCAATGTCAATTTGTTTGCGGTTTTTTGTTTATTTTTGTTGTTTCTGACTATGTAAAAAATATTAGCAATATTTGCTTTGCTTATTTATCAAAGTTAAAGCTCGATTATGGACAGCAAGTGAACTTTAGTTGCGTTGTCAGTTGCCAAAATGTTATTATGTATGGCAACTGACAACTAACAGCTGTTAGTTTCAGTTGCCTAACTGCAATAATAGGTCCGTTCCAGATGCATAACAAAACAGTCCGAACTTGTACAAAGTTATCCAAAAGCGTTCCAGATAGCAATTTTTGTGCAATTTTGAGAAAGAATGAGAGAGTAATTTTTTTCATTTCCTGTACAAACTAGTACGAACTTTTTCTTCTGGGTAAGTTCGGACAAGATTTAAATAATCAGCTGTTTTTTGTTTACATATGAAACTGAAAAATTAATCAGAAAATTTGCAAATAAATCAAAAAAGTTTAAACATAAAAATTTATTAAAAAGCAAAATGGAAGGTTTTTTGAACAAAGTTGAAGTTGTAAGTACATTTGTCCATATTTATCCCTTTCTTTAATATAAAACAATGCTTTTACAGATCAGTGAACAACTTATGGACACATCAAGTGAGTCTGATGAAGACGACATTTTAAATCTAATTGTTGAAGATTCTGATAGAGAAGAAGAAATTTTGGTTGAAGTTCTTGCGGCTTTCGAAGTGGAAAAAAGAAGCAGCATTAGTAAATACTTAGAAGATGTGGTGTCTAAGTACACAGAGAGTGAATTTAGGAAGCATTTTAGAGTTTCAAGACAGTTGTATTTAAATATGTGTAAAAGATTTGAAGAAAGTGCAGAATTTAAGAGCTCTCGACCAGATATGTGTCTAACACCGGAAAAGTCTTTAGCTATTTTCTTATGGTTCGCGGGGCACGAAGCTTGCAGTTTTCGAGACTTATCAGACCGGTTCAACG
Organism: Nowickia ferox; assembly: GCA_936439885.1. NCBI lineage: Eukaryota > Metazoa > Arthropoda > Insecta > Diptera > Tachinidae > Nowickia > Nowickia ferox. Next base: position 31,431,124 of record OW387026.1, read on the forward strand.
TGTCAATTTCAACTATAAGCCGAACTGTAGATAAAGTAATTACATTTATAAGCAGCTTAAGCCCGCAAGTAATTAAATGGCCAACTGAGGAGAGAAAGAAAGTTTCAGCAACATATTTTGGTAACAAGTGCGGATTTTCAAAAGCTATTGGTAAATATATTACATATGTTCTAAGCTGCGTTAACTTTTTTCAATTCCAGGATGTATTGATGGAACTCATATTGTTATTGATCCTCCATCCAATAGTAAGGACGAATATATAGATAGAAAAGGAAATGTCACATTATGTATGCAAGGAGTTTGTGACGAGAATCGGAAATTCATTAATATTTATGTTGGTTTTCCTGGATCTTGTCATGATAGCTGGGTTTTGAAAAATTCTCCTTTGTATCAAAAATTGGGATCAGCGTGCGGAGGTAATAAATGTATTTACGTAACAATAAATAATAATACTATAAATATATATAAATTCTATTAATTTTAGACTTTTATTTGTTGGGTGACTCAGCGTATCCGTGCAACAAACATCTTGTTACTCCATATAAAGACAATGGACATTTAACAAGAGCACAAAAAAACTTCAACGTGAAGTTAAGTTCTGGCCGAGTAAGGATTGAACATACGTTTGGAATCCTTAAGCAGCGGTTTCGCCAGTTATATTACTGTAAACTACGTGGTATTCGCAAGTTATGCCATTTCATAAGAGCGTGTTCTGTATTACACAATTTGGCAAACGAAAACGAAATTGATTTTGTTGAACAACAAGTGGAAGAAGATTCTTCTCTTGACTTCGATCCACCTTCGGAAAACCTAAAGGGCAATGCTATCAGAGATCCGATTTGCAGAGAAATTGCAAATAATGAAAATTAACACGTTGTAAACAAACTTTTCCTAATTAAATTACACCAACCTTTTTTTATGATTTCTTTTAATAAAGTTCTGCTAAAATGTTCATAATTGAAAATAAATAAAATTTATTATTAAAAAACAAAATTTTCAGTCAATCAAAAATAATATTAAAAAATTAGCATAAAAACAACATAAATTCAGTTTTGTAATTTGATATTCTCAGCCTTTGATAGTCTATTATACATATGTATGCACACTATGACTTATTTTGTAATACTAGTTGCTCCAGAAGTTCTAGTTTTCTTTTTGCTCTCTTCTCCTTTTCTAACTCCCTTTCTTCTCTTTTTTTCAGCATTTCCAAAATTTTGGAATGAAAATCCTTTTTTTCATCAATAAGTTTATCTACTTTTTGTAATAGTTTTTCTTTTGGGCCACTGAACCGCTTTTTTCTTTCAGGTTGAGTAGAACAGCTTGGACTATCATCTGAAAGAAAAGTAACTTAAATTCATGTATGTACATACGCATACATATGTATTTATTTTATATATTTATTTACCTCTCATTGACTGATCCGTGTCAGTGTTTACTTCGTCGGTTAGAATCTCGCTTCTACTCAGACCTTCTCTATCGGAGCTGTCTAATGTGAATTCTGGCACAACTGATCTTCTCTTACCAAAAATGTCACTTAATTCGCTATGAAAAAGAATCATATAAGGGCAAAATATTTATTTTTATTCAAATAAAGTCATACCTACCTTTCAAAAGGGCAGATTTGCCGATTTCTACCTGTTTGCTTGTTGTTAAGCACTGTTGCTTTATATTGCCGTTCAAGGACACGGAATTTGTTTTCTATTTGTGTTGGAGTGAAAAAAATTTCTTTTTCTGCCATACATTCCGACACCAGGGAATACATTTTTTGCTTTGATTTGACCCTTGCGGTTCTACCAACCTTTGGACGAAGCTCCTGTATTTTGTTCAGCATTAACTTCACAGCTGACTCGCTCCAAAATATTTTATCCTTGCTATCAGGTGTTACATCGTTGGAGATGAAAATTTCTTCTTCGATAGTTGTTGTTGTTGTTTCGCATTGTGTCAAATCTTTGGGGATGAAAAATTCTTCTACTGTTGCTATTGTTGCTGGTGGTTGAGATTGTGACAAATTGTTGGGTGTGAAAATTTCTTCTACTGTAGTGTTTGCTGTTGGTTTGTCTTTTGCCATTTCATCTAGAAATTTAAGAAGTGTTAAAAATTAATTTTAAGCATGTTCATGCATTTTTCAGAAACATGTACACACATACAAATTAAAATATTTTCATTTATGTTTACTTACTTATTGCTGATTCGTATGATGAAAAAACGACGACTTCGTAGTTTCCGTGTTCCTTAATGACCTGTTCAGTAACTTGTTTTCTATACAAGTTGTCTGAAAAAGCAAGTTGCAAACAATATTTAAAAATAAACGAGCATATTACTAACTTACCGTTTTGAACACGATTTAAAGTTCCAGGAGAACATGCAATGGTTAACTGGCTTTCCATTTTTAAAAATTTCGTTTAAATTTAAATAATTCACGAAACGTACTTTTTTCAGTTTATTTTCATCCACACTTTACAGCTGTTGCCAATGATGCAAAATTTTTGTTTTTATAATGTTATGCATTTTAAGCGACTAAAATCACTAAAATAAAATTTAATTTAAAAAGTAAGCAGCACTAGTATTTCAAGATGGGCAATTATGGTTTTTTGCGTTCCAGCAATTTTGGATAACTTTTGCACATTCAGAGAGTAATTTTCTTTTTACTCTCATTAGTCCGAACTTTAACAAAATCTTGTGGAACACACCTAATATTGGCAACTACGAATTTGTAGTTGCTGTTTGTATTTTTTATAAAGACAAAAGGGCGGAAAACTGAAATGTAAGTATATTTTTGTTTAATTTTTGAATTTGTTAAATTTTCATATGTATTTTTCAGATTTTAGATACAAAAATTATAAAAATAAAATAATAAGATTGCTCGTGGTGTTCGGTCTGCAAAACTGAAGAAGAAAATGTCCCAGAATAAAAAAAAATTATACACCACGGGCGGTGGACCGTCACAAGAAGTAAGTTTTTCCCCAACAGAACAGGCTGCAGCAGATATTTTACAATTGGAGCTGACAGTAAATCCTCAAGGATATCTTTTTGGAGTAAGTTTGGAAGAGCAAGAGCCTGATCTCCAAAATATTTCTGTGCTAGATCAGCTTCCAGAACAACCAGAAATAAAGCAGCCAGAACTAAAAAACGTACCGCAAACACCAAGGAAAAGAAAAAATTTAGAAGATCAGAGATTTAGTCTCCTTCAGGAGCAGACCGGGACTCAAAGCGAAGGTGTTGGTACAATAAAAAAAATCTAAAAAACTGTATATAAAACATATGAAGTTTTAAAAGATATAAAAGAATTAAAAAGGAAAAACCACGATATTCGAAAGAAAATTTTAGGTATAAAGAAAATGAAATTTGATTTACTCGCAGAGGAATAAACCTTAAATCGAAAAATCAAACAAAAGAAACTCGAAATTCTCGAGAAACAACTTGACAATTTAAACAATTAGAATTTTATTCCATATATGTACTCAGTTTTAAGAAAAGCGGACCTGAACTGAATTAACTGTGAATTATTAGCTTTAAAAATAGAATAGTGTTTTATTTTTGTTTTGTTTTTTATTTTAATAAATGAAGCATTTGCAGCTTTATGTATAAGAAAAAACTTCACCATAAGTAGCATAATGCTAGCTGCATGACGTTTTTCCTTATACGCAAGGCCGTTGGTTGCTTAATTTTAAATCAGACATACATATTTATTTATATAATAGAATTTTGAATTGAAAATAATAAATGGAAATACATGCATATCGTCGCTATTTTATCTAACTGACCTATCTAACATTTTTAAAATTTTACATGAGAGCAGCTTTTATGATTGTTTTCTACATGTATTATTATGAAAACGTCTGAAATATTTTTACTGTTGTAGGCTCAACAGTAATGTTTACAGTCATAAAAATTGTAGACAACGTCTATTATGACTCACAAAGTCTAGTAGTGGACTTAACTCATTTTTTAAAAACCTGTCAGTTAGGTATGTTTCGAAATAGTATATGATTATTCATTCGTTTATACATTGCATTACTCTATTCCTTATATCAGTAGCCAAAATATTATTTTCTAAATTTTCGTTTAAGTTAAATGTTGGAGCTTCTCCTAACACTTCCGCTGCTTCTTCCCAGTTAGCTTTGTAATACTTTCCAATATTGTATAAAGCACAACACGCATTTATTATGCTCGCAGCCTTATCGGGTCTATAATGCAAGCCTCGTTCGCCGGAGAGACATCTAAATATGGACTTTAGAACTCTATTTGTTCGCTCAATAATGTTGCGGGCTTTACTATGAATAGTGTTGTATTTTCCCTGTGGTGATTGTGGTTCAGCTGAACGGTATGGAGTTAATAGCTGTGGTTCCAGAGGAAACCCGGCATCACCTAAATTATTTAATAAATTTAAGTAATTTTTTAAATTTAAATGTTGTACAACCTAGCAGCCATGTATTGTGTCCAAAATCTGTACAATCTCTTCCTTCAATAGACTGTTTTTCCATATGAAAGCATCATGAGTACAAAAATTAAAAATCAAAAATTTTTGTCATCCAAAATTCTTTTTTCATATGGAAAAGGTAAACTAATATTTTTTTTGGAAATATTTCGGGGTGGGGCTGCAAAGTTCCTGCCTTTAAAAAGTGAATATCAAAAAAAAAGTGGACCAATTTTCCAACTTAGCTTTTGATGTGGAAGATGACCAATAAATTTTTTTTAACTTGGGGTAGCGAAATGTGCCCGCAAAAAAAACGAGGATTATCATATTATTCAAAATTATTTTTGCATATGGAACAGGTCTACTAATGGATGTTGATGGGGGAGGCAAATTTATTATGGAGCAATTTAAAAACCCGGTAGCAAAGCGCACCGGGTTAAGCTAGTTACCAATAAATGTAGCAAATACATAGAACGAAATGCAGAGCTTTATAAAATATTTCCTCCAATTTTAATTTTAACATTTTTGGTGGCCAACTTGAGACTACAACGTATAAGTTTTGAGCGATGTATTAACGGAAACTTTCATAGCATATTACTTTATTTTTTATACAACCGAACCTAAGAAAATATTTATATAAAACAACTATGAAATGTACATGGGAACTAGATCTAATTTTGAGATATTTAAAAGAATATTCAATTATATTTTGGTATGGAAAAATGTAACCTTTTAAAAAGTTCCAAAAAATAAGAAAATAAAAATCAGATATGTACGTACTTTAATTACCTTTTTTTCTAGATTAACGGGTCCGTATAACTTTAAAAGAAAAAGTCGCGCGGTGGACGAAATGGTGCAACAGACCTTAATAAAACAAATATGAATAATTCCATTAGAGCACTTATGGAAACTATTGGAGCGAAAAATTCCACAGCGGACCATCACTAGCAAATCAATGCTGAAAGACGTTATTAAGGAAGAGTGGGAGGATATTTCGTCCGCCGAGACCACCCACTTGGTTAACTCCATGCAAAACAGATTGAGGGAGGTTCTCAAGTGCCGTGGTTATCCAACCAGATATTAATTTTTTATTTGTTTTTGTTGATTTATATATTTTATTTTTATGTTTTTGCAATGAGCGTAGACTTTTGGTTTTTAAGTTTTATATTTATAAAGATTTTTTTATTATTTTGTAAAAACTGATTAAATTTAGGAATCCATTTAATTTATTATTTTTGTGTTTTTTGTTTTTACTTAAGCCTTTATTAGTATAGGCCTAACTTTAATGTATGTACGTGAAAATGGGTGTGAAGTTATTTTTCATAACAATTTTTTCATATTTCATTTTGCAGACGTAATAAAACCGAAATTAAATGTCTATATCTTTCACATATAATAATCAAATTCGTATTCGCGAATATCAAAAACTAACATTCGGCAAATCACTAGTATGTACATACATACATATATTAAAGAAGCACTCTTAAAAATTTTATATCTCCTCATTAGCTCGGATGAGAAACATCATTTTAGACTAGACTATCACCTTCAAATCTATTTTGGTAAGAGTTCACTATATATCTTACACCCTCTCTACAAAAACTTGTTTAGCTGAAACAGCCATTCGCGATTGCAAATAAAATATTTATATCTATGTCTAGGGACACGTTTTTGTTCCTAAAGGTAGGATCACACGATTGACGTAATGTACCAATTATTGCTCCATTTTATATGCCAATCGTGTGATTTCACAATTTTTTGTCCCATACGACAATCGAGAACAATATTGTGGTGAATAGACGCAATCAAATGCAACTCTAGTGCGGCAATCGTGTGTACGATTGATAGACAACCATGCCCCAATAAAAATGCAAAAAATGCACCAATATTTATTGTGTTCTCGAGCGGAAATCAAAGAAGCCAATACGCGACAATTTTTGAAGTGTTTTTGTAAGTACTGTAAAATTCAACTTACTTTATGTATAATTATAACTTATTTGAAACGTTAACATGGAACTGTGATCCAATCTTTAACCCATATATTTAGCTTTTATTCGTTTAAAAAAACGAAAATATAATATACATATATAATATTTGTATATTTAATAAGCACAAAATATACAAAGCAGAGGCAATTTTATTTCTTTAAACGAATAAAACATTTCCACGTACAAAATAAAACAGACTAAAAGTATTTCTTTTAAAAAAAAAACTATTTGCACGTAAAACAAAACAAACTAAAAACTACCACGACAGCTGTTTGTTTGTGTTGCCGCAAGTTAGACCAATCGTATGACTAGGATGTGGCAATTATTGCGACAAATTCATTCTTCGCAAATTTGTGGCAATCAAATTTTTAAAAAGTGGGGCAATCATGTGACTGCAACATATTTGATTGAGACAATTTTATTATTGTGCACCAATTCACCACAATAAAAATTGGGTCAGATTGGTGTATTTACGGCAATCGTGTGATCCTACCTTAAAAGAGAACAAAAACGTGCTCATAAAAAAATATATTTTTGCTATTTATTTTTGGTGGCAATCGACATACCGGTACAGAAATAAACGGTATTTTGGATACTTGTATTTTCTAACCGAAATGAATTTTGGTATCGGTTACGATACCTGTATCTAATTTTAGCGGTATTTGAATAGGAATCGGTATTTTTACGATACCGTTTGCCAACCTTGAATTATATAAATGCACAATAAAGTAAAAATCATCATTGCCTAATGTTATTTATTGATTTAAGTAAAGCTTTTGACACTTTGTCACATAGTAAATTGCTATTAATGCTGGGGAGAATTGGCATAAGAGGGCAATGCTTGGAATGGTTAAAAAACTAATTATCGCTAAGAAAATATGTGAAAATTTCTAATATTGTAAGTGAGGAAACTGATATAGAATATGGTAAACATAAGGATGCAAACTAGAACCAATTCTTTATATATTCAAACGAACTTATCAATGCCTTAAAACTTAGTCAAACATTTGCTTATGTCAGCGATACTGCCATAGTTGTAGCACACAAGGACCTAAAATAGCAACTAATCTAATGCAAAATCAACTTGACATGGCAATAAGATGGTGCCATGATCATAGATTGATCATAAATACATCCAAAACTAAATTGATGCATATTATACCTTCGCATTTTAGTTATACTGATATAAAATTGAAATTCCAAATACAGAATGTCTACACAGAAACAAGTTGACGGATTTTAGCTAGAATAGCGATAATTGCCAAATAATAATTGAACTTGTAAATACATATACATATGTAAGTACCTTGGTGTATACGTTGATCATAATTTTAAATGGCGTGAGCACACTGAAGAAGTTCGTAAAAAATTAAGAAACGCGTCCTACGTATTGTTTCATTTAAGTTTTTGCTCCAATACAAAAGTTATGAGACAAGTATATTTTTCATTGGCTGAATACATATGTACATACATATGTACGTCATTGTATAAAGATACTGCAATCGCACAGACTGTCTAATCAACGAGAAGATTACCCATCACTAGATAACTAGATAACAATAACTAGATGCATCCATCGTATTGAAAACAGTATTGCAAAAGATCTTCATATACTAAATGAAGCAAATATTTATAAAATCTCAGTTGCAATTGAATTTTTTTAATGATTCCAGATTTTTAATACAGAAGCCATAACTATGAAACTTGAATGAATGAAGAAAGAAGATTTCAAGTCCAAAGCCACAGAAATGAGTTCGAAAGCTGAGCATTGTCAGTTGTCATCCCAAATATATATATTCAACAATATACCTTCTGATGTACTCCGTGTTATTAAAAACAACAATAATAAGAAAAAATTATTGCATCAACACGCAATGATTACTCATTATCATCAGTCACTATCATCATATGATAGAAGCTCATCAATTTATTATAATTATATTATATATTTTTATGTACTTTTTAATTTTTAAATTTTCATATACATTTGATATTATTAAATATTTTGTAATTAAATACATTAACTTTCAAATAATGTTATTCAAAGATCTATTAATTTACCTGCAGATAAGCTCTAATAGCTTCGTAAGGTATTAATGGAAAATGAAATGTACATACATATATTTGAATACAAATTATTGTTTAATTTAATTATTATTATTCGAACTGCATTTGTTTCTATATTTAATGAATTGAACAGGCTAATGTTCGTATCGCCTTTTAAGCCAAATTACATGTGATAATTGTTAATGAACAAATAACATCAAAGTTAGTTGTAAATATTCTGACAACACATAGTTGAACGGAACAGCCAGCCGTTTTCGAAGGCCACTAAAACCTTCATCATCAGCGTTCTTCTGTGTTTGGTCCACTGTGTGTGGGGTCAGTTGATGTAGATTTCTGCCTTATATACGAAACTTTTCTGCAAATGGAATATGTGAATTGGTTTGATTCATCGTATTTCAATTTGCTGAAATGTGTTTTGTGATGAAGGCCCAAATTTACTATCACTAAATTTACAACAGTCTTACCATTGTCGTTTTTTCATTACTAATTATGCACATGTTAGTTAATTTGCTTATTTTTGTTCTACTTAAGACAAACTTTTTTGGTTTCTTACTATTAAGTATATTTTTATTTAATTTTTGCCACAAGCCCATGACTATTAATTTTAGTTAATTTAATTATTATTATTCGAGTGGTTCTTCAACTGTTATTTTTCTGTATAAAAGATATTTTAAACTATAAATTGGATGGGTCTCATTTTTTCTTAATTTTATATCATTTGGCTCAAGTTCAACGCGAAATAGAGGTTGGGGGATCTTCTCCCTATTTAATATGTTTGATACATTTTTTACCTTAAATCCCTGGAGGACGAGTGCATCTTTTATTTCTTGGGGAACAACATACGAATCTATGCCCTTCAACACAATCTGTAAGCCTTTAGCACTCTTGAGCTGGTAAGTGTAGAAACTTGTTTTACTCTTTTAAAATTCAGTAACCATTTTAAGAAAATCTTTTTCTTCATAAATTTGAATTTTCGTTTCGTCAATGTTACCACGTTTAATTGGAACAATGTGAAATTTATTTTGACCAATGATCGAGATTAATTTTTTGATAAGGGCGTTTGAATTTTTTTCTCTCAAATAGATTAGTGGTGGTTTTTATGTCATCTTGCAAAATTTTAAAACGGTTTAGACGATTAGTAGAGGATGCGCTGTTATCTCTAGACATCTTTGTTGGAGCAGATGAAATTTTTTTATATATTTGTGAATTCCGACTTGGACCTTAGGTTTTGAGCTACTGTTATCTGTAGTGATAACTTGGTTAATTGATGAGCACGATCCCGAAGGTGACGGTATCGCTGACTTATATAAAGAAGTACTAGAAAATTGTAATGTTAACGAATCACTAGTTGGCATTGGACAAAGCGAAGTTGATCGCTGACGAAAAAGTGGATTCTCCGTTAAAAAAAGAGTATCCTCAGGTTTTTTATTGCTTTCATTACAAGTTTCAGAACTCACAGTAAAATATGCATTTCTGCCGTTAGAACTCACTTCACTTTTTTTTTATTTGAGGTACTAATATAGAGTATTCCTCAATGTCACTTTGTTTGCGGTTTTTTGTTTGTTTTTGTTGTTTCTGACTATGTAAAAAATATTAGCAATATTTACTTTGCTTATTTATCAAAGTTAATATCTATTACGAATATCATGTATTACGAATATTTTTTGTATGATTTTTTGTTTGTTTAGTATGAAGGTTCAACGAGAACTGAAAAAAATGTTTATAAAAGGAAGTTTTCCCCACTGTGATGATATGATTTTTGGTCCATAATTTTTTTACACTTCTTGAATTTCATAAAATTTTGTTTGAGATAAAATGTTACAAGATTTGGAATCTTTTGCACGAAATATTTTATTTTGTAGACAAAATTCCTTACATAAAAAATTTCATATTGTTAACATTATAAAATATAGCCAGAAATGTTGCCAAGCAGTTCAAATATCGCCAAGTAAATCGCCATTTCCAAATTTTCATCGCCAAAAACAATGTTTATCGGCACGTTTGGGGAGATATCGTCATATCTGAAAATAAAATACTTTGTTAATTTTCGTAATTCAATGGCTCAGAAGACAAATCCATCGTTGAAACGGCTGACACAAAAGTGTACTTGATCGATAAACAGCAAGTGCTTTTCTTATAATATACGTTGCGAAAATAAAACAGTTAAAGAAAGTTCAAGATTGGTGTTGGATGAAATATTGCCTTCTTGGAAAAAAGCTAGAATCACAACGACAGATCAAAGAACATGTGCTGCAAAAGTCATTGAACTTTATGAAAAGTGGAGAACATTCCAAAAAGTATGTAAATCTCCGTTCCCGAGTCATCGCAACAAAGAAAATGACTAAGGAAAAGTTAAACAATTTATTTCAGATTGTCGACATTGACGCTCTCAATCACAGTTTAGCAACAAGACTTGCATGGTGTAAATTAGGACTTTACGACTGACAATTCTAACTTTATTACAATTATGCCCTTATGGCAATGAACATGGATTGTTTTTTGGAAAATTGATAGCGTGAACTGAAGTAGAGTTTTTGGAAATTATATTTTATTGGCCTAACCATTTTCCAACCAATCTTTTTTCTGGGTGAATATACATATGTATGTATTAATGTACATATGTGGTTTGCATGTATAACAGTCCATGTTCAAAAATCTAATTTTTTCAGTAGAGCCAAAAAGTTATTTTTGAAGCTTATTTAAAAAGTGAGTGAAAGTTCTATTGTTGTTTTATAAAAAAGGATGCACCCTAGACCTGGCGCAGCTTATATGGGGTTCTTTATTTTTTGGAATTTTGAATGTGGGTAGCAATGAAAATATGCGGATTTGATGCCAAAATTGATGTAGCAACTTTTCAAGCTGATTCGATGGTGCCAACTCGTGCCATAATGAGGTCAAAGGTCAAAATTTTGAAAAACCACCGAAACATTTTTTTTTTGCATTTGATACATTATTTTAAATTAGAAATACCATAAATTATAACATCATTTATTCCTTGTAAATTAGTTATTAGTTGTATTAACGCTATTGTGTACAATACCATCAGAATCAAATTTATATTATAATTTTTAATTGAGCTCTAAGTTGCAAAAATTTATGGTGTTTCTGCTATTACAGTAAAACAAAAATATTTATCGAAATTGCAACAATACACACAATATTTATAGCAACAACTATTATTGAAAAAACTAAAATTATTTGTTCGTCGGTCGTTTCAAAATTCCTACTCTCTCAGCTGTTGATAACTGCATATTTGTCTAAAATTACGGTTGTTCTAGCTAGTAATATGTGCTACTGAGCACATATCACTGCTGAATATGTAAAGTTTTGTCATTGCAAATTTTAATATTGTTGGTTTAGCTTATGTAAAACAAAACACTTTGTTAATTTTCGTAATTCAATGGCTCATAAGACAAATTTATCGTTGAAACGGCTTTGATCTGCTGACACAAATGTGCACTTGATTGGTAAATGTGAACCCTAAATAGTTGATACGAAATTGCCATCAAAACAGCAAGTACTGCAGTGTTTTTTATAATGTACTTTGTGAAAATAAAACCGTGAAAGAAAGTGCAAGATTGGTGTTGGCTGAAATATTGCCTTTTTGGGAAAAAGCTAGAATCCCAACGCCAGATCAAAAAACATTTGCTGCAAAAGTCATTAAACTTTATGAAGAGTGGAGAACAGTTCAAAAAATATGTTAATCTCCGTTTCCGATTCATCGCAAAAAAGAAAATGACTTTAAGAAAACGTTAAACAATTTATTTGACATTTCCCACGTTGACACTCTCAAGCTGATAAGTATACAGTAAGATAGACTTCTTAACGAAGCAGCGGAAAAATGGGCGTGTTTGTAGCATGGCTTGTTTCGATCAAGATGTCACAAATAAGGAAAAAAAAGGCACAAAGATTGGAAGATGTAAAACGTCGAAGAGAAAATTATGAAGAGAAAAAAGGCACTTCAGGTAATTATTATGTAGTATTTGGACGCATAGTGGCTATTTTTTTGCACTTAATTTGATGTACAAACTTGAATATGGAATTTGAGATTGATGAATCGGGAGATGATGTGCAGGCGTTGGATATAAAACATTCCAAGTTGCTCTAATAAGCCGAATTTTATAGACGACAGAATGCTAGCTTTTATGGATGCTGGCAATATCTAATCTCCATTAGCTAAACACTTCATCAGTGCAAATACTAAAGCGTTGGGTCACAATATTGAGGATATTGTTCTGAATTGCACAAGTTTGCGTGAACATGGCAAAAATATTTTCGGCGACATGGCAAATAAATTATTGAAAATTTAGAGGTAAATATTTTTATTTTGGCAAGTACACGGAGAAAACAGTGCCAAAAAAATTCGTCATAAAATAGAACAAAATTAATAAGATATCTCTATGGTTTTTTTTTCAAGAAGGAAATCTTATTAATTTAAAAAGGAGAACTTTTTTGGCAAAAATCAAGAAGGAAGCTTGTAATTTTTATTAGGTTATCTCATTGATTTTTTAAAATAAATTGTTTGTCCTTATTCTTTGTACTTATTTTTTTTTTAAATTCTAAAACATATATATACATCAGAGCGACTCAAGTTGTAAAGCAAAATTCGTGAAAGGTGTACCCTCTCAAAATGAACATTGGTATTTTTTATGATGACATCTAAAATATTTCGGCTCTAGCTTTGACCTCTCGTGAGCTGGACCATTTTGAAAAAGGGTATATTTTTGCATGTTTTGTCAATTTGAGAATCTGTTTCCTTACCAACATATACAATATGGGTATCATACGAAAGGTTTTTTAAGGCGCGTCCAACTGTGTGTACAATTTGGCCAAGGACTATCATAGATGTCCATTTTTTTAAGGATATTCTGTAAAAAATAATGGTTTTTGAATTTTTTGTTTGGGGTTGTTTGTAATAAAAATGCCAAATTAACATATTTTAATCTTTAGTCGATTTAATTAAATAAGGGTCTCAGCTTTTTTTGAAATTCGTGCTATTATTTTCGCTTCTTTAAATCTTATTTTACAATACTGATTTCATAGTTTCTGTAACTACTTAAGTATTTGCTGAAAGTATCATCTCTTGTGTTTTCCCTGTTCTATCATCACTAACTCACATTACCCAACACTTGAACAGCTGATCTCTCATTAGCTGAAGGCCTATACCATCCGTTCTATGCATATGCGTTTCTGTACGTCCTCTCCGATTCTAAGTTTAAGTTACATGCAATACGTCTTATGCGCCAAGGTGGCATTCAGTACATAAAAACAATCGATAACTAAAATGTAAATTTTGTTCGTGAAATAGCTATGTTAAAAACTGATTTTAATGTATTTTATTCTTGAAAATACTTGTAAGCTTTATTACAAAAATTTTTTCTTCTATTATTTTCTTTTATCAATATCATTAAAAATATAACATAATTTGCCATCTTTGGCTATCAAAAACAGCTGACCTTTTTCATGATGCATGCGATGCATACAAAGTACAAAGTTAACTTACTTTAACCGTCCTATGCGTCTATATGTTCTGTGCGTTTTGATCTGCAACTTGCCACATACAATTACACTGATTCTACTCTTTTGGCACAAGCATCAAACGCAACAACGGATGGTATGGACCTTCTTCAGTTAAAATCTTGTTGCAAAAACTTTACAAAGGTGAAAGTTAAAAGGACTGAAAACGGGGTTCTCTAACAACACAAATCTCGTTATACAATCTATTCTAGATAGACGAAAACAAAAGCTAGATAAATTATCAAAACACTTTTTATTTTTCCGTAATGTTCGATTTCGATTTAAAGATAATCCCTTTTGAATCTTTATACGATAGATGCCCATATTATTTCGTGCTGCTATTATTTTGATCATAGCTGCACATGTATACATATGAATAAATGAACTAATTAAATGTTTCTTCTATTCTTTAGAAACTCACATTAATTAATAAAAATATTTCATTCAACAAGAATTGAAATTACTGAACTTAAGCCTGACTAAGAAATTATGTATTTCTGATTAAAAAGTAACTATTTTTTCGTGAAAATTTTATTTGAAAATGTCCATCTGTTTTTAATAATCCCGCTTTTTTAATTCAAATGTCCAGCTTTTTGTTACTCTCAATCTGGCATGCCTAACTCTATCCAATATGCTAACAGGCCGCCTGAACAAGCATTGAAATTATGGTGCATACCAGAGAAAGCCAAAAAGTTACTTTTTGACTGCTCAAGACATATCGATACTCCAACGACAATGAGTATGATAGCACATTCGCATCAACAAGCATGCTTACATACAGGCATACATACCCTCTAGTCAGCCTAGAAACATTTGTCTCTATGTCAACACTCTTTTCTATAGCGACAATTGCACTAGTTGAAATGTCGACAACTTTCCTTTTATGCGCGAGTACAGATACGTTAGAGACATTGTCAATAAACGCGTCAATAGTTTGGTTTTCTTTTTGATTATGTTGTGCAATACTGTTAAAATACACATGTATGTATGTATGTGTTTAAGTTTGTTGCCCTAACATTATGAAATTGTAGATGAGGGTCACTAAAATGTACTACTGAATCTTTGGTGCCAATGTCTCCATGTGGTCCCAAAAAACTACTTAGTCAGTAGTGCTACAGTCTAGTGGTGGATTTTCAATGACAAGCTAATGTTAAATGTCAATAGGCGATTACATTGGCTGGGGTACACATGGTCGGTAGTGCTACTGACAATGTCATTAGTAAATCACTACATTTTCACTATTCGTATTTTCTGCAGGGCATCTATAGCTATCAACACAAATAAGTGCGCATATCGATAGGTGCTAGTTCGATCAAACCAATGTGCTATAGATATTCCTATCAATACATGTGCGCTAGAGCTGCAAAACAATCGATAGTACTATCGATAGTTTTGTTTTTGACTGACTATCGATAGTTTTTTTTCGATAGCGATACTATCGACAATTTTTTAAAGTAAATACGAAGCCGATTATATGTAGCTAGTATATAATTTCTAACAACTTATTCTACGCAGTTTCTTAGCCGCCTTTAAATGTATGTACTTCTACAAAGCTGCGCCTATGTGTCGGATTCTTTCTCTTTACATGAAGGTTTAAAGTAAAGTGTTTAGCAAAACATAAACAGAAAAGTTTTCTTATAGAATAAAAATAATATACACATATTTGTATGAAGTTGGCGGTTCTATAAAAAATTTTGAAGTATTTGCAAACATCAAAAAGTATCTATTATAATACTTTTTAAATGTGTATGACTACTTGTTCATATAAATACATATGTATGTATGTATGAATGTTTTATATATGTATGTATGTATTTTTTTGAGAATGGCATAGAGCTGCAAAATTATCGATAGTCGCACCACTCGATACTTTCGATAGTTTGATGTAAAACTATTGATAGTATCGAATCGTTTTATATACATACATACATATGTATGTTGACACATAAACAACATTTGGCATAGTTAATATCTTTCACTGGCTAAAAAAAATCAGATTCCTCAACATTTTCATTAGTATATACATAAATATATATATGTATGTAGGTATGTAAGTATAATAAAAAAAATACGTGTAGAGAAACATGCTTGAGTATGTTAACGGGAGATTTGGCAAAATAAATCGAAGACGATTGGCAGTCGCCGCGATGTCAGTACCACTGAAATTTATGAAGATACTTTTTGTCGAATAACACTTCGAGTTATAAATACATATGTATATACATATACATACATACGTATATATTTAAGTACATACATATACTGAAGGCGTAAAGCAACTGTAGATAATTTGCTTCAAAGCTGCCGTCGGCTACTGTTTACCTTCTTCGATTTTTACTCTTTTAGTTACTTGTTTCTTTTGACCGATAGTATCGATAGTGAAAAAAACTATCGATATTTCATTTAAAACAAAACTATTGATACAATCGATAGTACTATTGATAGATTTGCAGGTCTAGAATGGCAATGAAAACGAAAATATTGAAAATATAAAAAAAGAGGCGTAGGCATCTTCAGATGTTTAGAAATATTTTGAAGCGTTGAAGGGAAAAAACAATGCAAAATGTCGTTTATGTGGAAAATTTTATCAAACCAGTGGCAATACATCAAATTTACTAGACCACCTTAAACGAGCACATCCAAACTTCAAAGAAGTAGAAAAAACCAAATAATGTCATCACAACATTTTTAAAAAAGAAATGACACTTATGGCCCAGAATCGGACCGTAAGCGGAATTTGGATAAAGCTCTTATGACCATGATTGCTATCGACGTGCAGCCATTTAGCATTGTAGAAGATAGAGGTTTTAGAGATTTTGGAAAATATCTAGATCCTCGCTAAGCTTTACCTTCGCGTACCACCCTGCAAAATAAAATGATGGTTGAAATGTACCAAAAAAAAAATAAAGCTTCAAGCGATTTTAAATAAAATAGAGCACTGTGCAATTACAACAGATTGTTGGACATCGTGAGCCAATGAAGGTTACCTCACCGTTGCTTGTCATTTTGTTAGTATAGATTTTTCTGCAAACTGCTGTTTTGTCGACACAAAAACTTTTAACCGCTACAAACCACACTGTAGACAATATTTCAAAATCGTTGCAAGCTGTGTTAGATGAGTGGGGATTGTTGTCAAAAGTGACTTCTATAATCACTGATAACGATAGCACAATGATCAAGGCATGCGATTTATTCCAAAAAAGACACCTTCCTTGCTTTGCACATACACTAAATCTTATAGTGCAGGATTGCTTAGTGCAAAACAATATAAAATAAATTTTAACAAAATGTAAGAAAATTGTTACCTACATATTTTACAAACAAGAAGTTTAAGGCTAAACAAAATAAAGAAAAACCATATAGTTTACTTCAAGAAGTACCCACCCGATGGAACAGTGCATTGAAAATAATTGAGAGGATCTTACTCACAAATTGCTGGATATCAAAAGTTCTTCTGGCAACACCAAAAGCACCACCACCTCTAACAGCGGATGATATCGCATGATGATATCGCAGGATGATTTGAAATATTGACACCAACAACCCAAACTTCGTCCAGCACTTCCGTAACAATATCTTTAATTATTCCAATAACATGTGGTCTTTTTCAAGCTATGGAAGAATTATAGCCGTATTTGAAAACAGTTAAGGGGAAACATGCGTGCATTTGCGAAAATATCGTTGATGATGTTGCTATTTTCCCTTCTAAAAAATGTGTGGAAGTGTTGATGAATTACAATTATTCACATCCAAGGATTAAAGCACTTTTGTGACTACCAAAACCGTCAAATGCATTACTGTTGTGAATGATGCTGCCGAAAGCAAAGTCAAGCTAATAACTGATTTGCTTAACACACAATGAAGCTGATAGAGACAGTACTTGTGACACATTGTAGAGGACTACTGTAAGGAAGAATTTCCAGCCTATACAAAATCTTATTTGATTTAAAATAAAAATAATAAGCTTATTAAATAAAAACTTTAAAAAAAATTATAAAATGCAAGAAAAACAGTATTTTTGTGGGTTTTCAAAATTTTTACCTTTGACCTCATGATGGCACGGGTTGACATCATCCGATCAGCCTGAAAATTTTCTACATTAAATTTGGTATCAAATCGCATGTTTTCATAGCTACCCACATTCAAAATTTCAAAAAAGTTTTTAATGCCAGGTATAATGTACATACGTATGTACATTCTATATTAAAGGCCGTCATACATACCCGTTGCAAGTTATATTTTAAATTTCAAAAAGATTTTAAAATGGAATTGAGCTACGAAGACATTTTCAGTCATAAATTTATATCGACAATTTCCGTGTCTTTGGGACATAAAAAGTTCCATCTATAAGCACACAGGTTTAAAAAGGAATGCATTGCAGGAAATTGCCAAAAACATCTACAAGGATTAAGAGGAAGTTAGGAAAAAAAATATAAAATTTGCGGTCTGCGTATGTCGCCAAAAGAAAAATATGTATAAACTTCTAAAAATTCGGATCTTCGTCAGATTTGTTTCAATTTTGCTCTATTTTGAAGAACTTAATTTCTTCAATACACCTATTATGATCAGGAAGACGACAAGTAATCTTATCAATGTAAGTTAATTTCTTAAAAATACAAACGAAATAGTTTTTTGTTTGTTTTTTTAAAGCAAAAATAACTGCAAACACCCACATTGTCATTTGGAACAGACCATTTCTCGTCCGTAGAAGAAAATTCAGACGACATCTTTTTAGAATTCAAAGGGAATCTTTTGGAAAGCCAAGAAAACTTAATTTTCAAGTAAAAGTGTGGGTTCTCCAGTATCTACTGATTTCAATAAATCTTCGGAAAAAAAGACTATTTGAAAGAGACAAAAAATTTAGTTCCTCAAAAGATTTTTTGTGCGACAAGAGGATATGTAATGCGCAATGATGTCATCTTTCAAGAAGCATGAAGAAAACATGTACACTTCTTTTTGAAAATCTATTTCTTTGCAACTCGCGCAACTACCACTTTCATTGAAAGTAACCAGTACCCATGTTCTGTAACTCCCTCCTCGAAAAAGTTTTCGCTTAAAATGAAACAAAAATGCAATAAATTGAAACAAACAACTGCTTTTTTCACTAAACTGTGTCTGTAACTTTTTTTGGCGAGTAGCAGCTGTCACGTAAAGAAATTATTCGTCACAAATTACAGAAAAAATGTGTCTGTAAGACTTTTGCGGGAAAAGTTCTCGCTTTGAACTGTAAAATTTACTCACAAATAAAAACGCAGTGAGAAATTATTTCAAAAATTAAAAATATATTAAAAACGCCAAGTGCGATAGATAATAACACGGAAAAGGTTAATATTTTGATTTTTTAATTGTTAAACTATTTTTCTTTTATAATTTTAGAAAACTATGCGAATTTCTAAGCAATAAAAAGAAAAGTTATTAGACTATATGTCTAAAAACTTAGAATTCGCATGAAGACAATTTGATGGCGTTAACTCTTTATATGTACCACTTTAACAATTTTGTTTTAATAATTACTTAACTACACCACAAAGCTATATTTGTTTTTTGTTTTATTGGAAAATGTTTTCAAACTTATTTAGTAAACAATAAACATCAAAGTCGCACTATACATTATTTGGTATAGCCGTCGGTTATATTTTCACAGCCGTCGTTGAAAATGTTTAAATTTGAGTAAATTTTGGTCGCCATTCACGATATTTGTGAAAAGCGTTCGCCATATCACATCGGCTTCGACTATTATGTTTTGACATTTCTAACGTAATGACGTAATCACTTTTGATAGTTTTCTGCATGACTTACACACACTTTTTTCTCACTTTTCGAGAAACGATGGAATATTTTGTTTCACATCTTTTCGACGCGAGAAGTTCTCACCAAAATTACAGAACATTGGCACAGGACTGATATTTTGCAAGCTGCCATAGATGAATCCAATATAGAGTAAACATAAAATGTCTGTCTGAATACACACAATAAACTTTGCACAAACGCTGTTATCTTAGAAGTATAGGGTGTTTTTTATTGAGGTATAGAACTTTAAGTTGGCATCCCTCTTTTAACCGGCGGCCATTTTGTCAGCGTCAAGTGATTAATATTTAGTTTGGTTTGCCATTTCATCATGAACAGGTTGACAAAAGAACAACGCTTGCAAATCGTGCAAATTTATTTCGAAAATAATGGTTAAGTTCGCGAAGTTTACCGCAAGCTCCGTCCATTTTATGGTCGACATAATCGTCCATCAGAGCAATTAATTCGGTTAACCGGTCAATTGGATACCAAGATCGTGTGATTTGACACCATTGGATTATTTTCTTTGGGGATATGTGAAGTCGCTCGTCTACGCCAACAAACCAGAAACGTTAGGGGACTTGGAAGCCAACATTCGTGGCGTTATTGCCAACATACGGCCCCATATGCTCAAAAAAGTGGTTGAAAATTGGACCTGTAGAATTGGCTTTATTCGAGCCAGCCGCGGCGGCCACATGCCCGAAATCATATTTAAACGTTAATGGCATAAAATTATCCTTCCAATAAAGCCAAATTGATGGACATTAAAACGATTTTCTTGTGTTTTATTTCAATTCGAAGTTCTATACCTCTAAAAAAACACCCTATACTTACATACGTGTCTTAATGTGCAGGTGTACAATTGTGGTTTCCTGCCAAAAAGTACAGCTTAAGTAATCGGTTAAAAAATTATAATAAAAAAATATTTCATACACACATAATATTTTATTGAAATGTTTATTTCAAATAAGAAGGCAAGGCATTCATATTTTTAATGTAAAAAGTTGGATACATGGCTCAATATTTATGTACTTATGTGAAAAGGCGACCTACATATTTCTTTTGATGTATGTAGCTAACTTTAATTTTTTATATAAACATAACTTAGAATTGCAAAAAAAAAATTAAAATGTGTAGGTACAAAATGCAATTAATAAAGGATTTTGAAGAATAATTACAGAAAACAAATATTTTGTGCACTATGAAAGTAATTTTAAATTACCAAAAATTAAGGGCACTTACCTTAAAAGTGCATGTAAAGAAAGTGCACTTAAAAAATTGCACTTAAAATTTTTATGGGATTTAAAGGAATAATGCCAATATTCCATTTTCACACGCAAACTTTACTTTGCAAAGTCTTAATTCAGCGGTAGTAGTACAATATCGTTCTGTCTTTCTCCCAGCTGAATTAAGATTTTGCAAAATAAACTTTGCGTGTGGAAATGGGGTGCAACAATTTGTCGTTTTAGGTAGTTAAGTCTAAAAAGCGTTTAAGCAAAACACACGTATACTAGGTCTAGGAGTGGAGCGATGGAACGTTGTTTGTTATGTTACTAGTGCACACTTTTCTTTTTCGGGATATGCTATTGTGCTAAAAACAAAGTAGATTCACAGCTAAAATCCTGAAATCAGAAAAAGTATTTTTTGGCCGTGAAAAAATTTTTACAACTTTCCATCGGTCCACTCCTAGACTCTGTATACCTGTTAACTTCAATGAAATTAAATTAAAAAAAATTTGTGTTCAGGAAGAAGGCAGACATTTAAGTTTACTGACTTCAACTTGTATTTTAAAGTGCAGATTCGACTTTAATGCCCAAAATAACAAATAATGTTCTAAACTTCGACCTGAATTTGAAAATTTCCCTAGTCAAGCTTGAGAGTAGTCACTATGAAAAAATTAATAACACAACAGTGCAACAGTGAAAAATCGACACTGTCTTGACAGCGTATATAAAATCGATAGTATTACCAAAGTTTAATAAAACACTATACTGAGTTTGGTAACTAATTTATTTTATGGACGCTCTCAAAAAAATGGTGTGATCAAGAAAAAATATTTTGTTTCCTTTTTTTTCATCATAACTTGCAAGGACTAATAATTTTTTATGCCGATATGTTCATAAAATTTGTCCAGCTTTACCGTAAATACAACTGCCAAATATTGTTAAATTAGGACTTCCTGTAAGTTATTTTGAAAAAATATTAACCCTTAATTTATGCAAAAAAATTTTATAAAATTATTGCAATAAATAATAAATTTATTGGTGCTTTTTACTTAACTGGATATTGCAAAATGTTTCACTAATTGTCAATATATTTTTCATTTGAACGTTTTATGCTTTTGTAAAACTTTTTAAAAGTTAAATATGGCTTCTTTCATTTTCTATGTATAAGTAACATATCGATTGCTTAATATAAGAAAGGCGGAACTCGAATTTTCAATATGCTATAAAAGAAGCAAAAAATTTAAGAAAAACTGAAGCATTTACATGCAGAAATAACTTTCTAAGCGGTCATAAGCCCTTGATCTAATGTACTAAGATCTTCAAGGAGGATGCAACTCTATGTTGTATTCCAGAAAACGTTAAAACCGATTTCTAAATATTGAGATAAGCCTTTTTTGTATTAAGCCATCGATATATGAAAATGATTAGTTGAATTATATATACATATCGTTACACAAAATGCAAACGGCCGTATATAGTGGTTTACATTAAAAATGTTGTTTACATACATACATACATATGAATAAAGAAAATATTAAGGAACAAGTTTACTTCAGTAATTAAATATTTTTGATTTTTGGGATATGACTAGGAACGTAGATACACTATAGGTATATTAAAGTGTTTGTGCTGTGTGCTGAAGAAGAAAGAAAGATAAGTTTAATTACATAATGAAATACATACATATGTACATTAATTAACTTACTTACATTTTTAACAAAGGTTGAATCAGATGATAATGGAATTTTTAAAGATTAATTTTTATCATCTTGTTTCCCATTATTCGTTGCTTTAATTTTTTAATTTTTAAACGTTTATTTAGTTGACGAACACGAAAAGGTATCCGACACTTGAAGAAATAGGCCTTAATTTTTTCTGGGAGCTCGATATACTTGCTTTCTTTAAGTAGACGCTTATGAAGATTTTTTTCATGAGAAATCTTCAAGCCATTTATACGACGAAAAATGTTTTCGAGCTTTTTTATATCCTCCACAAAAGACCAGGTTGGCTTTTTAAGAAAACCTTTTGATACCTGGGCGACCCATGTATATGAACTATCATGACATATGTACTCTTCAAGGTTCAACTTGTGGATGATGTAACCGCAGGTGTACTCCAAAGCATCCTCTTGAAGAGTACCCATGTCCCGAAAATTCGATACATCTAGGTCGTCCAGTGTATCACTATTATCATCGCCTTCTTCCAACAAATCTGTCAATTTTTGGGAACTTGTTCCATGTTGCGAAAATATGTTGCTATTGACATTATTGGAGCTTAGCCATTCAGTGGTGTCATAACCAACGTTACCTGTTCCAGTGAGGTGCACCGTATCTCTCGCTGGAAAAAGATATTACTTAGAGAACAATAACATAAAAGTTATAGAATAAAGATATGCATATATATACCTAAAATATATTTGCGCAGTCTAAACTTAAAGTCTTTGGGTGACGGGTGGTCATTTAAACCACCTTTGCTCCTCATTGCAATAAAGAAATTTTCTAATACGTCCTGATTGAGCCGATTCGTACATATATAATTCATTTTGAATTTTGCTGACACGTACTCCAGTAGCATTTTCAAAGAATTATTAGACATAATAATATCTCTTTGAAAAACCTCCAATGACTTTTTATTTGGCAACATGGGACATTTCATCACCTTGGTCATGCGTCTCAAAATGTTTTGCTGCTGTTTCAGCGCAATGCCAAATGGCTCCTTAGAGAAAATATTTATTTATATATTGCTATTGAGAATTTAATTAAGTTACCTTTCCAGGGTATTTATATGTTTTCACTGAAGAATTGTGTACGTCAAACCAGTCGTTAACTAGTTCTACAAAGTCTGCCGTATGTATTGGGTTATACATTGTTATACCCGTTGAGTAGCATCGGCGAATGGCGTTTGCTGATGTGCTCGAAAATACTTGTGCAGCCAGCTTCACTTTTTGTCGGCCTAGAAAGTCTTTAAGGTTTTTTTTGCTCTTATTTTCCAAAAAATTAATTACATAGCTACCTGGACCTTTGACAGCAAGATGTTCGTTACTTAATTTGTGTGTTATTGAGATATCACTAGCAGAAGTGTGACTTAACAACTCAACAAAGGTACGCGAACTTAAAAGACTATTGTTGAACACTAAACCGGTGTCAAGAAAATGATTCCGTACTAGCTTTAAAAGATGCGGCGCGTCGGCGAATGCAAAAATTTTGCACGTCTTATCGATAGGGTTGGGGAACCATGGCTTGTCTGATTGGTTAATAATAAAAAGAATATTAGTGTTAAATTGAAGTCATAAAGACGAGTCAAAATTAGTCAGGTATGTGATTCCATCCATTTTGAAAACGAAGTATTTTTAAAGGCCATTTTTTACAGTGGAAGAATTATTATTATGTTATTAGTATTATTATTATCATTATTATTAATTGTATAATAGATGTAATATTAATATGACTTCGTTTTCGAAATCGATTTCCATCATGTAACTGATGAACTGAATAACTTAATATTTTGAATTAAAAAAAATTAAAACCAAGTGACTGCGGTTTGATTGTACGTCTTAAAAATGAATTTAATAAAATTTTACCGTAGAATTCAAATGAGTTTTTGAAAAAATCAACAAAACGACGTTTACCGGACAAGTTCAAATTACGTTCTTAAAAATATTTTAACAAAAATTATTACAACTAAATTATGTCTAAAAACTTAACTTGATCTTAAATTTAGCATAAATTAGGCTTTTAACATATGATTACCAAATCTTATTTGGGAACAATAAAACTAAAAAAGCAATTAACTTTAATAAATTACCGTTAGCGCATTTGTATCAGAGTGAAGTGTAAAATAAGAAAGAACTCTTTTCACGATGTTAAAATGGTTCGTTACCGTCAAAAGCTAAAAGATGCGTATATTTAGTAGAGTAAAGAATAAAAAAGTGGTTCGTCCTCAGCAGAAGTAGTTGATACAAAAGTTAAAGAAATGTTATTTAGATTTTGTGTAGGAATTAATATAAAAACTTACCTGGAGTTATTTTTAACGTTCTCCATAACTTACGGTTTTTGGGTCCCATGTCGCATACCATTGCAACTACTGGAAACCCTACCATGTGAAGTTCTCTAACTATTCCTTCCAATATCTCAGCCGTCATCGCAACGTTAAAGCCGTAAAATACCGGCTGTTTCCACGACTTACGGAGTCCTCGAGCCATAACCACTTCTACATAATTTGCTGGAGTTCTTACGGCATCAGCAATCCCGTCATACTCAAAGGTTTCCACTACCTTCATCTCGTCGAAAACAAGTACACACACTTTATCCTCAGGCTCCAGGCCAATGATTTCCCGCATAAATTGGATGCTTGTTGTAAGAACGCCTTCATCCATGTTAACTTTACGGCACCAGCGCTGCAACGTAGAAACGTGAGGTAGTGGAAACCCTTTTTGGTATAGATGGTTATATGCTCTAGGGCCGGCAGCATGCAAGCATATCGCGCTTGATATGTCTGGCCATCTCCAATTAACGTTGCCAGGGATCATAAGTTTGCGGACTTGTCCCTCCGTGAAAATGGAACGCATTGCGTCAAAGGCGGCATTTGCCTTGGCCAGGCTACATTTAAGCTCTTTTATCTCGGTCTCTAATTTTTGAATTTTTTTAAAATACTGCTCTACATAGGTTAGAGTACCGGTTTAAAAAATATATATATTTTGTTAAAAGGTTACTAATAAAATTTTATTTTTAACAAAATTTAACTGCACAAAGCTTATGAGAAACTTACTCCGTTTGCGTTTGTTTTTCTGCATACAACTCTTTTACGGACGTGGGGTACATATCAGTTTGTGTTTCTTGACTGACTTTTTCTGGTGGTAAAAAATATAACTGCTGTTCAAAACCATCATTTATAATAGCAGTACCAGAGCAGATTTCTTCAAATGATGGGTGATAAATTACTTCCACATTATTTTCTGATGATGATAAGTAAATCTCTTGTTCATCACCATCATTTATAATGCGTGCTTGGCACATTTCTACAACTGATTGTGAAGAAATCACATCATTTCCAATAGGTGCTGTGTAGCACATTACAGATTGTTGACCTGTCTCGAAATGATATGCATCGGCTGGTAACAATGCAACTGGATTGTTGACCGGTATTCTAAATTATATACATATGTTATTGTAATAACTAATAAATAAATACTAATACACAAAATATAATAACATGCAAAATAAAACTGCAAATACTTACATAGCCACAGTGTCCGGCAACAATACATTATTTCGTTCGGTTTTTATAACGGCTGATGGCGGAAAATTATCCATACAAACTATGGCGTGTCTAGAAAAGTCCAGACCGCAAATTTTGGACCACTTATGTCTTCGGTCATCGTTTGGAACACGGAAGAAACTTCCGTTACCACTTTTTTTTTTGCATATGCAGCAACTTTTCATTTTTATTTATTATACATACATATGTACATATACAAAACACATAAACCTTTTCACCAAACTTGTTTGTTTTTCTTGATAAGAAAATATTCACCAAAATAATTTTAATTGGACCCTGTTTCACAATTCACAATTTTTTTTTTCACAATTGGTTTTAATTTATAACGTTTTTAACTGTATAACAAAATGTTGGCGTCAGTATTTGTAAACATAAACAACTTTTGAGATACGAGCCAAGAATTCGCCTTTAATTAGGAAAAAAAAAATAGATCAGCTGTGTTTTCAACTTGACCTTATAAATGGGCCTTGCGAGCAGCTTGATGAAGAAGATAATGATACTTCACAAGAGATATTGGATGACGACGATGTAGCGGGACATCGTTATTTGCGAAATAAATTTTCAATTCTGCAACATTTGAACAAAAAACTAAGCGGAAAAAATTATCATATCGTTTTGAACAAAATATTGTCCAACAACGGTGTTGTTGATCCCCTTGAAGTTTCAAGTTTTTTATAACAAATGATGTAATAGATATATGTATAATAAATTTTAAAAGAGAAAACGGACTCTGAATCGTGTAAATTATATGATAGACTTGCCGCTCTGATAAAATCACGTTACTTATAAGAATAAAAGTACCTACTTTAAACTCGGTCTTGCATACAAATATTTGCATTTTAACGAAAAAGAAGGATAGTGTAAAACAGGAAAATCAAGTTCTTATTAAAGCTGAGAGCAAAAGAAAAAATTTTGCATTTTCCATAATCAAACGCAACATGACTAAATTTTTATGCGCAAAATGCAAAAAACATATCAGTGGGTAACGCAAAATTGATCTATGTTCCAATGCACTAAATAACAAACAAACTTCAAAAACCCTAATATTATTTGTTATGTAATGCATTTACTTTATGATTTAATTATTTTTTTAAATAATATCGTACCTGGAAGGCAGTATGCATTTTAAGTTTTTCTAACCTTAAAAAAAACAAAAATCTTTGTTTGATTTGGTTGTGTTTTTAGTATTAAGTTTTAAAGTTAACTGTAATACACTATTAAGAATGAATAAAAACTTAAGTATTTTAATATACTAAACTAAAATTTTCGTAGTTCCTTATACGAGATTTGGTGTGATTGGTAGCTGATCATAAATGCACTTCGTCAATTAGACGAAAAAAGTGTGTAGAGTATTAGAAATAAGAAAGTGTATCTAGTGTTAAGTAGAAACAATTAGAATTTCAAGGTATTACTCTAATTAAATATAATAAAATAAAAAGTTTATAATAGAAAATTTGTTTAAGTTCGTTTGAGGAATATTCCGTTTTTAAATTTTAGCTGTTTGAACTATAAAATATTGATGCAATTTATTGAAATTTTTAAGTCCATAACTTTTTTTATAACTTTATCTAGTTGTTCTAAGACATGTTTGGATAAAGGTTCATTGATTATCTGCATTAGCAACAATGAAATGCGCATAGGATCGAGCTAAATCCCTCAATACTCAATTTCAATGTATTTTTAATAAAAAAGTATTTTTATGAACAAGTAAAATAATAATTTGGGATTATTAATGTGTTAAAAAATGTTAAACTTAATTTATTTTTTATTTCTTCACTTATTCTGTTTTTCAGTGCACAAATTTTTATAGTTTTCACAGCGCTGTGAATAAACTTAATTTGGGACGTCTACACTACATTGTTGAATGGATTATTAGATTGTTTACTTTTTACTTAAGTTTTTATTAAATTGTTCATTTACAAAAAATATTCAAGCAATTTATAACCACACCATGTATTTTAAATTATAAAAGTTTTCTTCAAGTGTAAATTTATTTTACTAAAATTTTTCTCACCAATACAAACATATTTTATTTTGCGGATCACTGCTATAAACATACGAAGTTTATTAGCTAAATTCAAAAAATTTTTGGATTGAAGTATACTGATCAGTTTCAAAAGCTGGAACGAACTGATATAGACAAATCAAATCTTCAAATATAAAAATATGTATTAAAAACTAATAAAATATGCAACTATCAATTTTTTTCCAACATATAACATTAAAACTTAAAAAATCAGCTTCATTGCTTTTTTTTTTTTGCATATGTTTATTTATCTTAAAAAAATGAACTAATAAGTATTCAAATCTTAAAGCTAGATATAGGCCCAACAATATGGCTTTTGTGACAAATATGACAAAAATAGTAGTGGGAACTAGTGGCAACGTTTGTCATTTCCGATATTTTTCGTTGTGTGGCATTACCACTCAAACTGTTTACGCTGTGAGAATAAATTGGCTGCATTCTAAAGGCTCAGTTAGCCGACTGTAATGTAATGTAACTGCAACGGTAGGAAACAGCTGATCGATATTGTTATGTGAAAAGTAATGGAAATGGTTATAGAGATTTAATGTAACGAAACCTACTTTTCATATAAAAATATCGATCAGCTGTTTCCTACATTACAGTTACATTGCATTACAGTGTGTTCTTACGGGTTATATATGTGTACATAAATAATTATAAAAAAATCCAGAAATTTTCTAAAACGTTATAAAACGTATTATATAGATTTATTTCATTTTATGTACATACGTTTCAATATATATGTGTTTGTATATGTGTGTATATAATTATGTATTTATTTGTGATTATTGTGAACTTCACTATATATGTGTTTGTTGTTGGGTTGTTATATTTGTTTTGAATATAAACGTATAATTTAATTTCGCTGATCACACTTAAGTCACCACTTGTAGACGAATAATAATAATTTTGACTGTTACTCTCGATCGACCCAGCGTTGAAGTTGGTTGCAGTTTTTTGGGGTTATTGTTGATGTCACCAGGGTTGGGTATTTATACAGTTTGTTCACTGAGGTGAACATGCTCCCCTCATCGAAGCCTGAAAGAAAAGGAGGGACTTTAGTAAAGATCCAAACTTACAAAAGGGTAAGGATATGGGTAAATGAATAAGTAAAAATACTTAGGGGTATTTTATGTGTGTAAAGGGTTAGCCGCAATAAGAGCCCATAATGAGCCACCCCAACGATGAGTCTTGGGCTAGTAAGGATCCGCCATCTACGCGAATTAGGTTTGACTTCAAGATCTTACTGTAAAGATCGCCGCCCAGCTCCACTTCTACTGGCCTGTCACTATAAAAAGAGGGATCTGCTAATGTTATATTCTCAAATTTTTCTTTAATGGTTTCCTTGATGGCTGTAGAATAGGGTTTTCTCGGTAAGTCGTGACATACCAACAAATAGATCTCATATCTGGTTGGCGAAGACATATTTGGGGTAAGGATCACTTTCGTGTATCTTTTGTCATCCACTTGGAACATGTTAAGATTTTGTTTTTCAACGAAAGTATTAGCAATACGGGAGCATATTAAACTGGGGTTTAATATTGCTCGGAGAGATACACGTCCCTTATTAGTTATGACATAGATTTGCGCAGTTGGCACAATCACATTCTGCAACGACGTTGGCAAGCCCACGGATGTGGTAGACGTAGACATCAGCGATCGCCGTGGTGCTGGAGTAGGTGTTTTTAAAACGGATGTAGCTGAGGTAGGTCGATCGTCATGTTGCAGATCTTTCAAAATACGTTCAGGGCCGTGTAGAATCGAATGATGCTTACCACTACATTTTTGGCAACGTACCCTGCTAGTACATTTGTCAATCAAATGGTTTCGTGCCAAGCAATTGACGCAATAGTGCAACTTCACCACAATTTTATATTTTTCTGATAAGTTCAGTTTGTTGAACTTTTTACAGCTTATTAAACGATGGTCAGCCTGACAAATGCCGCAACCAAAATAACGTTTGTATTCAGACCGTTTGGAATTTTTTGCAACATTTTTACGGTCGTTTTTACGTTGACGTTCCACGCGATGATTACTGGGTGCCATGATCTATATGAAAAAATATGATAACAAAGAGTGAGAGTAAGTTCAAAGCACAAAGGATAGATCACTGTAGAATTATTTAGAGTAGGGTTGAGTAAATAATGTCAAAAATTCAAATTGTATCGATTATGAAAACAGTGATCATACCGTTGTGTAATAAATTTGTGTGAGTATAAGTGATTTAATTCTGAGTGTTAGGGTTAGTTATATAAATTTAAGTGTAAGTATGTAAGTGGGTTAATTAGATTACATTAATAAGTGGGTAGGACTACAACTTTTGTTATTGGTCGTTTTAGCATTCCTGTAGAAGTACGTAAATTAACAACACGATTTCGTCCATCAGAACCAGGGTAAGTATTCAGTACACGTCCAAGTAACCATTCATTGGGGGATAAGTTGTCTTGTCTTATAACAACAATATCATCAACTTCAACTTGTCGCTTCGGGTTCTTCCACTTATATCTTTTATGCAGCTCTTTAAGATATTCATCTTTCCATCGTCTGCAAAAGTTATGGTGCTGAATTTTCAGCTTTTGCCATCTATTAGCTAGGGTAATATTATCGTTACTACAGTCGGGTTCTGCTGGAGTGAGTATTGGAGAACCTATTAAAAAGTGACCTGGAGTTAAAGGAGTGAGATCTTGAGGGTTTTCGCTTGACGGACTTAAGGGTCTTGAGTTGAGGCATCCTTCAACTCTAGCAAGAAGGGTAGTTAGTTCTTCGAACGTATATTTCAATGCATTCAATTTCTTCAAATGTGACTTGAAGCTCTTTACGCCCGCTTCCCATAAGCCACCCATGTGTGGTGCTCCTGGGGGTAGGAAGTGCCACGTCACGTTTTGCAAACTATTAGCAGATACTACAGATCCTTTCAATTGTTTTAGAAATTCCTGTCGTTCTTTCTTCAATAGTTGTTTTGCTCCAACAAAATTAGTCCCATTGTCAGAGTAAATGGCGACAGGGCATCCCCGCCTCGAGAAAAATCGAGCGAATGCTGCCATAAAGGCTTGGGTTGACAGGTCAGATGTGGGTTCTAAATGTATAGCTTTTGTTGCAAAACAAACAAAAACGCATACATAGCCTTTAGTGATTCTGCAATTTTTGCCGTTATAAACTTTAATATCAAATGGTCCGGCAAAGTCAACTCCAACGTTATAAAAGGGTCGGGTTATTTGGGTGCGTTCTGGTGGCAAGGCTGCCATAAATTGGGTGGTTTGCCGATTCTTATATCTTGTGCATGGTACGCATTTGTGTATTGTTGAACTAATGAGATTTTGAAGTTTCGGAATCCAATAGCCTGACCTTATTATCCTTAGCATCAGTTGGTTTCCTCCGTGTAGCGTCACCAAATGCACGTGCAAGGTTAACAATTTTGCCAATTGACTAGCATAAGGTAATAGAATTGGATGTCTCTCTGAATACGACAAACTATTGGAGTTGGCCAGTCGACCGTTTGCACGCATAATATTGGCAGAGTCCAAAAATGGGGTTAGGGTGAGTAAATTGCTCTTTTTCGGAATTGGGTGTTTTCTTTTTAGACAATTATATTCTTCTTCAAAATACTTTGTCTGACATAGAATAATGAGTCTATCATGGGTTGATTTTATTTCACTTGCATCAAGTTCAACGCTTTGGTGAGTTAATAAATTTTCAATTCGTTCTTCAGTGGATTGAGTGTTGTTTTGATTAGGAATCATTCTATCACTTGGAGCTGTTTTGGTTCGGGTACTTGATGTGTGATCACAGAATCGATAGACATATGATATTACCCTAAGAGCTTTTGACAATTTCGAAAATCTTAACAATATGTCTGGGTTAGTGTAATTTTCTGAGGGTGTGTTGATATTAACCGTAGTAGAAAACGATTGAGTAATTTTACCTTCAGCTTGAGTTTCAAAGGGTTTATATGTTTTTGGCCATTTTGACGGAGTTTCGTTCAGCCATAGTGGTCCATTCCACCACAGCCTGTCTTCTTTCAATTCTGCAGCATTACATCCTCGGCTAGCAACATCAGCAGGGTTTTCGTGCGAAGCAACATGATTCCAGTTGTCCACGCCTACGGTTTCCACAATTGTAGAAACTCTGTTGGCTACAAAAGTATTCCATGAGTTGGGTGGTTTGCTGAGCCAAGCTAAGACTATGGATGAGTCTGTCCAAAAATATGTTTGATGTTGTGGTAAATTCAGTTGGGTTATTAAATTATGGGTAATATTAGCCAACAACACCGCACCACAAAGTTCTAGTTTTGGTAACGAGATTACTTTGATGGGTGCAACTCTCGTTTTGGCGAGAAGTAGGGTTACGGTGCAAGGTCCGTCTACGGGTGTAACTCGAGCATATAAAACTGCTGAATAGGCCTTTTTAGAAGCATCTGAAAAGCCATGAAACTCAATTTTCGCCGTAGGTGAAAATTTAATCCATCTAGGAATACGAATTTGTTCAATATTGTCATAGAACTGTAAAAACTTGTGCCATTTAATTAGGGTGAGTGGGGTAAGACATTCGTCCCAAGCTGTACTGTCTTGCCATATTTGCTGCATAATAATCTTTGCAGAAATAACAATTGGCGCTAACCAGCCAGCTGGGTCAAACAGACGAGCTATGTCTGATAAAACTGTTCGCTTGGTGTATGCTGATTTCCTTTCAATTAATGGAACACTAAAGAAAAATGAGTCTTCCTTTGCATTCCATCTTATGCCTAATGTCTTGGCGTTGTTTGAACTGGGTAGGGTGAGTAAATCGACATCAAGTAAGTGTTCTTCGGGTACATTGTTTAGCAATTCCTTAGTGTTAGAAGTCCATTTTCTCAGAGGAAATCCAGCAGAGTCAAGAGCTGTAATCAATTGGGTTTGAGCGCTTTTAGCTTCTTCAACAGTATGACCACCAGCCAAAACATCGTCTACATACATATTATTCTTCAAAATTTTTGAAGCAATTGGGTGGGTATTTTGAATGTCTTTAGCTAATTCGTGTAGGGTTCTAATTGCCAAATATGGAGCGCAGTTAACTCCAAATGTCACTGTTAGCAGTTCAAAATCTTGAATGGGTTCATTAACGCTTTTACGAAAGAGTATGCGCTGGAAGGGTGTGTGGGTAGGGTTTAACATAATTTGCCTATACATTTTTGTAATGTCGGCATTAAAAACAATCTTATAAAAGCGCCATTTCAAGATAAGTACAACTAAATCTTGTTGTAGGGTAGGACCAGTGTGTAAAGCGTCATTTAAGCTGTTACTGTTAGATGTTTTGCTAGAAGCATTAAAGACAACTCTAACTTTTGTCGTAACGCGATCTAGTTTAATAACAGCATGATGGGGTAAATAATATTGTGTATTTGAAGATGTCTTCGGGTTATATTTAATGGGTTTCATATGACCTAAGTCTATATATTCTTGCAGCACGTTATCATATTCATTCTTAAGCTCGGGTTTCTTCATTAAATTCTTCTCATTTCTTAAAAATTGAGCCATTGCTATATGGCGTGAATTTCCTAATTCAATTGGAGGGTAGCGAAATGGAAGATCAACTTGATAACGGCCACAGGGTAACTTACGAGTAGTTGTGACATAATTCTCCTCGCAAGATATATCTTCTTCAGAATTATTGAGTTTGTTTGGTATTTCTTCAATTTCCCAGAATTTAGTTAAAACTTTCTCAAGCGCGACAGAACTGAAGTATGAAA
The DNA here is from genome assembly GCA_936439885.1 of Nowickia ferox. Classification (NCBI taxonomy): domain Eukaryota; kingdom Metazoa; phylum Arthropoda; class Insecta; order Diptera; family Tachinidae; genus Nowickia; species Nowickia ferox. The sequence goes on from OW387026.1 coordinate 31,465,154, forward strand.
CTATGGGTTGGGTTCTATGTGAGTTTTGCATGGGTCCGGTCAAAATCCACCCGAATTCAGTTTCCTGAGCTACTAATGTGTTAAGGAAATCTTTCTTAACACCAGATTTCAAAATTTGGGGGTAAAAATCACTGCCAATTAGAAAATCTATTGGCCTACTTTCGTAAAACTGTGGGTCAGCTAATTGAATATTTTTCAAGTCTTGCATGGGTATTGGGTTTAAGTTTTGGGTGGGTAGATTTTTCGTGAGTGTTTTAACAACAATAGCTTGAATATTCAATTTGAAATTGCTTTGGGTATTTGACCTTAACAAAACATCACATAGTTTGTTTGATCGCGCTGACACAACTTCATTAATTCCAGAGATTTCAGCAACAATTGGGGTAATGGGTAATTGCAATTTGCGTCTAAGTTTATCGGAAATAAACGAGAAATCTGAAGCTGGATCAATGAGTGCCCTAGCTGGAAATTGTTCTCCATGAACTTCAACATTCAGAATTGCTGTTCCTAATAATTTAGCTCTATCATCTAATATGGCTTTGTTTGATTGGGTGTGTGTTGAGAAAGATTGTGCTGCATTTCGTGATGTTGACGGTTGATTATCATCAACTAGTGTGTTTGGATTTGAATTGGGTTTGTGTAGTAGGGTATTATGTCTTCCACCGCAATATCTGCAAGTGAATGTGCTACGACAATCTTTGATAATATGTGCGATAGCCAAACAATTGTAACAAATTCCATTCTTTTTGACAAAATCTATTCTCTCGTTTACGCCCATAGACGTAAATTCTGAACATTCTCTGAGGGTATGATTATTTTTGCATAGTTTGCAAATTGATCCATCGGGTTTATTGTGTGGATTTGGGTTATTTTGCACATTTGTGCGACCTTGGGTTTGAGTGAGGGTTGGTTTTGAGACTTTATGTTCATTTTGAGATTTGGGTTTTGGGTGGGTGTCTTTGTTCGAATGGGTTACATTATAAAATGTTTTTCCTCTTCTATCGTAGAGATTCTTATTTTCTTGGAAATGCTTGGATTTTGTGTTGGTGTTGTGGAAAGTACTATGATCTAGAACATCATTGACTGATGTGAGTTCTTTGTAGGTGTTTGTTAAAAACAAATCCAGATCAGTCCACGTTGGCATTTCTGCACAGTCTGAAAGTGTTTTTTCAAACTCTATTCGGACTTCTCTGGGTAACTTCGTTGAGCACAAATATACAAAAATAGGATCCCAATGATCCGTGTCTATATCTAACGCACTCAAATTTGATATACAACAATTAATCTTTCTCTGTAATTTTCTTATTGAAACACTACACATGTTGTTTACTGTGGGTAAATTGAAAAGGGTTTTTAATTGTGCATTTATTTGCATTCTTTTGTTCTCATATTGAGAAACTAATTGATTCCATGCAATAAGAAATCCATCATTAGTTAAGGGTGCGTTGTCTACTATTTCTTTGGCTTCACCGCTAGTTTTTTGTTTTAAATGGAATAATTTCTCTACTCCACTCAAACGGGTATTATTGCCGTACATGGCTTTAAACAGATCTCTGAAAGAGGCCCAATTTTTGAAATCACCACCAAATATTGGCATGTCGCAAGGGGGTACATTAAAGGATATTGCGTCCTTGGATTGCGTAACTGGAGTATCGGGTGAAGTACGACGGGTTTCATTTTCCTTGGTAATTCTCTCAAGGGTCTCCTCAATTTCTATCATTGAGCTTCTATAACCTTTCTTAGCAGCTCTAATATTTCGGGTTATTTGGGCTAGATCTATAATACCAGATTGTTTTTTGTCAGCTGCATCAGGAGATTCCCTAATCTGTTTAAATTTTTTGTCAATATCTGACCATAAATTTTCTAATTCCCTTTTTTTGAAGTTTAGGGCGGGTAAAGATTGGGAATACTCCTGTGCTTCATTATAATCCTCTTCAAAAGACTTCAAATCTTCAATATAATTTTCCAAATCATTGGCCAAAGACTTTAGAGTAGACATAATTGGGTTTTTATTTATTTAAATTTGGGTTGAAAAGGGTTAAAAGGGGTTTAAACGGGTTTAAAAAGTGTTGTTTTTAACAGGGGTTAATAATGGGTAGTAAAAGGGTTAATAAAACTTAAAGATTTTTTACTTTAATATAGAAAATAAAAAGATTATCAGCCGACAAATTTTCCCACTGGGTGTTTAACTAGTAAATATATAACGCTACACAACGTGGTAGGCAGTATTTGGTTTTCAAAGCAATAAAAATTTTTTTTTTTTTTTTACTCTTAGTGGGTGGGTGTGTTGCAAAATAATTTTACTTTATTGCTTTTAAATTAAAGATATAAATTCACTTGTAAATGTGGTAATTGAATTGATTTATGTAAGTTGTAACATTACAGACTTACCTGGTTTGCTGGGTATAGGGTACAAACCTTCACAAGAGTTTAAAAAAAATCTCTTGTGCTTTTATTTTTCCTTTTGTGTCTTCTTCCCGCTATGCTGTGTGTTAAGTTGATTGGTATTGTTGTTGTTGTAATTGTACAGTAGTTATGTATACGAGTACGTAATCTGTTTTTATGTTAAATATATATTAAAGTTTATTGAACTTTAATTATATACTGTATGAACTTATGTAAATGGTTTTAAGATTTTGTTTTATTGCTTATGGATTTATGTATATATGTATATGTGTATAAGTTATTTAAACTGTGTAGGTATGTACATATGTATGTATGTATCTTATGTAACTTTATGTGTAACAATTAATTTTGAATTGTGTTGAGCTTATTGCTTTTACGTATGTAAATAAATTTCAATTTTTGTTTTATTGTTTGGTAAGTTGTCACTGGTGTGAAATTTAGCTTTTGTAATGTTTTAATTTTTGCAATTTTTGTTTAATAAATTTTATTTAACAAATATGTACATAAATTTGTATTTTTTACTGTTTATTGGTTTTCAGTTCACTTATGTTTGTTTTAATATATTATTGTTTTCTACACAATTAATTGTTTACTTTTCCGATATTTTTTAATTTGTGCGGGTAAGTTTTAATTTAGTGGACTGTAATTTTTTCTTCACTTATTCAATTTTATTTTATTTTATTTTATGTACATACGTTTCAATATATATGTGTTTGTATATGTGTGTATATAATTATGTATTTATTTGTGATTATTGTGAACTTCACTATATATGTGTTTGTTGTTGGGTTGTTATATTTGTTTTGAATATAAACGTATAATTTAATTTCGCTGATCACACTTAAGTCACCACTTGTAGACGAATAATAATAATTTTGACTGTTACTCTCGATCGACCCAGCGTTGAAGTTGGTTGCAGTTTTTTGGGGTTATTGTTGATGTCACCAGGGTTGGGTATTTATACAGTTTGTTCACTGAGGTGAACACAGTGGGCTAATTGAGCCTTAAGGCCGAGTTTGCATCTGGCATTTTATGTGTTGTCATTGTCATATGTGTGCAGTGCCGTTCTCATCAAATTTTTCGATAACACACAATTTTGTTTTGTGATTGTGACAGGAAAAAGTCCCGTCCCCAAAATAAGGCAATATGGTATCATTGTCTACATAAAGAACTAATTTTGATATAATGACATTTATTGTCATTTGCTTTATCATTGTGAGACTTTGTTTTTCGCATTGTTTGTTAATTAATATTTATACAAATGGATAATTTATTCAATTGGCTAGTGCCACCGTGTGTTTATCAATAATAAAAAAAATTAAGAAAATCTAAAAAGCAGCAGTTTACGGAATCAGTTATGATATAATCATCAGAGAGCTCTCGGCCTGATAAATTCATCTTGATATCAAATGTCATTTTATGTGTCACTGTGTATTTAACATTTATTTATTAAACAATTTAAAAAAGGCTGCACACCAATTATTTGTGATCAGAAAATTAAACAACACGCAAATTACATATTTTTCGCAAGTATTTTGCAAATATTTGTTTGATTCATCTTGATATAAAATCATCAACGTCTACCCCTTGGGGTTGATATTAATGACAAAATGACGAGTTATGATATAAAATCATCGGGCAGTATCGCGATATTTATTGAACGTGTAGCATGCAGTATTGATGGATCACGATCCATATCGCAGAATGGCCTAAATCATGGAATCCAGATCGCGCATCACGGATCGCGTGATAAATATTGAACGTGTAGCATTTTTATGATATTAGATCGCGATACGTTAATAAGAAGTGAAATAAACAAATAAAATAAAAGACGCAGTGCAAAAAATTTAACAAATAAAAAGTAAAAAAGTTTATTACATTTGTGTAAAGTTTGTTTTAATAAAGGGTAATGGCAGATGATAGTGAAAGCGAGTGGGTTCTGTCAGTGGAATGCGAATTATCGACTGAAAAAATTATTTTGAAAGACTTACAGCCTTATGCAAAAAAAAATCTTACTTTATGCTTGAAGTTCATGTCAGCTACCAGCGATGTTAAGGCTAATAAACCTGTGTTAAAAACTTGTATGCAAAAACACTATGTTAACTAGTGTCTGCTACAATACATTTTAAATGTTGATACTGGCAACACCATCATTCTCTCTTGTCTTTTTAATGTTAATGATGCATACAAACGAGTTTCAATTTATCCGGATAGTCGGATATATTAACAATGTTTTGTCTTATTTTAATATAAAATGAAATTTTTTTTAATTAGGATGTAAATTAATGTTTATACTACATAAAAAACATAAGCTAAATGCATTTATTGTGAAGCAAAAAATTAAATACAACTATTTTTTGTAAAGGGTTTAAACCGATTATTTAAAGAAAGAGCTTTGTTTACATTTGGTGATTGTATGTGCATCACTATAAAATTTTGTATATTTTTAAATTATGTACGTATATTTTGTAATTTAATAAAAAATGGAGGATACCAAAAGGAAAAGATCAGAAAATTGGAACGTTTTATAAGTTCTTGCCCGGTAATAGCACATTGAAAAATAATTTTCGCATAAAATAAAAACAATGTTTACCGATTCTGCTTATTAAATTTAGAGTATCCATTTTTTATTTAGTAAATCCACACAATTCGCTATTTTTTTTCACAAAACTTTATTTTTCACAACAATAAAATATTTTAACATAGCCTTAAAGTAGGTGGGCAGATGCCTTAAATTATTTGATGTTAACATCTGTTTAAAATACGTATGTTAAGCTAACAATCGTTTTTACATAAAACTAAGGAACCGCTTAACATTGGTTTGCCAACCTATAAGGCTGTTAATTTTCAATTAGGAGGCATTGCCGTAGTTGTGGGACTCGTCGCCTAAAGCTTATTCCGACAAAATAAAAAGAGCGGTTGCACAGCAAAAATTATTTAAGATTTAAAAAAAATCAAGCCCACTGCTACCGTCGGCGATGTTCGTTGGAGAATAAACTCGTTGAGGTCGAATTATAGAAAGGAGCTGAAACGAATTATTGACTCAAAACGTTCCGACGCTGTTGCAGATGATGTATAGTATATACACCTAAATCATGGACATTTAAAGCTCTGCAATTTCTAAAAAAACCGAAAAGCCTGTTAATGTGGTAAGTACATTTTCTTTTACAACAATAAATATCAATTCTTTTATTAAATCAGTCATGTGCATACTTATTTTTCTTTATTATAATATTTACAAAAGTTTCCCTAATGGTTTTTGCACTTTTCGTTAAGTTGCGCGCTTTTGACCGTATATTAAATAATTCAAAACTATCACTGAAAGAGGTCTACTGAGTTTTTTTTAATATTAGGAGGGAGAGGAGTGTGCAAAGTGTGACAAAAAAAAAGGATTATAAAACTACTTTGTCCGTTTGTGGACCAATTTTCAAAATTCTTTTTGCGTGTAGAAAAGTTATGTAAAAAATTTTAAAATTGGTGCACAAATGACAAAGTTAATTCGTAATCAATTTTCAGTGTAATCACTCTGCTCCCTCCACCAATTAAAAAAAAAACAAAATTAGTGGAACTTTTCGATATGCAAAAAGAATTTTGATAATTGGTCCACAAACGCCAAAGTAGTTTTATAATTCTTTTTTTTTTGTCACACTTCGCACACTCCTCTCCCTCCTAATATTAAAAAAACCCAGTAGACCTCTTTCATGCGCAAAAAGCATTTTTATAATTGGTCGACAAATGACGAAGTTATTCGATAATCAGTTATTAAGGCGGGCAAATTGCACCCCCTTCACCAATTTCAAAAAAAAAAATTAGTGGACCTCTTTCATATGAAAAATTAATTTTGGAACTTGGTTGACATATGGCGAAGTTATTTCTTTTTATTTTTTTTTATATAAACAAACCAAACCCGCGAACAGATTAGCTAGTCTGCAGAAAACTCCCATGGTATACATATGTGGAGAATCGAACCCACGACCTCTGGACTGGGAGAATAGCATCGCTACCACTCAGCCACAGAAGCTAATATTCACTTTTGAAATGCGGGCACTTTTCATTCCGGTCCCCCACCCCTACAATAAAAAAAATCTGTGGACCTTGATCCACAAATGACCAAAATATTGATAATCAATTTTTGGGGCGGGCATTTTGCACTCCCGCCTCCCCATTTTCTAAAAAAAAACCTATTTCAGTGAACCTTTTCCATATGCCATTGAAATTTTGAAAATTGGTCCAGAAATTAAAAAAATTATTTGATAATACATTCTTGGGGCGGACTTAGTGGACATTTTCTATATGCAAAAAGAGTTTTGAAAATTGGTCCACAAACGACAAAACAATTTAGTAAACCATTTTTTTGGCGGGCACATTTAGCCTCTTCTCCCCCTTCCAACATTAATAAAAATAAGTCGACCTCTTCCATAGACAAAAAGCGCTTTAAAATTTGTCGATAGATGACGAAGTTATTTTGAATTAATTACTTGGGGGGGGGGGGCAATTAGCTGCGACACCCTCCTCCCCTCCCAAAAAAAAAAATAAGTGTACTTTTTTTATATGAAAAAAAATGGCGAAGTTATGCTCGTTAATATTATAAAACAAACCTGTTAAATACTATGTTTTATTGTATGGATTCAACAATTTGCTTGTTGTCCCGTTTGGCTATAGAAATAGTATTCTTAAATTTTATAATTTCCCGCGCAATTTTTTCTTTCATAAGAACCTTTTCCTAACAATAAGAAACACAAAAAAAATACTGAAATCGGTCCAGCCGTTCACGCGTGACCAAGGGAAATAGGGATTCATTTATATATATATATATATAGATAATGCCTTATCTCCAACCCAAATGGTGCTATTGACCTTGAGATTTTACGCCACCGGAAGCGTACTGCTTGTTATTGGAGATTATTGTGAGGTATCAATTGCAACAGCAAGCCGTGCCGTAAAAAAAGTTTCCAAGGGTATCGCAAGCCAATCAAAGAAATTCATAAAAATGCCGCCGTAATCTGTAATTGAAATCTGGAAATAATAGATGTGATAGCAAGATGGCCTGGATCGGCACATGCCAGCTATATCTTTAGCAATAGCCGCATTAAATCCAGGTTTGAAAAGCGCAGAATTTGGATCATTCCTACTTTTAGGGGATGGTGGCTATGGAGTGAAATCATATTTGATGACACCATTAGCAAACCAGTAATCAAACCAATTTATATTACATGTAGATTCCTATGAAACTCTTTCAGCAGCTCGTTTTAGACGCAAACCTCTATTGCTTGTAATTTAAACTGGTTATAGGTTTGTGTCTAAAACGGCCTAATGAAAGAGTTCTATACAGGTCTTCTGCTTTTTTTAGCAAGTTTTTTGTGTAGCAAATGTACATCAAAAAATAATTGATATATTGTGATAATATTAAAATATCTGAAATACTAAACAATTTTAATTTTTTTATTAACAAATTCTGCTCATTAAACTGTTTTAGTTTTATTTATTTTTTATACTTGGTCTGCCTTGATTTGTAATGACCACACACACACTGTATAAATCTGTCACTTTTTATGTTTCTGTTTTCGCTCTCTCTTTATGCTTGACAAAAAGTTTCATTCAAATCAACTGAGCTACTGAGACAACTGAATGAAATACTTCAGTAAAGTGAGCTGAGCTAATAAGAGCGGTCACTCAAAAGAGCTGATAAGCACAACTCTATAGAAATCGTCCTATTGATGGCTCTTAAAAGAGCAAATGAAGTCGCATTTCTGAAATCATTTTGGCACTTTCGAAAAATTAATTTATAAAAAGAAATTTTTAAGGCAAAATTTCTAGAGAGGATAACTGGGGGTTATTCTCTATTGCGATGCAAAAGCTAAATGCGATGAGATGCCAATTTGGTATTCTCTATTACTTTCGCAAAATTTTCTGATAAAGTGGCCGCACTGACTTTTCAAAAGAAAATATGGCAAAGATTGACAGTAATGAAATGTCAAAACATGTAAAAAACGTCTTTTCCGAAAAGGAAAGTTAAGAATAATTGAAGTGTAAGAGTTTTTAATTAGAAGCAAAATAGTGTTTGAAGAGGAAAACGATCGTGTAGGAAGAGTCTTAAGAGATATGTAAGTTCAATATACTCTTCATAAATAAGGAAGCGTTTATGTATGTTCTAAACGTTATTCAACACGAGCTAAAAGTTTGAAGGACATCCAGAGCAATTTCAGCTGTTATAAAACTAGCCGCCGCATTAAGATTACTTGACCAAGGCGGTGATAAACATCAAATTGGGAAGGACTATACCTTAGGGCTATCGCAGCAGTCTCACATTGCTTAGAGGTCTACGTGGCATTAAAAGAATACTACGTTACCACCATATCAAATTTGAATTAACTGCAGAAAAGGGAACAACAAGTCAAAAAAGCTTTTTACAACTCGTGCGGCATTCCTGGTGTGATTAGAGCAGTAGATGGTACTCACATACAAACGGTTAGATCGGGGAAAAAAATCACTTACACCTCAACACAAAATTGCAGCACAGTATGAATGCTTTGGTTTGGTTAATAATATTTCACATAATTAAATGTAATTTTTTTAAATGTAATTTTTTCTCTAAAAATAAAAATTTCAATATCAAATATATCTCTAACGTATTCACATGTTTGTTTCCCTTTGCGTCTGATATTTACCTATCGCAAGATATTTGCGATAATCGGACGATTTTGACAGACGTTTTCGCATTACAGAGTGCGGTGATACCAGGCCTGCGAAAGAAAAGAAAAATAGATGCCAAAAGCAAATGCGAAAACGCATTAGAGAGTACCAATTGTTATATTTCGTAGAATTTTTGTTTGGCATCGCAACAGAAAGTAACCCCCCTGGTGAGTTGTGCAGATTTCCACAACACCACTAAGGTATTACACGTAGCGCATTGTCAATTCTTGTTGATGGCTGGCATCCGCAATAGGCATAAACTACTTTACTATTTTATATTTTTTTAATACAAGATTCAATTGGGTATCTGTAAATACGTAGATTTCAAGAGGTACGTATTTTTTTCATATAACTGCACCAAGATTTATGCATGTGCATCTTGTAGATATCTATAAAAATATCCTTGTCTCGGCCACGACTACGTATGTAGTTGCTCTGATTTAATTTTTCTAGGAGCACATGGTGTTGGTACTTTTTGCTCGTTTTTTAAAGCGTTAAAAATTTGAATTGTTCTCTAGAGTGGTCCTCTAAATAATTAATTGCTTCTATGAATTTTTTTGTAAGAAAGATAATTCGGATGTAACTATAACGTTCCTGTACCCTCCAACATAAGTTATTAAATTGGTAGTCATCATATATTTTCCTCAAGTTTGTTTTCCAAATTGCTGTATTTTATTTTCTTCGATGTATTGCATTTTAATTCTTTCACCTCTGCTTGCACACAAATTAATGTACATATGTATGTATATAAAAAATTGCACCAAGATTTATCCACGCACATCTTGTAAATTTCCTTAAAAATATTATTGTTAATTCGGATATTACTATAATGTTCCTCCGAAAGCTCATACCCTACCTAATAAATTTTTCTTTAACTGTTGGTTTTAGTGTATTTTCCTTTAGATTTATTTTTTAAAGACTTATTTGTTTGTTTTTTTTTCTAATGCAATAATTTGACTTTTAATTTGCAGTGCAAAACATGCAGATAAATATATATATATATCCTTTCTTTGGTGCTAATAATATAGCAAACTTGAGTGATCCAGTCCTCTTCCGTACTCGTGAACAGACATCGATGTTGCATCGATATTTCATAAAATACATCGATTGTTTTTTATTAATTTTTATTATTAATCTTATGTTTGTTTTACATCTCCTAATACTTTTCTTTCAATACTGTTTAGAAATAAAAGTTTAACAAGTCTTTCACCACTCAATCTGTTTCTTTGTTGAGTCATCATCTGCAACGCCTGTGAACATAATCTTTCAGATGGAAACGATGTTCCCACCATTGTAAGGTATTTAAAAGCGATCTTGCAAAGTTTGGGAAACTGCGATTCATAATCTTCCCAAATATCCAACAGATTTTCGTTCAGTCTTCCAACAAGAGTATTAAATATTAAAAAATTATATCAATCGGCGGCTAATTTCCAGCCGCTTATTAGCCGAAAACTCTTCGGCGGCTCGGCTTAGCCGACGCATTGCGCGTGCTTAGCAAGCTATTTTTTTGCAGTAAAGATGCCAGACACGAGCTTATTCGCAGCTCATAAAAGTGTTACGAGTTGTTCACATAACATTTACCAGGTTTACAAGCACAAAATTGAATAATGCCAACGCATATACGCGTTCTGTATGCAATTTGCACCAAACAAAAACATCGGATTTTATCGATGTTTCGACACATATGTATATTTATTTCAATAGCATTCTCCAGTGAAATCGTAACTTGAATTCAATTCGAACAATTCTGTTGTAGTACAGTTTAACTCAAGTCTTGAAATATCGTATACATATTTATTTCAAGCAATTTAATACAGTGTACTTCAAGCCTTGAATTACACTTTAATGAAGCCTTGTATTACAGTTAAATACAAGTCAATTTTAAGCTTCTGAAACAATTCTTTTAAATTAGAATGGAAAATGTAATTCATTTCTTTTCTAATAATAAATTTATTATTTTTATATATACATACATATGTCTGTATGTATGTGAATTAACATTCAAAATAAGAATTTTTAAATAATCCGCCTTATTGTGAATGGCGTCGTCGACGTCACATCAAGACGACAGTAAAAATTGTGACTTGGCTACTCTTTGTCGACGGCATTTGACTACTATTAACATGCTACATTACTTTACAAAGTCTTACAGCCTGTTTGTAGAACGCGATAAAGACGACTCACTATGAGCCAATTGATGGACGAATACGTAATGAAAAGCGTTTGTACAACGCGACTCGACTTTGTCGTGTAGCTTATGTTAATTCGCCCATATGTCAAATATGTACTAAATCGTACTGTTGCCAACATGTTACAAATAGTTTTAGTTTATATTTTTTAAAACAAATTTTGTTTTCAGCTAAAAAAAAACTGCAACCCTATTCTTGTGTATAAGTGAAACACAACTGACATGCACATAAATAAAATAAAAAACAGAGAGTGTCTTAGGACACCCGGATATAGGTTTTGTGATTAGTTACATATATAAAACAAATTTCATGTATGAAATAACAATGCAATAAAATTACATTATATGATGTCAAATTCTCTGGAAATATTTCAAAACGTTTCCATTTATTTCCCATTATTTCTTTTCTAGCGGCGTACGATTAAATTAATGTATTGTTTGTGGCCGGTGGCGGCTTACAGCCAATCGGCTGTGTTCTTTGGTATGTGCTCATGTGCAAAAACAAAACAAAAAGAAATTGAGCAATCGTTCTCATTGTTTTTGTTTTCTCTTTATTTCACTCACTTCAAAGAACGAAGCAAAACAAAATCAAGGAATTTGTTTGGTTTATTTTCGTACTCTGCTTTTTAGTACAAAGAAATCAAAACAAAAATGAATTTATAACTGTAATAGTGTCGATTAATTTTGTTACGAAAATCAATTCCTAACTCCTGTATCGCGCTATAAATAGCAAAAGGTATAACAATTAAAGTAAACAAATTGTGTATGAAATTTTTTAATTTTGTTCATAAAAGAATTAACATAAAGGTAAGTAATCTAAAGTTGTTTAATATCTTTTAAGAAATGAGTTTCATGTATGTAAGTGATGTGCATGCATAAATGTATGTATGTAAATATATACATATGTATGTACATATGTATGTATGTACTCATAAACAAAGAAACACTATTAATAAGAATCTGCTTTGTTCGACTTTATCGTTTACTTTTAGAATTTTTTCGTCCGTGGAATTGGCATTCTCCAGTGACTCTATCGAGAGTGAAAATGAGGACATGCGCTTATGCCGCAGGAATATTAGATATGCTTCTAATGTTATGGAAATTCCGGAAGAACGGTAAGTTTTCATCAATAAAATTTATTTAATAGTAATAGCAGTTTTATAATAATTTGTGTGTAGATTTGTAGCAAACTTTCGTCTGAATAAGGAATTACTTAAAGTTTTGCTCCATGACTTGACCCCAAAATTAAAATGTTGGCACAGAAACACCCACATTTTTCCAACAACTATACTCGCAACATTCCTTTCGCTTGTTGCTACCGGTGGCTACCAATTGGCAATGAGTGGTAGTGTTCAATGTGCAAGTCGCAAGTGTCCAAATCAATAGAAGAATGCTTGGACATATTTGAAGAAGTCCTTTGTTACAAATGGATAATTTTGGCAAAAAGTATAGAAGAAGAAATTGAAACTAAGGAAACCTTTTATAATACAGGTGGTATTCCCGTCATTGTAGGGTGCGTTGATGGTACCCATATACGTATAAAGTCTATGGGTACCATCTATACTACAATTATAAAGGTTTTTACAGTATTAATGCAATGGTGTTAAGTATTCTTTATACAATATATACTATATATATTTATAAATAAATTTTTATTATTAGTATTTTAATAAACCAGTTTTCAGATATGTGATCATAATATTGTTATCAACTTCGTAGATGCAGGACTCGCGGACGTAATCATGACACTTTCGTGTGGGAAAATAGTGCAGCTAATAATTATTTGAAGCCCTATAGAAATCCAAAAGCACCTCACTAAAAAAAAATTCAATGATAAGCACTGTCAGCTGCGGAATGTAGTTGAACGCAAAAATAATTGGACACAACTTGAGTCTGCATCAACAAGCGATGCTGATGAACTAGACGAAGAAGCAGAGGAAGATGCCTTCGAGAATTCCATAGTTTATAAGAGCATTTTCAAAGTTTTTGATATTATAATTATTATCCTTATTATGAAACAAAAACAAACTAGGTGGAGTAAGATCAATCACTATTTTTCCACTTTCTAATTTTTTTTTGGGAAACCCACAATAGTTGCCACTTGGCGCCGCTGCAGCAGATCTATTACATAGCCTATCAATATTAGACTCCAACTCTGTCAAATTGGTAACTCGGCACGGTCCGCCACCAGTTTCATGGAGACTTACTATTTTCCGCGATTTGTTTTTTAAGTTTAAGTTAATAACTAGCATGAAGTTAGCATCAAGGGTAAAGTGGAATATGATCTTAACAAGTTTTGCCATATAATTTTACATTACAAATTACGCCAGGACTTAATAGTGGGTTAAAACTACAGTATGGCCGTTCAAAATACAAACCTTCTTCCACTCACTACCAGTTCTTAATGGAGAACCGTAGCATTTACCTTACTGGCCACCGTATCCCAAGTGTTTCGATGACAGACTTGCTGCTACAGAACTGCGGAGTTCCTGTGGCCAAGTGTGGAAATTGCTCCATACATGACACCAATTGGCTAAACTGCAGCCATGTTGTTATTTTGATGCTAAAAAATTAAGTTATCAAAACAAGAACAATCTTAATATGAAAGTTTACTTACCTTTTCCTTGTTAAAGTTCCATTTTTTATTTACTTTTATTAATTATTTTATTTTTTTTGTGTTTTGTCTATTTTTGTTAACTTTTTTGATTAAAACGACTACAATTTTGTAATCGTCCACCTTGACGTTTATAGGGAGTCAAATCGTGTTGTATATACATACCCAAATAAACTGACATCTGTTACGTTTTTTAATAAAAATCGTCAACACTCGTGTTCTAAAACCACAAAAAAAATAATGCTAACATATTAGCGCTTATTATGGACGAGTCGTGTTCTTCAAACAGGCTGTTAGAGATTTGTAGCAGATTGTCAATAAGAGACAATTGTTGCCGATAAGGAGTCGGCAAGTGACAATATTTACTATCGTCTTGATGTGACGTCGACGGCGTCATTCACGTAAGGAGGAATATTAAAAGAAGTAGTGCAATATATTTAACAAATTAAAGTTTGAAGGTTAATTTGCAAGAATAACTTATAAAATTAAGAACTGAATAACAATTGAAATGAAATGAGAAAGTAAGTCAAGATAAATATTATTTATATAAATATAGTTTTTATTTCCCTTAAATTTGGATATATTTGTTGGATCTCCCTCCACTTGGCATGAAAATTTTTTTGTATAGTTTGCTACCAATTTGATGATGTTTTCTTAATATTTTTTATTTGCTGCAAATAGTTTTCAAATGGGAATGCAATAAAAGAACCCATATCATCATAAGTTTTTACATCGTCAACTAGGGGTAGACCATCGATATTGAAGATCAATTCTAGATTAGATGGAGCGTTATTGTGATTTACAAGGAAGTTATTTAAGGCATTTTTTACTCCATAAAATATTTATTAGGCGGTACTCATTTTTTCAACTGCTGGAACTTTGGAGTTTGCTTTACAGTACGTAATCAAGAGGCAATCCATTAATCTTTTACAATTTTTAAAAGATTATACACATCATCGTTGGTTATGATGAAGGAAACTGTCCAATTAGCTAATTGGTGTTTAGTTTCAACACTTTTTAAGTTATTTTTACCACTACCAAGATTTTCTTCTTCAAAATTTTTTCCTGCAAAAAAATTATTATTATTTTTTGACAAGGCTTAAAAATATATGTGCTGTTTGTTTTTTTTTATTTGAAAATATTTTCAAAACTCGAAAAGCACATGAAAAGAGGCTTGAGTTGAACTTTGTTTCCAGTTAAATTTCAAGTGCTTGAATTTTAATTTTGTGTGTGCTTATTGGGTATGAATTGAAAAAGGTACTAATTGGGTTTGATTTGC
Organism: Nowickia ferox; assembly: GCA_936439885.1. Classification (NCBI taxonomy): domain Eukaryota; kingdom Metazoa; phylum Arthropoda; class Insecta; order Diptera; family Tachinidae; genus Nowickia; species Nowickia ferox. Next base: position 31,480,334 of record OW387026.1, read on the forward strand.
GGATTTTCTAAAAAAAATCAAGTAAGTCACTCTTATTGTTTATTGTAAAAATGTGCGTGTGGGAGACACTTTCCAAATTTTCACCTTAATATAATGTTATACAGCATAAAAGAAACCGTAATCCAATAATTGCAATCCATCTTATTTTGTTCTGTTAGCATTATAAATTTAAGCTCTTTCAAACTGAAAAATTTCTCTTTCAGAATGTCAAAACAATTTTCAATCCTCACTCGATATTTAGAAAGATATGTATTAAAATGTTCCCTTGCTTCTCTAGAATGCTCTGAGTTGTTTCTTCTGAATGGTGTAATTAAGAATTGCTTCAAAGGGTATACACTATCTCCGGCAATTCATTGACCACTAGATAATTAGTGTTGGGGATGTTTGGCGATAGGACAGCTTTAAAAAATGTTGGCATCGTGTACACTTCCAATGCCCATGTTCTGTAACTTTGGTGAGAACTTCTCCCGTCGAAAAGATGTGAAACAAAATATTCCATCGTTTCTCAGAAAGTGAGAAAAATTGTGTCTGTAAGTCATGCCGAAAACTATCAAAACTGATTACGTCATTATGTTCGAAATGTCAAAATATAATAGTCGAAGCCGATGTGACATCGCAGACCAAAATTTACTAAAATTGAAAAATTTTCAACGACGGCAATATAAATTATGTATAGTGCGACTTTAATGTTTATTGTTTACTAAATTGGTTTGAAAACATTTTCCAATAAAACCAAAAATAAAAATAGCTTTGTGGTGTAATTAAGTGATTATTAAAACAAAATTGTTAAAGTGGTACATATAAAGAGTTAACGCCATCAAATTGTCTTCTTGCGAATTCTAAGTTTTTAGACATATAGTTTAACAATTTTTCTTTTTGTTGCTTAGAAGTTTGCATAGTCTTCTAAAATTATAAAAAAAATAGTTGAACGATGAAAAAATCCCTTTAAAAAACAATAAAATACTATCCTTTTCCGTGTTATTATCCATCGCACTTGGCTTTTTAAAAATATTTTCTATTTTCGAAATAATTTCTCACCGCATTTTTATTTGTGAGTAAATTTGACAGTTCAAAGCGAGAACTTTTCCCGCAAAAGTTTTACAGCCACACTTTTTCTGTAAATTGGCGAATAATTTCTTTACGTGACAGCTGTTACTCGCCAAAAAAAGTTACAGCCACAGTTTAGTGAGAGGAGCAGCTGTTTGCTTCAATTTATTCCATTTTTGTTTCATTTCACATATTTCGAGCGAAAACTTTCTCGACGCGGGAGTTACAGAACATGGGTACAGGACATCCAATGGCCAGCTGCCTTATACTTAAGTTGCGATCGCATACAGCTTGTATTTTAATGGCATACGGTCGTTTACGTGAAATGTACAGCTCATGAAAGGTGCTTAGGCCAGTCAGATTTTTGAGCCAACAATGTATCCAATCCATATATGTAGGTAACTCGTTTCTTGTCGCCAAAATCGGTTTTTAAGTTTAAGTTCTGCCTTAAAGACTCGTTTCATAACGATTTGGATGGTTCCGCCATCACCTATGCTACTTTTACTACAGAAGCTCCATCACCTGAAGATCCCAAACTACAAAGGCCGATTTTAAGTTGTAACTCAATCGGAGTTGTATTTTTTTACACTTTGTTTGAAAAACTTCATCAGCTTTTTATTTTAAGATCCAATATGTAAACGTATTGACCTGGCCGTAGTCACACCATTTGATTGAATGTATTTTCGTAAAAGTTTCTCAAAATCTTGGAGCAGTGCTTAGACTTCGGTCGGAGCGCTGTATGATAAATAGTAGTCCTAAATGATGATTTTAGTAGTACTAAATGAACACTTTACGATTCGACAATGGGTTCATCCTAAAATTTTCTTGAATTTCATCCTCTTCCTTACCTGTAAATTGGCAAATATTTAAACAAACAAAAAAAAAAAGAAAATCGTTAGAAACTTGTGTCAACCGCTAACATCTCAAAATTAAACTTTTCGCATAAAAAGTTTATTAATTTACTTTTTTCATTTTGTATATAAAATATAAAGTGTATTTCATGCAAAATAGACGATACAAATTAATTGAATTAAGCAATAGTTTTCGCATTTTGTTTTCAAATTAAATATTTTAAAACAATTATTATCCTCTTCAGCAGCGGAGTTAAAGTATGAAAAAGTTTTATTTGCCGTATTTATGTTTATAAACTATAGTGTGAAATGACGTTTAATTTTTGAGTTGATGCAGAGTTAATCCACACATAGTCCTTCATATTCTGTAAAACTTTCTTTTTCACTAAGTTGTGTGTAAATTTAACACTTCAAACTCGTTTTCTGGCAAACTAATTTTTTTGAGTTATGACGTTCTTTGAGTAAATGAGCCACATATAAAAATTAAAAGTACCTTGACTTTAATTTATTTGATTCCTTTATTCTTGCCCGTTTTTATGCATTTGCGTAACATGCTTAGCTGCTGGTACCTGTTGAACTGTTGTATTGTAAGCCTGTTGAGCAGCATCAGCAATTCAAGGTGGCTCAACCGGAACTATATTAAGTTCGGTAATATTTCGTTGTTGTTGGTGCTACTCAACGTGGAGTATTACGCGCTTATGTGGGCACTTTAGCACCCAAGAAATGTTGACCGGGTCTCATATTAGGCACAAAGAAAATAAAAGTGGAATTAAGTGGGAGTACTTGGCATTGCTTTACGAACTTTTCGTTGATGTAATGACGAGTTTCATGTGGCGCTTTTTAAGTGAAGTGAATTTGTTTAAGTATATTTTCTTCACATTGAATAACATGCCACTTACTTACTTTATTTGCTGCCTTTCCGAAATGTACAAAACCTTTAGATTACTCCTTATTATGACCAGCAACTTTCCAGATAAATAAACATATCTCCAAATGACGGGAAAGTATTCAATGGCTGTATAAAATTTATATTTCTTTATACTATGTATTTAAATATTGCACAAATTGTGGCCTAAGAACTTACAGTCAGCAGTTGGAGAAGACCACTGACCTGTAATTGAATGATTAAAAACATAGAAATCACAGCTATATTACACAAGCACAAATAAAATATACAACTACTTAAAAGAATCCACTTTTGAACAATTTTATTTTATAGCCATTGGTTTTTAAGCACGTAAAAAATTTTTTTTTCACTCACAAGTTAACTTGCATTGGGGCGAAAACTAAAAGCATTGCACAGCTGACATTTCAAATGGCGCAATGATTCCCAAAGCCGCACTTTTGCTTGATTTGATCGCCGGTATTGATTACGATAAAAATCGTTAAATCGCTCAAACCAAAATTAAAATATGGCAGTGCGGTAAAACAAAACATTTTATAAAGTTTAAAAACTTTTGCATTTCTGAACAGTTCAGAGATAAATAACATAGTGAAGGAGTAATAATATACATAGTAAGGTTTTGTAAAATCAAAATCTAAAAATGTATAAAATTGTTCTCAAATTAATAAGTTTTTAAAGTATGCGTGCAATAGGTGATTATATATAGTTAAACGGTTCTTAAAATAAGCATATCTTTCCTAATTATACTTCGTATAGAAAAATTATTTTCTTATTATGCTCGGAACACACACACAATATATAAATCTCCAACAAATTATTATAAAGCTCCATTCTTGGTTTAAGACTGTTAAATTAAATTCAACTAGATCTATTTCAAAACCTAGTTTTTCAACAATATTTGTGTATTTTAAGAGTATATATCTTTTATTTTTTAGTGATGTTGGTAGTCTTAAGACCTGTCCCACGACTTCGATAACGTTCGACTTGTCGGACACTTACATTTGAAACAACAGCAAAATATTAAAATTTGTTTTTGTTTTGAATATATGGCGGACTTTCTAAAGGCAAGTTGCAGTGCATAATTTAAAAAAATGCGTATGTCATGCTAAACATGTCTTAAGTGCAACCTTGCGTTGCGGACATTTTTTGCATTTAGGAACGAAAATACTTACTCAGCCATAGGAGCTCAAATGTTTGCATACAAAATGAAAATGATGCGCGATTTTGACAACTGATACTCATTAGGAACATTGGACGTTGCCAGAAAGTTTAAATATGCGTTTACGAAGTGTGTGCATTGTAAACATGCATTGCAACTTTCGTTTAGTAAGTTTGCGAAAAGTAAAACATTGTCGATATCGTGGGACATGCTCTTAAATGTCTCTTCAAATTTTTTCGAACGAAAGTTTGTCAGCTCGTCTAATAGCCTAATTTTTTTTTAGCTGGAAAAAATTAATGTTATAAAAATTGCTATTCTACACAACTTGTATTTTACAACTTTCTTCGTAAGTGGTATTTACCTGAAATATTTGAAAAATACCTGGTTGGTTCCTGGAGGAACCAGCAGGCACCCGGATTTCAAAATTTTTACACATATAGTGCATATTGTATATATTATAAATTTGAAATATGTAACTTTAACAATTTTGTTTTGTATATTGTTGTTCTTATTGGAGTTCAACAATGAATGTTATTTTCTTATTTTATAAAATTTACTTATTATCATTGGATAGATTGTAAATAAAACGAAAGAAAGAAAAAAAATATAGTGCATATACATATATTGAAGCACACAATGTTTTTTAAACAAAAATAAACAACTTTTATCCAAGCAAATAACAATATATTAAGAAAAATACACTAATAATAATATAAGGCTGTCAGAAATAACATTTAGACTTGATGAAAGTTAGCAAAGCAATTTTTTTCTGGTGATAAACATAAATGTACATTACATTTTTGGCATCGAAATTTTTTTCGGGATGTACATTTCGGATTTTTGCATCTTTTACAAATTCGGGTAAGTGGCAGACATTATCCAAACGTATATCACGCGGTGGTAGAGAAGCAGACATTGGACGCTGACGTTTTGCAACAATTTCAGTCTCAAGATTACTTGGTACACCTTTTCCTACTCTCATTGCAGTACCAGTTTTTTTCAAGCAATGAGCAACTTCCGATACAGCTGCCTTCAAACATTCTCGCATACTCTACGAACCGCGAACGATCATCAACAATAGTTGGGCCTGCTGCAACATCTATAGTAAATAAAAATTCCCTCAGGTCACGCTGGGAATATAAATATTAATAATTACTAATAATTCAATATGTGGACTGCTTGCAACATTATTACCGATTTTTACATCAGCCACATCATCTGCTGCATCATTTTCAATGTTCTCAGCATCTGCTGCTTCAATTACTTCATCTCCCTCTTCATCTTCAGTCCGCCTTTCATTTCTAAAAGCAGCTTCAAAGTCGAAATCTGGGTCGAGTTCCGAATCATCACTGGAAAAATCCACATCATCTTCGCTATCTGACCACGCAATTGAGTTAACATACTCAGAAAGTTCTTCGTGTGTTCGAAAATCACGAAGTCTACGCCCCATATCCAAAAAAAATTAACACAAAAAAATGCCACCATACAAACACACATATAAATTGTTAATTTTGAACTCCCGGAGCCTGGTGGTTCTTCAAAGAACCAACCAATGAATTCGAAGACAAACACTAAAAAAACATTACTTTTACTCCAATTACTTACAGCCTTTTTTAAACAATACAAAGATTACAAAATAATTTTTTTCCGTAACGACTTCGGAGAATTTACCACAAAAACTTTTTTTACAATAAACACAATTTCGCACAAATATCTTCTCGTCGCTGTTGTCACGCACTACTGAACATCCATTTACTAATTGAGCGTAAATTCAAGTGGCGATGAGCGTAAATGATAACGGTTGAAGCAAAAACAATTTAAAAGTCACAGCGTTAAGTAAAACAAAGAACTGTTGAACAAAGTTGTGATTTTTTTTGATTGGTTCCTGGAGGAACCAGTAGGCTATTAAGGGTTAATATATGTGCTGACGAGTTATATTTCCTTTACTTTTGTTTAGAGTTCTTCTCCACATAGCTTCCTCCAGTTTGTTTTCCGTCCGTTTTCCAATTTACTGAATTTTATTTTCGTCAATGTATTGAATTTCAATGTCCTTTGCCTTTGCATGTGTATAAATACTTATACATATATAAATGCACCAATATTTATCCATGCACATATTGTATCTATAAATACATTCAGAAGCGTGCAGGAATCTTTGTCCCTGTAGTGTAATATTTTTATTAATATTGAAATAACTTTACACCGGGCTTTTAGATATTCCTAATTTTTCCTTCGTTTCTACGAATACACCCATTAAATTTTTCCACAAAGACGCATATGCAGCATATCTGACATTGTTTTTCATTGTAAAATATACATATATTTTTTCTCCATTTGTAGCAGAAGTTTAAACTATGTTTAAATAATTTCTGCTTGCTTTTAGGTAAAAAGCACTTCTTTTATAATTTGCATTGAACTGAGTTTTTTCCGTGTGTATGTTACTAAATATAATAGCCCAATTCACAATGTGCATTTGAGATTGCAAATTTATGCAATTGTAAATATTTGCTATCAACTGTGAATGACCTCTTTTAGTTTAGTTTCAACACTTGTTGCAAAACATGAAATTAAAAGCTGATTGATTGAAGCTGCTGAAGAATTTATTTCCAGCGGAGGTATGAAATACTAGCTAAAAGTTATATAATACCAATTATTTTTATGTAGGCATGGAGGAAAATTATGAAGCAGTAGAAATTTTAGATGAGCTGGCATGAAGTTGTTTGTAGTGGGTGCACATTTGTAGCATTTTCCTTGAAATTTAAAAATGCTTAAAACCACCTCTTACATTTTTAAGGAACTCACCTTCACTTACTTCCTGTATCTGAGTCACGTTACATCGGACTAACTCCCATGTGGCCTCAATTCCACTTCTTTCTATGTGCTTTTTGTAAAAAATTTGGGCCGTTGGTGCCTATTATTAATTTAATGCAAAATATATCATACCAGCTATTTTTAATAAAGCTAGCTATGGAAGGAACACATCGCAAACTCAGTTCAATAGTGTCACAACTAAAAAAAAATCGTTTTTTGAGTTAATAATCCAGAATAATAATGCATTTTGTATTTCATCTTGCGTAAAAATTTCATATAAATCAACCCTATTCTGCGTTTCGATTACGTTCCCGCATTCAATTACGCACGGTTCGAAAAATGGTATTCTGCCAAAAAACCTAATCGAAAGAAAAAGAAGAAGGGAAGAGTATGTTTAAACCAGCTGCTTTGCTATGAAACGTGTGAAATGGGAATAGAATAATAAGCAATTTTGCAAAAAAAAATTTAGCAAAAAGTAAAATTTAGTGCAAAAACCCAGTGATTTAAAAATTTAAATAAAGAATTAAATATTGTGAACATTTTTATTAAAAAAAATTACAAGTTAACTATTGAAAGGCCAAAAAAGCAATAAAATAAGCAAGAGGTATTTTGTAGCAAAAATTTTCCAGTGTGAAGAATCCTGTCGCGCCGGAGAAGATATTTTAGTTTTTTATACATAATTGTAACACAAAAATAAAGTTTCTTTGTTTTAATTTAATTTAATCTGCAGAAATTTAATTTAACCTTTTGTTGCTATCACATTTTCTTACTTTTTATACTGATCTATTATTAATGATTTCTACATGTAATAAATAAAAAAATCACATTTCAATACAAAAAAAAACAAAACAAAATGTGTAGATTATTAATTAAACCATATATTACATTTAATACTTACATTATTTTTTGACCTAATCACTTTTTGAAGCTAAACAAACAAAAATAGAAAGGCGCTCCGTCACTAAAATAACAACCTACAAAAACGTAGTTACGATCGAAATCCAGAATACATATAATCGAAAGAGAAATCGAAGAACGCAACACAGAATACCAAAGTTGCCAAACGGAGAAAATTTAGATTCGAATTCAAACGCAGAATAGGGGCGAATAGCTTGTAATATCACCTCTCGAGAGAACAATTTATGTTCATGCCTACATTGAGTTGTATGTACATAAATTTAAAACTGCAAAACTAATTTTTTGGAGTTATGCCACTATTGAACATATAGCTGGCTTTTTGCTTGAAAGTCACTTACAGTGGCGAGCACTAGTGGATTCATTCTAGGGTGATCGATTATTGGACTTTTTCCAGAAACCGGTTTTTGAATACCTCGAATATTTGAATTTATGAAAAATTTGGTTTCGGTTTTTACAATTCAGGAAAACCGGTCAACCGCTTTTTTAAGTAAGAAAATTATTATTTATTTTTTATATCTTGATGATTTGGGCGTACTTGACTTGGTGCCATCTATGTCCGTTAGTAAAAAATCGATAGTATAATAAGAAAAGAAGATTATATTAGCCTCATAAAAGGGAATGTGCACGATTTTGTTGAAGAAAGTGGTTACACAGCGGAAGAAGTTATGTATCAACAAGATGGAGATCGGAATCATACGGCCAACATCGTTTATACTCGGCTTGCAAACCAAAAATTTCACACTTTTCTATAGCCAACATAAGCCCCAGAACTCAAATTCATTGAAAATTTACGGGATTTCTTAAGAAAAACAGTGCGCCAACAACATTTAATGAATTTTGGTTCCGATTCCAAACGGAATAGGCAAATCTTACTGCCGAAACCTTGATCAAAAATATGTATGCCTAGGTGCATTAAAAGCGTAATTAAATAAAAAAACCGTTAGAAAAAGTACTAAATAATATGAATTAAATAATTTTTTCTTAAACGTGCATACTTTTTTCACAATAAAAGTATTAAAAAGCAAAAAGAAAAATAAAACATTTATTTACATACATGAAATACCGAAGTATATTTATTTGACATAAACGGCCATAACCATAGTCACAGAATAAAGTCGGTTCGTTTTAGAAACAACTTAAAATTAAAAACCTGTTTCTAAATATTTTTCTAGTGGGTGCCACAACAAATATTGGAAATTTTTATATGATCGAAAACAAAAATAAAGTGTCATCTTGTTGCCCAATGTGACAGCTAATGGTAAAAAGGTGGTGGAAAATAAAATAGGTGCTCAATCGAATAAAGATGCATGTTTTGTAAATATTTTTGTTTGAGGCTTTCAAACTTATTATGTTTGTATATTGTGATTCTCAATATAGTTTTAAGAGTCTTACTATAAACATACGAAGTTTGTTAGCTAAAGTCAAATGCTATCGTTATTTGGCAAACTGTTTGAATATTTTATACTATCGGACATACGTCGAAAACTTACGAATGACAATATTTTAGGAGATCATCAGTTTGGATTCAAGAATGATGGACATTCGACTTCTCATGCCCTTATGATATATAGCGACTTTATTGCTAGGGGACTTAGTAGGAGGTGTCCAACATTGACAGTTAGCTTGGACTTTTCGAAAGCTTTTGACACTGCATGGCAAGACGGAATTGTTTATAAAATGATGGGACGAGCTTTAACAGATCCACATGCAGAATGGTAGCTGATTTTCTGAAACGTAGAACCTTCAGAGTTAGGGTTGGTACTGATGTCTCCAGCTTAAGAGACGTTGATGCAGGTGTACCGCAAGGCTCTTTATTGGGCCCAGTTTTGTATAATATACTGGTGTCTGATATACCCCAGCCCCCAGATGGATATCTTCTGCTAATGTATGCAGATGATATACTTGTGGCTGCAAGTGGATCTGTGGCGAGGTTGCTCAATCGGCGGATGAACCTATACCTTGGTAGTCTTAGTGAGTATTTTGCAAAATGGGGACTAAAACTTAATATGCAGAAAACGGAGAGCATAGTTATTAAGGGTAGACGCGGTCTCCTTTACCGTAATACAAGAGGTTTCGTTCCCGCATAGCAAATACGGACAGTTTCATGTATTTAGGGGTCGTATTCCACGAGAATTTTGAATTCTACAGACACGTGGATTACATTTTGCAGAGGGCAAAAAGGGTCTACTTCACGTATCGCACGGTACTGTCTAGACAAATGGGACTAAGTACACGAATCAGACTCCTGGTTTACCGACAGATCATAAGACCTATCATATCCTATGCCTTTCCTGTCTGGTTTGGAATATCATCCGCCCAGATGGAAAGACTTAGGATATGGGAGAGAAGGATCTTGTCATTGTGCTTAGGACTCAGACCTAGATTATCCCCGGACGGTATGATTCGCAGACCGTCATGTGCGTCCATTTACAGTAAGATTGATTTTGGCAGGATTGATACCTTCGTAATTAGTTCAGCCATCAGATTTTTGGAACAATCGTCCGATTTGGACAACGGTTTAGTTGCACAGTGTCTCCATCGATCTGTCGACTTGTAGGCCTTGCACACGCGCAGGTATTTTTCACCTGCCGATATCCTAACCCTCAGGGATGGAAGTCTCCTATATAGAGATGAAGACCTCATATTCTACCACAGGAGAATAAGGAGACTTGATCTGACTGATCTAGTTTACAATACTGCACAGTAACTTAAAATTGTGCTGGTATTGTTTTGTTTTTGTTTAGTTTTTATTATACTTTTTGTTGCCTTTGATATTTTATTTCGTACCTTGGATTTTTATTGTTTGTTTAAATTAGTCTTAAGTATTATTTAGTGTATAGTTTAACTTAGATTATAAGAAATTACTTCCGTTTTGTATCCTTTTTTCGGAAATCTTTTTAAATTGACAAAAAATTTAAATATTGTTTATGGCACATGCTGTAATTTTTTTTACCCTAAATGTAACTAAGCCTTAGAAAAATATTTAAATATGTTAAGGAAAATTACAAAATAAGGGTAAGTTTAAGAAAATTTGTTTAAAATAAGAATTTGGATCAATAAATGAAATATGAATATGAAATAAGCTAAATTCAAACATTTTTTGGGTTGAAGTCTGCATGGTTGCCGTTGAAAATTTCAAAAAAGTGTCATAAAAAGGGTATTTAAGAGAATAAGGGTAAAAAGAAGGGAATTTTATATATAAAATAGGGTAAAGTTATTTGTGAACAAAAAATAACATTTATTTCAATTAAAAGAAAAACAAACACGAATTTTAACAATTAATTAAATACATTATCATATTATCAAAAAGAAGTTACTTTTACAAAAACTTTTGATAATGTTTATCACTTTTTAGAAATACTTATTCTACATTTTGTAATTATTTCTTCAGTTGAGGTCCATTCTTCCAGCTCTGATTCAGGCAAATTGAAAGATGAAATCATGGACCCTCAAGTTTCTATTTTAAGTTTGTTTGTAAGTTTATTTTTAATCAGTGATAGTTTTGAAAAAATTCATTTATTTTTTTTTATTTCACGCCACTGTGTGGTGTTGCTCGTGCAACGCTCTAATGCTTAATATAGTATGTATATAAATCAGGGCATACTCACAGTTGATCATCAGTTCATTTTACAGAATTGTATTTATATAAAGTATATGTATTTATTTGTATTTATATTTATTTGTATTTATATAAAGTATATGCAGGTCTACAACAACTAAGAATGTACAAAAACAACAGGCGATTTGTTTGTGTAAGAATAATGGATGAATGTCAAAAACAGATGGATACAACCAGACCTGGGCAACTTGCATTACTTTTGCATAAGCACTGATTGAAAAACAAAGATTTTAGTGCAAATTTAAATTTGATGCTTGTAGTGCATGTCTTTCCATGGCCACTCTATTCTCCCTGGTGACATAATTTTTCTTACCTGCCCCTCGGTAAATATTTTGCGCATTGCGTCGACTGCTGCATTTGCCTGAGCCAGTTGACATTTTAACTCTTTGTTTTAAGCTTCCAGACTGGGTACTCTTTTGAAATATTCCATTCCAAATACAGATTCACTGAAAATTTTTCCAAAACCATTTCACTTTGTTCTTAAAAGCTAAAACAACACTACTGATTGTGGTACTTTTATTTTTTTTGTCTTGGCATTATGGTACTTTTACCTTTTTTGTCATTGTTATTATATATGTAAGTACATTCTAACGAGTGCAATTCCGAATTTTTAAATAAATCTATGTTTACCACTGTTATAGACTACATACATACATACGATGTTATAGTTACATAAAATTTTTAAGTACTTAGTTTTAGCTCTTATTAATTAAGGATATATTGATTAGAGTGGATTCGTACTTTTTTAACTACATAAATTAATTACTCAGTTTGAGTTCCTTCCTCTTTGCCACAATATTGAGTTTCAGACTCCTTGTAAATGATTTTTTCATTGCACATTCCCGTGTTTGTAGACAAATCTGAAAGCTAGTGGTCTTCACCACTGCACACTCCCGTGTTTAAATTATGCTCTAAGCTTTGACTTCTGTCGGAATATAAGGACATACATAAATGGCTTAATTTATATAGAAAATACACATGATTCCAAGCAACTTACTTGTCTACTTGTCAATTCTCATTACATGTATTAGTTTGTTAATATTAAAAATAAGTAAGGAGACTACTTACCTTGTGACAGAAGTTACCCCGATACTATGTTCCATTGCCTGGTCTAACTGTACCATAAACGGTTTGGCGTGCGGCAAAAGGGAAAATCTTTTTCAAGCATGTACAATGCTTGTTGATAGGAAATGCTTACTGCAAACCCGAGCGGACTGCTGAAAATTAACACCGCAAATTTCACTCCAATTTTTTCGGCTTTCCTCATCTCTGGGAACGCGGAACAAAGTTCCGACTCCCGCGTTATATTTAATTTTGCATACTGCACAAATACTCATGTTTTTTAGTTTTTTTTTTAATTTTCAAAATTAATATATTTATTTGATTTTTTTAAGTTGTGGTTTAATAAATCACACTCACAAACTACAATTCAATTTAATTTTTGGAAGACGCTTTTAAAAGTTTTTAATTTTCACAAAACACAAATTTTTTCCACTCACAAAGTACAATTTAATTTTTGATAGATAAAAGAAGAGATTTTGACAGTCAAAAAAACCACTATTTTTGAAGAAAATAATTTAGAGAATTCAAAAACATTTTCAAATAAAAACATTCTAAATCTTCTCACTCAATTAGGGCATAAGCTTACGAGTCAAAATTGTTGGGTTTACTTAACATGTTTGTGTAAAAAACTTTCCATAAAATTTTTGACATTATATTTACGAGGGTGTAAGAATGCTCAGTTGCACAGTTTGCGAGACTTTTTTATTATTCGACACATTGTCATATGTTCATTTTAATTGAAATTAATTTGCTAGTGGAACTTAGTGACACTTAATGTCAGCTGTCGGTTTGCAATTAAGTATTGCATACGTAGAGTGCAAATATACATATACTACTACCTTTGGGTGCTACTTATTTACACAAAATTAGAAATTGCATATCTGCATTTTGTTAGTGTAGAGTAAAAATATTGTACACCAGCTTGCAAATGCTACAATGCAAGACGATTTGCACAAGATTGTGATTTGGGCTAACATATTTATTTTTATTGGTTTTTATTTTTAATTTAAGTGTATTACCTTCTTGCACTGAGTTATGGTTCGATCCCGTTAATATTAGTATACGTGCCATCCACTTAAAAAACACATTAAAATTGCTTATACATATTTATTGCATAAATAATTTGTCTCTTAAGGTACTCTGCGACCTTTTCATGAGATACGCAAGTGTCGGTATCTTTTAATGCATTACGTAAGAAATATACACAGCAGATTTGTACAACAAGAAAGTTGCATTTTGTGCTTTTGTTTCTGTAAAAGCTATAACATGCAGAGAGATATTGTTCGATCTTAGTTGTTCTGGTTTGTTTGTTGAAAGCTCTATTTACTGAATTTATTGCCACCCAACTCCAGTCTAAACAAACTCATTTACATAGACGCAACACGATTTTATTCTGTATACAATATATAAGTATAAACAGTTAAGAAAAATTTTTCTGTCTTCCGCATAGTGGCTACTAAGAAGAGCTTCTGCAGTAGGTAAAAGTATTCTTCGTTCATAATTTTTTTTGTACTACGGCTACGAAAGAATAAAAAAAAATCATAGAATTCCTATAAATTTTTTGGACTACATTACCTGTTGCACTAAAAAAATAATATGGGTCTTCATGAAAATATTCAAAAGTCTCGCAAACTGCGCAATTACGCATTTTTAAAAATATATTGAAATTTATTTATGGGGGTTTCTACGTTAAGAGGCACTATTGACGGCTACATCCAAAAATCATATACATATAACTTGAAAATTGGCGTAAAACATTTAATAATAAATAAAGTATATTTTTTTACCAATAAATTGCAATAACTAAATTAGCTTAGTTAATTTTAATTATTTTTTTCGAACTTCATTTGTTTCTATTTATATTTATGATTTGATCAGGCTAATGTTCGTATCGCTTTGTAAGCCAAATTACATGTGATAATTATTAATGAACAAACAACACCAAAGTTAGTTGTAAATATTCTGACAAACACATAGTTAAACGGAACCACTAGCTGTTTTCGAAGGTAACTAAACCTTCATCATCAGCGTTCTTTTGTGTTTGGTCCACTGTGTGTGGTGTCAGTTGATGTAGATTTCTGCTTTATATACTCAGCCATTATTGCAAATGTAATATGTGAATTGTTTTGATTCATCGTATTAAAATTTGCTGAAAGCTTTTTTGTAATGAAAGCTCATTTTTACCATCTCTAAATTTACAACAGTCTTGCCATTGTCGTTTGTTCTTTACTAACTATGCACATGTTACTTAATTTGCTTATATTTTGTTCTACTTAAGACAAACTTTTTTGGTTTGATACGTAAGTATATTTTTATTTATTTTTTTTTCCACAGGCCCTTGGCTATTAATTTTAGTTAATTTTAATTATTTTTTTCAAACTTCATTTATGATTTGATCAGGCTAAAGTTCGTATCGCTTTGTAAGCCAAACTACATGTGATAATTATTAATGAACAAATAACACCAAAGTTAGTTGTAAATATTCTGACAAACACATAGTTAAACGGAACAACTAGCTGTTTTCGAAGGCCACTAAACCTTCATTTGTAATAAAAATACATTGAAATTGATTATTGAGGGGTTTAGCTGGATCCTATGCGCATTCCAATAATCAATTTCAATGTATTTTTATTACAAAAATATTTTACTTAATAAGTAAAATAATAATTTGGGATTAATAGTGCGTTAACAAATTTTAAACTTAAATTGTAAAAATTCCCACAAAAAACACTAATTATTAAATTGACAGCACCCGGTCAAAAAAATACCTGTGTGGCAACACTCTATTCTTGAATAGCTGTTGTTGTTATTTACATTTATTTTCTTTACATACAACTACAATTCTTACAACTACAATTTGAAGCTGAAAAAAATCAGCCAATGTAGTAATGATAAAGTAAGAAAATAAAAAACATGTTGATTATTGAGTTCTTGTTTCAACTTTGTTATTTTTTGTTGAGCTTCTCATTTGCTTAAATGAAAGTTTAACATATTAACTCTAGTTGTTCTAAGAAATTTTTGGGTAAAGGTTCGCTGATGATCTGAATTAGCAACAGTGAAATGCGCATAGGATCCAGCTAAAACCCTCAATAATCAATTTCAATGTATTTTTATTACAAAACTATTTACTTAATAAGTAAAATAATAATTTGGGATTAATAGTGCGTTAACAAATTTTAAACTTAAATTGTAACAATTCCCACAAAAAACACTAATTATTTACTTGTTATTTATTGTTTAAGTTTGTTTGTCAGTTCTCGTTGAACCTTCATAGTGAACAGACGTAATAGCGAAATTTTTCTTACATACATACTAAACAAAAAAAAAATCATACAAAAAAATATTCGTAGTACATATTAACTTTGATAAATAAGCTTTTTTTTGCTTTGCTAATATTTTTACATATAGAAATAACAACAACAAAAAAACGCAGACAAAGTACCCTTGAGGAATACTCTATATGAGTACCTCAAATACAAATAATTGTGAAGTGAGTTATAACGGCAGAAATGCCTATTTTACTGTGAGTTCTGATGCTCTCAATGATAACAATAAAAATAAAAAATCTGATGATAGACTTTCTCTAACGGCAAAGCCTCATTTTCGTCAGCGATCAACTTCGCTTTGTCCAGTGCCAACTAGTGATTCGTTAACATTACCGTTGCCTAGTACCTCTACATTTAACTCAGCGATATCATCCGCTTCGGGCTCGTGGTCATCACTTAACCCTGTTTTCACTATAGATGAGTGTAGCGAAAAACCCAAGGTCCAAGTCGGAATGGACAGATATATAACTGTGATAAAGCCCAAAATCTTCTAAAATTTCATCTGCTCCAAAGATCTCTAGGGATAACAGCGCATCATCTACTAATCGGCAAAACCGTTTTAAAATATTGCAAGATGACAACGACAAACCCGCTGAATCTGCGAACAAAACCTCCAAGCCGCCACCAAACTCAAACGCTCTTATTAAAAAATTAATTTCGGTAATTGGTGAGAATAAATTTCACATTGTTCCAATAAAACGTGGTAGCATTGATGAAACGAAAATTCAAATTTATGAAGATAAAGATTTTCGCACAATGGTTTCTGAATTTGAAAAAAGTAAAACAAATTTCTACACATACCAGCTCAAAAGTGCTAAAGGTCTGCAGATCGTCTTGAAGAAAATAGATTCCTATGTCGCTACCGAAGAAATAAAAGATGCACTCGTCCTCCAGGGATTTAAGGTAAAAAGTGTATCGAACATAATAAATAGGGAAAAGATCCCACAACCTCTATTTCGCGTTGAACTGGAGCCAAATGATATAAAACTGAGAAAAAATGAGACGCACCCAATTTATAATTTAAAATATCTTTTATACCGAAAAATAACAGTGGAAGAACCACATAAGCGTTCTGGACCCGTACAGTGCCATAATTGTCAAGAATATGGCCATACTAAAACTTACTGCAATTTACCTACTGTTTGTGTTGTGTGCGGCGAATTACACGGCACTGCTAGTTGCAATAAGCCAAAAAATCAAAGTTATAAAAAATGCAGCAATTGTGGAGGTAATCACACCGCTAACTACAAAGGTTGTCCTGTGTACTCTTTCGTCAAACAGACTATGGGGCAAAAACCTAAATTAGCTGCAGCCCAATCAGCAAACGCTTTACCCGCCACTATTGCGTAAGTGAGCCAACCAGTTACTTCCCGTGTATCGTATGCCGATGCTGTTAAGACAAATTCTGTTCCCGCACAAAAAGTATCACCGCCACATAATTCGACAAATACATAGTCTAGCTTTAATTTTAATCGCCTTGAAGCTACTATTGATAATCTGGTGCAAACTATAAACAATTTTACAACAAATATGACTAGCATGATGCAAGAAATGCTGTGAATGCAGAATACTCTGCTTCAAGCATTAATTAACAAGCCATGAACACGTTAAAAATATGTTTCTGGAACGCAAACGGCATTCGCCTACATAAAAATGAACTTGAGCACTTCCTCACGGAAAAAAATATTGATATAATGTTGGTCTCAGAGACTCATTTGACTTCGAGAAGTCTTTTTAAAATTTCTGGCTACACCTTATATGATTCAAAGGACCCAAGAGGAAGAGCATGCGGTGGATCAGCAATTCTAATAAGGTCAAGACTCAAGCATTATATTATTGACAACATTTCTGAAGAACATCTACACGCAACGAATATTTGTATTGAAAATTTTTGCACTAATTTTGTAATATCATCAATTTACTCCCCTCCCAGATTCGCAATTACTGAAAATCAATACGAGGATTTCTTAAAATTTCTTGGCCCTTGTTTCGTAGCAGCTGGGGACTATAATGCCAAATATACGTTCTGGGGTTCGCGTCTTATCACACCCAGAGGTCGAGCGTTGCTCAACACAATTTCAAAAATGGGCTTGGACGTCATTTCGAGTGGGGAGCCCACTTACTGGCCTACTGACATACAAAAAATTCCGGATGTTATAGATTTTGGCGTCATTAAAAATATCTCTAGGGATTTAATGCAAGTTGAAGCTTCTCTAGATCTCTCGTCCGACCACTCTCCCACGATCGTTTCAATTTGTAGCACATTAAGAAGTGACTTACCTCATCCTTATGTGATGATGATAAATCGTGATAATTGGCTGGGATTCAAAAAATATCTTAGTACTCATTGCACAGAAAATATTACGCTAAGAACACCCGATGATATTGAATCTAATATTACCAACCTTAATGAAAATATTAAACAGGCTGCTGAACATGCTACTACCTCCCATCCGCAGACTGGGTTTAATAGAATTTATTCTACTGATATTGAACGTCTCGTGTGTGAAAAAAGAAGAGCTAGAAGGGAATGGCAACAGCACAGATCACCTCAACATAAAACTGGTTTTAAAGAGTGCACTAAACGACTCCAAGAGTTGCTTGCATTTGAAAAAACTGCATCTCTTACAAATTATCTGGAAGGTCTTGATGTCACACCAGCATCTAATTACTCTTTATGGCGCGCTGCTAGAAAGCTTAAAACACCCGTCGAGTTTAAACCACCTCTGCGCACATCTACCAGAGATTGGGCAAGAAGCGACTCTGAAAAAGGTAAATTATTTGCTGAGCATTTAAAATCCGTATTTACCCCAAACTCATGTTCTGGTGCTGTTGATTTGCCGAGTGTAGTTGCGCTACCCCCTCCACCCATAAAATTTAAGACGCGTGATATATAAAAACTAATTGCTGAACTCAACCCGAAAAAAGCTCCGGGTATTGATGAAATTAGTAACCAGATGCTGATGAAGTTGCCTCGTATTGCAATTAGAATCCTGTTTTTCATTTTTAATGCCATTTTACGTCTGGAGTATTATACAAACAGCTGGAAGCTTGCCAAGGTTAAAATGATTCCAAAGCCGGGCAAAGATCTTACCAAGGCTGAGTCATATAGGCCAATAAGTTTACTGTCAACAATGTCAAAGCTCTTTGAAAAGTTACTCATGATAAAATTGTCCCCAATTCTAACTGATAATGAGTGCAAATGAAACTTAAACTAACTCAGATACATTGGCTGATTGGTAGAAATTCAACCCTCAGATTGTAAACTTTTGATATACAAATCGCTTTTAAAACCTATAGGTGCTACGAAATTCAGCTATGGGGTACTGCTTCAGCCTCAAATATAGAAAAAATTCAACGAAGGCAAAATAAAATTTTACGGATAATTACATCGGCTTCATGGTACATAAGAAATTCAAATTTACATCGTGATTTGAATATGCCACAAGTAACTGAAGAAATTGCAAAATACGCAGGCAAATATTTTACAAAACCCGAGTCTCATCCTAATCCGCTTGCTCATAATATCTTGAATTTTACTGGACAAATCCGCTTAAAAAAGAGGGACACAAGGGCTCTAATACTTGAAAATACTTTTTTTTTGCTTATCACTCTGTATTATTAATTTCTATCACTAAGTTTATTTCCGACACTGGTCGGGCTAAATAAATATATATACTAAAAAAAAAGTTTGTTTGTAATATTTATTTACTTTAATTTCAGCATAGTTTACCGTGTTAGTTTGTTTTTTCGTTACAATACTGATTTTTCTGATTGTGTTAGTTTTTTAATAAGAACGTCACTTCCCTGCCGTATTTCCCCTGCTTCATCAGATGCCGGGGTAGAGACGTTGCGTCCAGGGTAGATAAGGAAGTAAGATATTACTTCTTTCTTAGTATTACACGCATATTATTTTACGTTAAACCAACTTATATCCACTATATATGTACGTTATACGTGTTTTCACGTTTTAAAAATGTATGCCTTCACATGGAATTACCACGAAACTCGTCACGGTAAGGGCGCACTTAATGGAGTAGGCGCGACGTGCAAAAGGACTGCAAATAGACTTGGAGCTGGGAACGACATTTCCTCGCTGAAAGATTTAACGAACGCCCTCCAGAAAAATCGTTCCGAAGTATAAGTGTTCACAAATAATTGATGACGAAGACATTCGAAGGAAAGAAGAGGAACTTAAAGATACCAAAAATGTTAAAAGTTTTTCAGGCACTATGAAGGTCCATCAAACTAATTTTAATATATCTTGCTCCAATCACTTGACAATGAAGAGCTTAAGCTGTTTCTGTAATCTTGAAGTATGCAATCATTTTGTGTTCGGCACTTTGGATTTTGCTACCATGAATACAAAACCGCGCCTTAATGTTGATAATGTATATGGGCCTGAAAGTGAATCTGATAACGAACCACTAATAAATTATGGAAAGTGAAATCAGCTTAAAGTATCTTCTCAGTCTATTTCTCAGGCAGTTTCCGAGAAGGCAGGACAGTTTTTAAACGAACAACCATCAACATACAAGGAGAGAGGATTTTTATGGACGTCTTTGAAGAGGCGTTATGTCAATCGTTATATTTTTTAATGTTTGTTTTTATAAGTAAAAGTTCTTATCTAAGTTTAGAGTTTTTATCATATCACATTGAAAAATATTTGCAATTAAATAATTTACTCTTTCGAGTACGTTTATGTTATTTTAGAAAAAAGATGTTATGTGATTTTTGTAAGCAGATACTAACTATTTTTGTTTTCGAAGTTGAATACCTAGTTCAAGTTAAATAAAGAAAGACAATATAGAAATTATAGTCTGATTTGCTTTTTTATTAAAAACTATCACCAAATAGTGAATATTTATAGTTGAGTTGTAGAAAAATAAGGTTTGTTTTCAATTCATCTTCTCGTGTAAAGTAAGGTGGCCTTAATGTCTCTACCCTGGTTACTTAAAACACCCGTAAAAGTATATTAATTGACTGGCCATTGTTAAACATGCATACAAAATACATGATTAAATACTATTATCTTGAAAAAATTATTATAAGTATTTTTATCACGCCGCCCTTCCTAATATCAAATAACCTTTTAACGTAGAATGACCCTTATTTATTTTTGTCCAACAATTTTCACTCGTAAATTTAAGTTGTGCAATTCTACATTTTGTAAACAATTTCTTGGTTTTTTTTTGGATTTTTTAGACACAATTCAGACTTTTTATTTGTACAGAATTATATAAATATGTATTTAAATTTACAAATTGCTTGAAATTTTATTATTATTAAATTAATTTTTTTTAACATTCATTCAAATTGACTAAACTGTTTGCACAAATGTTTCATGGCAATTTTAAAAGTTCTCATGAAAACAGTTAATGTATTTGTACTCAATTTTATTTATTTTTTACTTGAATGCAAGAGTCAATTGGGTAGATTTCAAGAGCACACAGAATTTTTGTATATAAGTGCACCAATATTTATCCATGCGCATCTTGTTGATATTTATAAAAATATCCTTGTCTCTGTCAAGACTACGTCGTTCCTTTGATTTAATTTTTCTAGAAGCACATGGTGCTGGCACGTTTTCTATTTGTCGTAAATGCTTATTTTGCTTGCAAAGCGTTTTCTTTCGCCAATTCACAGCTTTCTCATTTTCCATTTCCCGTTTTATAATTCTTTTGCGCACTTCTCTAATTGCACATTTTTATAATTGGTCGCAGGGCTAACTAGGATACCAGTGGTATATGTGACAACCTAAATACTATTTAAATCTACCACAACCCTTCATGAAATACGAACATCTTGCGTATAATTGAAGCTTTGTATATGTTTTATTCCAGTTGTGGCTTGTGTAATTTATTGAGCATAAAGCGTTAAAAACTTTAAATTGTACTCTAGAATGGTCCTCCAAATAAAAAATTGCTCCAATGAACTTTTTTTTTTGTAAGAAAGCTAATTCGGATGTAACTTCAATGTTCCTCAAGTAGCTCATGCCTTCCAACGTAATGGGTATAAACTCCTCTTTTAGGTTGGTTTTTAGTATTCTTTTTATTTTTTAAAGAATTAATTGCATATTTTGATGCTTTTTTTTTCGCAGAACAAGTTAATGATCAATTGTTGCTGATGAGTTATTTGAAATATCGATTAACCCTAAAACCATAGAAAAAATTTCGATTCATTTCTAAATATTAATGAATGTATCACTTCTACATTGGGAGCGGAATCTTCTTTTTCTATTCCACTCTCTGGAGGAGGTTTCACCAAACAGTCCATGGTATTGCTTTCTTCCAAAATGTTTTTCAAGTTTTTATCTGTTTGATGCTCACAACGCTGCTTACTTTTTTATCCACTGGTGAAATTGAGTTTGCTCTATCTTTATGAGGCTCAATAATATCGTTTGTGCAAGCTGATGTATTTTCCATAAGTGTAAGGACAGAATTGGAATTAATGTCCAATTCAAAAAATTCTAATATCTTCTCAAATGTGTGTTGCAATTTACTTGTAACTCAAAATTTCCAAAAAAAAATTTAAGAACATGTTTTACCTTGTTTTAAATATTCGAACAAATTAATTGCTTTCTGTCAAGTTGGCAACGCGATGATAATTTCAACTAAAAAATAGTTGTGGTTCATAATACTAAAACACAGTTTGGTCGTGTGTAAGTTCATGGTACATCAAAAATTCAAATTTACATCGTGATTTAAATATGCCATCAGTGACTGAAGAAGAAGAGTCTCATCCTAATCCACTTGCTCGTAACATCTTGAATTTTACTGGACACATCCCCTTAAAAAAGAGGGACACTATGGGTCTAATACTCAACAGTCCAGATGAAACAGCTTGAAAATATTTTTGTGCTTAATACGATACTTATGTATTATTGATTACTATCACTAAGTTTATGCCTGACACTGGTTGGGCCTAATTATTATATCTAGATTTAAGATTTGAAAACTTATTGTTAGTTCATTTTTTGAAGATACAATAAATAAATATACGCATGAAAAAAAAGTGTGTAAGTTTGGTCTACTGTTAGACGACCAAACTGAATTTAGTTGAAAATCGTGATAGGGGCATTAATTAGTTTGCGTCAATAAGAAATCGAAACCAAAAATGTTTTTTATTTTTCTTTGGAAAAAACTACATATTAAAGATCTTAATATAGCAACTAATAACTACAACAAAAAAATTCAGCCTTAAAATAAAAAAAATTCATTCTTGTAAAAAAGAAATATGTCAACAAGTTATAGTTTTGTCAATAATCTATTAAGGATTATAGTTTACATTAAAAATATTCACAGCCTTATCTAAATATAAGAAAACACTTCATTCCAGTTAACATACATAAGTGAAAAATTGAAATAGGCTTCTACGAGTTCTTCCATACAATTTGACATTAGAAATCGGCGCATAGTATGGCAAAAATTGTTAAGACCATGTTCAAATTTGCCACTTACGTTAACTGTAATGAAGTTTTTCCTTATATGTACACAAGGCTGTTAATAATGTTTTTAATGTAAACAAAAATCGTTAGATTATTAAAAAATATTTAAGCCAAAGAAATGAATAGTGGTATGAAATAGTATAAAAATACTCCATATTTCAACTCTGCAGCTCCAATTTCAATTCCATCACCAATGCCATTAGTCTTTGCATTGCCACCATTTGGTTTGTCTGGCTCATTGGACGTAAAATTCCTACAATCATTTTCCCAAAGCTGTCAAGTGAATCTTCCTCTGGCTTTGCCATTTTGCTTTCACATAGCTTTGTGAAAGCTACTACGGCTTGGGAAAATTTTTTTGTCTTCTTCTTCCAATCTTTTTCGCTTTGTCATTGCCGGTGTTGTTGGTGATGGTAAAATTGGTTGAAACAATTCATCTGACATTTCTTGCAATGGTGGAGACGCAGACACTGGCGACGACACAAGCACAGGAGAAATCATCAGTGGCGATTACGAAGATTAGGAGACTTCTTTTCAATTTTGGCATTGTTTTTAAAAATATTATACGAACATCGCATTCTGGAAATTAGAAATATAAAAACCTCTTATTTTTACAATATAAACGCGTATATGACCTGCTCCACGAAAAGGGACCTTGAACTTGATATTGAACTTTTTTAAAATTTCAAATATTATATATATTATCTGTTTATATCACATTTTTAAATTTTTTCATTAATTATGTTCATCTTTACAGGTGATTTGTAAACTTGCGGTTTGCGGCATTGAAAGAGCGTTTTTTTCCTATAAGAATCATTAAAAAAGTAAAAAAAAAAATTTTCGGCGCAGAGGTCCCTTTCCGTGGAGCAGGTCACATATATATTTCATTATGATTTACAGTCTTGGCACAACATGAGGAGCTATAAACTCCACACTTTGCATCAGCGGCCACTGCGATGTATATACAGCTCCGCTGCCAGATGGCAAATTTTCAAGCCTCTTCTCATTCACAAATCTGTCACGCAAACACGACCATCTCTTTTGGCATAATTCTTCTATCCAAAGAGAAACATTTCAATTTCAATTATATGCCACTTAAATATAGCATTTTATTTCCAACTTACCTGGGTATTCCATTCCTGCAGAGATTTAATTCCAAACGATTCGTTTTTTCTCCGGAATCTTGTACCCCGGGCAGTATTTGTTATAAAGGCATTCATTTGCACCAGTATTATTAGTTTTTCATCATCCATTTTTCTTTTGTATCACTTTCAAACAAACAATCACAAATTATATTATTTTATGATGCATTAAATTTTTATTTATTTCATAAATACTTTACAAAATAAAGTTGCAAAGTATTGTTGCACAGATATGGGCTGGGTAACTTGTGACTGACTATACATGACCTATACCTTCACATAGGAAGTAGCAACGTGGTTGTTAAAGAAATTCCACACAAGAACCGCAAGAACATATGGTTATCCGTGTCAGATCAGTCAACCAGTGCGAGCGAGACGCAATACTGTTGAATAAATAACAGTGGCCTGGTTGCACTTAAGAGATAATTGCCAACGACGCTCGGTGTTGACTCGCCCAGAGCTGCTTTACGACTGCATTCAATTTTAATTTGTTATTAAAAATAAAAAATCAACTCATATGCAAAACAGCTGTTCGAAACATTGATGAGAGTTCAATATATTCACATTATTTGTGATTGTATGCAAAAAGTACGAAATTATTGAAATGGTACCAAACATCATTTCATACTTTTAGACCATGTAATAACTTAGATATACATACATACATATGTATGTATGTATTGTACTTTAACTATTACATTAGCTTTATACATAAATCAGTATGTATTGTACATAAAAAATATTTAAATTTATTTCTATTATTATTATTATTCTATTATTATTATAATATTATATTTATTTATTATTATCATTGTTATTGGTTTTATAATTATCTAAAAATCATTTTTTGTACGGTAGGATTTTGTCTGCCCAATAAATATCTTTGCATTATGACATCTTCAATTTTTGATTGCTATTATTATCAATAATTATAATATCTAATGGATGAAAAAATTGTAAATGAAGGATTTATAATACAGAGCCATTTATCGGACAGACAAATCCTGCCTTTAGCTAGAAAGAAGTTGTGAAAATGGCTCTAATATTTTTAATTGAAATAAAAATTTAATTATTTTATAAATTTTAACAAGGGTTTAATATATGTACATATGTATGTGCATACGTACATATGTATACCAGCGAGAGAAATTGATATCTACTTATCATAAAAATGTCAGAGGAATGTTTTTCAAATACATAAGTAAAATAGTTGTAAAAATAAATTGTTTATATGAAAGTAATAGTATATTTAAGTACATTAAAGCCTTGTTACAATTTGCAAAAATCGAAAAAACTTTTCGTACATATACAAAATAATTAGATTGTTATTTCAATTAACAATATTAGACTTTATTCTATACTATGATGCTACTTTTATTATCTTGTTTGTCTTTATTTTCCAAGCAATTAAATTATTAACTATTAAGACATTTTTTAGTTTAAAAAAAACATGAATTTATTTAGTTATAATCTATTTATAAAAGTTAACCCTTAACTACATTCGCTTTTTAACTTACTTTACTACATTGGTGGGGTAATTTTCTATCCTAATCAATTATTCCTTCTATTTTGCAGGTCCTCAAATAAAAAATAAAAGTATTAATGTGAAATATTACATTTGTTTATTTTTTATTAAAATAACATTTTTGTCACATTAAAAAATTTCATAAACTAGAAAATGACAATTTTTTTTCGAGCGCCTCAGAAAATTGACTTAAAAAATTAACGGTCTAATTCATAAAAAATATTTTAGGTTTATTACAGGTTTATTTGACAAATTTTCCATAGAAATATGTCAAATAAGCGCTTAATACACCTGAATTATTTTTTAAGAATAAGGCAGTAAGTGTATTCTCCTTATAGAACAAAAAAATTTATACGTATGTATTATTATAAAACCTTAAATTTGTAATTCATATTGAAGGGATATTAAATAAAATTAAATTAAAGAAAAAAATATATATAATATAACATAAAAATTCTGACAGACGATATTTTTCGTGTAAAACAGTCTGTTTGAAATCATTTTTCACATACTGTACAGACTTTTAGTTCCTTAGAATGCGTTTAACATATAAATATATTGCACTTGGAACATATTTTAGTTGTTTCTACGTCTTTAAAACGCGGACATAAATAACATGCGGCACTTTTTGGCTGACTCGGTCCAGATGACTTACGTCATCATCGTCTTTGAAAATATCATCATCTCATGCGTCGTCAGACGAGTCGTCTTCCTCACCAATTTTTTCTATTTCAAATTAACTTAGCGCTTCATTTTGTCTACATAATAAAAAATTAATAAATACCAAGAATAAAAATTAATTACATAACTACATTCGTGGGGTAATTTTGTACCCCAATATACAATTGACGTAGCTCCATCTCCATACATACACTTCAAGATGCCGGCATGTACGGAGAATACACGGAGTTTTAAAGAATATGCTTCAGTACAAAGTAAGTTTTAAAATATGTGGTAAAAAAATTACCCCACGAATGTAGTTAAGGGTTAACATAATCATTTGCTTTTTATAGTAAAATAATAATTACACTATGCTACAGTGACAAATTCATACGGTCTTGCCAGTACATGTTCGATTTTACCACCAAAGGGTAGTTAGTAAAACCCTATAATCAGGGCCTAAAAAGATTTCAAAAATTAGTGCAATGGTTTCATGAGTTTTTGACCAACAGCTAATTTAGACTTGGTGATAGTTCTAAACTGATGACATCATTTCTTGAGGGTGCACTGATTTTCGAAATCTTGTTAGGCCCATAAAATTAATTGGTCACCAAAATTGCCAAACTGAGTATAGGGTTTTACTAGCCTTTGCTAGTAAAATAAAACCTATAATGTCCAATCCGTGTTTTTACAAAAGTCTTCATTTGTTGCATAGTGTTACAAAATACAGACATACATACATATGTATGTAATCAAAATAAAACATTAAATTCTGTTATATTAAACAAATGTTAATGAGAAATTTAAAAATAAAGAAGAGCGTAAATTTAGGCCGAGTTTACATCTGTATGTCATGTGCCCAAAGAAGCGTAACCACTAATTACTAGTGAAAAACTGTTTGATTAAGACACGTATTTATTAAGTTAAACAATTTCATACATAACTAATAGAAACTTTTAGAGGCCAACCTAAATTATAGCGTCAAGCGTTGCGTTAGAAGCAGGGTACGTATTTTCAGTAGATCCAAATAATATTTTATACGTTTAACGCCCCTTTTCACAATGTATGATTAGGACTTAACATGAACTTTAATTGTAAGTTCTTCATACAAAACTTGCCGCCAAAGTACCTGGTAGTTTTTAATTGTACATTGTGAAAAGGGCCTTAAATGTACTTTAAATACGTACCCTGCTGCTAACGCAACGCTTGACGCTCTAATTTAGGTTGGATTCTTATAGAATCCAACATGATTGGAAAATATTTAAATCAATAAATACATATCTAAATCAAACAGTTTTTCATTTGTAATTAGTGGTTACGTTTTTTTGAACACATGGCACACAGATGTAAGCCCGGCCTAATATAAAAGTTCAAAAACTTAAAAAGTTTTAAATGTTTCGTACTTTATAATCTATTCTGTAATGTAATAGCACCTTCATTGGAAATATATGCTGCCAACTTATGGGCACATGGTATACAGATATAAGCCCGGCATAATATAAAAGTTCAAAAACTTAAACTTAAAACTTTATAATATATTCTATAATGGAATAGCGCCTTTATTGCAAATATATGCTGCCAACTTATTCATTAAATTAATGCTGTTTGGGTAGATCTACGCATATGGGTAGAAATCGATAGCATGGACCTTTCACCGCTAATCCTTAGTTGACTCCGCCACTCTCCTTCTTCTGCCTCGTGGTCGATAAAATTTTCTGGGCAATACCATTTTTTAAAATCATTCAACATGATGAAATTGCGAAGTACTTTGCAGGCCAATACAATAATATCAATATTATCCGGCGACATTTCAATCGTTGTTAATAGAATTCTCCAATGTGCAGAGATAATTTCAAAAGAATTTTTAATTATACGTCGGGCTCGTGAAAGCTTGTAATTAAAAACTTTTTTTTTACCTGTTACCAGATTTGATCCTGGGTAGGGACGCATTAAATTGCTCCGCAAAGGAAAGGTGGCACTGGTACTTTGCCAGAAATCACCGATTCTACAATTGACGGCAGACGAAATATTCCTGTAAGAGATATAAAAATGTGCTTACGTTAAGATAACATAATTCAAAAGCAGATTATTTATACACATATGTATGTGTATGAATATTTCTACCTCTATCACTTTGGCTACCAACCAAAGCTTTCCATGCTAACTGATGTGAAAGTATATTTTGCATCACATACACCCATTAGTACCAAACTGAAATATTTTTTACAATTATAGAACATTTAGCCAGAATTTCGGGGACACTATAGCTATGTATATGCTTCTCATCAATAGCATCCACGCAGTTGGGCATATTCCACTAAATATTGAAACCCTTTTCGATGTCCTTATATTGAGATGTTGTTGGTTCACTCAGGTAAAATGGCGACAATAAACGCCACAACACTCTTGGCAACTCATGGAGATAAACGCCGTTGCAAGGGGTGTCTCCAGTAAACAGTTACCAAATCTTGGCCAGTTTCGAAATGAATTGGCTGATTCTCTCTGCAAAATAGGATCAGAGAAAAACGGAAACAAAAGAGGTCGACCTAGCAATAGTTCGCTTGAAACCACCTCACCCTATGCTATCCATAGATGCAAGAAAAGACGGCGTTGATCACTGGCCTATATTTGCAAACAGATTGCGTTGCAAAATACCGGAGTGCGCGGGCACAACCCAGTGGGCATGCCGAAAATGCAATGTGCCTTAAATGCAAAAATAACTGTTTCTTAAAATTTCATCCTTCATAATTTATTACAAATACATATGTTTGAAATTTATAACTACTCTTTATAGTTCATTATAAGAATTCAAGGAATGATTTTGCATGCTGATGTAGATATATGTACATCAGTATGGTTTTTGTTAAATAAAAAGAAAATACGAATGTGGAGGTTGTTACATATTTTATTTTTTCCTTCAATTACATTAATTTTATAGATGATTAAAATTTCTTTTACAAAATATAAAAAATCATGCATTTAAGGGATACAGTGTTTCTTTATGGATCGAACACCCCACTTTCTTATCAGGCGCGGACGCTCGTTTTATTGTTTCTATTGAAACGAAGTTATTTCAATTTTAGATATTTAAAAAACTAAATTTTATTATTTTTCATTTTTTACAAAAAATCTTAATTCCAAAATCAAAGCTACTTATGTTATTTTTATTTAACAAGTTATTTGCTAGCAAAGTAGTTGCTACATATACTCCCCCAAAGTAGGGAACTTTATTACTTAGTTTTTATTTCTAAATGAACTGCCTTTTTAACGAAAAAAGATGAACTCAAACCAGTTCTGTTGTCAATTAGCTTTATTTTTTGAGGTCTACGAGTAAACCATAATATTGTAAGAAGTCTGCACCAATTATTGGGTGATTTACATCAGGGACAATAAACTTCCACGAAAAAGTTCTTCTTAACCCCAGCGTTTTAGATAGGATTTCTTCACCATACATACATATGTATTAATTACAGTTCCTTTAGCTGCGAAAAGTTTGTAATTTTGAGGATGAGTTCTCAAATTTTGATTTGATAATGGTATAACTGAAATATCAGCTCCGGAATCAATCAAACAACTTTTTTGAACATGGGGGTCGTAAATAAATAGACAATTAGTTGCTTGGCTACGGTCACTAATTATATTTAGTGACCGCCTTGGAAGTTTTCTGGATTTGTATAGGAACATGGCTTCCGGCAACAACGAGTTACTTCCAAATTTGCGGTGATAATAACATACCTTTTGTGTAACACTGTTATTTCTTTTTGATCTGCAGCGTGAAGTTGAACGTGATGGATTACGATACCGAATCGTTTGAAGATTCTTAACGGCATGAGTAAGTGCGGAAATTTCTTCCTTTAAGTCAGCGACTTCAGTAGTGCTTCGAATGCTAGCAATTTTATTCGATGATGAGCTAGAATATCTTCAATCTTGTCAGCCATAACTGCTAAATTGTCTAGAGATTCTGATGAAGTTGCCAATATTGCTTGAGTTTGAGGGGACAAACGTTGCAGCCACATAGTTCGCATAAATTCATCTTTTACTCCTCCATTGGCAAGCTCACGCAATTCGCGTAATAAGGAACTTGGTTTTTTGTCACCTATTGGCATTTCGTTTAAAAGTTTTTTTATGCGCTTTTCTTCAGATATGAAGAAATGTTGAATAAGCCTTTGTTTTATCTTCATATAAGCATCATTAGGTCGTTCCAAAATGATGTCACTTACTTGAGAGAGTACATCAGGTTCTAATTCTAACAAAAAACTTAGATTTTTCATTTGTGCTGTGGTTTTCAAAATGTGCCTTTAATTGAGCAAACCAAACCGCTGGATTATCTCTCCAAAATCGTGGAATACGAAGTGTAATAAACGATGATGTTGTAGCAGGTTCTGCGGCAGATTCTTGAATTTGTTGTCTCGGCATGTTCCAAATTTATTATTGAGATTAATAAAGCGTGCGGAATTCGGGGTCACCAGTTATTGAAACGAAGTTATTTCAATTTTATATATGTATTTTAAAAACTAAAACTAAATTTTATTATTTTTAAGTTTTTACAAAAAATCTTAATTCTAAAATCAAAGCTACTTACATATGTTATTTGCTAGCACAGTAGTTGCTACATCTCTGTACATTTTGCACAACCGCAAGAAGTTCAAACCAACAAACAAATCTTCTGCATCCATTAAATTATATATTTTTTTAATATACATATACACTCCAAATAAAAAAAATAAAAAGAAACACAATATTTTTTAGTTTTGTTTATATTTCACATATACATACGAGTACGTATGTATGTGTAAGTAAATTTCTTTTTATGCTTATGTCAAAAACACATGACACGACAAGCGCACAAACGTTTACATTTACCTAACATCTGCGATTTCTACAGTCGGATAACGAGGCCTTTACCAAAGTAAATTTATATCAAGTATATGCAACTACTCCTCAGGTGATTCATTTTTTTCTCGTTTCGTGGCAATGCCTGAATGTCAAAAGTTGTTTACAATGTTCGTACGCCATTTTGTTTTTTTTGCTTTGTTATACACAATTGTGTATACTGAAAACGTATGTGAAAAAGTTTAAATAAATTTTTACTTAAAAAATGTGTTACAAAATATTTAAAAATAATTATATTTAATATTTTATTATACTTATTTCACATATTAAAGGTTTATCAATTAATAAATTTACTTTGGTTTTGTCTATCCATACATATCCTTTTTGTTGTATGCAGATCTGGGACTATTGCATTAAATAAGCAAACGCATTGACCATTTTACCATACTAAACCAAATCAATGCAAATACAAATTTATTACATTAGCACTAACTTTGATAATATTAGTGCATTTTTTTTTCATTAAACTAAAATCCGTTCAAAGTAATTTATGAATATTGCATTGTTACTTTTATTTCACTATTTTTTCACCACTTCACACATTATGAAAAGTATTATTGCATTATAGTGCAAAATACAAAGTAAATGTGTACATATGTACATAAAAACATACGTACATACATAAATATGTAAATTTTTTCCTATGTACACCCAAGACGGAAAATCATATCACTACGTTTTTTATAATTTTTTCGAGAGATGTAATTGTTCCAAGCGGTAGTATTTTTCGTTTATAAAATCACCATTTTTTAAGATATAACTACAATAAATGAAAACCTAAGTTCTGATCTTTTGTCAATGGCACGGTTTTCTATATAAGGTCGAGATGCAACGTACTTGAAGTATGAAACTTTTTTAATTTTTTCAATTGGTTCTGAAATCTAGTTTGTATTTATATTGACAGTTTTCCTTTTCTTTAATTTGTACGCACATACTTATAAAGGTGCCCTCAATGAACTTTACTGTATTTTTTATTTTATTATTTGTGCTATCTGATAAAATAGGTTAACGTTTTATTCAATATTACTGTGTACAATATTTGATAATGCAATAATATTGCATTGCTTCATGATGACTAAGCACATCAATACAAAATCAGTGCATTTTTCGCCATGCTAATGCAATATTAATCCATTACTTTTAAGAGATTTTATTGAAGTGAAAAAAATAGTGCACTACAAGCATTAAATTTAAATTTGCACTAAAATTTTTGTTTTTCAATCAGTGCTTATGCAAAAGTGATGCAAGTTGCCCAGGTCTGGTTGTATTCATCTGTTTTTGACATTCATCCATTATTCTTACACAAACAAATCGCCTGTTGTTTTTGTACTTTCTGTAGACCTGCTTATACTTTATATAAATATGCTTTGGCCTTTACATTTCGGTTACATCTTTATAAACAATTTCATTACTTTTCACACAACAGTATCGATCGGCTGCTTCTCACCGTTCGTCTAATTGGCGAAAACTGATTAATGTTTAGTTTCCACAATACAAGCAAGCCACTTGTCTACAAAATTTGTATAGGAATCACTCAAAAATTTGAGTGCTTTCCATATACATATGTACATATGTATTTTTTCTAGACAAGTCGCTTGCTTGTATTGTGGAAACTACATGTAATTTTTAAAAATGAAATAAATTGTTTCTTCTTTGATTATGTGTCTAGGTGATAGATTATTCGACATTTTCCAGAAACCGGTTTTCGAATAGTTCGAATATTTGAAATTATGAAAAACCCGGTTTCGGTTTTTAAAATTCAGGAAAAACCGGTCAACCGGTTTTATGGAGCGCAAATTATTATACAAGAGTTGTGAGTTTAAATTGGTTTATTACAATTCATGTAAATACTACAGAATAATATAAAAAAGAAAGGTAAAACATAAAAAAACTTCATTTATATATCGTCGGGTGGTTACTGGTTTGCCGCACAGATATTAAGAATACATTATTGATGCGGCAAACCAGTAACCAACCACTCATGTACTCAAAGAACGTCATAATTCACAATTTGGAATTTTTTAGTTAATGATGCAGAATTAATGCTCATTTCGTTCTTCACATTGTGTAAAAACTTCATACAAACAAATCGTTTTCTCAATCCTTGAAAGCAAACTTAAATTTTCTTTAGTGTTTTTGTGGGAATTGTTACAATTTAAGTTTAAAATTTTGTTAACGCACTAGTAATCCCAAATTATTATTTTACTTATTAAGTAAAATATTTTTTAAATAAAAATACATTAAAAAATTATTTTACTTAATAACTAAAATAATGTGGGATTACTAGTGCGTTAACAAACTTTAATTTTTTTTTCCTTTAAGTTGTGTGTAAATTCAAACTCGTTTTCTGGGAAACTGATTTTTTTGAGTTATGACATTCTTTGAGTAAATGAGCGGTTTGTAAAGTACATATCGCACACTAAATCCTTAACATTATCAAACTGGTTTTGTATTTCCGTAAGCCACACAGAGGAGTATTTGCCCTGAAAAGCTGGCCAAAATTATTAAACGTGTTTTTTGAATTAAAAGGTTTAGTTTTTTTATAGTTTTAGGTGTAGTATGATATAAGAAGTCTAATGGCAGATTTTGAAAAAATTACACTGCGCAGCAAAAAATTTTTTTGTCTACCCTAGAAATAAAAGTATCTGGACTATATAGATTTTGATGCCCTTAATTCAAATTTTCCCTTTTTCTCTAGTACGTAAGAATTTTCTTTTAATGGCGTGGCATAATTCACCCCCCTAAATCGTTGGGTTGCCTAATATATTTTGTCATAACTTGAAAAGTAGTTCTCCGATTTTAATCAGAATTAATCAGAAGATGCACCGGAATATTCTCCTTAAAGTGGCCAAACACATTTCTTTTCTATCTATTACTATTTTGGAATTATTAAAAATTTAATGGGAAAAAAAATTATTTTCTTGCAAAATTCGTCAAATTTTTTGTTTTCAAAATGCAAAAAAAAAAAAAATAAAAGAAACAAAAAGTTTAAATTTTCAAAATTTTTCTAAAAGCCACATTCCTAAGGAATAAAAGACGGTATAAATCGTGAAACAATGAACAATGAATCAATGAACAAATGTTGATTTTAAAGGTTTAAAATCATTCTTGACAGACTGTATGTACATATGTATGTATATCGATTTACGGTTTAATACTGTTATTGTTACAGTTCCTTCCAGCCATTTAGCGTGTGTGCTTAAAAAGCGGTCCTGTTTTTATTGTGTGCCGAAAGCCAATATCTTTTGAAAATATTTTTGAAAATTTTCAAACACTGCTTCAGTGCTAATATGTCCCCATCTCATTGACATTTTGAAATTTCGCTCAATTTTCTGACCAACAAATTCATTTCTCGTCAATGGTTCCAGCATTAGATTTCTTCACTATTTGGAATAGATGTAATCTTGTGTAAACTTGTTTCATGTTGACTCTCGAAGTTACAAAACGGTTTTGATAAAAATAGTGTGCAATAATCCTTTATAAGTATTTCCAAGCGCATGCCTTTATGCGTTAATTGGATGGTAGCCTGATACCTGGGTGCCCATGTATTTTTATGTACCTATACATATTTATTTTTTATAAACTTATTTTTGTGATTAATGCTTTTAGAAATTATTCTTATTAGGTACGTACATTTTTTTTAACAAATAATGTTTTATACAGCAGGTATATAAAAATCTCTTTTATGAGAATGTGTGGGACATTCCCTTATAACTATTATCGATAATAAAGAATTTTTAAAATTTATAATTATAGGCAGGTATTTACATTGTGAAGTGTTAAAAGTGATGTGAATAACAGTTGAAATCAATAATTCAAAATACATAAAAGTTTATGACGATATAAATACATATATGTGACCTTGTGGGAGCCTTGTACCTTAGATATTGAACTTTTTTTAAATTTCAAATATTATATATGTTATCTGTTTATATCACATTTTTAAATTTTTTCGTTAATTATGTTCATCTTTACAGGTGATTTGTAAAAAAAACTAAAAGACATAGAAACTTGCGGTTTGCGGCATTTGAAAGAGCGTTTTTTTCTATAAGAATCACTCAAAAAGTAAAAAAAAAATTTTCGGCGCAGAGGTCCCTTTTCGTGGAGCAGGTCACATATAAGACAAAGTGCCTGATGAGCAAAAATAGAAAAAATGTGAAATTTAAAAAAAAACGTCAAAAATAATGGCGCAAACTTGCGCACTCATTTTTTTGTTCCTAAAATTATAGATTCCAAATTTTATTATAGTATTAAACATAAAAAACTTTTTTTTTTTTGCAAAAAAAGTGTATAATTTTTCTTTAGTTTTTGAACGAATTATTTCAACATGAATATTCAACATATTTTTATTTATTTTTAAATAGCTTTTGATCAAATCTTTCAGCGAAAAAAAATAATTGTTAAACCTTTATTCGTTTAACCGCAAAAAAAATATTATATAAACATCTAGAAACCGAAAAAAACATTTAAATCTTATATAATTTTCTTCACTTTCCTGACTTTAGCAGGGTCTCAGAGCTACAAATCGCAGCTAAAAATCTTCACAATTTCTTTTGCAACACAGTCTTCTTGAACAATATAAGATATCGTTAT
Organism: Nowickia ferox; assembly: GCA_936439885.1. Lineage (NCBI taxonomy): Eukaryota > Metazoa > Arthropoda > Insecta > Diptera > Tachinidae > Nowickia > Nowickia ferox. Next base: position 31,516,288 of record OW387026.1, read on the forward strand.
GCTTCATTGTATGTTATATACTTGCGTCCTTTGTAGAGTATCGACAGTTTTGTGTCACTTCTGAAAACCTGAACACTTTTTATTGACATCCATTCTACTTAATTCTCCTCTGCAACCACGTCACAAAATCGCTTTGAGTTAATGCTGCAGTAGTGTTGCCATACCCACAAAAACACCTAGAACTTTTACACTGAAAAAAATGCTTAGAAAAATTAACAGAGAACGTTCATATTAGCTTTAATATAGTAAAAAATACCTGCCTGTTCTGTAAATCGATTCGATTTTAAAACGCTCGATTTAGAAAAATTAAACGCACTTATAGTGATTTTTCAGACTTTTTTTGTGGTTTTCGAATTTTTAGAACTTGAAATATCATATCTGAAATTAATTTAGTATGTATCATTTAAAACACATCAATGGGGCCGATAATTTTATTGCAAAATCTTCAAATCGAAAAGAATTCGACTGAGCCGGTTTTTTATTATAAAAAACCGGACTATTCGACATTCAGAAAATCAACATTTTGAAAAAACCGACAACTACATTTAAAAATAAAACGGATTTTAAAACAGGTTGAAAAACCGAGTCGACCAACCTAATTATGTGGGTATGTAAATATATGTATGTATGTATATGTACATATATAGTATGTAAATAACTATATGTATATCTCATCTCACATATCTTTTATAATTTATTAATGTACATGTACCTATGTACATATATACAAGTGTAAGCATTTTTCTATTGAAACAAGAAAAGAAGAACCGTTATATAGCCGATGTTTTTAAATTTTTTTTAAGTTTGTGTTGCAAGTCATTTGCAAATACATATTAGACCCCTGCAAAAGGCCACTTACAGGAACTTTTAAATCATGAGGGGTTTTTCAAATGCTTTCTGCAGCGAAATCTTCTAAAACAAACGCTGAACAACACTGTTTGCAAAACATTTGTTTTAGTTACTATATGTGTAGAAGTAAAGAAGCAAATACTTCGTGACGAAAGAATTTGTGATGCTTGCTTCTTCCTACGCATGGGCGCATGTACATAAACACACACGTGGTATATGCTCTTTTATTTTTCTGCACACATTTAATAGCTTACCATCTACATCTTACATACATACTCAAACGTAGAATACGCATCCCAACAAACACTATAGAAATAGTTTATTACAAACTTACTACCATAAGCTTTAAACTTAGAAAAGTGTTGTGAATAACATTGTGAAAGGTGTATTAACAAAGAAAATTGAACTCTTGCGATAATATTGCTAGCCATTGCGATAATATTGCTAGCAAGCTTAGAATTCTAATTATAGAATATGCTTCCAGGAAAATAGTTTTCGAATCATGCTTGTAGTAGGCACATTTGAAATAAAAAATTTATATTCTAATATAATAATTACTATTTTTGTATATATAAATTTATGTAGAAAGACTACTGAACTTTAAGATACTGTACCCATTAAACAAGACAAAATATTCACGCATTGAAAACAACAGCACACCATAAGAACCAAAACCAAAACTTGCAAACAGTTCTGCCACTTACAAAAACGTGTTTATGACAAGCTTATTCTCCAATGCAGGGGGGTTACTCTCTATTGTGATGCGAAATAAAAATGCTACGTAATCGAACGATTGGTACTCTATAATGCGTTTGCGCATTTAGTTTTCGCATCTATTTTTCTTTTTCGCAAGTCTGGTATCACCGCGCTCTGTAATGCGAAATATCTTGCGATAACTAAATATCAAACGCAAAGAGAGTAAAATATGTTATTACCTTGAAATATTTATATTTGATATTGAAATTACTTTTAGAGAAATATATTACATTACATTTTGTGATCGCATGCATATGTATCTAAAAATTTAAAATTAAGGTGAAATATAATTAACCAAACCATAGCATTCATACTGTCCTGCAATTTTGTGTTGAAGTATAAGTGCTTGTTTTTGGCCGATGTAATCATCATAAATCAAATTTTATATGGTTGGAATGTAGTATTCTTTCAATGCCGAGCAGACCTATAAGCAATGTGAGAGTGCTGCGATGGACCTAAGTATGGTCCTGGCCAATTTGATTTTGATATCCGCCTAAGCCAAGTAATTTTAATGTCGCGGCTAGTTTTATAATAGTTGGAATTACTCTGGATCTCCTTGAAAGTTTTATCTCGAATTGAATAGCGTTTAGAACATACAGAAACGCTTCCTTATTCAAACCGAAATTTTGAAAAGTGTATATTGGACTCACATATCTCTTAAGACTCGTCCTACACGGTCGTTTTCTTCATCAAACACTATTTTACTTTCAATTAAAAACTGTTACAATTCACTTTTTCCTAACTTTCCTTTTCTGAAAATACGTTTTTTTACATATTTTGGCATTTCATTGCTGTCAATCTTTGCCATATTTCCTCCTGCAAAGTCAGTGCTGCCACTTTATCAAATAATTTTGCGAAAGTAATAGAGAGTACCAAAATGGCATCTCATCGCATTTAGCTTTCGCATCGAACTTTCGCAACGCAATAGAGAGTAAACCCCCAGTTATATTTAGCTTATGGAGGGGTTTGTTGAAGACAGTACTTCTTTTGAGTGTTTGTTACGAACAAGAAGTCTTCACGACACCGCTTGTTAACGCTCATATACAGGGCTGCCAGATAAAATTATCGAAAAATCGTCGGAATCCCGATAAAATATAAAATTATCGTCATATCATACCCGAAAAATCGTCAAAAAAATCGGACAAATCAAAATGTACTTTTTTAAACATTTATACATATCGCACATTCAGTTCAATAGTGTCATAACTCAAAAAAACCAGTTTTGCAGAAAACACGTTTAAAGTTTTCAATTTACTACAACTCAATGAAGGCATAAACAAATAATATTCTTCTCTTACAAGGTGATAGTACAGTTATTTATATGTAATTTTTACGCCAGATAAAATACGAAATGCATAATTAATCTGCATTATTAACTCAAAAAACGAATTTTTTGAGTTATGTCACTATTGAACTGGATGTGCGATATGTTTTATTTTATAAATGTATTTATTAGGAAACAAAAACATAACAATTCATTTTAATACATAAATTTTACACGAAGCCATTCGCATTATCTTTACTCCGTCATAACTTTGTTCCCCTCAGGTCCAAATTTTTGTCTCAGTACTTTTGATGGCCGAAATTTTTGATAAGAACTTGGACTTTTTCACATTTTCAATGTGTAAATTACACATAAAAATAAATTTTGTGTGACGAGGTGTATTTGTGTGAAATGTATTGGAATCACTGAAAAACTTAATTTTTTAAAAAACACGAGGTCTCTACTTGAAGCCATCGATACGTCGTCGGTTGGTTACTGGTTTGATGTACGGAACATTTAAAAAAAATTTAGTTATTGATTGATTATATGAATAATGTATCCTCTTTCCAAATTCGTTATCAGTTTTCCGATATCTTGAGTATATCAGGATATATAGAGCTGCAATATTGCGCCATTTCCACAATTGTTGAACATTTAAAAAATTGTGTTACGGCAATCGACAATTTTTGGGATATGTTGCACATTTCCAACGTAAAAGTATTAATATTGTTATTCGCAATTGTTATTGTGTATATCAATCACAAAGTACACAGAGGTGAAGAAAGTGAGTGATGAAAAAAGCTAAAATCAGCTATGACACAGGTTCGGCGTTGTTAACGGAGTTGTTAACGATATAATCAAAACAAACAAGAGAAAATGTGTAATTTGTGAAATGAACAATTGAACATTTTTACAAAATTAAATGAAAGATCTTGTAGTGCTGAACTAAAAAAACAATATGTAAAGCATTATTAGTATTATAAAAGTGATTAAATTTAGTTTCCAAATGCTTACAAACTCAATTTTAAACATTTTCCTTCAAAAATATTAATTTTTAACTTCAACTTACAAAAAGCCGACAACTAATGAGACCACAAAGCATAAAATGAAAATACATTTGAGCACATAAACATTTGTACAAAATTAAATGGAGGAACTTGAGGTGTTGAATTAAAGAAAACAATGCGAAAAAGATTATTAGTATTAAAAAAGTGATTAAAATTTGTTTTCAAATGCTTAGAGACTTCGTTTTAAGCATTTTCGTTCACAAATATTAATTATTACCATTTATTTACAAAAATCTCATAGCGAATGGGGACACAAAGCATAAAATGAAAAACGTTAAATTAATGCCACTACGAAAGAAACATTAAAGAAGACACAGGTTCGGTGTGAGCGAGGCGTCAATAGTTCACAATTATTTTCCGCCTCGTTATGGTCTCGTGTCACCTCTGCGTACTCTGTGATAGCAATGCATATTCTACTCAACGAACGTGATTCAAAGCAAAATACAAAAAGTTTATTATTGTGTTATGTTTTATTTTAATCAAATGAAATTGATATTTATTTTTTATTAATAAAATTTCTTTTATTAAATATATTCAAACTGCCTTTTATTTCCTCCGTTGTTTTTCCTTTAAATGTCATGTTGCATGAATCGAATTGATATTTTCTACTTAAATATATACAGTAATTTAAACTACTTGAAAGGCAGTGAACAATACTGTTGTTATGATTGGGACATGTCTTAAGGCCATGATTCACTATCCTACACAATCGCACGATCTACGAAAAAATACAACCCTGATCTGATGAATTGTTTTTGTCTTTTGAAAATGTTCATAGACTCCATCATACCAGGGCTGTATTTTCTACAGCTGCAAAACTATCGATAGTCGCACCACTCGATAGTTTCGATAGTTTGATGTAAAAATTGTGAACGAGTTGTGCTTAAAAGTTTGACAACATCCGATGTCAAAGTGCGAACAAACGTGCCTAATTCACTTTTGTCAACGGATGGTGTCAATTTCGGTATTTTTCGACCGGTTTTTCTCCTCTGTGTATTTGTTCAATAACACTTCGAGTTATATATGTACCTCGTTTATACGCAAATCTTATTTGCAAATAAAACTATTTGTAAATACTGAACTCACCGTTTATACGAAGATAGCATACACAACTATCTGTTTACTATATTGCCACACATTATTATCTGTGCATGATATTTCTTACAAAACAAAACTAACTGGCAGCATTTTACACCTTATTTGCAAATGGCTGCATTATTTGCAAATAGTTTTCGTGAGTTATTAACTTACAATAAAAGAGTTATACGACAACGCTTTCGACTTTTATTTGCAAATAAGAAGTGTGTATAAACGGGATAATAAATACATTTGCATACATACATACGTATGTATTTAAGTACATGTACAAAAGCCGTAAAGCAACTGCAGATAATTTGCTTCAAAGCTGCCGTCGGCTACTGTTTACCGACTTCGATTTTTACTCATTTAATTACTTGTTTATTTTGTCGATAGTATCGATAGTGGAAAAAACTATCGATATTTCATTTAACACAAAACTGTCGATAATATCGATAGTACTATCGATAAGTTTGCAGCTCTAGTATTTTCTAAAAAATCGCACGATCGTGTAGGCAAGTGTATCACGGCCTTTAACAAAGATTTTTGTAATTTTTTCTTTAAATCCTAATAACTTTTCATGTTGGATGTAAAAAGTTTATCAACTTTAAGTTTGTCTAAAAAATATATATGTATCTGTTTCTTTTATTATTAAACAAAAAATCAGGGATCGCAAATAACGATTATTTTCCAAATTTAAACTGAAAAAATCACAATAATAGAGAAGTGCTACGGGCACAAGGAATATACCACAATACTCCATGTTACATGGACTACCTATAGATGCAATGACTTTTATTTTTTTAATTTTTATTTATTCCTCACAAAATAAGAGTTATTTCATGATTTTTATTTATTCCTCACAAAATAAGAGTTATTTTGTGACTTTTATTTATTCCTCACAAAATAACAGTTATTTTTTGATTTTTATTTATTCCTCAGAAAATAAAAGTCATTTTTAAAATGTGTTTATTAATTAATTTAATTTAACAAATAAGAGTTTTTGCATGGACTCTGGCGATAAATTCGATCTTAAATCTGTCAATATTAATTTTAGCGCAGAAAATGCTCTTTCTACAGAGACTTGTGTTGCTGGCGTGCTATGCAAAACCTGTGCCAATCTGTACAGGTATGGATATATATATTTTTTTTTCCTCCCAATATTTCATTACATCTGCATCCACGTCAATGGGCTTAGGATTGTAATTGTCTATTTCGCTTATCGCCCTTTTCATTTCCTCCTCCAGATCACCATCTGAGTCTTCATCCTCTGAATTTACTTCAATAGAGTTTAAGAACTTGTTTAATAATGAACACGTGTTTGTGTCTTCAGACGACGGTAAAGCATCTGGTGTTTCAGCGTTTGAAGACAGAAGACTTTTGCGTTGCATCATTCTTCACAAAGAGTAAAATTTATTAAATTCATGTACATTAGACCACCCAATGGGCCGAAGTTTTTACTTTATTCGCTAAAGCCCATATGACATTTCATTTTTCTTTCATTTTCAAGTTTCATTTATCAAGCTGGTAACTCTTATGTGTTAATTATGAAGGTGTTGAGATATTTAGTACATTAAAAAATTTTGACAAATCAAAAAATATTTTTATGTTATGCAACAAATTAATTATAAAATACATAAGAACCGGTCTTAAAACCCTAACCAGCACAAAAATGTGTTTTTCGGACAAAATCCGTACCAAATATAAGAAATCCGGTTCCAAACCGGATAAAAATATCTTATATTTGACGCTGGTAATGTAGCTTTCCATTGGTGAAAGAATTTTTAAAACCAGATGAGCGGCTTGGGCGTGAAAGCTTAGCAAAAAACAAACTCACTTTCTTATAAATTGGTTGTTTTTGTAAATGAAATAAAATTATTTGTAATAAAAAATATCAAATTTGTTTTTTTTTTCAATTTAAATAGGCATATTTTGTAAAAAATTTCATTTCTACACGTTTCCAAATTGTATGAAAAATAATGACAATTCGTTACAAACAATATGTTTTTCATACAAATTTCAAAAGGAAAAAATTATTGTACGAATATATGCAGAATCTATACTAAAGTCTCTATTTTTCATTTTATTTACAAAAACACTGAGTTATTTTTTTATATTTTATTTACTGCCAGTTCATAGAAGCCATGTAAAAATTCTTGCTTGGCTATTTATATTGAAAACACAAACAAAGCACTCAAAATTTGTTTTTGATTTCAATGTAAATAGCCAAGCAAGAATTTTTACTTGACTTCTATGAACGGGCAGTTATTAGTTTAAAAATGACTTTTATTTTCTGAGGAATAAATAAAAATAAAAAAATAACTCTTATTTTGTGAGGAATAAATAAAAGTCACAAAATAACTGTTATTTTGTGAGAAATAAATAAAAATAAAAAAATAACTCTTATTTTCTGAGGAATAAATAAAAGTCACAAAATAACTATTATTTTGTGAGGAATAAATAAAACTCAAGAAATAACGATTAAAAAGTAATTTTTAAAACAAAAATTATAACCGTTACGGTCCCTGCAAAAAATTCTATCGTGTATTTTTATAAAACTAGTGAAATAAACATTCTTCATCGATTTTCTCGAAAACACATTTTTGTTCCATATATCAAACCAGTAACCAACCGACAATGTACATATGCACGTATCTATACATAAAGGGTGTTTTTTTAAGCCCGATATAACTTGAAATTGTAAAAAATAACACAAAAAATTAAATTGTAATCAACATTTTTTTTTTATTCGAAAGATCAATACGTGACATTAACATTTGAAAATGATTTCGGGCATATGGGCACCGCGGCTGTTCTTGACGAAGCGCATTCTGGACGTCCAATTTTGGGCCACTTTTTCGAGCATTGCTGGCCGTATGTCACGAATAACACGAACAATGCTGGCCTCCAAGGCGTCAATTGTTGCTGGTTTATCAGCATAAACCAGTGACTTCACGTAGCCCCACAGGAAATAATCGAGAGGTGTCAAATCGCACGACCTTAGAGGCCAATTGACAGGTCCATTTCTCGAAATCAAGTTATCGCCAAATTTTGATTTCAATAAGTCGATGGTTGCGTTCGCCGTATGGCACGTAGCGCCATCCTGTTGAAACCACATCTCCTCCGGAACAGTGTCATCCATATTTTCAAACAAAAAATCATTGATCATGGTGCGGTAACGATCTCCATTGACCGTAACGCGAGCTCCGGCCTCATTTTTGAAGAAATAAGGTCCGATGATGCCACCAGCGTGAAAACCGCACCAAACGGTGCATTTCCTTCGACGTGTTGGTGTTATTGCATCCTCTAGAGAGTATGTGGTACGAAATCTATCCACAGTTCGACGAATGGCTTGTTCAGATGGACGATTATTTACGATCATAAAAATGACGAAGTCGTCTATAAGTTGCGCGAATCGACGACTGATTTTCAAAGTAAATTTGGATAATTTCGTAGCGTTGTTCAAGCGTGAGTCTATTCATGATGATTTGTCAGAGTATACTGAAACAAATAAAAAAAATGTTTTATCAAAATTTAATTTTTTGTGTTACTTTTTACAATTTAAAGTTCTATCTAGGTTAAAAAAACACCATATATATTCTTTTAATTGAACCCTAAGCCATAAACAAAAAATTTTTTTAAATTAAACGATAAATTATCAAGAAAGAGTGCAAAACTAGACCAATATCTTTTATTGGTTATGCAAATATGAATTTTAACAGTAGATTTTTCATAAAAAGCTGCCCTATTTGAACTATTAAAAAATCGTAAATTTTAAGGAAAAAGTCGTCAAATCGCCATTTTGCTATTTTCGGCACCAAAAATTGTCAAAATGACGATAAATCGTTACATCTGGCAGCCGTGCTCATATACACGAACTTCAATACGTTCATCCTGCTTCGCTTATTATACGACAGCATTTATTATTGGTTTAAGGCTCAGTTAGCCGACTGTAATGGAATGTAACTGCAACAATAGGAAACAGCTGATCGATATTGTTGTGTGACAAGTAATGGAAATGGTTATGGAGATGTAATGTAACGTAACCTACTTTTCATACAAAAACATCGATCAGCTGTTTCCTACATTACAGTTACATTGCATTACAGTCGGCTAAGTGAGCCTCTAGTAATGGACAATCCATTTAAAACCAAGACATATTTATATTTCTAGACTGCTTACGCTGGTCTCTAATATATCGCACTTGTTCCTCAAAAGCGTAACAACTTAAAATTCATGAATTTTCAGTATAGGCCAAAAACAGTTTCTGTTAATAGTAGTTATTGTAAAAACACAATGAGAGTCATAACGGTTTTTTTCACGGAAAAGAAGACAAATCAAAGGGATATTTTTACAGTGGGTAGATATGACCTCTGTTGTTTGGTTTTTTTGCAAAAAGTGAAAATTTGAAAATTTTGTGTTGTTACGCTTTTGAGGAACAAGTGCGATTTATGTGTATATGTGTACATTTGGAAAGATATTCAGGCTACTACTACGAAAACCAGTTGATAAAGTTGTGAATGATTAAATAGATATTTGCAATTGTGAATATGCATTTGAAGGAAATAAAAATATAATAAATAGCTAACAAATGACAAAAATAAGATGAAGTGAATGTGCAGAATTCGTTTAAAATTTAGCAGAAAATTTAATTCAGATAGACGTAACTATTTAACTTCGTTGTATCTTTCTTCCATTTTGTTTTCACCAACCACTTTTGAGCGGAGTCTCTGCGTCCATCAAGCTTGTAAGCCTTGCAATTTGCTTTTTGTTGCTCATCATACGCGCCCTGTGCACCAAATCAATCATTTTGTTTATTTTTAACGATATTTACATATTTATATATTGACTACTCACATTTCGAATGAGTATTTATCTCCTACTTTTTTGTAGTTGCAAAAAAGATAATAAATTTCTGTTAATAACTATTCACAATAGTGATTTTGTAGTATATGCTATTTTCAACCGCTGACATTCCGTAATACCGAACTATCAACTTATAGCATGTTCACACGGACACCAATTATCGAGGTTCGCTCTCTCATTCTAGGTTCCCGGTCGAATCTTGATTGAATCAACATGGTTCGCCATACAAATTTTGGAGAGCGAACCATCTTTTTTCATTTTGAACCTTGCTGCGAACCATGAAGAAATTGCTACCATCACTAGTTTTGATAACAAATTATCGCTAATTTATCTGAATAAGCTATCAAAACAAAATGAGTACACATACACATGATCACATGTGTAAATAAAAACCAAACCAAAAAAAACAAGTAAGAGTGCTATATTCGGCTGTGCCGAATCTTATATACCCTTCACAAATCATAAAATGTAGAGAAAAGACATGCGTGCATATGTACGTATGTATATATATACATACGTAGATACGTAAACATGCAATTAAACTGCAATATGCAGCGCAAAACTGCATTTTGCTCAGCAGCGAACTTGTATTTTTGTCATTTATAATAGAATATTTTCTTCCAACTTCTAACGCTGTAAATCGTGCAATTTAAAAAACCAATTATTTATCTTTCATTAATTTTTTAAAATCACCGTGTTTTGACATGTCGTGATTTGCAGAACAGGCACTTATGAATTAAGTCAAGTGAAACTGAAATATAGACACTTTGCAGCAATATGCATGGGTATAAGGGTTAAAATATATGTGTTTTATATACATATAGGACACAATGGGGGCTATTCTGGAATACGCGTCGAATTGGTGAAAGTTACATGCAAAACAAAAACAAAACTGTGTAAATGTTAACAAAAATTTTTTTTGTTTCGCATACAAAATTAACCGTTTTTAAAAGAGAGAGAAACGCGTTGAAATTCTCACGTTTATTTCATTTTAGAAATGTATTACAAACAAAAACAATTTTTGAAAATTTGTTTTTATTTTAATGTAAAGTTTCACTTTTTCGACGCGTTTTCCAGAATAGCCCCCAATATATTTTAGTTTATAAAACTTTTTTCATTTACTCTTCCGATAAATTTTTTAAAATATGTACATTGGAGCGACTCACTTGAAAAAAGTTTTTGTTACCCCTCAATATAGTTCATTTTAAACTTTAAAGTATTCAATTTACACACAACTTAATGAAAATTTAATTTTTCTCTCGATAGTTTAGTATACAAGATATTTGTATGAAATTTTTACACAATATCAATATGAGGATTAATTTTGCATCATT